>OZ018333.1:2710578-3310578 GCA_963969495.1 Ceratothoa steindachneri | reverse complement strand
GGCTTTCAATAAACCCTATAAGCTAAGGAAACCTCTTGAACTTGATCAAATATGGAGGTGTTTTTGACGCGCAGGGAAATGTCGGGTAGGCTCTGCCTTGCGGATGGCAAGGTGGGTTGCAAATGCTGTTCTCCCCTCCACCCATCCTCAGGATATACTTTCCATCAGTTACCAGGGTGAGGGGGGGGGGGTACTTGGGTACTTGCGAATTAAAGTTGTAGGCTTTCATTAAAGCCTCTTAAGTCTATTTGGGGTTGGCGAAATTCGTTGCTTTGCACCTTATTCTTTTGGTTGCTGGTTTTGATAGGCTTATTTGTTTCCTCATTGGTAGGCCCGGCTAACGGAACAGAGGGAGCTAACCCCATATCGTGGGGCCTATTCGAGGTGCCATAGTGGGGGACCTTAGCGAGAAGCGTGAAGAGATCGATAGGGGAGGGTAATATGCCCCTGGGTGACCTACTTTCCCCCTCTGTGGGTTTAGTTTTGGGGCAAATGGATTAGCGTCCAATAGCACGCGAAGCCTACATCACAATAGGCCTGGAGGGGTCTACTAGGCAACCCATTTATACACCTGGTTGGTTTATTTCTTCCTTGTTTTAAGTTTAGGTGGGGGGGGGGTAATACGCCCATCGTGACGGGAGGTCTACGTTGCGATAATAGGCTTCGTCAATTCATATTCTGTCTTCGAACGAAGCGAGTTTTCGGACTGGGCGAAACATTCTGGAAACGGGCGAATGCTATTGGGAAGTGGCTCGGCGCCCAAAAGGGTGTTCCAAGCGCCACCTCGAACATATGTTGAGCCTCGGCGCCCACCACCGGGCCACATCCTGCGCCATGTGCGTACCACTCGGCCACATAGGTCTTCGTCTCCCACATCGCCCCCTTGCTGATTGTGGGCAGCGTGGGGCGTCTGGGGCCCGATCCAGGAGCAAAAGAAAGAGCATGTGGTCGGTGGCCGCGCCCACATTTCCCCGCTAGCGCTGAACGATCGTAAAAGTGAAGCGTCGCTCCGTTCATTCGGGCACCGCCAAATACGTACACACACACACACACACACACACACACACACACACACATATATATATATATATATATATATATATATATATATATATATATATATATATATATATATATAATATCGTTTTGTTTCGGTAATGTTTTGTTTATATATTATATGCCCTTCGAGTTTGTGGTGTTTATAATTCAAATGGTTCTTTGTGGTTATTCCTATGTCCAAAAGGTGTCTAGTTTTTTTTCCAGCTTCCGTCGTTTCTAGGCTAAACGCACTAAAAAAAAATCAAGATCAGAACACAGTTGTGGGTGGCAAATTAAGGTAAAACTTCTAAAAGTTCCATGAACCTTGCCACAAAAACTAATTCGCTAGGAATTTTGCCACTGGCCTCTTATTTCTTCTGGGGCATATTATAGTACCTACTATTGAAAGAGTTTACCAATTCTATTGGCAATTTTATGATTGCATTGAGTATGAGTTGAAAACTGCTCCGTGGGAGAGGAGAAAGTTCTCTGTATAAAGAAGGAAGAAGTTATGACATGCATTTTTGAGCCTGAAAACTGGCAAAGCGCCTGGACAGTGTGGTGTAGCATCTATTAAAGCTTGAAGAGAATGTCTTCCTCACCTACTCGTCATTCCGTTTGCAGATATTTAAAAGAAAAGATTAAAACATTATCCAACGTGTTGTAATTTCTAAAAAAAAAAGGTAACAGTATTGCCATAAATAATTACAAGCCAATCCCAGTCACTGATCAGCATCATATAATTTACTTAGAATTGGCATAACCAAGAACTTTACATTAATTTGTTATCAGGTACCAGAATAGGCAGTTTTCATCAGTAACATTAGTACTTATGACCATATACAGGGTGTTCAAGAACTATTGCACAGTGCAAGTAAATAAAAATTCCATCTACATGACATTCCCTAGACTGAGAAAGTCATTGACTCACTAGGTACCGCTTCAGTTCCAACAAACACTACCCAAACAGGGAATTAACAAAGCCTACATTGAAACGCTCTTACTTATAGGTATAGTCGTGCAACATCGTGCCTTAAGCTGCACTCAGTCAGTAATAAAATACCAAAACAGGTGTGATACAGGGGGAGACCGCACCTCTCCCAAGCTGTTTATTCTTTCTTATATATTCATGCAACATCGTCGCTTAGGTGGACTCGTCAGTAATAAAATACAAATATACGTGTAGGACAGGATTGGGGGGGGGGGCAGCCCCCCAAATTATTTACAGCAGTGCTTGAGGGCATTTTAAGGACCCTTGGAGTGGGCACAAGAGGGAATTACAATTAATTGGGAGTCAAATTCACTCTGTTGCCTCCAATCCAGAAAAAAATCATTCACTGATAATACACAACCATCCCAAGTCATTCTCACACCGTGACGGACTCCGCTGCTGCACACTTCCACACGCCAACAATACATACACTCCCGGGGGCTCTGTAGGAAAACCCGGTAGAGGCCCCATCCTTGCTTGACCAGGCTGTTTGGGCTATCCTTGCTTGGCCATGCTGTTTGGGCTATCCTTGCTTGGCCAGGCAGTTTGAGCTATCCTTGCTTGGCCAGGCAGTTTGAGCTATCCTTGCTTGGCCAGGCAGTTTGAGCTATCCTTGCTTGGCCAGGCAGTTTGAGCTATCCTTGCTTGGCCAGGCAGTTTGAGCTATCCTTGCTTGGCCAGGCAGTTTGAGCTATCCTTGGTGGCAGGCTGTTTGGGCTATCCTTGATTGGCCAGGCAGTTTGAGCTATCCTTGCTTGGCAGGCTGTTTGGGCTATCCTTGATTGGCCAGGCCGTTTGGACTATCCTTGCTTGGCCAGGCCGTTTGGAACATCAGAGGAGGACTAAAAGACCCCAGAGGGAAATCCATGAATAACTCGCATGGATCATGAAGTAAGCACATAGATTAGAACGCCGATTAGGGTGACGGATCTAATTGGAAGGTTAAAGGTGGAAATGAGCATTGGATGCTTTTGTACCTAGAGATGTCCTGAAGACGGCCTCGCGGCAGAAAGGTGGCAAGAGTGCGCGTGTGTGTGTGTATATATATATATATATATATATATATATATATATATATATATATATATATATATATATATATATATATATATATTATTGTGTTCACCACGTCGTGATAGGAGGTCGGACTCGGGGGTGTTGAGTTTTCGAGATCTTTTGTACTCATTCAGTACTTGTGCTAATTATGTTCTCATGCACATTTTTACTCGAGTATTTTTGATTTGTGCTCATTATTTTTCTTAATTTGTTTCGAATTTGTTATGCTCATTGGTTAATTTGTACTCGTTTTCTTGTGCTCATTTGTACTTACTGAATAATTGTGCTCCCTTATATTCGGTCAAATTGTGCCCATTTATAGTTCTTTGCTGATTGTACTTATCGAGACTTGTGCTCATTGAGTATTTGTTCATTTGTACTAATTGAGTACTTGTCTGTTAATTTTTCTTGAGATAATTTGTACTCTCATTAATGCCATGTGTACTCGGTTTTAATTTGTATTTTATAAATACTTGTGCTCCAGGATACTCAGTTTTGCGCTAATTTATATTGTTTTATGCGAGTTTTACTTTTGTTCATTTGTAAACTCGGAGTATTTTGTGTTCATTTAAAATCAGTATTTTGGTTCATTTCTATTGTGTTTCTAGCTATGGAAAATTTGACCGGTTGTATTCATTTCCCTAATTTCTGTGCTGACGGGACTCAGCACCCCGTCCGACCCCAGCTTAGCCTCTCTTCCTTCCTTCAAAACACTTGTTTCCTCGCTTTTCATACAACCTCTCCCACAACTTTCTCTGGTCAGCCTCTAATTTCACAGGGTAGATGCTGACCCTCTCAGCCAACCGTCCCGGATCGGGGCTGAGGGGGGGAAGGGACAATGTTCCCTAACCCCTGAGCTCCGGTTCGGGATGTTTTTTTTTTTTAACAACCTGCTTCATCCCCACCATACCTTCCTCACATCCCTTTTCCTCTCCTCTTCACACTCTATCAATTTTACGCCGTGTCCAAGGTGGAGACGCCATGCCGATGGACTGCCAGGCCACCAGGCGTGAGGGGTGGTCCCGAATGGCGGCACCTGGCTCTGCCAGGCCTGTACGCACCCCTTGCAGTGTGGGCTAATGCGAGGGGTGATGAGCTATTGCTTCCCGTAGAAAATTTAGGGTCACCATGCACAATGATGAGAAAAATAAAAATCTCCCCTTAATTTCTCATTCTACATCGACGGAGCCGCCTCGGGCAGCTCCAAAGAAAAAATGGAGGTCCCCCCCCCGCCCTGTGCTTGCGCAGGGGACCCTCCATATCTCTTCAACCGGAGAGGAGGCTTACTCCTCTCCTACGCCTACGGGTGAAGGGGACTGCCCATCACCCCCTTTTCTGGAGGTGCTTTCGGGCACCTCCCTCTTACCAGCGGCAGTCCCCTCTGTTCTTTCCAAGGGGACTGCCAAGAAAGCCAGCAGGCATCCCTTAGCCAGCCGCTCCCCATCGAAGCGGCTCGGTAGGGCAAACCCCCTTAGGGGGGAGAGGGAAGCCAGGCCCCTTCGGTCGCTTCCCTCAAAAGACCTGCTGGCAAGAATTTTAATATTTGCCGGGGTCAAGGCCTGTGCCTCCCCACACCACCTGACTAGTGACAATGATGCCAACAGGACCTGCGATGTCTGAAGGAGGGGGAGTGGCAAACTGGACTCCCCCCCCCTTGAGATAGACAAGGTCCTTGAGACAACCCAGCCTCAGACGGTAGGGCCTTCCATGGGTAGAAATCCGGGCTCGGCGCCAAGCACCGAACCCGAATCCGACCCTATGCAAGGTCCTCCTCAAACGGCTAGGGCTTCCGAAGGAGTACAAGGAGGGAAGAAATCTCCGACCGGTGCCCCTACGACTGCCAGGACCTTCTCCATTTCAGAGAAGGACCTGGCTTTGTCCGGTCCATCTGGCCTGGGGGCTCCTGCCGGCGGAGGGGAGAAGCAGGTTCATTCCCCGCCCTCCGCTCCTAAAAAGAAAAAAATAAGAAGACTCGGGGCTCCTCTCCATCCGCGGAGGTTGCGGGGACGGATGGGCCTGCTGCTACGGTAAGCGACCAAGCCAAGATCGGCACACCCGACCTCTCTACTCCCCCGGATGCGGAGCCCCCGACTAAGACCTATAGTGCGCAGGGCGGAGCCTCGATAACGTCGGGGCCCCTCATTCAGAGGTTACCTGGCGTTTTCGAGCCGGCTGGCTTGAAACGATTCCTGGTTATTTGCTCCACTGATGGCACCATGTTGGCCAAGGGCAACATGATCCATCAGAGGAGAGCTTTAGCTAGTGTGATTGGTAAAGAGCCGAAGGTCACCGATTTCTCCGAAGGGAGCCTTTTGGCGAATGCGGCGTATCGCACCCCGGTGAGTGTGACGCCGCACTCTACCATGAACTTTGTCAAAGGAGTAGTTTATGCGAGGGAACTCGTTGACTACTCCATAGAGGACATCACCCTAGAGCTGACCGACCATGGGGCGGTCAAGGTCGAACGTGTGATGAGAAAACAGGGAGGGGCCTCGAGACTCACTCCTACACTCTTCGTCATGGTCGACTGTGACAAGCTCCCTGAGTCGGTGCGTGCCGGTTGGTACCGCTACCGCGTGAAGGCATTCGTGCCACTGCCGCGGCGGTGCTATTACTGTCACCGCTTCGGCCACACGAATCGATCATGTAGACGTGCAAAGTCGGGGTCATCCGAAGTCTGTGTAAATTGCTCCAAGGCCGCACACGATATGTCTAAATCGTGTGTGACCAAGTGTGTCAATTGCGGAGAGCCGCACCCCACTTCTTCGAAGCAATGTGGTGCATATCTCCTTGAGAAAGAAATCCTGGCCGTTCAGTCCCAGGATCGACTCTCATTGCGCGAGGCTAAGGACTTGGTCCGGGCGCGCCCGGCTCTACCTGGGACGTCATATGCCTCAATAGTTAGAAAGGCGCCCTCTGCTAGTGGACCATCCAGGCCAACGAGAACGGTTGTTTCCTTGCACATTCGGAGCCCTTGTGCGGGCTCTACTCAACCCGGGCGCTTCCCTGGTAAAGCTGGCGGCAAAAAGGGTTCACACCCAGCCCCGGCTAAAACCAGCCCCCTTCCACTACACCTTCCCCCAGCGTGACCGTTTCCCGTAAGGCGAAACGTCTACGCGCCTTCACCGAGTCGTTAGACTCACAGGAGGCAACACTACTGAAGTTGGTCGCCAGGCCATCTTTCGGGGTTCCTAAAGCTCTCCCCCGAAAGGAGGACAGCAACATAGGAGCTTCGGCTCCTTCGCCCACGCCTAGTGGTGGGCTGAGTTGCTCGGAAACGGTGATTCCTCGAAAGAAGGGCCCCCAGCTTCCGAAGCTGCAACGCCCGCCTAAGGTTTCGAAGCGGGGGGAGGAAAAGACTCGCATGGCAAGCCCAACCTCCCCCAATAAGTCCTCGAAGGCGACAGCGCCTTCAGCGCTTTGTCCGGCCAACAGCGCCCGGGGTTCTGCCTCCGAGAAGCGTGCGGCCATTCCCGTGAGGGTCTTCTGTTCGATGAGGGTCCCCGCGTCTCCTCCGAGCTAGGCCTGGAGGGCATATTCCTTCAATGGAATTGCCGTGGACTCCGCGCCAACTGGGAGGAGCTGCGGAGGCTCGTCTCGTCTCGTCCCGTCCTGTTCCCCGTTAGCTATCTTTGCCAGAGACCATGCTAGGCGCGTGCTCCCTGCCCGCCCTCCCGGGGTATGAGGGTCTTGCGACCCAACCACCACGAGATGGCCGGGCTGGGGGATGCGCGGTTTACACCTGGCATGATGTCTCCGTTCTTCCTTTCTCTTCAGATACCCCCTTTCAGACAGTGGCTGTGCAGCTGCACCTGGATAGGAGGTATACTATCATTTCTGCGTACATTCCACCGTCAGCTGACTTTGACGCCTGAGAGACCACCTCGGTGGTGCTTGGCGCGGGCGCGGTGGCCTGCATTTCAGGAAATGACTGAATTTTCTATCTCAGTCGAGGAGTTTAGGTCGGTAGATGAGGCTGTTGAGTTCTCCGGCAACCTCATCGCCGTGGGTCTGACTACTATTCCTAGGACGTATGGCCGTTTTGCACGCCGACCACTCCCATGGTGGTCGGCCGAGTGTGAGACGGCCCTGAAACAGAAGCGTTATGCCTACATGCGCTATAAGCGCCGCCCGAACGATTTCACTGTCGCTGAATTTCGTCGGGCTAGGGCTAGGGCTAGGTTCCGGTATATTTCGAAGCACGCCCGCCGCTCTTGTTGGCGGGGGCATACGTTTCTTCACTTAACGGGAAGACCCCTTTAGCAGAGGTGTGGAAGCGAGTCAAAAGGAATCGGGGCAAGTTCTCGCTGGACCCACCTCCCGTTTTCCAGGAGAATGGGACCGCAATCTCGGACCCCGCGTCAGTGGCGGAATCCTTCGCGACTGCTTTTTCCGCATTCTCTAGCCGTGATGCTGCTCCGCCACCATTCAATGCACGTCGTGATGTCGAGGAAGACGCCGGCTGGACTTTACCTCCCGAGGCGGAGAACCCTTCAACGACAGGTTTACTGTAAGTGAGTTGCGCTCCGCCCTCGCTTCGTGCGCGGACCCCGCTGATTGTCCGGACGATGTCCCGTACGCCATGCTTCGACACCTGGGTGAGCGAGGCATGGCCTTT
Source organism: Ceratothoa steindachneri (assembly GCA_963969495.1). Classification (NCBI taxonomy): domain Eukaryota; kingdom Metazoa; phylum Arthropoda; class Malacostraca; order Isopoda; family Cymothoidae; genus Ceratothoa; species Ceratothoa steindachneri. Next base: position 3,302,875 of record OZ018333.1, on the reverse strand, counting down.
CTGTTAGATTTGTTCAACAGGATCTGGGTGGAAGGTCTTCTCCCAGACTCCTGGCGAATCGCTACTGTGCTCGCCTTTCGCAAGCCGGGGAGAGATCACTCTACTCCGACCGGTTTCCGCCCAATCTCTCTAACCTCTTGCGTGTGCAAGTTGATGGAGAAATTGGTAAATGTTAGATTAGCCTTTTTCCGTGACAGCGGAGGCCATCTGTCTTCTGCACAGTGCAGCTTCCGTAAGTTCCACTCCACGTCGGATGCTCTGCTCCGACTGGAAAATGCCGTCTGCGAGGCTTTCCTTCGTAGACAGCACTACGCCACGGTGTTTTTCGATCTGGAGAAGGCCTAAGATACCGCATGACGACACGGTATCATGGAGGTTCCCACACGATGGGGGCGAGGGGACGCCTCCCAATGTTTATATCTGAATTTTGGCGAGATCGTCGATTCCTTGTACGGGTGGGGGGAGCCCTCTCCAGCCCAAAGGAGCAGGAAGAGGGTGTCCCACAGGGAAGTGTCCTCAGTGACACTCTTTGCCCTGAGCATCACCTCGGTGCTGCCGGAAGATATTCTCGCTACGCTCTACGTGGACGACCTTTCGATCTCTTTTGGCCCGGCCCAAATGCCAACTCTGTAGCGTCGACTTCAACAGGCATTGAACCGCGTCTCTCGCTATGCCGAAGCGCACAGGTTTCGGTTTTTCTTTGGCCAAGACTAAGGTGGTGCACTTCTGCTGCCATCCATGGCTCCACCCCGACCCAGATTAGTTTCTTAATGGGGTGCGTCTGGATGTGGTTGAGTCGCACCGTTTCCTTGGTCTTGTATTCGACCGACGCCTCACCTGGGAGGCTCATATTCGTAGCCTTACGGTCTCTTGTACATGTGCCATGGATATTCTCCGTTCCGTGACGTTCAGCGCTTGGAGCGCTGATAGGGCTACTGCCCTACTTTTTTATCGATCCTTTGTTCGCTCGAAGCTCGACTGCGGATGCGAGTTTTATGCATCCGCAGCCGAGCGTTTATTGCAGAACGTGGATTCGATCCACCACACCGGCCTTCGTCTTGCGACCGGTGCCTTCCGCACTTTTCCCATTGAGAGCCTGTTGGTCGATGCTGGGGAGATGCCACTCGCTCTACGCCGCGTGCAGTGCATCACTCGCCTGTACGCGCGAGCCCGGCGCCAACAGCTCTCACTGCATCCCCAATTGATCTCAACAGTGCCTATGCCGCCGAGAGACGCCAGTCACACCCTAAGCCCTTTGGGTTTAGGGCCAGGAAACTCCTTCGAGAGCTAGATATAGCTCTCGGTCCGGTGGTGCCCCTGGTTCTGCCCAGGACGCCACCCTGGAGGGTACCACATTTGGCTATTTGTCTCCACGCTTCTGCTCCCCTAGCTTGTACAGCGCCGGGAGTACAGCGTTCTGCCTTTTTGGAGCACACCTCATGTCACGCTGGAACCGTGCCAGTGTATACGGATGGCTCCAAGTCCAAAGAGGGGGTCGGCTTCCACGCCGTATCCCCTCTGTTTGAAGTCAGCGGGGCTCTGCCAGGCGCTGCGTCTGTCTTCACGGCCGAGCTGGTGGCAATACACCACTCGGTACGGGAGATTACGCGACTTCCCTGGTTAGGAGCCTGGATTGTGATCTATAGCGACTCACAAAGCGCCCTGAGTGTTCTCGGGCGCACCCCCTCGTTCGCGATATCCATGACGTAACGGTTTTGGCGAGCCGGGCAGATGTCGAGATTATATTCTGCTCGGTTCCTGGACATGTAGGAATGAGGGCGCTAAAGAGTCCGCGAGGTCTGAGTGATCAGACCAGCGTTTCCTTCTTCACATTGATTACATAACAGGAATACGGGCAGCTCTTCGGACTGCTTGGCCTCGAAGATGGGAGACGGTCGAGGGGAACTTAAAGTTGCGTGCCATTGCGCCGCGACTGTTCCCATAGACCTACCCCCTTATGCCGCGAAGGCTTCAGGTGCTTTCTGTCATCTCCGAATCCGACACACTCGCGGGGCGCACCGCCATTTGATGGGGCGCTCGCCTTGCACCCTATTGTGAAGACTGCGTTGTCCCCCAGACTTTTCGGCACATTCTTGTCGAATGTCCCAGTCTGGGCGATCTCCGCTGGTCGCCACCGCTTGTGTCTTGTACCTGAGACGGGTTCGTGTACACCAACCTGTGGAGTATACTACTTTTTCGCCCCTTACTTGACAGGGTTTTTTTTGGGGGGGGGGGTGTAGGTCGTATGTTCCTGCACCGGGTGGAGGCCCGCCTACCCTCGACCCAGGAGCTCGCTTCCTTCTTGCATTCTGCTTTGTTTTCTTGTTATTTTTTTAGCCCCTGTCCTTTTCATCGTTGTTACTTACATATTGTTTTATTTTTTATATCGCCCATTAATAGGCTTTGTTGTGTACGGAGACTTATGCTCAAGTAGGCAGTCGCCAGATGCCCCCCCCCCCCCAAACAAAAGAAATCCCCTCGAATATTCGAACTATGCATTTTAATCTCCTCCACTTCACTTTTTTGCTACCCTCTTCCCACCGCATACTTTTATGAAGATTCCATCGTTGTTGTTTTTTAATCTTGACATATATATATATATATATATATATATATATATATATATATATATATATAACACAAAGTGGCACGCGAGGAAAGCAATAATATGAAAATTAACCCACAGGAAAATGAAAAGATGATTCCAAGCACTTTCCTTGAAAATGAAATTGCAAATATAGTTCGAAAATGCTTGGATTCATCTTTTCATTTTCCTGTGGGTTAATTTTCATATATATATATATATATATATATATATATATATATATATATATATATATATATATATATATATATATATATATAAGAGAGAGAGTGTGTGTGTGTGTGTGTGTTTGAAGATACCGTTGTTATCTGAGATGAACAAGAAAGAAAATGATAATAATTAAACGAGATTGCAGATGTTTGCGTTATGAGAGACGAACGAGAAGGAAAATGATGATAAAAATAATAATGAATAAAAGAAAGATTATACATGCTTGCATATAAGAGGCGAACAAACATGGAAATGATAATAATAATGAATATAAGAGGGAGATCAGAGATGCTTCCCTTATGAGAGAAACAAGCAGGAAAAAAATAATAATGAACAAAACAGGGAGAATGCTGATGTTATTTTAAGCCTGGGCTATTGGAAGACAGTCAGAGGGGTAGTGTGGCCCCCTGTGGTCTCCGTGTCTTCGCCCCCCCCCCCTCTGTATGTGTGTGTGTCTGTGAGTGTGCAACGAAGAGAGGAAAAACACGTCATTTGCACGTTAATTTAGTAAATATTTACGCCTCGAAATGTTATTTTTTTGCCGTTATTTATTTATCATTCCCTTTCTTGGACGTCTCACATGACGCGCGCTTCTTGAATCCCCGTCTTTTAACATTAATATGCCATTGAACTATTGCCTTCTCTCTCTTCACTGTTTTTTTTTCTTCTAGTTTCTTGCGTGGATTATTCCGTAAGTATTTACCTGTCAGGATTAAATCAATTTGTTGACCTACCATTGCCTCGGGGGAGGGGGGCGAAGCGCCGCACGCGCGCGCGTCCAAAATGTGTTGTCGCCGAGCCAATCGTGACGTCACGGGCTGCGCGCGCAGCCTCCTATTGACAAGTCGCTGGGGCCGAGAGAAATGTCGCGCGCCTGGCCCATTTTATTGGGCCCTTAAGTGGCCTCGTGTTTATTATTTCAACGTCCAGAGAAAATATCGGGTTGGGGGGTGGGGATGGGGGATTGAAGTTGATAAATGGAGCATGAGGGGGAAAGGGGGTGGGGGCTGCACAGGCGGCCATGGGCATCTTGACGGTTGACCACTGACTTGGGTTAAATGCCCCCCCCCCCATAGTCTTCTAGGAACTAACCCCGGGGTTTTTCAGCCTCCCTCTGACGGGGCCTGTCCAAATTACGGCCATTTGCCCGAAGGTATTTGATGGTTCCGCTCAAAATACCGACAAACGGATATTGGTCCCATTATTATTTTTATAGTTGTTATTATTCTAGTTTTATTATTATTATTTATCTATTTTTATTAATGATATTGTCTATTATTTTTTTATTAGCTGGTGTAATTAGTTTATTATTTATTAATTATTATTATAATTTTTATTATCATTAGTTCTATTATTAGCATTTTTATTAATTATTTGTTTTTTTTTTTTATTTGATTATTATTGTTAGTGTTAATATTGTTATTATTTTCTTATTACTGTTAACGTTTTTCTTTTCGCACTCGTAGTATGTATATTTCTATAATTTCCCCTAACTTTACCATCCTGTACTTTTTTTCGAATTTCTATTTCGCTTTCTACTTTTTGTGGGGGATGAAATCCCTCGTTGGTTCTCATTTTTACTTTTGTCCGTTTAAAATAATAAAGATTATATTGAAGTTATTTTATACGTGGACCCCCCCCCCATCCCTCAGCCCTCCTTCTGAACCGCCCTGTTTGGCAAATGCTAATTTACTGGAGACGCCATTTTGTAAGTTCTTCCTTCCCCTACTTTTTAAATACCCCCAAGGGGGCTTATGTCCGGATCTCCCCACTCTTCTATCTCCACTTCCCACTCCCCCACCCTTTTAAAACAGCCAACCCTCCCCCTCTCGATTAGGCTACTTTATTTTCCCTCTCAAAGAGACTGCCCCCCCTCCCCTCTCGCCGAGGTCGCCCCTTCCCCCTCTCGCCGAGGCCGCCCTTCCCAATCTCGCCGAGGCCGCCCTTCTCCCTCTCGCCGAGGCCGCCCTTCCCCCTCTCGCCGAGGCTGCCCTTTCCCCTCTCGCCGAGGCCGCCCCCCTCCCTCTCGCCGAGGCCGCCCTTCCCCCTCTCGCCGAGGCTGCCCTTTCCCCTCTCGCCGAGGCCGCCCCCCTCCCTCTCGCCGAGGCCGCCCACCCCCTCTCGCCGAGGCCCCCCCCCCCCTCTCTCGACTAGCCTGCCCCCTCCCGCTCACGTAAGATCCACTGCAAGTTGAGAAGTTCGGTGTCCAACTTCTTCAGTAGCGACTCTAGCGTAAGAGGTTCACTAAGATTCAGTGCAATGTCAGGCCGTGGAATCCTATTAACGGCGAGACAGTCCCGGTCTTTTATCCTAGATGTGGGATCTTTGGTAGGTTTTCTGGTAGGCTGTAGGATCTGACTATAGTAAAGGTTGCCACAGGGTTAGGTACCCCCCCTCCCTTTCCTGCCGACTACAACTTCACTACTTCGGGTATCTATTACCTACTTAATTTAAGGTTCTTCCTTACTAAAGGTTAACCAAGGGGCTCCGCAAGGTAATATCGTCCCTGTCGGTCCCAGGGTGTCTTCGGAGGGTAAACGTCCCTTGTGATCGAGCCCCAGGGGCACTCCACTGTATTCTTAAGCAACCGGGGGAGCTGAACATGACAGTAACTGGTACCGTAAGGGACGAAACAAGTTAAGTTTTCTGCCCGCGCCGTCTTGTTGGCCAGGCTGGCCCGTGTGCGTTTTCGCATATCTTCTTGGCTTCGTTTTTTATTGCGTAACTTACTAAGGCAAACTCGGACTAGACTAAATTAATAGCCAAACTCAGCCTTCCCTAAATTAAGAGGATAAAATCAGCCTAATCTAATTAATAGCCAAAGTCAGGGTAGCCTAAATTAATAGCCAAACTCAGACTAGACTAAATTAATAGCCAAACTCAGCCTTCCCTTATTAAGAGGATAAAATCAGACTAGACTAAATTAATAGCCAAACTCAGCCTTCCCTAAATTAAGATGATAAAATCAGCCTAATCTAATTAATAGCCAAAGTCAGGGTAGCCTAAATTAATGGCCAAACTCAGACTAGCTTAAATTAATAGCCAAACTCAGCCTTCCCTTAATTAAGAGGATAAAATCAGACTAGACTAAATTAATAGCCAAACTCAGCCTTCCCTAAATTAAGAGGATAAAATCAGCTTAATCTAATTAATAGCCAAAGTCAGGGTAGCCTTAATTAATAGCCAAACTCTGACTAGACTAAATTAATAGCCAAACTCAGCCTTCCCTAAATTAAGAGGATAAAATCAGCTTAATCTAATTAATAGCCAAAGTCAGGGTAGCCTAAATTAATAGCCAAACTCAGACTAGACTAAATTAATAGCCAAACTCAGACTAGACTAAATTAATAGCTAAACTCAGCCTTCCCTAAATTAAGAGGATAAAATCAACCTTATCTAATTAATAGCCAAAGTCAGGGTAGCCTAAATTAATAGCTAATCTCAGACTAGACTAAATTAATAGCCAAACTCAGCCTTCCCTAAATTAAGAGGATAAAATCAGACTAGACTAAATTAATAGCCAAACTCAGCCTTACCTAAATTAAGAGGATAAAATCAGCCTAATCTAATTAATAGCCAAAGTCAGGGTAGCCTAAATTAATAGCCAAACTCAGACTAGACTAAATTAATAGCTAAACTCAGCCTTCCCTTGATTAAGAGGATAAAATCAGACTAGACTAAATTAATAGCCAAACTCAGCCTTCCCTAAATTAAGAGGATAAAATCAGACTAGACTAAATTAATAGCCAAACTCAGCCTTCCCTAAATTAAGAGGATAAAATCAGCCTAATCTAATTAATAGCCAAAGTCAGGGTAGCCTAAATTAATAGCTAATCTCAGACTAGACTAAATTAATAGCCAAACTCAGCCTTCCCTTAATTAAGAGGATAAAATCAGACTAGACTAAATTAATAGCCAAACTCAGCCTTCCCTAAATTAAGAGGATAAAATCAGCCTAATCTAATTAATAGCTAAAGTCAGGGTAGCCTAAATTAATAGCTAATCTCAGACTAGACTAAATTAATAGCCAAACTCAGCCTTCCCTTAATTAAGAGGATAAAATCAGACTAGACTAAATTAATAGCCAAACTCAGCCTTCCCTAAATTAAGAGGATAAAATGAGACTAGACTAAATTAATAGCCAAACTCAGCCTTCCCTTAATTAAGAGGATAAAATCAGCCTAATCTAATTAATAGCTAAAGTCAGGGTAGCCTAAATTAATAGCTAATCTCAAACTAGACTAAATTAATAGCCAAACTCAGCCTTCCCTTAATTAAGAGGATAAAATCAGACTAGACTAAATTAATAGCCAAACTCAGCCTTCCCTAAATTAAGAGGATAAAATCAGCCTAATATAATTAATAGCTAAAGTCAGGGTAGCCTAAATTAATAGCTAATCTCAGAATAGACTAAATTAATAGCCAAACTCAGCCTTCCCTTAATTAAGAGGATAAAATCAGACTAGACTAAATTAATAGCCAAACTCAGCCTTCCCTAAATTAAGAGGATAAAATGAGACTAGACTAAATTAATAGCCAAACTCAGCCTTCCCTTAATTAAGAGGATAAAATCAGCCTAATCTAATTAATAGCTAAAGTCAGGGTAGCCTAAATTAATAGCTAATCTCAGACTAGACTAAATTAATAGCCAAACTCAGCCTTCCCTTAATTAAGAGGATAAAATCAGACTAGACTAAATTAATAGCCAAACTCAGCCTTCCCTAAATTAAGAGGATAAAATCAGACTAGACTAAATTAATAGCCAAACTCAGCCTTCCCTAAATTAAGAGGATAAAATCAGCTTAATCTAATTAATAGCCAAACTCAGCCTTCCCTTAATTAAGAGGATAAAATCAGACTAGACTGAATTAATAGCCAAACTCAGCCTTCCCTAAATTAAGAGGAAAAAATCAGCCTAATCTAATTAATAGCCAAATTCAGGGTAGCCTAAATTAATAGCCAAACTCAGACTAGACTAAATTAATAGCTAAACTCAGCCTTCCCTTGATTTAGAGGATAAAATCAGACTAGACTAAATTAATAGCCAAATTCAGCCTTCCCTAAATTAAGAGGATAAAATCAGACTAGACTAAATTAATAGCCAAACTCAGCCTTCCCTAAATTAAGAGGATAAAATCAGCCTAATCTAATTAATAGCCAAAGTCAGGGTAGCCTAAATTAATAGCTAATCTCAGACTAGACTAAATTAATAGCCAAACTCAGCCTTCCCTTAATTAAGAGGATAAAATCAGACTAGACTAAATTAATAGCTAAACTCAGCCTTCCCTAAATTAAGAGGATAAAATCAGCCTAATTTAATTAATAGCCAAAGTCAGGGTAGCCTAAATTAATAGCCAAACTCAGACTAGACTAAATTAGTAGCTAAACTCAGCCTTCCCTTGATTAAGAGGATAAAATCAGACTAGACTAAATTAATAGCCAAATTCAGCCTTCCCTAAATTAAGTGGATAAAATCAGACTAGACTAAATTAATAGCCAAACTCAGCCTTCCCTAAATTAAGAGGATAAAATCAGCTTAATCTATTTAATAGCCAAACTCAGCCTTCCCTTAATTAAGAGGATAAAATCAGACTAGACTAAATTAATAGCCAAACTCAGCCTTCCCTTAATTAAGAGGATAAAATCAGACTAGACTAAATTAATAGCCAAACTCAGCCTTCCCTAAATTTAGAGGATAAAATCAGACTAGACTAAATTAATAGCCAAACTCAGCCTTCCCTAAATTAAGAGGATAAAATCAGACTAGACTAAATTAATAGCCAAACTCAGCCTTCCCTAAATTAAGAGGATAAAATCAGCCTAATCTAATTAATAGCCAAAGTCAGGGTAGCCGAAATTAATAGCCAAACTCAGACTAGACTAAATTAATAGCTAAACTCAGCCTTCCCTTGATTAAGAGGATAAAATCAGACTAGACTAAATTAATAGCCAAACTCAGCCTTCCCTAAATTAAGAGGATAAAATCAGCCTAATCTAATTAATAACCAAAGTCAGGGTAGCCTAAATTAATAGCCAAACTCAGACTAGACTAAATTAATAGCCAAACTCAGCCTTCCCTTAATTAAGAGGATAAACTCAGACTAGACTAAATTAATAGCCAAACTCAGCCTTCCCTAAATTAAGAGGATAAAATCAGACTAGACTAAATTAATAGCCAAACTCAGCCTTCCCTAAATTAAGAGGATAAAATCAGCCTAATCTAATTAATAGCCAAAGTCAGCCTTCCCTAAATTAAGAGGATAAAATCAGACTAGACTAAATTAATAGCTAAACTCAGCCTTCTCTTGATTAAGAGGATAAAATTAGACTAGACTAAATTAATAGCCAAATTTAGCCTTCCCTAAATTAAGAGGATAAAATCAGACTAGACTAAATTAATAGCCAAACTCAGCCTTCCCTAAATTAAGAGGATAAAATCAGCTTAATCTAATTAATAGCCAAACTCAGCCTTCCCTTAATTAAGAGGATAAAATCAGACTAGACTAAATTAATAGCCAAACTCAGCCTTCCCTTAATTAAGAGGATAAAATCAGACTAGACTAAATTAATAGCCAAACTCAGCCTTCCCTAAATTAAGAGGATAAAATCAGACTAGACTAAATTAATAGCCAAACTCAGCCTTCCCTAAATTAAGAGGATAAAATCAGACTGGACTAAATTAATTGCCAAACTCAGCCTTCCCTAAATTAAGAGGATAAAATCAGCCTAATCTAATTAATAGCCAAAGTCAGGGTAGCCTAAATTAATAGCCAAACTCAGACTAGACTAAATTAATAGCTAATCTCAGCCTTCTCTTGATTGAGAGGATAAAATCAGACTAGACTAAATTAATAGCCAAATTCAGCCTTCCCTAAATTAAGAGGATAAAATCAGACTAGACTAAATTAATAGCCAAACTCAGCCTTCCCTAAATTAAGAGGATAAAATCAGACTAGACTAAATTATTAGCCAAACTCAGCCTTCCCTAAATTAAGAGGATAAAATCAGACTAGACTAAATTAATAGCCAAACTCAGCCTTCCCTAAATTAAGAGGATAAAATCAGCCTAATCTAATTAATAGCCAAAATCAGGGTAGCCTAAATTAATAGCCAAACTCAGACTAGACTAAATTAATAGCCAAACTCAGCCTTCCCTTAATTAAGAGGATAAAATCAGACTAGACTAAATTAATAGCCAAACTCAGCCTTCCCTAAATTAAGAGGATAAAATCAGACTAGACTAAATTAATAGCCAAACTCAGCCTTCCCTAAATTAAGAGGATAAAATCAGACTAGACTAAATTAATAGCCAAACTCAGCCTTCCCTAAATTAAGAGGATAAAATCAGCCTAATCTAATTAATAGCCAAAGTCAGCCTTCCCTAAATTAAGAGGATAAAATCAGACTAGACTAAATTAATAGCTAAACTCAGCCTTCCCTTGATTAAGAGGATAAAATCAGACTAGACTAAATTAATAGCCAAATTCAGCCTTCCCTAAATTAAGAGGATAAAATCAGACTAGACTAAATTAATAGCCAAACTCAGCCTTCCCTAAATTAAGAGGATAAAATCAGCTTAATCTAATTAATAGCCAAACTCAGCCTTCCCTTAATTAAGAGGATAAAATCAGACTAGTCTAAATTAATAGCCAAACTCAGCCTTCCCTTAATTAAGAGGATAAAATCAGACTAGACTAAATTAATAGCCAAACTCAGCCTTCCCTAAATTAAGAGGATAAAATCAGACGACTAAATTAATAGCCAAACTCTGCCTTCCCTAAATTAAGAGGATAAAATCAGACTAGACTAAATTAATAGCCAAACTCAGCCTTCCCCAAATTAAGAGGATAAAATCAGCCTAATCTAATTAATAGCCAAAGTCAGGGTAGCCTAAATTAATAGCCAAACTCAGACTAGACTAAATTAATAGCTAAACTCAGCCTTCCCTTGATTAAGAGGATAAAATCAGACTAGACTAAATTAATAGCCAAATTCAGCCTTCCCTAAATTAAGAGATAAAATCAGACTAGACTAAATTAATAGCCAAACTCAGCCTTCCCTAAATTAAGAGGATAAAATCAGACTAGACTAAATTAATAGCCAAACTCAGCCTTCCCTAAATTAAGAGGATAAAATCAGACTAGACCAATTTAATAGCCAAACTCAGCCTTCCCTAAATTAAGAGGATAAAATCAGCCTAATCTAATTAATAGCCAAAGTCAGGGTAGCCTAAATTAATAGCCAAACTCAGACTAGACTAAATTAATAGCTAAACTCAGCCTTCCCTTGATTAAGAGGATAAAATCAGACTAGACTAAATTAATAGCCAAATTCAGCCTTCCCTAAATTAAGGATAAAATCAGACTAGACTAAATTAATAGCCAAACTCAGCCTTCCCTAAATTAAGAGGATAAAATCAGACTAAATTAATAGCCAAACTCAGCCTTCCCTAAATTAAGAGGATAAAATCAGACTAGACTAAATTAATAGCCAAACTCAGCCTTCCCTAAATTAAGAGGATAAAATCAGCTTAATCTAATTAATAGCCAAAGTCAAGGTAGCCTAAATTCATAGCCGAACCCAGCCTAGCCTAAATTAATAGGCAAAAATCAGCCTAGCCTTAATTAAGAGGCCCATTCGCTGCCTGGCCTATTTATCCCTTCGCCTACGACTCGCATAACAAGAATCACATCCGCCCCCTCAAGGGGATGTCAACGGAAGCATTTGGCAACCTTGCTGTGACCATCTGGAGAATTTTGTGCCCTCCCGGCCCCATTGCTTGCAGGATGATCTGGGGCTCTCCGGATCGTACACCTCCATCTCCTCTTTCTTCATCCCCCCCACAGGGGGAGATGCCCTCGTTGCTCATTCACTTTAAAAGGAATCTACAGTTTTCTAAAAACAACTAATAATAATAACATAACAACAATACTACTACTAAGCAGGAGAACTGCGTGCCCAATTTCACCCCTCCCCTACTTCATAACTTCCAAAAAACGTCATTCTCCAAATCCCACGTTGGTTTTCGGGGGCGGGGGTTCAATGCTATTCCCCTTTCTCCCGCTAGGGGGCTGTGCCCATGCGCGACACCCTCGGGTATTTACGGCCTCCCGAACGCCACAATTTCCTTTTGGCACTCAGGCGCTGCATTGGCCCCGCCCCCGGATCTATATTTGGTCGGCGGTGGTTGTGGCACCGCCGAGTGCCACCGCGATGGCACGCGGGGCGGTGGGGCAGGCGGGTTGAGGGTTAATCGAGTGAGCGCCGCCCCCCCTCCCTCCGTTAACCGAAAAATGGGAGCGTTTGGGGCAACGGCGGGTGATCCTAGAGCACAATACGATTACTGGAATCGAGGGTCGCCCGTCCCGGGTCAACCCGGAGGGGGGCGGAGTCTATGGGAAGCCGGGTCCGGGTTAGGGACGTGTTTAGATCATGTTTGGAAGGGGGGAAATTGCGGGGCTGTGCGTTATGTGATACGGACGTGGGCGTGTAATGGTTTAAAAGGCGGAGATTGCGTTGAGTGAAATGAACACGAAGAGGGTAATAATATGTTCGGAAGGTGTAAATTGCGGAGGTTTGATTGATGTGAGGCGAGGGGGGGGGGGGATAACGAAATTAAAATAATAATGATAATATGTTTAAATGTGCTTTAAATTCGAGGGATAAAAAGTCGGCTCTCTTTTTTAAAAATTACTATTAATTAAACATCTTCATTCTCCTTCTTGTTCGTCTCACAAAACGTATTTCCTAATTTATTTTTTTCACATTATTAGTATAACGAACTAGAGAAGCCAACGCTTCATTGTACGAACTTGTGCTTCTTTGTACGAACTTGAATCGTGCTTTCGGGTATATATATATGCTCTGATGTACGAACATGTCTAGTAATTTGAGTCGTACTTTGGGGTCCGATGTATGTATTTGCAGGTGGGGGGGGGGTAATACGCCCTACCGCCTCACCTTCAGTATTCAGGGTCTTCCCACCCCTTTTCATTTGCATTTATTCCCCCCCTGCGGCGATGCGCGCCAACCCATTGTGGGAAAGGTGATTTCTTCGTCCGTTTGTCATTCGCCTTATTGGTTGAGCACCGAATAGAAATGCCCTCGTTGGTTAAAAACTCACTTTTTATCTCATTCTACTAGGGTTAGGCGTGCCCTCAATAATGACAGCAATAGTTAATAAATTATAATTATTTCTTATTATTTTTCGTCTTCATCTTTTTATTATCTATTATTATTTCTTCTTCTCATTATTATTATTATTATTATTATTATTATTATTATTATTATTATTATTATTTCTTCTTATTAATTACGTCGTAAATCGTAAAAAAATAAATAACCATTTTCCCCACAAAATGAGGTCGGAGCACATCATCGCCATTGCGTATCGCCCCAAATGTAAGATTAATTAACTAAAATTCCGAGCTTCTCCTTTGGAAGCTGCCTGGACCGGCTTCGTGATCTGCCCGCACACCCGTTACGGAAATGCATTGGTTTGGTCGTCGGGGAAGCGGTTTTGGGTCAGATGGTTTTCTCTTATCCGGGTTTAGTCGCCTCTCACGAGGGTCTGGGGAGACTTCCTACCCAAAACACAGGCTAATAAATTAATTAATAATTTATTAGAATTATATATATATATATATATATATATATATATATATATATATATATATATATATATAGTGTATGTGTGTGTGTTAAGGAGAGACTTCCGTAGTCTATATTTGGCTTGGGCGATCTGTTGCCACTTAATAGAATGCGTGCGTTGGTCACTGGTCGCTTTTTTGCCAAAAGCGGTGACGCATCGCGGCTTGTTCCCTCGTCGGGGGGCGCTGTTTATCCGGGGTTCTCCCCCCCCCCTTGTCCTGTCGAGTGTGGGGCTAAGGACCAATTGTATGCGGGACTTGTGAGTAGGACCGAATGGCCCACGGGGGCTTAGGATGAGCTCGGCCTCATCACGTTGGGGTAGGTAGGTCATTACTCAGATTTGTGCCTGGGGGGGGGGGAATTGTGGTCGTTACTCGTAGGTTTTGTTGCTTAACGCTAAATGCGACTAAGCTTGAATAGCCGCCGCTGACGTGAGGTTCAGCCAAGGTGGTTGTGGCGTTGATGTGCGTCACCCACCTTATCGGGAGAATCGCGAGGAGAGGGTGGGTTGCAATGAAATCGGTAAAGTTAGGGAAAATGAAAGTGCTTGGAAGATAGGCCGAATAGTAATACGGGAAAACTAGGAACCGGGAGGGTGCGCAACTCTCCCCAAATCTACACATTTTTGTTGACAAAGCCCCCTCTGCAGTTGTCGGGGCAAGTAAGGTACGCGATCCTCCCTTGACCTGTGTATGTGGGGGTGGCAGAAGCACCGTCTTGTGTGAACAGGCTAGTCTACATTTCCATATAACCACTTTGGAAATCCCTTGAGCCTGTTTCCAGGGGTGGACCCCCCCCCCCCCTCCTCCTCCAAATCAGGCTGGAGGGATATCATCCCTCCAGGGACGTAGACTCTCCCTCATCGTCGTAATGACACCTGAAAGCGGTGTTAAAACCTCTCATTGGTTAAATTAAAGGGGCCTTTGTCCTGCGGGTAAAGGCCCCTTCAATTTCCATAGAGAGGGGGCCAATTCCCTTGCCCCTCGTAGGGCAAAGGTCTCCACTTCACCGAGAGATACGTGGGGCAATTCTACGACAATATTATTACCGTCGTCCTCAGTCATTCCTGGCGATTTCTGGTTGTCACTCTGCGAGGACATTCTCCCTGTTCATTCAGGGAGCGATTTTCCTCCAGTTTGTCATCTTTCGACAACGTTCTTGTATGGTCTAATCGCGAGGACGACCACCAGATTTTCTCCTGACTCCGTCTCTGGGCACAAGTTTATCGTTTCATTCGTTCTTCCGCCATGTCGGTCGCCTACATGCATTGCACCGAGCCATGCCACATACAACGTTTCTATTGATTGTGGTGTGTTTATTTCACACTTTGGCGCTCTGATCTGTAGACGCGTCCCCTGAAACCTGAGACTTTGGCTTATTGCAAAAAATTACACCTCGCCAAACCACTCAAACCGTCTGTTTATTTCAGAGTATTGGTTTTGATCCCTTTTGCCAACAGTCGTCTTCTGAAATCCAACCCACTCTTGGCTCATGCCGGATGCTGGCGGGAACCAGGTTCTGCTGATAGTTGTGGCCTGTTTATTAAAGACCTTTGGCTGTGATCTCAAGAATTGTCCACTTTGGCCTGATACCCGCTTGGGCCATCAGAAAAAAATATGATGATACGCCGAACCATCCAACCATGGCGGTTACCAGGTTCTGCTGATAGTTGTGGCCTGTTTATTAAAGACCTTTGGCTGTGATCTCAAGAATTGTCCACTTTGGCCTGATACCCGCTTGGACCCTCAGAAAAATATGATTATACGCCGAACCATCCAACCATGGCGGTTACCAGGTTCTGCTGATAGTTGTGGCATGTTTATTAAAGACCTTTTGCTGTGATCTCTAGACTCGTCTATTAAAGCCTGATTTACTCTTGGCTCGTGACAAGAAATTAAGCTGCACTCCAAACCATAACATGGTTATTTTATTAGGTTGCTTATGCGTCGCCTCCCATCACCATAGTAACCAAGATGCTTAAGCTTGTTCACGCCCGCTCTGGGATTTTATCGAGTTTCTGTGTTCTGTAACTATAGCAAGGTTTTATGTCGTTGCCCCATCCCCCCTCGGTCCACCTGTCTGTGGGGAAAAGGTAAGAGGAATTCCAAGATTCCTCTCCGATATTACTAGATTGTGGTCATTCCCGGGAGAATGTATGTATGTGTGGGGGGGGGTTAGTGAGTAGTGGGGGGATGATTATTATTGGTACCTAAAACTTAAGAAGTGAAAACCAACGATGGCATCCCTCGGTAAAGGTGGCCTAAGTTAGTCTCTGGAAGATATACAGCCGCTGCCCCTATCTGCTGGGGCAGGGAGGGCACGCGATGCTGCGAAAGGGGATGGGGACCTTGATTCGGGAGAGCAACTTCACACCGCAATGGATCTCTCTTGACTTCTTTCGGCAATGTCCTCATTGGTTTGTGCCCGATTGCTCGTGGAGGTCGGCTTGTGTCGTGTCGACCCCTCTCTACACACCCTGGTTGCTGGGTTCCTGGGCTTGAGGGGGGGGGGGTGAGGGCGCTAAAGTACTCCGCGAGGACTGGGCGATCAGACCAGCGTTTCGCTCTTCCTCACACCGACTACATGGCAGGAATACGGGCAGCTCTCCGGGCTGCTTGGCAAAGAAGATGGGAGACGGTCGGGGGGAACCTAAAGTTGCGTGCCATTGTGCCACGATTGTCCCCATTCCCCCCCTCCCCAATGCCGCGACGACTTGAGGTTGGTCTTTGTCTTCTCCGAATCGGACACACTCGTGGAGCGCTCGCCTGCGCCTTATTGTGACGACTGCGTTGTCCACCAGACTGTTCGGCACATTCTTGTTGACTGTCCCAGTCCGGGCGATCTTCGCATACGTTACCTGGCCCGGTACCGGGGTGAGCCGGGTCGTTACCGCTTGTCCCTTGTACCCTGGACGAGTTCGTGCACACTAACTTGTGGACTTTATGACTGTTTGGAGGAGGTCGGCCTCCTCCACCACCTTATTTGACTGTTTTTTGTAGGTTGCATGTTTCTTCGCCGGGGGAGGGGGCTGCCCCCGACGCCGGAGCGCGCTTTCTTATTTTCTTGTTTGTTTTTTTGTTTTTATTTGGTTTTGGTATTTTTTTTAATAGGCTATTGCTTGGTTAGAATTTTAATTAAGGCGACTTATTCCCTTGATGGTAGTCGCCAGATTGGTGAATTAAAAAACAACAACAACTCCGCCTCGATCTGCTGCTTTCTGAGTGTCGGGGCGTGAGAATGACGTACGGCGTGTCTGGCGTCTGCTGTTTACGCCTCCCCCTGGAACGGCTCAGTTCAGGATGGCGTTGTATTTCATTCCTCCGGCGGGTGATTAACGGCAACGTGCGACGCCCCCGCCTTCTCACCGGCGTGGGCGTGAGGTGGGGTCTGGGTCGGTGAGATGGGGAGAGGGGCGCCAGCATAAGCTGCTCTTTGAGGGTAAGGTTTCTCCTTTTCTCCATCTTTCTTTCTTTCTCCCTATATTCCTTATATATATATATATATATATATATATATATATATATATATATATATATATATATATATATATATATATATATATATATATATATATATATATATATATATATATATATATATATATATTATAATGTGGCTCTAGGGCTAGCTACACTCGAGAACTTCACGATACTTAATGCGGCCAGAAACATCTCGGACCTTGACCTGCTAGAGTCACTTTATATTACAAAACTTCAACCCAGTCTAAATAATAACTTATTATTTGTCCCACTAAATTTAGTCACTCATTAAAAATCGTGTTAATTTGTTAAATTTTACATCGTTTTTTTGCAAGAATCAAATCCGCTGTCAATTATTTTCCTTCCTATTTTATAGAAATTCCCTCGTAGTTTTTTTTCTCTCTCTCCGTATTTCCAATGTAATCAATTCGTCTCATATTTAATATTCATGTTTCACAATTTTATTGCATTTATTAACTTTTTATGTATATATATTATTTAAATCTGTATTTTGATAATGGGATTCGTTAGAATCCTGAAACGTTTGCAATAAATGTTACGAGACATCTTCGGCTCTGTCCTGATCATCCTGTTTATACTTCGCCTGAAGTTTGCGTCCATCAATTCGTTTGCCACTTATATATATATATATATATATATATATATATATATATATATATATATATATATATATATATATATATATATATATATACAAATAATGTGCTTTGAGAGATAAATTTATAGGTGAATCTCAGATATCTCACTTGGCTTGTAAATCCCTATACACTTGAAATGTTGGTAAGCTTCGCGGTGAGGTTGGGAATGTGAAAGGAAAGGGTTACCTTGGAACCTGATGTTCGGGTGGCGCTGGTGGTTGAAGGTGGTGAGATAAGGGGTGGAGACGATGAGGTAGGTTCTCCAGGGACCCACCTGATCTCACAATTCCGTCACGATTCTGTTGGAAGAAGGCGGTGACGGGAGCGGAGCTTCTTGTTAAAGAGGGCCCCACGCTCGTGAACTCCGAGGAATCTTGGGTGCCTCTGTGAGGGGGGGGGGAGGAGGGAGGGGGCGAAGTGACCTATCGACGCGTAGGGTCACGGAGAAAAGCCGAGATGTAGATTTCTTGCTAAGGGAACCAGAGTGAAGCTGTTTGTAGCTTCGGCTCTGACACGTGAGTATGAGCTTGGGTCCGCACTGACTTGCAGACCAACGGGGTAAGGAGCCTCCCTAACTGGGACCGATCTCCTCTCTGAAGACTTGTTGCTTTGACGATTTACCACTACACCGATAGATTGCAATTCCTCCCCCGCCAGACGCTGTGCAAGCTCTACTACTGACGGTTAAAAGAATTCATCTTTTATACTCGAAACTCGGGAGAGGTTCCCATGGCTCTGGAAGTAGATTTGATATCAAGCTCCTCCATTTCGTCCTTTGTAAACTTCCGGGAACCACCGGAAGCCATCTATCGATAACCCATCTATCGATAACCAGTCGATGAAGCTTCTCGGTGGTTAACTGAAATGGCCAGCGTTTTTTTCCGGCGGGAAACCATCAGATATCGGGCCGTTAGGGAGAGGTTTGATAACCGGCTCACCCGGAAGGGAGGTGGGGGAAACGTAGGTGCATTATGCTATTCTACATTATATATATATATATATATATATATATATATATATATATATATATATATATATATATATATATATATATGTGTGTGTGTGTGTGTGTGTGTATTCGCCATGATTTCTTCGACAAAGCTTGAGTTTAATATTAAGTAAGAAGGACGAAACGAAGAAGGCGGGTCCCATCTTTATTCTCTACGTTTCGGGTTATTTCTAAGCCCATTTTCAGGAGCTAAAAAACAAATTTGAAATCTAAAGTTAAACCTAGACTACCGCACAAGTACAATATAGTTAAAAAAATGACGCAAATGTCGGTAATATACTAAAATGAACATTATGTTAACGAAAACCAAACGAACAAAAAACTAGCGAGGAATCAACAGTAGAAAATATTTGAAACAAAATTATATTAATCAAATGCGAATAAAATAAACGTAACGGTACAGAATTTAAGAATAAAATGGGGGGGGGGGTCAATCGGAGTTGAAAAGAATATACAATATAGTAAAACTAATAAAAAAAACACAACTTTACCTTTTATGGTCGAATAACAATGAGAGGTGAAAACGGGCAGGAAATTTAAGATTCAATAAGTTATAAATAACGGAAAGGATGACGCGGCATTATTTAAATTTGGGCGGTTGTATTTAATACACAGAGATTCTTTATTGCGGAGAGTGGATGTACATTTAGCAAATTTTAATATAGAAAAATCATTTAAGGATACGTCTGTCTTACAATCTATTGCATGTTTTCTGATGGAAGGATAATCTTTATTAATTAAAGCTTTACCGGTTCTATAGCTTAAGCCCATGTGAGACCAGTATCTTGCCTGGAGGGAACGCACCGTGCTTCCTATATAGGTCCCCTGCTTACAGCTGGGGCAAGTAGATTTATATATTATGCACGACCTCAACGGCGTGGAAATACCATCCCAATATTTTTGTTGTTGATGATAATAAGTTTAAAATTTATTTGACCGTAAAATTCCCTCAAAATGGTAGATAGACGTTTCCGGAGCAGGTCATTAAAAGGGGGTGATGACCGGAAACATGAAGAACCTAATTTCCTTGGGCACATTAAAAGATGTGGAGGGGTTATATAACCCGGAGAGAAATTTCCTTATACAGATTTCGACTAAGGATAATGGATAGTCATTTTTAACAAAATATTCTTTTAAATAGTTAAATTCGAGACTCATATTATTCTTAAGTTCTTTACGTTTATTTTGTTTGCATTTGATTAATATAATTTTGTTTCAAATATTTTCTACTGTTGATTCCTCGCTAGTTTTTTTGTTCGTTTGGTTTTCGTTAACATAATGTTGATTTTAGTATATTACCGCCGTTTGCGTCATTTTTTTAACTATATTGTACTTGTGCGGTAGTCTAGGTTTAACTTTAGATTTCAAATTTGTTTTTTAGCTCCTGAAAATGGGTTTAGAAATAAGCCGAAGCAAGTTTTACGCATCCACACCCGAGCGTGACCTGCGGAAGATGGATTCGATCCACCATACCGGTGGTCTTCGCCTGGCGACCGGTGTCTTCCGTCCTTCCACTATTGAGAGAGAGCCTACTTGTTGATGCTAGGGAGTTGCCACCTACTCCGTCACGTGTGCAATGAATTATGCGCCTGTACGCGCGAGCCCGGCGCCTGCCTCAACCGCCAACGTCTCTCACTCTGCAGCCGCGGCCGATCTCGACGTCGAGGGATGCCAGTTTGGTCGGCAACCTACTGCCCGTAAACCATAAGAAAAAAAATATATCAAACCCGGCCCTCAGATGGTTTTTGTGGGTGGACGGAGGACTTCCGTCGTCTAGAATTCTAAAAGAAGCGCTGACGGTGAAGATGAAGTCGGGCAAAATTCCGATCGGCTGTGGCGATAAGCGCCTCTCTGCTGTGGCCAGACCAATAAAGTGTCTCCCTTTGGCCGTATGAAGAAAATTTTTCTTTAATTTTAAATTCTCGAAAGTCACATTCTATTAATCCCTTTTTACCGTAACTACCTTCAGTCGCGTGGTATTCGGTGGAGAAACAGTCGCGTGGTATTCGATGGTGAAGTCGATCCCTGACCGCCACAGGTGTTAAAAGAGCTTTAGGAGACGAGGATTATCCCCTCACCTGTTGTGGTTGTTAAAGGTGCAAATATATCGATTTCAGAAGCCACGAATAGTTATTGAATTGTTTGGTCTTTTCGAGGGGAGACTTTGAGGGATGTCTTAGAGAAAGTAAGGCTAAGTGGGGGAGTGAAATAGGTAAACTACCACTTTATAAACCATGCAAAAGGAAAAATATTATTATTTGAATTGTTCAGCAGACACAATATTGCTTATATATATATATATATATATATATATATATATATATATATATATATATATATATATATATATATATATCAAATCCATTTTACTATGTACTATTATTACAATCCCAACCCCACACAAGAAATGGCAGAAACATTTTAAAAACAAAAACAGAGCATCCACACGGCTAGAATTCCCAGCCATCCCACAACCCAACATTCACATTTGGAAACTTGGAACCTTTCGGTACACTAAACTACAACACAAAAACAACACCACTCCGGAGAACCCTCAAGAAAATTCCCACACAACCCCCGCTCCCACGCACGAGTGACTTAATGACCCGAAACAACCAAATAGCAACACCTAAACAACATAGCAACATGATGAAACACTTCCCGTATTAGCTCCTCCCCTTCCGCACACACAAAAGATAAACCTACAGGAAAATAAAAAAAGAATCGCCAGTCGCATTCAACACCGAGTCATCAAATCCCTCACAAATCAGACATCTCCATCTCAAGCACCAACGTGGTGGCAATCTCCGCCATCACTCATGGCTAAACCACGCGATCCTCTCAATTTAAACAAAACAAGGTCAAAAAATCTAAGTCGCGTGTCCTCAATTATTCTGACTCATGACCTTTTGACCTTCCAAACTTTCAACAAGTAGGGCAATCTGACCCATAGTTAGTTTTATTTTAATAATTCCCGGACTAACCTTGGGACGACCTTAGCAATTTATATCATTCGAAAGGGAATGCAAAACAACACAAGGGTTTCAAATTTCGTTAGAATCGGCCGAATAGTTACGAATTTATTGCCAAATATTTCCCGGACTAACCTTGGGAGGACTTAAAGAGAATGTAAAACAACATGAGGGTTTCAAATTTCGTTAGAATCGGCCCATTAATTACAATGTTATTACCAAAAAGACTCATTGAAAAGTAAAATGTTTTTGATCCATCCAACCCACCAACTTACGGACCGTCATAG
Organism: Ceratothoa steindachneri; assembly: GCA_963969495.1. NCBI lineage: Eukaryota > Metazoa > Arthropoda > Malacostraca > Isopoda > Cymothoidae > Ceratothoa > Ceratothoa steindachneri. The sequence continues at coordinate 3,281,004 of OZ018333.1, read as the reverse complement.
TAACTTGTAGAATCGCGTCCACGCGACTAAGAAAGCACCATAGCCATAGTCGAGCCAAGCCAACCCCCAACCCAACTACACCGCCCTATCTCACTGCTCTTCACGTCATCCTCGCTGCCATAGACATAAACAAAGCCTTCGACAATACCAAAACACACACACACTCGCACAAGATCATGTCACGCCATTCACGCGCCCCTACCCTGGGCATCTCAATGGATGGGTCCCTTAGTAGGTGATGAAACCCCTCACCCACGGATCCCTGTAATCTTCTGATGGGGGGGGGGCTTAGTAGGTGATAAAACCCCGTACCCACGGATCCCTGCCCCTACCCTGGGCATCTCAATGGATGGGTCCCTTAGTAGGTGATAAAACCCTGTACCCACGGATCCCTGTAATGTTCTGATGGGGGGGGGGCTTAGTAGGTGATAAAACCCCGTATCCACGGATCCCTGCCCCTACCCTGGGCATCTCAATGGATGGGTCCCTTAGTAGGTGATAAAACCCCGTACCCACGGATCCCTGTAATATTCTGATGGGGGTGGGTGGGTGCTTAGTAGGTGATAAAACCCCGTACCCACGGATCCCTGTAATGTTCTGATGGAGGGGGGGCTTAGTAGGGGATAAACCCCCTTACCCACGGATCCCACTTCGTTCTCCGACTCTGTCGCTTCACCTCGAATCTTCCTTCTCCGCAGAGTCCGCCGTCGGGGGGAGCGGAAGAATATTTCAACGGGTCTTCCTACAGCGGCTCCGATTCGTCTTCCCCGCCCACGCCCTCGATGTCACCCCCACACAACCACACTTTCTCATTTAGCACCCCAAGCCCCGCCACCGTGACGTCATCCGGCTCGGCCATACCGGGAATCAACTCTAGTGCCTTTCCCGTGCATCTGGCTCCGGGGCTCGTGTTGACCCCTTCAGGTACTGGTATTGGTCAGGGTTCGGTCACTGAGATTGCGTGGCGTGACTAAACCTCGACGGCATAATAATAATTTGGCGTTGGTTTGGTTAAACTCGGTTTTATTGATTTTTATGGCGTTTATTTGATAAAGGTAATCATTTTATAGTCCACATAGGATAAACATGGCATCATTTTATAGTCCACGTAGGATAAACATGGCATCATTTTATAGTCCACGTAGGATAAACATGGCATCATTTTATACTACACGTTGAATAAACATGGCATCATTTTATACTACACGTTGGATAAACGTGTCATCATTTTATAGTACACGTTGGATAAACATGTCATCATTTTATAGTACACGTTGGATAAACATGTCATCATTTTATAGTACACGTTGGATAAACTTGTCATAATTGTATAGTCCACGTAGTATAAACATGGCATCATTTTATAGTACATGTTGGATAAAAATGTCATCATTTTATAGTCCACGTTGGATAAACATGTCATCATTTTATAGTACACGTTGGATAAACTTGTCATAATTGTATAGTCCACGTAGTATAAACATGGCATCATTTTATAGTACATGTTGGATAAACGTGTCATCATTTTATAGTACACGTTGGATAAACATGTCATCATTTTATAGTACACGTTGGATAAACATGTCATCATTTTATAGTACACGTTGGATAAACTTGTCATAATTGTATAGTCCACGTAGTATAAACATGGCATCATTTTATAGTACATGTTGGATAAAAATGTCATCATTTTATAGTCCACGTTGGATAAACATGTCATCATTTTATAGTACACATTGGATAAACATGGCATCATTTTATAGTCCACGTAGGATAAACATGTCATGATTTTATAGTACACGTTGGATAAACGTGTCATCATTTTATAGTACACGTTGGATAAAAATGTCATCATTTTATAGTATACGTTGGATAAACATGTCATCATTTTATAGTACACGTTGGATAAAAATGTCATCATTTTATAGTACACATGGATAAACTTGTCATAATTGTATAGTCCACGTAGGATAAACATGGCATCATTTTATAGTCCACGTTGGATAAACTTGTCATAATTGTATAGTCCACGTAGGATAAACATGGCATCATTTTATAGTCCACGTAGGATAAACATGTCATCATTTTATAGTACACGTTGGATAAACATGTCATCATTTTATAGTCCACGTTGGATAAACGTGTCATCATTTTATAGTGCACGATGGATAAACATGTCATCATTTTATAGTACACGTTGGATAAACATTTCATCATTTTATAGTACACGTTGGATAAACATGTCATCATTTTATAGTACACGTTGGATAAACTTGTCATAATTGTATAGTCCACGTAGTATAAACATGGCATCATTTTATAGTACATGTTGGATAAAAATGTCATCATTTTATAGTACACGTTGGATAAACTTGTCATAATTGTATAGTCCACTTAGGATAAACATGGCATCATTTTATAGTGCACGTTGGATAAACATGTCATCATTTTATAGTCCACGTAGGATAAACATGTCATCATTTTATAGTCCACGTTGGATAAACATGGCATCATTTGATAGTACACATTGGATAAACATGTCATCATTTTATAGTCCACGTAGGATAAACATGGCATCATTTTATAGTCCATTTAGACTGGATGTCCTCGTTAAATGGCGCCCAATGGACGTGAATTGCTCTCGCAAATACAGGGTGGCGCATAACCTCGTGCGAGGGAGACAGAATAATGAACTGAGCAGGCCATTCGAAAGAGCCCTCGAGTGGGTTTGGTGAATCGGTTCCTGCAGCTGCTACTAATACCCTTCGCGGGAAGATTTGTAATAATATCCGACTTTGCAAAAAATTATCGTAGAAATTCCCTCGTGTTCCAATACAAAAATCTCACGTTGGTTTTTATTATTGATCTTTAGAGTAAATAATAATGAAACTAATAACCATGATAATAATAATTATTATTACGTGATTTTTTTAATAGTTTTAATTTTTAAAAAAGTGGACAAGTAAACTGGTAGGAATTTCCACTGCATTGTTTACTCCCCTTCCTCTCTGCCCTCTTTCTTTCCCCCCCTCTCTTCCTCTCCCCCTGCCCCTCTCTTTATTTACCCCCCTCTTTCCTTCCCGCTACCTCCCTCCTCCCCCTTTTCCTCTCTCCCCCTGCCCATTAATCCCTTGCCCTCTCCCCCTCTCTCTCCTTATATCTACCCCTCCATGTCTATCTCCTCTACCCTCGCCCTCCCCCTTCCTATAGGTAGTGTTGGAGAAGGGGGAGAAGGAGGGAGCTAGGGGTAGAAATAGGGGAGAGAGTGGAGGGGGCGATGGGGAAAATAGTGTGGGGGGGAGAAAGGGCAAAGTGTATATTTTTAGAACGTGATTTTTGAATAATTTTCAATTTAGTTTATGGATGAACTTCCCCCTGCCCCCCCTCCTCTGTTGAGAAGGGGGGGGAGGGGTAAAGGAATTAGGGAAGGTAGAGAGGATAGGTGAGGGAAATGGGGTAGCATGAGGAGTAGGTGATGTGATAAGGGTAGATGAAGAGGGAGGTGAGGAGAGTTGAGATGATCACACTCGATTCGAAAGATCAGATAGGCCGAACGCCAACAACCCGAAGGGCTGGTAGCGAGCGAAGCGAAGCACAAGCTCCCCCAGTAGGGGTGGGTTTAAGCCATGGCTTGTTGTTGTTATTATTTATTATTTTTTAGAGAAAAAGGCAGGCTGAAGAAGTTTTCATTGTGTGTGGCGAACATGAAGGGAAATGATCATGACGGCTACAAGTCCTTACCCTCGAATCCAAAGGTTGTGCGCCACCCTGTAGGTCACTTGCAACCCTTGAACTAATCCCCCTAAGATTCACGGTGCTTGTAGTCCACTCACTACTATCCCCCCTGCTTCGCATCTAATAACTCCCCTCCCCTCTAAGACGCAGGGAGCGGCCCCGAGGAACCGGAACCACCCTCAACAGCGAGAACGAGTGTCACGATACCAAACCAAGGCCTCGAAACACCCCCCAACTTAACTTCACTAACCACCCTTAAGTCCCCGTCAGGTAGGAGTATTTCTGGTTCTTGGTTAGATTGGCGCATGGCGGTGCGGAGAGATCGTGGGTCGGTTGCTTCGATGACCACGTGTACTGTCTGTTAGGGTGTCCCAAAGTCATATAAGTAAAAATCAAACTTGGAGTTATCGATACCAGCACAATTCACCCTTGCTGGTACATGTGTGGAAATGATTCTGAGAAAGTTTCATCAAAATCGGTCCATATTTTCTGGTAGCACAAAATGATTGTTTCTCTAGAGAAAACCACGAAAGAGAGAAAAAGGCAGAAAACGGAAGATAATTTATTCAAAGACGAGGGTCAGAGACAAATGATAAGACAACAATCAGCTAATAAGTCTCGGATCCCCGAAGGGCCCATTCACCTCCTCTTGGGCTGTCTTAGACGCCCTTGACCACCTTGGTCTTCATCTGCTCCTTTGGCTTTTTCAGCACCGCCCGTGTGTGGAGCGGGACTGTCCTCAGGAGGAACTGCGTCTCTTCCTCGCTCTTGGTCCGCTGACCGAGGAATCGCTTTACGAGGGCGATGCCACGCTCGGCCACGTCGTTGGTCACACGGAGGGTGGCAACCCGCTTCTGGGGCAGCTGGTACAGGGGGTAGTAGTTCGCGATGTCTTGGATGAAGTCCCTGTCGTTCTTCGACGCGTGGGCGGCAATGGACGCTTCGTTCCAGTATTTGATGTACACCGTTGCCACGAACAACGACATTTGCATCATTCTCTTCTTTTCCCGACGGGTCAGTTGGAGCTGATCGGCGAAGAGCGTGATCTTGATGACGTAACTCCCTTTTGCCATCCATCAGGCCATGTGGTAAGCGCCAGGAACTCTGAAGGACTTTGGCATGTCACCGCCCAGGAACGCGAGACAGAGCTGGATCAGCTCTTGGTAGTCTTCGCGCGGATGAGATCCAGCTTCCAAGAGCTGGCGCAGTAGGTTGGTCATGGACTGCCGTCGAGTGTCCTGCTCGGCCGACAAGGAGTCGGTGTCCAAGGGCTTGGCTTTTCTCTGGTCGATAAATGGCCATCGTGTCCAGCTTCTTGAAGAGGGCAATCTCCGGGCCAGAAGAAGGACCGTGGCAGCATTTGAAGACGTCCTGCAGCACAACTTCAGACATGGTGCCGGCAGGCAACTTATGCCTAAGTCGGCAGTCGCCAGATAGCCCCTTAATCAAAAAAAAAAAAAAAGGTGCCGGCACGCCAACAAGAGCAGGGGACGGTGAAGCTCCTGCTTGATCCGCGTACACGCCCCTTTCACGAGGCCAGTATTGAACGCTGTGGTGTCGAACCCCATCTCGATAATGCGAGTTTCCAGGCCATTCTCCCGATCAAGCTTCAAGACTGTCTCGGCCACGGCTCTTCCTGTTCCGTCAGCGGAAACAGGGACGCCCAGGAGTTCCTCTGTGTCCTCCCTAGTGAGCAAGACTTCGATCCTCTCCTACAGTGATTTGCCGTCCGTGATATTAGGGAGGAGCTTCCCGTCTTATTGGAGGACCAAGGGTACTTCCGTGCCCCAGACCAGCGAAGCCGCGATCTCCTCTTTGTTCTACACTCGAGCGCGGTGAACAGAGGAGCGGAACAGGGTCAGCTCGTCGATGTTGTGGCCAAGAGCGATGGCAGTCGCTGCGAATGACTAGGTGGCAGCCCGAATCGACAGGTTGTCCCGATCCCAGGACAGGGTCATATCCTTGTTTAACTTGTTCGCTGGACGGCGATGACAAGGTGATTTTGCGGGCGTTGGACACAGGAACGTATCATGATATTCGGTCGACGATGACGACCCCGAAGATGTCTCGAGAGCGACATCCTTCGTCAGCATGGAAGACACAGCTGCGGCCTCCCTCTCTCGTCGGTCGTCCTCTCGCTTCTTCACTGAAGTTTGGTCGACCCCAGCCATTGAAGAGCTTGTCCTGTCTTCAGGTTGGGACCTCAGGAACTCCCTGTCCCCCTCTGGTATTCTTAAAATCAGGGCATCCGCGTGGGCCACGTCGAAGATGTCTTCCAAGGAGTCCTTGAAAATCCCTCGCTTTACCACCTCCGTCTCTGTCGGGCGATTCTTCAGCTTCTTGATTGTTTTGAAGTCCCTGAAAAGCTTCATGACTTTCTTCTTGACGTAAGAAGGGTCAGAGGTTGAGATGTTGGCCTTCTTCCAGACGTCGAGGATCTTGGTGGTGGTGGAGCCAGCGGCTGCCGTAACGAAATCCTCCTTATTGACATGGTGGGACAAGAACACGGCCAACACCTCCTTCGAGAGATCAGCCTGTTCCCAAGAAAGCTCTCAGAAGAGTCCATATAGAGAAGCGTATCTTGTGATCGCCGATCGCGTGCCATTGCGTCTCAGCTATCTGAGGAAGAGAAGAAAAAACATCATTTCTTAAAGTGGTCAATATCACTCAAAATACACGAAGTAGACAATTCGTGCTACCAGTAAATATAGCCGAAATTAAATAAAATTTTACAGTATTTACTTTCACACGAGAGCCAAACAGGGCGTCATGTGCTGGAGTGTGTATCACCATCTTGATATTTCTGGGACACCCTACTGTATGTCCTTTGACACGAGTTGGGTTAGATTGGCGCATGGCTTGGCTGAGAGATCGTGGGTGGGTTGCTAGGATGCGCACGTTGGTTGTCTGTCCTTGACACGAGTATTTGTGGTTCGGTTGGGTTAGATTGCAGCATGGCGTTGCGGAGAGATCGCGGGTGGGTGTCTTCTCTGTCCTTTGACACCAGTATTTTTGGTTTGTTTGGGTTGGATTGGCGCTCGTGTTTTTCGGTAACTCAAGACTCGTGTTTTTGGTAACTGAAGACTTGTTTGGGGAAACTGAAAACTCATGTTATGGGTAACTGGTGACTCGCTTTATTGGTAACTAAAAACTCGCTATATTGCTAACTGTTGACTCGCGTTTTGGGTCACTGTAAATTTTGGTTGTTGGTTACTGAAGACTCGTATTGTTGATATTTGGAGATTTGGGTTGTTATCAACTGAAGTTTTGTATTGTTGAAAACTTGAGAGTGACGTTGTTGTGTGTAACTAATGATTGACGTTGTTGGGTTCGTTTATTTAACGTCTGAGAACGTCCTTGTGTCAGAATTCCAGGGTTTTGTTTATTGTGTAAAATCTTTTGTAATTTCGATTGAGATGAAAGTTTAAATAATTGTTTTTAACAAGTTTTGAATGTTGTTTTTTTTTAATTCTAATGTCGATTTTAAAGTGTTATTCATTTATAACTAGTGATTAAGTGAAAATGTATGGATGATGTTAAAGGTTTTTGTTATTTTTATATTAAAATAATAATGAATACCCAAAGGGTTTGGTCGTTATCTCTGTGGCTTCTTGGGAGCTACTGAGTTATACGAGAGGGAGGGGGGGCGATTGTGGTGCACCCTGGCCCCAATGCCTACGTTTAGGGTCACTGCTTATCACAATGCCTGCAAGAGGAACTGCGGGTGACGGTTCCTCCTCGAGATCTCTTATTTGCCCGCGTTGGTTACGGTATTAAATTGAGTTGTACGTCATCCCCTCTCTCATTTGGAGCTAAGAGGGGATGTGATACCCTTAATGTGGTAAAATCAGAGGCAGACCCCGCTGGGGCCCCCCACAACTTATATACCCTAGGCGGTAAACTGCTTAGAGGCCGAAGGCCACGTTTTCCCGTGCTTTATTCCTTCGCCTTCGGCGCTCTTGATACTTTCAGCCAAGTGGCGTTGCCCCGCTAAATTCTCCCGGGGCCAGACTAGATTTCAGATGGAGGTCCCTCACACCAGGTGGTGGGCTATCACCCAAAGGGGGAATGTGGCTTGGAGGGACTGACTCCACAGCCTAATCCCAATCCTGGCCCGGGAGGGGAATAAGTCCCCCCTCCCCCATTAAAAAGAGGAACTCGAGACAAGCCCTCGGAGCCCTTAATAGGGTTAGTGAAAAAAAAGGGCGAAACCCTGCCCTTCCCACAGTAAAAGGAGTTAAGTCGAGTGGGTGGAGCCTCGAATACCCAGGTACCTCTCTTCCAGATGTTTCTGGAGTTATTTGAGCCCGCCGGCTTCAAACGTTTCCAGGTCGTCCGATTGGCTTCTACTGCTTCTGAGGAGTCTAGCTAAACGAAGAGATCTCATTTTTCAGACGAAACCCCTCTGGTTAATGTATCTAAACCTGCCCAGAGGGTAAAATTGAGTACTCTTCTCCCACTCAATGACACACTTGTCAGGTGAGACCAGAGCCTACCTTGAACTTCGTAAAAGGGGTAGTCTTTGCCAGTAAACTGGCATCCACGAAGAGCTGGCCGACCACGGAACAGTTAGGGTTGAGCTAGTGTCGAGAAAGGGCAGGTATTTCTTAACCCACCTTAACGCTCTTCGTCGCCTTTGACCAAGATATGCTTTTGAGTCGGCGTATGTAGGTTGGTATCGCTTCCGCTCCTTCCTTCATACGATTAAATATCGCTGACCTGTAAAAATGGGTCAACTGCGCAAAGGCCTGCGCGGTAAAGCTGTTTCTGGCACGCTCAGAGCTTAAGTGAAAAAAAACAACCCCATATTAGACCCTGTTTTCGCGGCGGGATCTTTCACGACATCTTTCTCTAGCCATTATGCTGCTCAGTCAGCATTACAAGTGCGTCGCTTGGGTTCTGAGTCCAACCAACAGGACATAACCTCCAGAGGCGGGAACCCTTCAACTACTAAGTGAGTTGCGTTCTGCTCTCGTTTCTTGCGCGGTTACTAACCCTGATCTGGATAATATCCTGTAGCCCTTGCTTGGACGCCTAGGTGAGAGATTTAGCAGTATCTAGTCGGAGGGTATCTTCACAGATTCCTGTGGAATGGCTACCTTAGGGTAGAGCCTCCACCCCGGCTGGTTTCCGCCCGATTTCTTTACCACTTGCTTTTACACATTGAAGGAGAAATTGGCGCCATTTAACATGGAATGATGTGGTCGTACGTCGTCGTCTTACGTCTTGAAAGAGTTATAAATAAAGGGTTTAGTAATAGAAGAGTGGATAGGTTAAGTAAGGATAAAGTGGTGAAGGAGAATGAAGGAGAGGGAGTGGTAGTCGCTGGGTGACCAGCCATCTCTTGGGTTCATTTTGTTGAGGTCTTCTTCGTCGTCGTTTTCTTCTTTATCGGGAGGCTCTTACGCCTCTATTACTCTTCTTCTTGTCGCTTTCTTAATTTTTTCCTGCTTGTTGCAGATAATCTTGATTACCGATTTTTTGCAGTTTTTCTGCAATCTCATCTAAGCTGTAAATACTGGGGGCGGTTCTTCTCCCCTATCGGGTTTCCCGCTCCTAAATATTCCTCTGTTGTTTCTTCGGTGTTCTTTTCTTCTTGACCAAAAATTGTCTCATACTTTACAGGCTCTATAGTGTAGGGGCACGTTTATGGCCGGGAGGCCTATTTCTCCGTGTAAGTCTCTTAACCTTCTTCTTTCTCGCCTTTTGGTGTTAGTAATGATGTAGATCGCCGCATTCTGAATTCTCTGGATTTTCACAGAGTTAGCTTTGAGCAGTCTGTTCAACGGTGTAGCCGGGTGTAAGAATGCAGCTTTACAAATAGCATTGCAAATCTTCTTCTTATTCTCGACGCTAAGATTTCTAAGTTGAAATAGATTAATTAAGTGCGCCTTTCCTATGTTTATCCTTTCATTGACGTGTTTCCCAAAACCGTGTCTGCGGATCTTTAGCAAGAGTACCTTTCCTTCATTTTTGCATCTATATCTTTCTTCCTCTATCTGTACTCTGGAGTTTTTTCTTCTTCCTATTGGTATAATTGAACATTTTTCTGCATTTGTACGGATCTTCCATTTCCGGTCAAACTCATTTATGTTCGCGATCTCGGCCGCTTTAATCCTTGCCATTGTCGGAGGATGCCTTTATGCGCTGTTCGTGATTATTGTGATGTCATCGGCAAATTGTATATATTTCGTAGTGTCGTTGACTGGCCTTGGTAAATCCATTGTGAAGATACTATATAGTTGAACTTAGGCAGGCCCCCTGGGGGGGAGACCCCCTGAGAGACTTCGAAGCTTGGGCCGGCGTAACCCTCCACTGAAATATAAGCTGACCTGTCCCTGACATAATTGCAGAGACATTTAACTAGGGCTGATGGTAACCCCAATCTCCGGATTTTGTACTTAAGGCTGATCCTCCAGACTTTATCAAAAGCCTTTTGGACATCCCTAAGTACAACATCTGTATAGTTCTTGTTGAATTTAGCTTTGGCGATTGTTTCGACTAGTATGGCAAGGGCCGTTTCGGTACTCCTATTCCTCCTGAACCCGTGCTGGTGGTTAGGAATTTGTGTTCTTTCTTCTAGATGTTCAACTAGCCTGTCGTTGATCATTCTTTCTAGCAATTTTCTCAAAGTCTCGAGCAGAGTAATAGGACTAAAGTTCCTTAGGTTGTTCTGTGGTTTTCCTGGTTTTGGCAGGAAAATTATCTTTCCACTCTTCATAGCGCGTGGGAAATATCCTGCGCTTAACGTGGCGTTGAATAGTTCTACTATTTTGTTTAAAAGACAGTCTGGTGCTCGTACCAGGTGCTCCTTTGTTATTCCCGATTCCCCGGGTTCCTTCTGTTTGGTGGACTGGGGCGTCTTTTTCAGCTCTGGAAGGGTAATCGGTACAATGTTTTGTTCTGATAGGAGCGTCGGTAAGGCGTTGTTGTTTGGGACGATTTCCTGGCGATGAAGTTTCAATTCATCCACTACTCTTAATTTATGGTCTCTGTCAAAGCTCGCATTTTCTTTGGGAGAGATGTCAAAGATTCCCTTCCAATGCTCTCTAAATGCCGCCTCTATCCCTTGGGGCTCTTTCGCCTCGTCTCCTTCTTGTTGGAATACGATTCTGGCCTTGGTTTTCCTCTTCCCTCTGGCAATATTGATTTTCTGCCACAGTTTTGTGGGATTTAGTTCGGTGTCCAAAGCCTCTATGAATCTGTTCCACCTTGCGTTTCTTTCTAAGGCAATTGCCGCTATCAAGTCGGTTCTTATCTGTTGCAGCCTTCCCCTGTGACCTCTTTGGGGCCCATTGCGTTCGATGGAATCTCTCTTAGTGATGTATTGTTTCTCCAGGTCTTCTATATGCGCTGTTCTGATAGGATGTGGTAAGGTTCTATACTCCGTAGTGGGGATGTGCTTCTTATCCACCTTCACCATCACTTCCATCAATCTTTCAAGCTCCTGGTCAATTTCTTCCAGGATCGCCTCGCTCAAATCGCTTTGTTGGTGTCTTGCCAGATCTTCCGAATAGCCAGCCCAGTTAGCGTCCCTGAATGACTTCCTCGGAGGGCATTTTACCTGACTAGGGTCGAGGGAGAGACTTATGATCATGGTCGCTATTTGATGGAGGCCCTTTATCTATTAGACAGTTGAATTGTAAATCTGGGGCAGCTAGGACAATATCGGGCTTCGTGGCTCTGGTTCGGCCAAAGTAGGTCGGAAACTCGGGGCCCCAATACGTTCTGCTATCCTTCTCTCCAATATCGTGTCTAGATTTTTTCCTGCCCTGTTGAAATTTCCGGTGTAGCTCGAGGCTCTGCTCCGGACGTTCAAATCCCCCATGAATACCGCTTGATCTCTATGTCCGAAAATTTAGGTGAAGTTATGGAAGGGTAGATAATCTCTCCTTGGGGGTTGGTATCCAGTCGCTACGATAAGGTTTGCAGTTGAAGTCCGAACGCTTATCGCCAGGTATGCCTCGTCTAGGTCTCTGAGTTTCTTGAAAGATATGTCATTGCGCATCGAAATTGCGACACCATCAAAATTTTTGTCGTTAGTGTTTTTTGTTATTACTGTATAATTGAATAATTTGATCTTGTGAATCTCGAGGTCTATATTAATTTCGTTAAGTAAAACTATTTCTTTGTTCTTCCTTTAGTTATGTATGGCTCAAAGCAAACTTTTTATCATTCCATCCAGCGATGTTGTGACTTATTATTTTTAGTTTCCTTGTATGGGCCATTATTTGGATTTTCTCTCGTGACTTCCTCTTCTTTCAGCGTTGCGTGTTTCCCGCTCGATGTGGGACTTCATCCTTCCACTTCTCTTATTTTTGAATTCTTCCTTCCTTATCGTAAAGCATAGACCCCTTGGTATTTCTAAGTTGCCGTCCGTAATGATCTTGAAAATTTCTCGGGCCGAGTACGGACCATCGAACTCGAACTTATAATTTCCTCTTTTGATTCCTTGAATCAACTCGGTGTTACTCTCTGGGAAGGGTCGTTCTTCAGACGCGAAGAACCGAACACAGAGTTCTTGGCGTTCTTCAGTTTCTCCTTCTCTTTGTTCAGGGGTGGGATCAACTTACTCCTCTTCGCGGTTTTGCAACACAGGGGTAGCTTTCTCACTATCGATATCTCTTGGGGCTGCCTCTACTTCCATTATTTCTTCGTTTGCCTGTTGTATATTTTTCCTAAGCCTTGGGCCTCTAATTGCCGCTTTGACGGGCTCCGGAGTTTCTTCTTGAATATCCGTCCTCTGCTGTGCTTGAGCATTATCAATTTTCGCTGGTTTATACGGGACGCTCAGGATGTCCGCTGATGTCCGCTCAGGGAACCACATTTGCTTTAACCCATTATTTTTGAGCATAAGATTCAATTCTCTTGCATATGAACCCTTATTAGCTACGTTGAGAACATGAACATGCAAGATGCGTGCCAGTATATTTAATGACTCGTTTTATTCCAATAACATTCTTCACCGGTTGTATCTTTTCGACGGTTGCCTTTGAAACTGTGGCAAAAGTGAGTGTCGAGGAATTATGAGTGTACAACCTAGTCCGTTAGTCCGTACATGCATAAATAGTAGGCCGAAAGCTGAGAGCACACGCGTGAATGAAGAGTGGGAAGGTAGGCCTCGCTCCAGTTCAATGAGAGGCTCAAACAAAAGGGGGCGTGAGGATGTCCTTAAAGGGTTCGTAAAATGCCAGAATTCATTCAAGGTTATTTAAAGAGACTACCTTTTTTTATAATTAATTTATTTTGGGCTAATCACAAAATATATACGCGGTTCAAGATTAAGATATTATGCAATTACAATGCACAGATCGGACATGGACTAGTGCAATAGCGAAGTGAAAATGAGACTCTGTAATTAACAACTTATGGACAGAGGGAATTTTAAAGATGGGTGGAAGGACCTTTACCTTGCGGACTAGCTTCTCGGAGAAGGTGGAGGTGGTGACGGAACCAAGACTCGGATTGCACGGGATGAGATGATCTTGCACCGCGACGATGACATCTTGCAATGGGAGTCGATTACCTCAAGGAAGAGAGAGGTGAGGTTGGAGTAAGATGAATTACTCTGGGCCGAGTAGCGAGATACACTTAGGCTTTAGGGAGTGCACTCGGACGGGGCGACGTACTTTCGTGAACGGGATGAGAGGATTATGTCGCACGAACTCTTTGAAGAAACCGCTTCACGAACTTGCCTATAGAGGATGGTCAAAAATTCACGGTGGTGATCTAGCCGACGAGACCTTCAAACTTCAGCGGCTTGACTCGAGACGAAAGGGGGGAGGGGTCCTATCTTCTAGGGACGTGAGCTGTACTCTCTCTCGAGTAACGGGGGACCCTGTATATATATATATATATATATATATATATATATATATATATATATATATATATATATATATATATATACACTCAGCCGGCTAAGTCGCTAAAAGGCCTCCGGGCACGGCTGCTGTGTCAAGGGAAATCCTGTCGCCGAATGGATTAGCTTTCTTTCATATAAGGGTTTGAAAAGATGCTCGTCTGGGGATATTCTGGCCTCGAGGCATGGGGTTAACTGGAGGCACCTGTCTGGCGGGGGATTAATTTGTCCGCGGTTCATGGGTGGGGGGTCGGCTGATTTAGGCAAACGCAGTTGGGGTGTCGCACCAGCTTTCACGTGTGTGAATCTTCGTTATTGTCCTTCCTTAGGATTTTATTTGAGACCATGCGGTCTCTTTTCGAAAGTGTGTGTGGGGGGGGGGGGGTCAAGGTGGTCCTCCGAGGTCATCCCCCTCAGTGAGATTTTGCTTTTCCTCTTCGACCCGGGCTTTTTATTTCCTCTTCCTATCTATCATTTCCCGTTTGACTGGACATGCCATTGCCATTATCCGATTGTTCACGTTGCAATTCAGGCAGGCATCTCTTTGTTTGTGAGCTACACTCGCGCCACGTGTGATCTTTCCCGCTGCACTCTGAACACCATTTTATATCTTTCATCGGGCAGTCTTTGGTAACATGCCTCTCCAGAGCGAAACAGTTAAAGCATGTTTCTCACGAACGAAATCGTCACTTTTGATTTGGTTGAGGGTTATCTTGAGGTTGAAAGCAAGTAATCCTACCTCTTTTTTCCTTTTCGCCATATTGGTCTCGGGGAAAAATAACTTTAAAGACGAAGAGTATTCCATATTATTTGTCCGGTTGATAAACTTAATTAATTGCTTTACCTTTGCCCAGGCTTGGGCTCTCTTGATTTCAGACTTTATTTCTTCCGCCGTATTGTCTCCGATCCATGAGTCTATTTGGCGACAATAGACTGTCTTCTGAGCCTCGATCTCGAGGGAGGGGGTACTTTAGCCTCCATTCCGATCGTCTTCAACCTTTCATTTGCGTTACTAATTAACTTATCCACGTTACCCTCGCTCTGAAAAATTGCGCCTTATGAATTAGATTAGTCCAGTAGTCTCACGAGCACCTCCGAGATCGCCGTATATGATTCGAAAGACATTTATGCTGTCGAGCTTTTGCGCGCCTTTTTGGACGCGCAAAGGGACCCGTCTAGTGGAGTTGATTTTCTTGCTATTCCGATCTTCTTGTTTTCCTCATCGGTGGTTAAGGCGAAAAAGAAAATTTAGAGAAGAGTGAGAGTAAAGTAAGTTAAAGAGTGCTGCTATATCCTGTTATCAATCCGGCTTATTCAGCTAGCGAGTCGGTAGCCATACCTCCCTACCTATCCCTAGCCCTAACAGTTTTTGCTCCCACGCGCTCTAGTCCGTCGCTCGCAAGGCCACGGTATTTTTCTTCTGAATAAGGCATCTGATACAGCTTGGAGATACGGTGGTAAACTTCTGCCGCCCCGACTCGGACCTGTTCCTAACTGGGGCTCGACTAATTCTATTGGACTCGCACCGTTTCCTTGGTCATGTATTTGACTGACGCCTCACCTTAAACGTGCATATTCGCAACCTTAGCGTCTCTTGTCCCCGCTTCATGTACGCTCTACTTATGTAGCGTTCAGTTGATGAAGCGACCATATTGTTATTTGACCACTCGTTTGTGCGCCTAAAACGAGACCGAGAATTACTCCTCCCAAACGTCCTGGATTCGATCCTCCCCGCTGTACTCGGTGACTAGTGTCTTCAGCACGTCCACAATAGACCCTTATTTTCGACACAAGGGAAATGAGACTTGCTTCAACTTGGCCGCTGGATCTGCGTCTTCCTAAGGCGCTAACAGCTCCCATTTCGTCCAAGGTCGATCTCGAGAGTGCCTTTGCCACCCAGAGACCCATAGCAGACCAAGGAATGGAAGGAAGCTCCTTCAAGATTGCGACCTAACTCTTGGACCGGTGGCTCCCATGGTTCTCCCTAGGATGCCACCTTGGAGAATATCTCCCGCGATAGGGTCTCGTTTCGTCTCTGTCGTCCAAACATCTACAGCATTCCGAGTATTGCGTTTTTATTTCTTGAGGTATACATTTGTCAAGCCGGAGCCATGATGGTGTACGCAGATCGCTTCATTGCTGGAGAGGGTGTGTTGCCTTCCATGCTACCCCCTCTGTTTGAAGCCGGCAGGGCGATTTCCAGGCTCTGGGTCTGTCTTCACGACGGAGCTGGACGCAAGGCGCTCCACTCACCGTCAAATCTGTTAAAAGCTCGTTAAGCTTAATGCCCAGATCACTTCGCAACCATCCATCTAAAGCATCTTGGTCCCACAACAACTTTGCACTCGCAGGCATCTCTTCAATCACTCCTACTCACACAACATCACCCCTCTCTCATATGGAAAAACACATAACTTCGTCCTCATTTGCAAACGAAACAAACCCTCGAATCTCTCCACATTCTACAAACCTATATCGGTCTTCTCACCATAACAAAAAACGAATCAACAGAATTGCGCCCATTACATATAGCTTCAGAGGAAAACACTACAATCATCTTAACAACACACATATTAGAGGTCTTAAACCAAAGCCTCCCCCCTCGCAAAGCAGTGATTGCCCACTAGACACCAGGAAAGCCTTCTTCCAACTTCCTCTCTAACATGCATCCCCTCTTCAAGGGGGCGCCATCTGTAGACATATACTCGGTACCTGAAAGAGCGGCATTCCCTCCCGTCTCCACTGCCCCCCGGCGCCTCCAAACAAGATTGAGACTAACTGGGCTTTATTCCTTTAGACTTCGGTGGATAATTTGGTAGGCTAGTCGCCGACCGGCTTTCGTGCAGTCATCCCTGGGAGGGGGAGCGGCGATGCTGATTCACCCCCACCCTCGTGATTACAGTTGGGGTCGGGTGGGTTTTAACTTGTCTGGATTATTCCCCCTCTGCTTCCCCTCCCACTTACCCCTCTCTCCTTCTCCCTCCCCCCCTTTTCCCTCTATTTCCCCCCTGTCTCCCCCTTTTCCCCTCTACTTCCCCATCTTCTTATATATCCTTTCACGTACCAGCAAGGGGGTGTCAGGAAACATCCGGAGGCTCGCGCGCCCTCCCTGCCCTATTGCCTGCAGGAGGACTTGCAGCTCTATCACTTCCCCTATCTTCTCCACTTCCTGCCTATGCCCTCGTTGGTTTGTGCGAGCGGGCAGAGCAAAGTCCCCCCCAAACGCCAACCTCCCCCCCACCCTCTCCCTATATGGCGTACCCGTCCCCACTCCCTCCCCTCCGCAATCCCCCCTCCTCTCACATCCACCTGTCTTCACGATGCCCGCCTCCCCCAACCCCTCCAAAACTGAGTCAAGCTAAACCCTTTTCCCCCTGCCCCAAACGACCCCCTCACCGTAACTCCCATACTACCGGGTGTCGCTCCAGACCCAGACCTAACCTTCAGTCTGACTACAGGCCAGTCGTTCCGGTTGCCTGGCAAAGAAGATGGGAGACGGCTGAGGGGAACTTAAAGTTGCGCGCCCTCTCGCCGCGACTGTTCCTCTGGACTCCAACCCCCCTCTCTCTCTCTCTCTCTCTCTCTCTCTCTGCGTGTTGTCTTATGTCGTCTCCTAATTGGACACACTCGCGGGACGCACCGCCATTGGATGGAGTGCTTGCCTGCGCCCTACTGTGAAGACTGCGTTGTCCCCCAGACTGTTCGGCACATTCTTGTCGAATGTCCCAGTCTGGGTGATCTTCGCGCACGTTACCTGAGCGGAGTCGCTACCGCCTGTCCCTTGTACTCGGGACGAGTTTGTGCTCACAGACTTGCGGACTATTTTCTTCCATTGTATTTTGACTCTCTTTGTTGTTGGTCGCGTGCTCCTTTGTTTTTTATTTATGTAGCCCAGCATATTGATACTGACGATGATAATAATAATAATAATACCGATAATAATATCAATACTGATGATAATATCAATACTGATGATGATAATAATATCGATACTGATAATAATATCAATACTGATGATAATAATAGTAATATTGATAATAATAAATATGATACTGGTGATAATAAAATGATACTGATAATATTAATGATATAATTGCCCCTTCCCTCCCAAGGTGGAGGCATGGTGGTGGGGAGTCCCGGTGGAAGTCTGATGTACTCGCCGAGTGGCGGCGTCGTGTACGCCCCCAACTCCCCCCTTCCGGAGGCGGCCGCGCCCCCGCTCCTCCTTAATCTACCTCAAGGGTTGCAAGTGACTTCGGATCAAGGTAAAAAGAACTCCCTTCCCTATTTACGCTCCCCCACACACACAAAGGGACCGAATTCAGGAAAGGTGTATGCCTCCCATCTCCCCCCACACAAGAAAAGCCAAATTCTAAATCGTTGACCTCACCCCCCACCCGCTTATGTGTCACTTAGGTTCCTCTGAATGTCCACGTACCAGGTTTTGCAAAAGTTATGTTACACTCGGTGTGTGATAGAAAAAGTTCCGTCAAACAAACTTTAAAGTAATTTTCCAGCATGAATCGAGATTTCTGCTCTCCTGCGCACTGGCCACAACAAATCCGACATCGCCAAGCGGCTCAACGTCATCCAGATGACCATCCACAGTGTCGCAGAGAGGCTCAAGAACGAGGAGGGCCTCGAAGATTGACCTCGTTCAGGCAGACCAAGTTGTCAACCGTTTGGATGTGAGAAAGGCCTTGGAAAGTGCTCCGAAGCTCAAAATAGCTGCGCTCGCCAAGAACATTATCATGTCGGTGACCACAGTGTCCAGGGCCGTCAAGGAGGAAGGCGGCAAGAGCTTGAAGTGCGTGAAAAGGCTTCTTCTGCTCACCGACCGTATGCGAGAACAACGTCGGGAGTGCTGCTGTCGTCTTTTCAACCACTTGAAACAGTCATGACAATCGAATTCTTTCATTAAAAAACATTCGCGGTAGAACCAGTCATCAACGAGCAGAAGGACCGTGTGGTAAGCTACGGCCAGGAGGTCTCCGAAGTCCGTTACGTGTCCACAACCTCCCTGATAATGCTCGGCGTCGTGGTTTCGAAGGGCGAGAAGATGCCGCTGGTGTGGTTCGCAGCCGGTTACTTGCTCGCAGCGGCTGATTACTGAGACATTTTGGCCACGAAAGACCTGCCCTGGGTGAGAAAGATCACGAAGAAGGCGGAGTATATCTTTCAGCAGGGCGGTGCCTCGCCACACATAGTCAAGACCGCGTAAAAGTGGTTGGGGTCGAACATGAACTTCTGGTCAAAGAAACTTTGGCCGCCGCAGTAGCCCAACCTCAATCTCCTCGAATACAGCCTGTGGGCGTATGTCGAGGGCAAGGTCCGCCACAGCAACGTCGACGAACTGAAGACTTCCGTCAACCGCGTGTGAGCCAGCATGAGCAAGGACTTCGTCCACAACGTGTGAGCCAGTTTGAGCAAGGACTTCGTCCACAACGTGTGAGCCAGTTTGAGCAAGGACTTCGTCCACAACGTGTGAGCCAGTTTGAGCAAGGACTTCGTCCACAACGTGTGAGCCAGTTTGAGCAAGGACTTCGTCCACAACGTGTGAGCCAGTTTAAGCAAGGACTTCGTCCACAACGTGTGAGCCAGCATGAGCAAGGACTTCGTCCACAACGTGTGAGCCAGTTTGAGCAAGGACTTCGTCCACAACGTGTGAGCCAGCATGAGCAAGGACTTCGTCCGCAACGTGGGCGCGGCTTTCAACTCTCCCCTGGGGTGCGTGCTCGCCACCGAGGGCGGGGGGGGGGGACACATTGATTAATATTACAATTTTAACACATGAAACAATAAAAATAAACCAATAAAGACGTGTCTAAACTGCATCAAAACTATCATTAAGTCCTTTGTTGAGAGCATCATACGTAGTGTAACAGGATTTTTGCAATACCCAGTATCTTCACTTGCACATTTTACGAACCGGCCAGCAATGATAAGCGCCAATCCCACTGTTATGAGAAAGCGGTTGTTGATGACAAATCGAAATACTCAAGTTGGTTATCTTTTTATTAAATCATTTTCAATGCTATGCGAAAACCAACGATGGCATGTTTATCGGTAGGAGTGAGGGGGAGGCAGTGAGGGAAATGTGAAAATATGTGGATGGTTTACATTCCCCCCATCCCCGAGTGTTATTGATAGGAGACTACTGAGCGCGCTCGGGATACTGACACCGCGCATTATCTCTGTTTCAGGAAGCTCGGCCAATCCTCAACTGGTAACTCTACCCATGAATATGGCCTCTGCAGCGGCCCTGCAGCAGTCTGCAGCGGTTGCAGCGGTCGTGTCGGCGGCCTCTGCTTTGTCCGGGGCCGGGGGCACGTCCACGAGCGAGTCCCTCCCCACCGATTTGTCGCTCCACGTCAAGCGGGAGAATCGCTCCTAACCGCCCGGTGCCTCGCCCAACCACAACCCACTGGGAGAAGAATTGGCCTTTGTTGCTTTAGCTCCGAATAGAATATTCACTCCCCGAATGTCGGGGGAATAGAATATGTACTCCCCCCGAATGACAGTTTAATAGAATATTCGCTCCTTGAATGTTTGGAGAATAGAATATCGAGTGAATAGAATATTAACTCAATATCATGTGAATAGAATATCCACCTCTCGAATGTACGATTGATCATTACTCGAATATCAAGGGAATAGAATATTCACTCAAATGTTAGAATAAAATATTCACTACCCGGATGCCAGGAGAATAGAATTTCACCCCAATGTCAGATGAATAGAATATTTATCCAAATGTCAGGATAATAGAATAGTCGCTCCCTGTATGGCAGTATCATAGAATATTCACTCCCGAAATGTCAGGAGAATAGAATATTCACCCTGTATGTCAGGGGAATAGAATACTCACTCTTCGAATGTCAGGGGAATAGATTATTCACTCCCTCAATGTCAGGAGAATAGAATAGTTGCTTCCTAAATAACTATAATAGAATATTCATCCCAGAATGTCAGAATTGAATATTCACTCCCTGAATGTCAGTATAATAGAATATTTACTCTCCGAATCCCAGGTGAATATAGTATTCACCCAGAATGTCAGGAGAATATACTATTCACTTCCAAGATATCATGAGAATATATTATTCACCTTCGAATGTTAGGTGAATAGATTATAATTGACTCCCTTATGTCGGGGAAAGTTGTCGCTTTGTTATTTGGGCGTTTTGGTTGAAGTGCTCAGTGATTACATACACCTCGGATTGGTGGATGTTGCGACCTGCGTGGTTCAATGGAGTCGTTTGTTTCCCCCCTCTCCCCTGACGAATCGTGAGTAGGCCCTTGGGGAGGGGTCCTCCAGTGTTCCGGTGAGTATACCCCCAATGGTTACACGAACTCTGTTTACACTGCGCATGCAAGCACAATTCACATACAGACCAGCACAAACAATAAATGAATACACACCGCACACACACGGTGCAAGCTTACAGACCGCATACAAACACAGTGCAAGCTTACACACCGCATACAAACACTGTCAAAGTTTACACACCACATATAATCACGGTGAAAGCTTACACACCGCACACAAACACAGTGCAATCTTATACACCACACACTAACACGTTGCAAGCTTACACACCGCACATAATCACGGTGAAAGCTTACTTACCGCACACCAAACACGTGTATACTTACACACCACATACAAACAATATGAACGCTTACACACGACATACAAACACGGGGAAAGCTTACACACCCCACAAACCGGCGAAAGCTTACACACTGAAAATAAATACAGTGAAAGCTTACCTACCACTTACAAACGGTGTAAACGCGCACAACGCATACAAACACGATGAAAGCTTACCCCACGCAAACACTGAACTTTATACATCGCACACAAACATGGTGAAAGCTTAGACAATTCAAATAAACACTATGGAAGCTTACACACCACACACAAACACGGTCAAAGATTACACACCGCACACAAACACGGTGCAAGCTTATACACCGCATTCAAACACGGTTCAAGCTTGCACACCGCATACAAACACGGTTCAAGCTTACATACCGCATACAAACACTGTGCAATTTTACACCCCGCATACAAACATTATGAAAGCTTACACACCATATACAAACACGGTTCAAGCTTACACACAACACACAAACACGGTGCAAGCTTACACACCACACAAACTCGATGAAAGTTTTTCACACTGCAAATAAACACGGTCAAAGTTTATACACTGCGCCTAAACACAGTGCAAGCTTACACACAGCATGTAAACACTGTGCAAGCTTACACACCACATACCACCACGACGAAAGCTTACCGCACACAAACACTGAAAGTTTATACACCTCACACAAACACGGTGAAAGTTTATACACCACACACGAACACGGTGAAAGCTTACACACCACACACAAACACAGTGAAAGCTTACACACCCGCACACAAACCCATTTTAAGCTTACACACCCGCACACAAACCCATTTTAAGCTTACACACCACACACAAACACTGAAAGCTTACACACAGCACCCAAGCAAGGATACCCAAATAGACCCGACCCTGGGGAAGTTTAGGGTACTCTTGCGTGGAAGGTCCCTTGACTCATCAGACCATAGAGATTAAAGAACTGTGAAGGTGCCAACGGTGGTTTCCATGACAACCACCCGGCACGCTCTGCCATCATTGCCGAAATCGATGAACATCCACATTTGTTCATCTATAACTAACCAAACCAAACGTGTTAAATTCGCATTTAGAACATTTTTATAATGGTTGTTACTGCGTTGGTCGATGGTGGTTAAGCCACAACCAGAACATCGCCCTAATTTACTCACCCTTACTCACTCACTCGAAGTCACTCCTCCCACGCAATCCACTTTAGCCACCGCCCCCCAACCCCGTAAACTCCCCCGTGCGAGCCACTGGCACCGAACGCAACAACTCCCTAGTCTTCTGCCACAACACGCGCGCGCCTCCACCTCTCCGAGGACGCCCTTCCCACTACGACTCTTGGGTGACGCGAGGAGGATTAAAGATCCGTCTGAGGCCAAGTCTCCTCAATTATTGAGGGGTGGGGGGGGGGGTATAACGGGATGAAATAGTGGAAATGTTTTGGGGTCCCGTTATTGGGGCATTAGGCGGAACCGTGCAATAGCCGCCGTGAGTGAAAACTAGGAATTACTGAGGTGGGTAGGAAAATGAATTGTCCAGGAATCTGAATGGTCTCTTTTAACCGCCAGGACGATGCTCAATCGATCTTTTCACGGCTTCTTTTTGACCTTAAAAGAAAGAATGACGTAAAATTGGTTTTATATGTGAATATATATATATGAAAAACGCACAAAGTATCACGTGAGGGTAGCAAATGAATGCAATGTCCCGCAGGAAAAAATGAAATGGTGTTTCCGAGTACTTTCAAACTTTATTAAGTTCCTTAATAAAGTTCGAAAGTACTCGGAAACACCTTTTCGTTTTTTCCTGCGGAACATTGCATTCCGTTTTCTCTTTCAATGTGGTTTAATGGATTCATTTTCATCATTCTCTCGTGCTACTTTGAGATATATATATATATATATATATATATATATATATATATATAAGTAAAAGAACTCAATGGCGAGTTATGGTATATGATAGTGGAACCACTGTATAGGAGCCAAAAGTTTAATTTACATGACTAGTTTCAGAAGGTAGTTTATCGTACCCCCTTCAGTATACGACTGGTGGCTATGATAAACTACATACTTAAACTAGTCTCGTAAATTAAACTTTTGGCTCCTATACAGTGGCTTCACTATCATATATATATATATATATATATATATATATATATATATATATATGTGTGTGTGTGTGTGTGTGTGTGTGTGTGTGTGTAGTGCCATATGCAGATTCTTGGATTGAATTGATTTATATATAATTTTATTTTTAAAAAACAAAAATTATGCAATACAAAAAAAAGTGTCCTAAAAATTTCTTACTCCTAATGCTTGCAATTGTTAAAATAATTTATATTAATATTGTTAATTTGTACATTAAACTAATAAAAAAAAGAACGCCTTTTTATGTTAATTGCAGAGAAGGAATAATCTCTGTTAAGGTGTGGGTTATTAAATCTTCTCTCACATTTGCGTGAAATAGGAGACACACATAAAAAGCTGCACATTTTTGAGTACGAAGGAGCTCCCCTTCCTCCCCCCAAGGACCCAGCGTGCATCAACAGTACGAAAAGTCAAATACTCTTCCAGGAGGTCTATGACCGCACAACCTGTCGCCAAGGTGCTTTCCAGAAGCACAGGAAGATGGGGTAAGCGAACTTGCTCTTCCGTAGGGGGGGGGGGCTATTCTGGTTAGTCACCCGCAATATTCAGCCACTATTTTCTGGTTTTTCAGACAAGTTTTTTGTCCACACCCCAGCATAACCAGATTGACTCTTATCCTTGCAAGGGAGGGTGAATGCCAGGGGGTCGGGGGCACACAGGAGGGTGTTCTGTGAAAGTTACTTCCATGCAGGAGGGTGTTGTGTGAAACTGACTTCCATGCAGGAAGGTGTTGTGAATATGTTTCTGGAAGTTCATTTTTGCCAGAGAGTTGACAGCTCATCTCTAATGTAGTATAAATTGGGTGTTGTTTTTTTTTTATTTGCGGAATGGGTGTCTTCTGCCATGTAGTGGAGTGGATACTGTTTAGTTGGGGAGGCTGCAGTTAATTATTGGGTTCCTTTCTTGTCAAGGTGATCTTTGACCTTGATGATTTAGGTGGTATGTGCAACCTGTCATCCTCTTTGTTATGTTTGCTCTGTTATCATTGCATCCCTCACCGAGGGCAGCGGACCGCTGCTTTCTCCCGCCACTTGGGAGAAACGGCTTGATCGTACAACCTGTGCTGTAGGCAGAAAACATTTGATCCTTCAACCTGTGCTGTAGGCAGAAAACGTTTGATCCTTCAACCTGTGCTGAGAGGAAAATGGCTTGATCCTATAGCCTGTGCTGAGGGAGAAAGCTCTTGATCCTACAGCCTGTGCTGAGGGAGAAAGCGTTGATCCTTCAGCCTGTGCTGTAGGGAGAAACGATCCTTCAGCCTGTGCTGTAGGGAGAAAGCGTTGATCCTTCAACCTGTGCTGTAGAGAGAAAGCGTTTGATCCTACAACCTATGCTGTAGACAGAAAACGTTTTATTTTACAGTCTGTGCTAATGGAGAAAGCGTTGATCCTACAATATGTGCTATAGACAGAAAGAGTTTGATTCTACAGCCTGTGCTGATGGAGAAAGCGTTTGATCCTTCAGTCTGTGCTGTAAGGAGAAAGCGTTTGATCCTACAGCCTGTGCTGAGGGAGAAAGCGTTGATCCTACAACCTGTGTTGTAGGGAGAAACGGCTTGTTCCTACAACCTGTCCTGTAGGGATAAACGGCATGATCCTACAACCTGTGCTGTAGGGAGAAGCGTTTGATCCTACAGCCTTTTTTGCGGGAAAAAGGGCTTGATCCTACAGCCTCTGCTGAGGGAGAAAGCGCTTGATCTTACAACCTGTGCTGAGTGAGAAAGCGTAGATCTTTCAGCCTGTGCTGTAGGAAGAAAGCGCTTGATCCTACAGGTTCTGCTGTGGTCCTCGTCAACGTTAATGTAATTAAGTGGGGCCGCGGTTTATATGAAACTGTTCTGAGGCACCTTTTTTGAGAGGAGGCTCTTGCATGCTCGGGGTAATCCCCCCCCCTTGGCTCGTGGCCCATGCAACAGGAAGTGGGAGTTCATTTGTAGCTCAAACATCCACGTGGATTGCATCCCAAGTTGAGTTGGTCGTGCCATTTCTTTTTTTTTCTCTTTCTGCAGGTGGATAGAGTTAAAACAAAGAAGCTTGCCTGCTATGTGTATAGCCGTGCAACCTGTCGTGGTCTTATTTTGTATTGTCTGGAGAGGGGTTTGGAAACCCCAGTCTATTACTGAGTGTAAGAGCTCTTGCTAGCCGAGTGGAAAGAGCGTTAGTCTGCTAACGTCGCGGTACCGGGTTCGATCCAGGCAAGAGCGGATGCAAACGTCTGGCTATCAATTGGTGGACGAGCTGTGCTCCACCGTGTATTCGGGTGGGTAGATGTTACACATCTCACCACACACATATCAACTTATAACACTGCTTTCTTTCCCCTCCCGTCTTCGCAATAGACACAAGCGTCTGTGTACCAATTGGTGGACGAGCTGTTCTCAGCCGTGTATTCGGGTGGGTAGATGTTACACCCACATCACACACATATCAAGTTATAACACTGCTTTCTTTCCTCTCCCGTCTTCGCAGCACAACACACACTCTTCCAAGGAATGGTGCCGATGGGTATCTATATCTACATACCTCTGACGGGAAACATTTCCCCCCTGCCCCCGGGCGACAAAGGTTCACCTGAACGGTGTGTAATGTCAAAACATAATACCTCTTCCTGATGCCCTCGGAATCACCAGCGATTGTCATACTGACCTTTATGTCTATTTCATTATCCAGCCGGGATCCACATGGATAAAGACAGGTTAGCGAACCACTACTAATGATTGTAGGAATTATTTTTGAGCTTTAGTTGTGGTTTCTTGGTTTTGCCCAAGATGTGTGCGTTAAGTCTCAGTGTGTATTTGTTTGTTGTTGTTTTCTTGTTTTTCTGTTTGAAGGTCATTGATTCATTGTATGTAACGCCCCCCCCCCCATCCAGGGCGTTTCGGGACTCCTGCCTTTAAGCGATGGAGGGGGTTCCACCACGCCAGTGTTTCTGGACTCTTAGCATGTCCGATTTATTCCCTTCATTTTATCTTGTTTATTTATTTCATTGTTTATATGATATCCCTTTATTTTCCCTATCCTCCACCCCTATCTACCTTTGTGTTTGCTGTCATAATGCGGGGAGGTTGCTCCCCCCCCCTCTACCCAACTTCTCTTTTTTTCCCTCATGTTCATTCTCTTCTCCCTTCTATGGGAGAGACTTATGTTGACGACATGTTTGGCTCTGGAGCGTTCCATCGTCCGCCACACCCAAGGAGAAGGCCGTTATTGGTCCCAATTTACCCAGCGTCAGTAAATTCGACCGGCTCGTTCAGCGGATTCCCTGGCTCGTTAAAAGGGGGTCTGGAGGAGTATTGTAGGTGAAGGGTCGAGTGCACACAAACTCGGCCTCCTATGAGCGTAGCCAGATACGTACACACACACATGGACTCGCACTCAAGCCTCCTTATCCCCCCTCTTTTTCTAAGGATTCAGAGTTTGAACACACACATACTTGAAAGCGTTTTGAATTATCAGTTTTTTTCTCGTATTAACATAACCCTGGAGTTACCATTTAACCTTTTACAATTCTTTGATTGGTCCGTTTAGTTGCCATCTGTTTAAATCATTTGTCGTTAAACCTCTTTGTGTGTCACTCGTTCTAAGATGATCCTCCATCCACACCGTACCACACCTAGACTTAGTAAATATTTTGCAACTGAAGATGTGTGTGGATCGGATTATAAATTTAGCCCAGACTATTCATCTACGGTTGATTTCTTTGATCATCTTCGGCGACTTATTCATGAAAAGAAGTGATTGAAAACCTCCAGTTTATGGATTTAGAAGATTTAATCATCGGTGAAAATTTTTAAAAAACGAGCTTATGGATCAGTTTTCCTTTGTAGGAGGTCTATCCGATCGTCACAATACATGGGTTGATAGATTTTTCTGCATATTGCATTCTAACATTGTGAATGATGGGGAGAAAGTAGTGAACATCGCTATATTTGACACAAAACACTTGTTATTTCGATTTCTCTCATGGTATTCCCATCAGCTCACCGATACGATGAAAACCAAGATTGAAGAGGCAAGGATGAAACAATTTTCCCTTCTCACAAGGTTAAGAGAATGTGATGAGTTATTTTTTAGACAAAATAAAACATTGGTAGCATAACGCGTATTATTTCATCTTTATTTTATTCATATAAATCATATAATAATATTAATAATTGAAAAAGTATATATGCACATAAAGAAAGAGCTAATAATAGGTGGCAGGTATTCACTGGACTTCTTTTTTTAATATCTTTTAAGATCCCTTTGAAACCGAAAGGTATGGTTCGGTAACTCCCTGGGAGCTCGACACATTTCCGAAACGTCTTTCTCAAAACCTTTTCTCCTCACCTCTTTCACTCCACCGTGTTCCTCGGCTCTGAAACTCATAAATGGTACAAGGATATGACTATCATCATCGGCTCCAACTTGCGTTTCATAGTATCGTAGGTTTTTATATCCTTCGTGTGAGTGTTAATGGTTAATCCTTTAGTACGAAGTATATACTTCACCCCATTCGGCGTTTGGATTCGTACCGAATAGGGTTTGGGACCCGTAGAGCAGAATGAATCTCCATACGCATCAGCACCGTACACATCCTTGATCTCATCGGTGAGATCACCTAGGAATTCTCCGAGTTGAGGTTGTGGATCATCTTTCCTAGCAATGAAGATGGCATTGTCTGTGTCACAGTACAAAAACCTTTCACCCAACGAGTCTAAGAGGCCATAGAGCTTGATTCGAGCATAGGCGGTTGTGAATGCTGCAATTGGAAGATTCGTTACGTGTGAGTCAATTTCTGCATGTTCAGCATTCTCCACTTTCGCGATGTATGCATTGCCAACTACATCATACGAGTTCACAATGTAATCGTCGTTTTTTATCAGGTCGATTACATCATAGTCCGATCCACAGGTGACTTTTCATTCCGCGAATCCTCTGAGCGAATTTTCCCCAGAGACTGTAAAAGAAATAAATATGATCAGGATTTTTTTATTTATTATTATAGTAGTATTATCGTCTTTAAGTTCAGAAATTATTGACTTTATATTAGCCGTACAATGTCTTAACATTTCTAAATCACATCTTGAAAGTAATATATCAACACAGGAAAAAAAATTCTAATCGCAGGAAGAAATCCTTACCTGTTTAGGCAGATCTTCGCTCTCAAACGCTTTCCAGGATTCCTTTCGATGTTGTTTATTTGGATGTTTATCCCCTCAACAGGATTTACCCTCTTCACGTATTCTATTTTTTCATTCTCACCAATTACTCGTGGGAAACCAGAAGCTTCTATTTTTTCTTCTAGAAAAGTTTTTCTATACTCTGCGAACAAACCATCTCTCTTTCCAAACTCCCAAAACTCGTAGATTTTCTTGATCTTATACATTTTTTCCAGTTCAAGTTTCAATTCAGGGGTTGTGTACACGCCGGAAATCATACGTTGCTTTTCAGAGTGATCGTGTTCGTGTGAGGTGAGTTTTGCTGAGCGGATGTGGTGCAGAGTGTGAAAGTAAGTTTACCATCTATGGATTGAGGGATAACTGGAATATACAGATCATTAGAAGGAAGAACATTAACTTTGACGATACTGAAATATGCCTCATTCACACCCTGAGTGAATTCTTGAATAGACGGAATTTCTCGCACAGATACGCAACGTCAAGGTGATCCTACGGGATAGGGATTGTTTTTTCATAGAGTACGGATATAAGGAGCAAAAATCGACATAATGGATTTTCGCACCTTCGGTTGGTGGGTAGTATAATATAAATGGGTTAGATCTGCCACCAAAAAGTGCACTCCCCGCATCCAATACACCATTGATTACATCGGCAGATATTCTATTAACTATCTCACGGCGCCCTGGAATGGTTTGCATCATGGTTTCAAATTCACACTCCCAGACCACGATAACCTTGTATTTACTACTAAGAATTCGATCACTCTCTGATAATATCGGTCCAACGACCCACGTCCACCAATGGAAACATCTTGATTTAGATCACATTTTCTTTCTGGCACCCATGCCAATAACATCCATGAAAGAGAAACACAGTTTCTCCTCCTGATGGTGAAAACCCACCAGGAAAAAATACTCTTCCACCAACAGAAAGGCTTCGCTAACCACCGTTTCTTTCCTGGCAAATCGGGATTCCTCTAACATGTTCTTCAAACATAAGCCAACGTATAGCCTTATAAGAAAAGTCTTTGATTTCTTCCTGTCGATGACTGCAATAGAATTTTCTGGTAAGAAGACATCTTTATAAACCTTGTAACACAATGAGGCTATTGTGATACAAGACTGCATAGGATCAATGTTAAATCTCCTGATGAATGAACACCTAAACTTCTCAAAACACAGGCGAAGGATAGAAACATCTTGAATGCAATACTTGATACATTCTGTACGAATATTGTATACTTCTTTCTGGAAATTCGAATAAAAATTACTGTCAAAAGGTAATTTTTCCTCGCTGTTCACTTTTTCATAGTTAAAATACCTTTTTTTTCAGGAACCGGTCCAGTATAATTCAGTTTCGGTAATTTTTCCTCGCTGTTCACTTTTTCATAGTTAAAATACCTTTTTTTTTCAGGAACCGGTCCAGTATAATTCAGTTTCCTCTGAAAGAAAATCGTAAGGAAAATAACTTTTTTCCATTTCGGGGATTCCCATTGTTTTGGGCAGTTTTTTTTCAGCGAAGAAGGCATGAATAGGAGTGTGTCCTTAAAAATTATGTGCTGAAAGAGATCTATCTTAATAATCTTTCGTCCCCGCTTCATTGGATGCGAAGTAAGGAGATTAGGATTAAAATGTTGAAGCAGTTCGTCATAGATAAATTGGGCATCGAGTTTGGCATTGTTATGTGCCATCACATATGTTTTTACATTTTCTTTCGATCTTCTTATTCGTATTAACTCTTCTATAAAGGGTTTACAAGGGGAGTTTTCACCATCTCTTTGAAAAATCTTTGTTCGTGGACTATTGTTCTTACATTTGTCAATATGTTTCATTCTCCTTATCAAAACAGAGTTCACAGATTATTTGCACAACCAATATATAAGGAAAAAGTATAAATGATCCCACTTCTTTATAGGTTTCAATATCATAATATACGGCATTCCATTTCTTGACTCGACTCTTCACCCAGCACGTATGCTTTGCTCCATCCACTTTATAGTATGTATAACATTTAGAACAGAACAACTTCTCACACTCGTGTCGTCTCATGCCGTTTGTAGCCTGCATGATTATATGGTTACATCTAAGACACATGCTAATCTTCACACAAGTATGAAGCTTTCTGTGCATATCAAAACATGATTGACTGTAGAATGAGCGATTACACTTATTACATAAAATCCCTCGAATTCTTTCTCCATCACAATGCCCAAGACATTGACTGCATACCCCTTCACAATCTTTTAGATGGACTGTTACGTTGTCATGGAACGTATAGCAGGAAAAACACATCCCGTGATTAAAAGGAAGTTTCTTGTTTTGAACATATGTATCATTAATGTGGCGAATAAGATAGTAATTTTCACCTTCAAGACTAATGAATAAGTGTGGGTCTGTTTTTTCAGGATAAGTTGGTCGATGGAGTAAATTGAATTTACGTTCATCGCCTGTAGCCGTAAATATGAGGATCCTGCATCTCTGCTCTCGTTCTATCAAGGATAATTGGTCTACAGCAGTGGTTCCCAAAGTGGGCGGTACCGCCCCCCTAGGGGCGGTGGAAAGATCTGGGGGAGCGGTGAGGAAGAAGGGGGCGGTAGGGGGGCGGCCGTCCGAAGTCGAAGTTCGAACGTTTGTTTGACGATTTGTACACAACACGTGCAGCAGGACGAGTCAGTGGACGACGCATCAGGGTCCGGTTACCGCACGCCGCTCTGGCCCAGTCAGATCCGACAGCATAGACTACAAAAGCAAAAGCTCAGGTTTGTAATTTCAAGCTTGTAATGTTCAGAATTTTATCTTATAATAAAAACCGCATCCTGGCGGTCAACATCATCTTGAGTTCAAGTCAACATGAAATTGGGGACTCACCAGAACGCGCCGTGTTGTGTTGTGTTGTGTTGAGCTGGTTAGGGTGGTGCATTCACTGATATATATTGTTACGAATTTATATGACTTTGTACCTGTGTGTGCATGTGTTTGTGTGTGTGTGTGCATATATGCGTGTTCGCGCGTGTGTCATTGTGTGGGTGATCACGTCCGCCACCATTTTCTGTGAGTAAATGGAAGAAAATGAATACGTGAGAGGGTAAACTTGCTTTTTATACCTTCAATGTTGTAATTTTTGTCTTTAAGTAGGCCTATTTATGAAATGCGATAAAATGCTGTATTTTACATGGTTTTATTTTTTTGTTCCAGAATAAAGTATGGCCTTGGTACAGCAAACAAAAAAGAAGTGTCGGCAATATAGTGTGGAATATCTGAAATATGGATTTGTCGCAGCACCACACAACCAACAGCAACCAATGTGTCTACTGTGTGATAGAGTGTTTTCAAATGAAGCTATGAAACCTTCGAGGCTTTTGGAACATTTGAAGAAAATGCACTCTGATAAAGCAGACAAAAACTTGGCATATTTTCAGTCACTCCGAGACAACGTTCGGAAACGGAAAACCATCGGAAATATATTTGCCAGCAGTTTACAACAATCTACTGACGGTTTGTGAGCATCATACAACATCTCTTTGCTGATTGCTAGATCTGGTAAGCTTCATACAACTGGAGAAGAGCTTATTCTACCAGCAGTAAGAGAGGTTCTACACACAGTTCTACACAAGTCACCTGACCAAATTATAAAAGCTATTCCTCTCAGTGATAACTCTGTTCAGAGAAGAATAGATGAAATGGCTGAAAATATTGAAGAAACATTGTGTAACATGCTTAGGACAACAGAATTTAGTTTACAGTTAGATGAGTCCACTCTGCCAGGCAATGAATCTTTGCTTCTTGCTTATGTTCGTTTCGTCAAAGATGAAAGCTTGGTTCAAGAGCTGTTATTTGCGAGACAGCTTGAAACAGACACAAAAGGGGAGTCAGTATTTGGTGTCGTTGATGTTTTTTTTCAAAGAGAAAGACATCCCACTTTCTAACATTCTTGCTTGTGCAACAGATGGGGCACCATCAATGGTAGGTCGTCATCGTGGCTTCATTAGTTTCTTGAAAAAAGCTGTACCTGGAGTACTTACAGTGCACTGTGTAATCCACAGGCAGCATCTGGTCGCAAAAAACCTGAGTGGTAGACTACACAAATCAATGAGTACTGTTATCACAGCAATAAATAAAATCAAGGCACATGCCCTCAATTCCCGACTGTTTCGACAGCTGTGCACTGATAATGATGAAGAGTTTGAACGTTTAGTGTTGCACACAGAAGTTAGATGGCTGTCAAAGGGAAACTGCCTGAGACGTTTCTATTCACTGTTTGATACAGTTGTTGAATTCTTCCAAGACTCTAATTCTGTTCTGTGTGATGAACTAAGAAACATGAAGCATGACATTGCTTATTTGGCAGATATATTCACAAAGTTCAATGAAGTTAATTTGCAGATGCAAGGAAATGAGGCTAATCTAATTACAGTCAAATCAGCTATCTCCACCTTCCTGGCCAAGTTACAGTTATTCAAACGAAACATAGCTCGCCATGCACTCTACCAGTTCCCAAGCCTCTCTGAATTGGATAAGGAAAAAGGCATACCATTCGATGACCTTCAAGTGTATTGTACACACCTGGATGAACTGCACAGAGACATGTCTGAGAGATTTGAGGACATTTTATTGCTTGAAATACCAGACTGGGTGATCAATCCATTCCTAAATGTCGACGGTGAAGAAACTGGAGTGGCAGAGGAAGAACTGATTTCCATTCAAAATGACATTGAGCTAAGGCCAATGTTCAAAAAGTCATATCAAGATTTTTGGTTACAAAAAAAAATCTCTGACTGCTATCAAGTGCTGTGGAACAAGGTCAAGATGTACTTTATTGCCTTGCCAACATCATATTTAGTAGAACGGGGCTTCAGTGCAGTCGCCTTGCTTCTTTCCAAGCAAAGAAACCGGCTGAAAATTACTGACCGCGGGGATCTACGACTTCTTCTTAGTGAGTTCCAGCCTGATGTTGAGAAGCTTATGTCCCTGCACCAAGCACATCCATCCCATTAATATTAAGTGTGAGACAATGAAGGTTACTGGTGGAATGTTTATTTACTATTCTATGTTGCTGAAACAGTTAAAACTGCTAAAAAATAAATTGGTTTACTAAATTGGGTTTTATTTGTGAAATACACATTTGTGTTTAACTTTTCTCTTTTTAAATTGCAGCATACCAAATATCAAGAAAGAGGTGTTTGTTTCCATATGTGTCTGTGGGGGGCGCTAGTTTTCACTGGGGAGCCAAGGGGGCGCCAGCCTGCAAAAGTTTGGGAACCATTGGGTTATATCATGAGACGATTCGAGACAGCATTCCAATCTGCGGACACAGTCGAATTTAGTACCTTCAATTTCACACTTTGTGTTTACAGGATTCCTGCAAGGTATGCTGTAATACCGTCCAATGTCAGATTTGATCGACATAATATATATAGAGGCCATATAAATTCTACAGGATGCGCATTTGTTTCCTCAGTCCTCGCGAAAAAACTTTTGGCTTCCAACAATAATAAAAGTCTCAGGAGTTGACAAGAAAATGTAATCTTGTGTACGAAGAGTCTATCACTGTAGACCAATGGTTCCCAAACTTTTGCAGGCTGGCGCCCCCTTGGCTCCCCAGTGAATTCCTAGCGCCCCCCACAGACACATATGGAAACAAACACCTCTTTCTTGATATTTGGTATGCTGCAATTTAAAAAGAGAAAGGTTAAACACAAATGTGTATTTCACAAATAAAACCCAATTTAGTAAACCAATTTATTTTTTAGCAGTTTTAACTGTTTCAGCAACATAGAATAGTAAATAAACATTCCACCAGTAACCTTCATTGTCTCACACTTAATATTAATGGGATGGATGTGCTTGGTGCAGGGACATAAGCTTCTCAACATCAGGCTGGAACTCACTAAGAAGAAGTCGTAGATCCCCGCGGTCAGTAATTTTCAGCCGGTTTCTTTGCTTGGAAAGAAGCAAGGCGACTGCACTGAAGCCCCGTTCTACTAAATATGATGTTGGCAAGGCAATAAAGTACATCTTGACCTTGTTCCACAGCACTTGATAGCAGTCAGAGATTTTTTTTTGTAACCAAAAATCTTGATATGACTTTTTGAACATTGGCCTTAGCTCAATGTCATTTTGAATGGAAATCAGTTCTTCCTCTGCCACTCCAGTTTCTTCACCGTCGACATTTAGGAATGGATTGATCACCCAGTCTGGTATTTCAAGCAATAAAATGTCCTCAAATCTCTCAGACATGTCTCTGTGCAGTTCATCCAGGTGTGTACAATACACTTGAAGGTCATCGAATGGTATGCCTTTTTCCTTATCCAATTCAGAGAGGCTTGGGAACTGGTAGAGTGCATGGCGAGCTATGTTTCGTTTGAATAACTGTAACTTGGCCAGGAAGGTGGAGATAGCTGATTTGACTGTAATTAGATTAGCCTCATTTCCTTGCATCTGCAAATTAACTTCATTGAACTTTGTGAATATATCTGCCAAATAAGCAATGTCATGCTTCATGTTTCTTAGTTCATCACACAGAACAGAATTAGAGTCTTGGAAGAATTCAACAACTGTATCAAACAGTGAATAGAAACGTCTCAGGCAGTTTCCCTTTGACAGCCATCTAACTTCTGTGTGCAACACTAAACGTTCAAACTCTTCATCATTATCAGTGCACAGCTGTCGAAACAGTCGGGAATTGAGGGCATGTGCCTTGATTTTATTTATTGCTGTGATAACAGTACTCATTGATTTGTGTAGTCTACCACTCAGGTTTTTTGCGACCAGATGCTGCCTGTGGATTACACAGTGCACTGTAAGTACTCCAGGTACAGCTTTTTTCAAGAAACTAATGAAGCCACGATGACGACCTACCATTGATGGTGCCCCATCTGTTGCACAAGCAAGAATGTTAGAAAGTGGGATGTCTTTCTCTTTGAAAAAAAACATCAACGACACCAAATACTGACTCCCCTTTTGTGTCTGTTTCAAGCTGTCTCGCAAATAACAGCTCTTGAACCAAGCTTTCATCTTTGACGAAACGAACATAAGCAAGAAGCAAAGATTCATTGCCTGGCAGAGTGGACTCATCTAACTGTAAACTAAATTCTGTTGTCCTAAGCATGTTACACAATGTTTCTTCAATATTTTCAGCCATTTCATCTATTCTTCTCTGAACAGAGTTATCACTGAGAGGAATAGCTTTTATAATTTGGTCAGGTGACTTGTGTAGAACTGTGTGTAGAACCTCTCTTACTGCTGGTAGAATAAGCTCTTCTCCAGTTGTATGAAGCTTACCAGATCTAGCAATCAGCAAAGAGATGTTGTATGATGCTCACAAACCGTCAGTAGATTGTTGTAAACTGCTGGCAAATATATTTCCGATGGTTTTCCGTTTCCGAACGTTGTCTCGGAGTGACTGAAAATATGCCAAGTTTTTGTCTGCTTTATCAGAGTGCATTTTCTTCAAATGTTCCAAAAGCCTCGAAGGTTTCATAACTTCATTTGAAAACACTCTATCACACAGTAGACACATTGGTTGCTGTTGGTTGTGTGGTGCTGCGACAAATCCATATTTCAGATATTCCACACTATATTGCCGACACTTCTTTTTTGTTTGCTGTACCAAGGCCATACTTTATTCTGGAACAAAAAAATAAAACCATGTAAAATACAGCATTTTATCGCATTTCATAAATAGGCCTACTTAAAGACAAAAATTACAACATTGAAGGTATAAAAAGCAAGTTTACCCTCTCACGTATTCATTTTCTTCCATTTACTCACAGAAAATGGTGGCGGACGTGATCACCCACACAATGACACACGCGCGAACACGCATATATGCACACACACACACAAACACATGCACACACAGGTACAAAGTCATATAAATTCGTAACAATATATATCAGTGAATGCACCACCCTAACCAGCTCAACACAACACAACACAACACGGCGCGTTCTGGTGAGTCCCCAATTTCATGTTGACTTGAACTCAAGATGATGTTGACCGCCAGGATGCGGTTTTTATTATAAGATAAAATTCTGAACATTACAAGCTTGAAATTACAAACCTGAGCTTTTGCTTTTGTAGTCTATGCTGTCGGATCTGACTGGGCCAGAGCGGCGTGCGGTAACCGGACCCTGATGCGTCGTCCACTGACTCGTCCTGCTGCACGTGTTGTGTACAAATCGTCAAACAAACGTTCGAACTTCGACTTCGGACGGCCGCCCCCCTACCGCCCCCTTCTTCCTCACCGCTCCCCCAGATCTTTCCACCGCCCCTAGGGGGGCGGTACCGCCCACTTTGGGAACCACTGATATAACCGAATAGTGTCGACTCACGTAGTTGAACGAATGGAATGTGTAAATGGATTGTATCACCGGATACATCCATAATTTGAAAACATATTTACATGATAATCACCACCTCGAATACATTGGAGATTTAATTTACGTCGTGAAAGCTCACGCACTACTCCACCAAGACCAGCTTCTTCTGGATTTTCCACGATTACATGATATATAATAATCAGAAGATTTCCTTATCTGTTTTCTCGTAATGGCGTAATTTTTGCACAAGAACGATTTTCTCTTTGCTGTTCTTTTGATAATCTAAAAAGGGGGGAAAATGATGTATATATTTATCTGAAAGAAGTTTACGTATTGATTATACAGAAGGAAAGCATGAGTGACAAATACGTACTCGAACTCCACACTGACGACACCTTCGCTCGATGAGAGGTTGGATAAAGAGGAGTCTGTTGGATCCTTTTGGTGGATCTTTCACTTTTTTGCAAGGGAGAGTAAACATTGTTTCTGATGATCTATATAAAGAAAGAAAAAGTTTTGCATATAGTTATCTGAAAGAAACTGTATCATTTATTGTACATAAGAAAAGTAGGAGTGAAGGAAGTGTGAAAAAATTTAAATTTATATCATCATATACTTCATCGATCATTGGGCCGACGTCTAGCGGAAAAACCTACTTCCTATAGCGTATACTCCGGAATAGAGATAAGATGTTTACTCAACATGTTGATAGAATCATCTGATGTTATACTGTATGGCAGAAAGATTATAAAGAATTTAAAAACGAAGTGATGTTTCATGAAGGTGTGTACGATGTTTCATCTCTAGATGGAAAAAATCATACATTCCTTATTTTAGATGACTTAATGCAGAAGATAGATGCAAATATATCAGATATTTACAGTTACCTCCCACCAAAAGAATATCTCCATATTCCTAGTGGCTCAAAATCTATTTTATAAAAATTCTTATATGCGCGATTTAGCCTTAAATTGTCACAAGTTAGTTTTTCTTTAACCAGAGGAGAGACATCTCCCAGATAAATATATTTGCTGGACAAATAATGCCGGGTGAACGTAAGAGCTTCTTGAAGATATTTAAAGAAGCAGTCTCAAAACCTTATGGCTACTTGCTCTGCGACATAAGTCTGAAAAACACTACGATTTACCTTACGGACGTGTATATTTCCAAACGCCCTGTAAGGGGCACGGCGATTGGCTGTGCTAGCCGCCGTACTGACGGGAGTCAGCGCCCCGTCTGGCCCCAGCTTGGTATTTTTTTCTCTCATTCTGCTAACCCCTACTTCGTCTTCTGTACCAATTCTCTTTCACCCTGCATCGTCCTTCCATCTACGTTTGTTTGTCGATTTCGATGTATCAGAGCTGTCCGTCAAGGGGGCGCGACCCCTTAGAAGGTCCTGCCTGTGTTGGTTGGTGGGTGCCTGAGCCGCCGTGGCGCTCTTGGGGGGGGGGGGTCTTTGTTTTACCAACCGGTAAATTTCCGAGACTGGCCGGCCATTTTTAAAACGATGGCTGGGTCAGGGGGCGAATGGCTTAACCTCCTGGTTGGGCCGACGCTCCATGTAGGTGTCTCGACGATAGACTGACTACGCTGCGGGAGTTCGTACCCCCTTTTATACTCTACTTTATATGGGTAATAATAAAAAAATTCTCTGATTTTCATACTACACCTATTAATTAGTCCTTTTTACCGCGCTTGTTAGATCCCTTCGTAGAAGCGATAGATCCTGATTTGGATTATCCTCGTTTTCTGGTGCTGAATTCCAGTTCCGGGCCTCCACTTTCTAAATTGGACGTGTTTAATTTGAATGTGGAGTTTGAGTCCCGCTGTGGTACACCCTGCCGAAGCGCACAGGTTTCGGTTTTCCTTGGCCAAGACTAAGGTGGTGCACTTATGCCGCCATCCACGGCACCACCCAGACCCAAAACGGTTTCTTAATCGGGTACGCCTGGAAGTGGTTGAATCGCAACTTTCCTTTGTCTTGTATTTGACCGACGCCTCACCTGGGAGGCTCATCTTCGCAGCTTTAGGGTCTCTTGTACCGGCGCCATGGCCATTATCCGTTCCGTGAGGTTCAGCGCTTGGTGCGCTGATAGGGCTACTGCCCTACTTTTTTATCGATCCTTTGTTCGTTCGAAGCTCGACTACGGATGCGAGTTTTATGCATCCGCAGCCGAGCGTTTATTGCGGAAGGTGGACTTGATCCACCACACCGGCCTTCGCCTTGTGACAGGTGCCTTCCGCGCTTCCCCATTGAGAGCCTGTTGGTCGATGCTGGGGAGATGCTACTCGCTCTGCGCCGCGTGCAGTGCATCACCCGCCTGTACGCGCGAGCCCGGCGCCTCCCTCAGTCGCCAGCAGCTCTCACTGCATCCGCAGCTGATTTCGACGGTGCCTATGCCGCCGAGAGATGCCAGTCATACGCCAAGCCCTTTGGGTTTAGGGCCAGGAAACTCCTTCGAGAGCTAGATATAGCTCTCGGGCCGGTGGCGCCCCTGGTTCTGCCCGGGACGCCACCCTGGAGGGTACCACTTTTGGCTATTTGTCGCCACGCCTCTGCTCCCAAAGCTTGTACGGCGCCGGGAGTATTGCGTTTGACCTTTCTGGAGCACACCTCGTTTCACGCTGAAACCCTGCCAGTGTATACGGATGGCTCCAAGTCCCAAGAGGGGGTCGGCTTCCACGCTGTATCCCCTCTGTTTGAAGTCAGCGGGGCTCTACCAGGCGCTGCGTCTGTCTTCACCGCCGAGCTGGTGGCAATACACCACTCGGTACGGGAGATTACGCGACGTGCCCGGTTCGGAGACCGGATTGTGATCTATAGCGACTCACAAATCGCCCTGAGTGCTCTCGGGGCATTGGAATCTCCGCATCCCCTGGTTCTCGATATCCGTGACGCCATGGTGAGGGCAAGCCGGGATTCCTGGATTTGCTGGATTCCTGGACATGTAGGAATTGCGAGGAATGAGCGCGCCAAAGAGTCCGCGAGGACTCTGCGACCGGACCAGCGTTTCGTTCTTCCTCACACCGATTACATGGCAGGAATACGGGCAGCTCTTCGAGCTGTTTGGCAAAGAAGATTGGAGACGGTCGAGGGAAACTTAAAATTGGGGGCCATTGCGCCGCGACTATTCTCATGGACCTACCTCCCAATGCCGCGAAGGCTTCAGGTTGCTTTCTGTCGTCTCCGAATTGGGCAGACTCGCCTGACGCACCGCCATTTGATGGAGCGCTTGCCAGCGCCCTACTGTGAAGACTGCGTTGTCCCCAAGACTGTTCAACACATTCTTGTTGAATGTCTAGTCTGGGCGATCTTCGCGCACGTTACCTGTCCCGGTACTGGGATGGGCGGGGTCGCTACCGCCTGTTCCTTGTACTCGGGACGAGTGGGTACACATTGACTGGTGGACTTGTAGACTTTTGAGGGGCGGCGTGCCTTCTCCCTTTTATTTAACTAGGTTTTGTTTTTATTGTTGTTTTCTTTGTAGGTCGCACGCTCCTGCGCTTGAGGAAGGGGGACCTCCCCCGATGCCTGAGCTTTTTCCTAAGTGTTGTTATGTTTCTTTTTTATCGTTGTTTTGTTTTTATATTATTTTAATGTAGCCTAGAGCTAGGCTGTGTGATTGCGGCGACTTATGCCCAAGTGGGCAGTCGCCAAATAGCCTCCTAAAAAAAAAAATGTGTTGCGCCCTGCCCTATTTAGGCCAGTGGTAGTGGCGATTTAGTGGTTGAGGTATCTTCGCAAGAACAGTGTGGTGCTGTGCGTGATTTGTCCTCCCTTTCAGAGGTCCCGGTTTCGTTTGTGTCCCACCCTCGCCTATATTTTGTTAAGGGAGTGATTCGCTCCAACGATTTATTGCAATATGATGTTACGAGACTAAAGGATAAACTTTTGTCCCAGAAGGTTCAAACATTTATAGAGTTTCTAAGTCTGTCGATCCCGCTTAGGTTCCTACGAGTATGCTCGTCGTTATCTTTGAGCTTCAGGTTCTGCTCCAGTTTGTTCGTGCTGGTTATCTTCGTGTCCATGTGTCCCGTTATGTCAAGCTCCCCAGACGTTGTTTTAGTTGCCATCCGTTTGGCCATATGAACAACAATTGTAGGCAGGGTCGTCGTTGTGTGGCCTGTGCGTTGGCTTGTCATGGCACCTCTTGTAGGAATCATGAATTTTGAGCCAATTGTGGAGGTTTCCATAGCGCCGCTTCGCGTTCTTGTCCCGTATTCCTTTTTGAGAAGGAGGTCCTGGCTCTTCGGGACTCCCACAGGCTGGACTTCCGTGAGGCCCGTCGTAAGGTGCGGGGGCAGCTCGCCCCCCTCCGGCTGTCTTTTCTCTGACGTTTCCGGGAGGCGGAGTCCCGCCGTCCTTCTCCCGATCGCCCCACTCATTTGTCTTCTCGCAGCCCCTCTATTGCTCCTTCTCCCCTGCCTTTGGTCCCTCCTCGCGGTTCCTCCGTTGCCATTGGCCTCTTCTCATGTTTCCCCCTCTGTCGCGGATCGTGAGACCGACCGAGCTGAGACGCTGGAGGATATCCAGCAGTTCCTCCAGGCGCGGCCCCCGCTGTTCCTTCCGCTCCTTTGCCTTTGTGTATTTGGAAGGGTTCCTCCTCACCCGATTCGGAGTCCAAGCGCGCTGCCTCTGATTAGGCTGGTTTGGCCCCCGAGTCGTTTGTTGAGGCGTCCTCCGTTTTGATGTCCTCCCCGGTCTTCGCTGGCCTCCCCCGTTGTCATCACCGATGTCATTGTCCGGGTGGAAGTTCACGCGCTTCCGTCTTCCTTGCCTCCTACCCCGGTTCCTTCTTCCATGCCTCTTACCTATGTGCAGTCTTCTATGTCTCCTACCCCAGTTTCGTCTCCCTTGCCTCCTACCCTTGTTCCTTCATCTCCTTCTGACCCTGTTCCCTCCTCACCTTCCGACCCTGCTCCTTCCTCCCCGATTTGATCCAATTTCCTCCTTACCCTCTGACCTTGTTCCCTTCCAACCTTCTGTCCATGTTCCGCCTTCCGTTCCATCTTCGCATCTTAGTTCTCGTCCGTTTCTGCTCGATCTTCCTTTTTCCCCGGGCCATGAGCCCTCTAGCTCTCAGCTGTCGCCTCCCGCTGTTCACGCTGCCAAGTCCGTGCCGGGTGCATCCCGGGCTAATCGCAATTTGTCGATTGCCCTTTCTGGGCCTTCTAGTAGTCGGGGGACCTTGGACTGTTTCCGTCACTAGAATCCCGACGTTGGTGTCGAGACGACAGTAATGTCTGTAATCCTACAGTGGTATTGTCAAGGGGTCTCCCCAAGTGGGAGGAACTCCAACTCTTTCTTTCTAGCGTTCGGCCCTTGGTGGTCTGTTTGCAAGAAAATAAGCTTGGGACTCGCCCCTTCCCGGCACTTCCGCATTTCCGGATATTTAATTCCCCCCCCCCCCCAGCCGGGAGCGTGTCCCATGGTGGTGCTTCTCTTTTAAATTCCTCTTCGCTATTTTCTGCGCCACTTCCCGTCCGTACTACCTTGCAGGCTGTGGCTGCGAGGGTTTTTATTTCTAAGCTTTTAACTATTTGTTCTGTGTACATCCTCCCAGATTTTAATTTGAGTCGGTCTGACCTTTTAGAGCTCACAAGTCAGTTACCTCCCCGTTTTTATTACTTGGTGATTTTAATGCTCGCCACCCATCTTGGGGGTGATACTGCCCGTAATCCCCGGGGCGGAGTGGTTGAGCCCCTCTTATTAGCCAATTCCCTTTGTCTTTTAAATTCCCGTGATTTTACTTCTTACCATTTTAAAACGGATTCTTTTAGTGCTGTAGACTTGTTCTTATGTTTGCCCAACTGTTTCATCGATTTCCGGTGGTAGATTCGGGGCGACCTTTCCGGGGGTGATCACTTCCCGATCATGATGTCGGCCGCCCTTTCTGGCCCGTATCTTTCCCTCCATCCTCGTTGGGATCTGCGGCGAGCAAATTGGGTTGGGTTCCGGGAGGCGTTCTTTATTGATGCCTCCTGGGGTTCCTTTAATACCGTAGATTCAGCGTTCTCATATTTTACTACTCATATTTTAGAGGCTGCTGAGCGCTTTGTTCCGCGGAGGTGCCCTGTTGTGGGGCGCTCCACCGTCCCCCGGTGGTGGAAGGATTGCGCGTCGGCTATTTCTGCCTAACAGTTGGCTCATTCCTGTTATATGCAGAGCCTGACCGTCTCGAATAGGGTCGTTCGGGAACGGGCTCGTGCCATCCGCCAAATGACCCAACGTCGTGCGCGCCGTGAATATTGGCGCCGGTACGTATTGTGATAGAACGGTCTGAGGCCGCTTAAATTCAGCCGCTATCACATGTTAGAAACACATGCTACCCACGTGCATCTGCGAGAGGAAGCAGAGCGCGTTATCGCCCACCATAGCAAATGTTTAATCAAGGAGGTTCACTTCTCCATTTCGCCTCCATACGTCGATCTCGCCAGATTGAGTTAGGCTTATGGGCAGATAAGATATTTTCTCAGGCGCCAGCGAGACATTTCCCCGAAGCCTCCCACTCAATTGTCCCCTACGCCAAGGGGATGGCTTCGACTATTTATATCATAGCTTTTCCCGATTGAAGCAGATCAGATCCAGATTATCTTCGCGAGGCATCAAGCTGATCCGGTCTCCCTTGTGCACCTAAGAACACTCTACCTCGAGAACCCCCTTATTGTCCAGAAGAGGACAATAGTCCATGAGTGCCAAGGTTCGTGCCTTCGAGACGCCAAGTTAACAAGGCCCCCCTGTTGTTCAGAAAGAGAACAACGTTAGAACAGCCGTTGTTCTTCAAGCCTGTTCGTCAAGAAATGGTTCTCGTTCCCAAGACATCACGTCCGGATAATTTAA
The DNA here is from genome assembly GCA_963969495.1 of Ceratothoa steindachneri. Lineage (NCBI taxonomy): Eukaryota > Metazoa > Arthropoda > Malacostraca > Isopoda > Cymothoidae > Ceratothoa > Ceratothoa steindachneri. Next base: position 3,237,277 of record OZ018333.1, on the reverse strand, counting down.
TTCCCCCCTTTTTAACGCTCGTACTTCTGAGCCCCACTTCGCTCTCATTCTTCGAAGACAGTCCTTCCCCTTCGCTAAGGACAATCCCCGAAGAACCCTTCTGCTGGAACTCGCCAGTGGACCGAAGATTCCTTCGCATCGTCTTCCTCTGCACAACAACTTTGTAATTACGTAACCTAAGCATTACCTTTAATCATTTAATCTTTTGTCAACGCAACCCGGTGCTTTAAATGGTTTAGCGAACCATTTCCCCTCCCGTTTAATTTTTAGCTGTTTACCTTTTTAAATCTCTCCAAATCTTAATCCTCGGATTAGTCAGATATTCCCACGACCCTTTTCATTCTCCGTTTATGTAAACATTTTTTTTGTGTTGTTGATGGTTTAATTAATAACTATTTTATTAATGGTAGCCATATTATTTATCCTTGTGCCCGTTCCACTTCTTAAGCATATTTAAGATAAATAAGCCTCTCCAGCCCCCCCCTCCCCCCTGCCTTTTGGACTAACCTCGGTCAATCAGATTACCACGCACTCGAAATATTAGAATAATTCCCTCAACGAATAGTTATATATGATATATCGTCGAGAGCCTATTCTACGATATATATATATATATATATATATATATATATATATATATATATATATATATATATGTATATGTATATGTATATGTATATGTATATGTATATGTATATATTTATATATATATATATATATATATATATATATATATATATATATATATATATATATATATATATATATATATATATATATTGTATTTAACTTTGGTGTCAGGTGTGGGGTTTAACGCTATATCTTTGCAAACACTGGTCTCAGTCGAGTGAAGCATAGTGTTATTCGTTATAATAATAGAGTATAGTAGTTCCCTTTTGTTTTAACGATTGCTATCCCCTTTTTTGAAACTTAAGAAGCTGGAGTAGCTCAAGGAACGGTTATAATAATTTGCTTGTGTTTTTTTTGTGATTTTAGTCAGTGGTTATTTAGATTGAGAAACCAAGTACGAATAGGTCAGTGCCCATATTTAGGTAGGCCAATTCTCTAGAAGGCATAATTCTTATCGCAAGGAATTTAGTTGGTTGACTATTGTGCCCCCAAGTGCAAATATGACTCGGTTCGAAATCTTCGAAGCGCAAGGAGAATCCTTGGGACTTTCCGGAAGAGAATTGATTGAGTACGTTCAAGAAGAGCAACGAAAGGAAAGAGAAAAGTTAAGAGAAAAAAAGGCAAAGAGAAAGAGAAATCCAACGAGAAGAAAGAGAGGAGCGGAAAAGACAAGCTGAGCTTCACCATCAGCTTGAAATGGTTCGTGTAGATGCTGAAACCCAATCGGTAAGTTCACGTTCCGAAGCCCCGCCCAATCTCCCACTTAAGCTCCCCAATTTCAGGGATGGAGAGGATTTCGGAGCATTTTTAGCACACTTCGAAAAATCCTCGAGGACAATAACCTGGATTTGGAGGCTGAAGGTGTAATAAGATTACTTCCCCTTTTAAATTGTAAATTGCGCGACATTTTCGTATCTTTACCATCTGAATTTGCAATTGACTACAGCACCTTAAAAGCTGAGTTATTGGCCGCTCATAATATGACTCCCGATTTCTACCGACAAGAATTGCGAGGAGGTCGTATTAAATCCGGACAGACGTTCCGTCAATTCGGATACATTCTTCAGAGGAATTTTAAATTTTGGTTAGAATCCTCAAAGGTTGATCCTAACTACGAGTCCTTAACAGACTTCGTGTTGTGGGATCAATTTTTGTCGTCTCTCCCGACGGAGATCCGCGCGTTCGTCAAGGATCGTCGGTGCCAGACCTTTAAAGAATGTACCGAAGAAGCGGATGTCTATGCCGCAAGCCATAATTTATACCCAAAGGAGAATCGAACTTCTCACCAATCCCCCTACAAGGGAAGAAGGAAGGATTCGCGCCCCTTCCCAGGAAAGCCGACGAAGTTTCCGGGCCCCGTAAAACCCCAAAACTTCTTCCCCCCAAACCAACAACGGGACATCAAACCTCCCGTTAAAATTTCTCCTCCATCTCTCTTCCCGAAGCGACCAATCATATGCTTCACCTGTGGTGTAGAAAACCACACGAGCTGGAATTGCCCCCAAAATTCTAGGCTTAAGAGCAGACCAGCCCACCAAGTTCACCAGATTAATGCCACCCTGGTTTCCCCGGTGGTGCAGACCCAAGCAGCAACTTCTCCCCCTCCGTCAGGACACCAGGTAAATTTTATTTTTGATAAAAGTTTCCCGGGAACTTTGAAATTTGAGGAGGGCAGCGTGAACGGCTGCCGAGTATCGACTCTCGTCAGGGACACAGGGTGCACGTGTTTCATCGTGTCCGACGAGCTCCTTCCCCCAGTGGACCCTAACCACGAAAAATTTGCGGTGGTACATGACTACCTTGGGCGGGCGAACCGATTCCCCGTCGTTAGATGTTACCTGCAGTGTCAGTATTATGATGGCTGGGCTGAAGTCATTTCAGCACCCATAAAATTTTGTTCCGTACTTATAGGACAGAGCCCTCAAGTAAGCTCTGACCCTGTGTCCCAGGCCGCCCTTACTCGAGGTCGAGCTAAGAAGGAAGCCCAGGAGCCCGTCCCCCTCAGAACCCCGATACCGTCCGAATTCTCGGAGCTCCTTAACCAGGACTTTAGGTCCGCACAAAAGGAGTGTGAAGCACTAACACCCTTATGGGATAAGGCCCAAAACAAGGACACGGAGACTGCCCGTGGATCCAAAATAATAAGGTACCTGGAGCAAGGTGGTCTACTTTACCGATCCGCCGAGGACAGTAATAACGCTGTTACAACTGTCTTATGCCTTCCACGATCCCATGTCCCTATAGTGCTCAAAATAGCTCATGACAGCATCTTTTCCGGTCATTTTAGTCATACTAAAACGGCTCAGCGTATTTTAAAATATTTTTATTGGCCGAGTGCTGCAGCTGACATCTTAAAGCATTGTCGATCGTGCGATGTGTGTCAGAAGATGTCCGCTAAGGGTCTCCCTTGTGCACCTAGGAACTCTCTACCTCGAGAACCTCCTTATTGTCCAGAAGAGGACAATATTCCTTGAGTGCCAAGGTTCGTGCCTTCGAGACGCCAAGTCAACAAGGCCCCCCTGTTGTTCAGAAAGAGAACAACGTTAGAACAGCTATTGTTCTTTGAGCCCGTTTGACAAGAGACGGTTCTCCCCCCCCCCCCCCCACCTGTTGTTCAGAAAGAGACCAACGTTAGAACAGCCATTGTTCTTCGAGCCCGTTCGTCAAGAAACGGTCCTCGTTCCCAAGACATCACGTCCGGATAATTTAATTCCCCCTTTTTTAACGTTCTTCAAGAGAACGCTTGGTTTCAACAATAACCTCCATTGTTCATCTAGAAAATCTCCGATTTGCTGTCACAAGGATCGCTCGTACTTCCGAGCCCCACTTCGCTCTCACTCTTCGAAGACAGTCCTTCCCCTTCGCTAAGGACAATCCCCGAAGAACCCTTCTGCTGGAACTCGCCAGTGGACCGAAGATTCCTTCGCATCGTCTTCCTCTGCACAACAACTTTGTAATTACGTAAGCTGAGCATTACCTTAAATCATTTAACCTTTTGTCAACCCTACCCTGTGCTTTAAATGGCTTAGCGAACCATCCCATTCCTTTAATTTTTATTTGTTTACCTTTTTAAATCTCTCCTAATCTTAATCCTCGGATTAGTCAGATTTTCCCACGACCCTTTCCATTCTCCGTTTATGTAAATATTAGAATAATTCCCTCAACGAATAGTTATATATGGTATATCGTCGAGAGCCTATTCTACGACACGTATCTTCTATTTCTTTGTCCACGACGCTGACTCGGGTTTAGAAGCGGGTCAATAAGATCCGTGGTCGCTACGCTGGTCATGCCATCCCTAATCTGGACATCGGAGGCTCACTTGTGTCCGATGTCCGTTTGGTCAGCGAAGCTCTGACTGACCATTTTGCTTCGGTGAGTAGCGCTGGTAGCTATCCTCGACGTTTTCTCGATCATAAGGTCGCCATAGAGTCTCGCCTTTTAGATTTTACCACGTGCGCCACCTACTCTTATAATGCTCTCTTTTTCGTCTATGAGCTGCGGGATGCTTTGTCTCACTGTTGCTCCACCTCTCCCGGTGATGATTGCATCCACTACGACTTTCTCCGTCGTCTCCATCCTCACTCAGAGTTATTTTTCGTTGACCTTTACAACCTGCTTTGGGTCAAAGGAATCTATCTGTTATCCTGCCATGTGGGAGTTCTACTCTTTCTCAAGCCCGGTAGGGATGGTTTGTACCCCAGTCACTACGCACGATTGCTCTTACGAGCTGCCTCAGTAGGTTATTCTTGAAGATGGTTCAAGTTCGCCTCACTTGGTTTTTGGAGCCCAACTCGCTCCTCTCTCCATTTCAGTGCGGTTTTCGCAACGGTCGTTGTACTCTTGACCACTTCATCCGTTTGGAAGACTCCGTTTTACTGGCTTTCTTCCTCCAGGCATCAGGTGTTAGCGGCGTTATTCGACATTCGGAAGGCTTACGATACCACCTGGAGATATGGTGTTTTACGTCAGTTATATGATTGGGGTATGAGGAGCTTTTTACCGGTTTTTATTCAAGAATTTTTATCGTCCCGTAATTTCAAGGTCCGTATTGGGGATGCTTTCTCAGGTTTGCGGATTCAAAAGGGGGTGTTCCTCAAGGGTGTGTTTCGAGTGTGACATGTTTCGCTTTTGCCATTAATAGTCTGGTGTCCACTCTTCCGGAAGGGGTTTTGGCTTCCCTCTTCGTGGATGACTTGGCGTTTTGTTCATCTCCCCGCTTGTCTTCTGCTGCCCGTCGATTATAGCTGGCAATTGATGCCGTTTCGGATCGTGCTGTCTTAAAGGGTTTCCGTTTTTCGGTCACCAAAACGAAGGCCATGCATTTTTATCGGGGTCATGGTGTCCTTGGTCCCCCTTCCCTCTTCTTGGATGGCACAGCGATTGAATATGTCCTCGTTTTTAAGTTCTTGGGTTTAACGCTTGATAGCAAGCTCACTTGGGTACCCCATTTGCGTCGCTTGAGGGCGTCCTATTCGAAGGCTATGGATTTGCTTAAGGTTTTATCCTACACAACTTGGGGTAGTGATAGGCGCACTTTGTGATCACTTTATTCGGCACTAATCCAATGCCGGCTGGACTACGATTGCCAGGTGTACTCTTCAGCGTCTCATTCAGCCTTGAAGATACTTGACCCTGTTCGTTCGCTTGGGGCCCGTCTTAGTAGTAGAGCCTTTCGCACCTCGTCTATCCCTAGCCTCTTTGTTGAGGGTGGCGTGCTTCCTTTGGGATATAACGGGCTGCAAGTGTGCCTACGATCCCTGTTTCGTGTTCAGCAATACCCTTCATCCTCAGTCCATGAGTGCCTTTTGCCCCGTCCTCTTCGGCATCTTTTGATCGGCAGCCACCTCTACCGCGTCCTTTGGATCTCCGGATTGGGGACCATCTCGCCTCCCGGGGTATTGGCCCACCAATTCCCGCCGGCTCCGTGTTGGAGTGTTCGCCGTCCTGAGGTCTGTACTGCATTTTGGCATTTCGAGAAAGGGTCTACTGACCCTCGTCTATTAAAGTGCCTGTTTCTTGAACATGCGTGTTCTCAATGCTCACCAGCGTCCCATCTATACTGACGGGTCGAAGTAGAACCTCGGTCCTGGGGCAGCCGCGGTGTCCTCTACTAAGAGTCTTCGTTCTGCCCTCCCTCCTGTAGCAACCGTTTTTACCGCAGAGTTGACGGCCATTCTTTTGGCCTTTATTTTGATTTTATCCTTCAATTCTTCAGATTTTATTATTTTTAGCGATTCCCGGCCTGCTTTGGAGGTGGTTCGTTCTTTTACGTCCACCCACCTTCTGGTTTTGCGGATTCGCTCTTGGCTGGTTAGAAATACTTCCCGTTACAGGGTGGCGTTCTGTTGGGGTCCCGGGCAACAAGGCAGCCGATCGGCTGGCCCGCTCGGCAGCCCTTGAGGTGCCGGATGCAGTCCCTCTGCCCTTTAGGGATTCTTACCCCATAATCAGGACATATGTCTTTTGTTTGTGGCAGAGAGAATGGGATTCGTTCATCTCTTCTAAGTTGTCCCTTATTAAACGCTCTGTTCGTTCCTGGTCCTCTAGCTCTCAACGACTCCGGTCTTGGGAGGTTGCTCTTTGCAGGTTGCGAATTGGGCACACGCGACTCACCTATGGCTATTTAGTTTCGGGTGGAGACCGAGTTTCTCCTGGTTATCCCTACCCTTTCTGGCGTCGCCTTTCCTGCTCGACTTCGCTTTATTTTAACAGAGGACTTCCTTCGGTTGTCCTCCCTCCTTACATTTCTATCACGAAGTGGCGTTTTATCCCTTTAATAAATTCTTTCCATTTGTGTGTTTAAGTTTAATGTTTTATCTTGTGCCCTCCCCTACGGTTGCTTCATGTCATTTGTTTATTGCCTCAGCCACCCTTGTTTTTAGAATGCGTGCTGTATGCCCGTAATTTGAGTGTGCGTCTCTGTGTGTTGTACTGTTTTCTTCAAATCCTTTTCTTTTCCCTATTTTTATTGAGTGTCTCCCACGCCCCTTATGACTTTTTTCCGGCGACTCCGTATTAACAGTGCTGCCATTAAGAATCCATTAGGATTAGGCGCCTGCCACCTTTTCCCTTAAACTAAACTAAACTATTTCCAGACGAAATTGAAACCGTATATCTTTTAGAATGAACCATGAACTGAAAGGATACGCGTATCTCTTCCATGCGTTCCCTACAATTTCTAAAAAGATGAAAAAATCAATCACAGGAAGCATGGATAGTGATTTTGTCAAGTGTGTAAAATGTGTCTCAATCTAATAAAAGGTAATGTTCCGATGACAGCATCACAGAAACAAAAGATATCATGATTCAAACGGTTGATACGTATGTTAGCTCGGAAGCAAGGTCATATATGTCTTGTGGCGCACACAAACCCATGAAGTAGTAGTGTGTCCACTCAGCCAATGTAAATAAATTTATGAGTGTGAAGCGAAACAAAAAGAAACTCAAATGAAACATTATAACATGTAACAGGATATTCTAGAAGCATTCCCATTTTGATTTCCCGAAAAGACCAAAGTCGCGGTGAAAAAGTAAACTGGGAATGAGACTAATTATTTTGTGGTTGCAAAAGGGAACCATAAAATGGGTTAGCTCGGTCGTAACGACACTTGGTTAGCATCAAAGTACAACCACAATATTATATTTTTGTTAAGGAAGACGAAAAAACGCGTTTGACCAAATTTCACCGTTTCAGTATATTTTCTCGCGAGGGGAAAGGTTTTCAAAAGTATTGTATATATATATATGTTTGTAAATGTGTCCAAGTATAAAACGAGCAAATCGAGGAGGATAGAGGATCATTCAAGAGAAATCATTTCGAGGAGCAGTTTCACACATCGCTCGCGGGTCATACCAATCAAGTCATTTACTCTGCATTAGGAAATAGCATTTACGCAACGGATCTTATATCAAGACGAATCTCATTCATTCATTCATAACAAAGCACGAACATTAAGAGAGTTGTATTTAAGCATCATCAAAGATAAGTTCGTGAAATCGATGATCAATCTAATTCGAACTCTTCTTCCATTTGCTTCTCAAAGCCACTGAATAAATAGAACTGCAGTCTTCTTGTTTTCATCACCATTTTGCTCGAAGCCAAAATCATATCAGAATTTCTGCTCATCGCCCAGCCAAGAATAATCATCATTACTTTTGAAGTCAGGTAATAATTTCTCGGAGCGTTATCGTATTACCCAAATCCGGTTTAAGGATCAACGTTTCGCAACAATCTTATGGGGAGCGAAATACCAAAGAGGATCAGAAATCTAGGTGGAATATAAATATATCTGGTGACCAACGAAGAGGTCCTTTCATCATCCATCACCAACCCCCAACCCCCCTCCATAGTCTAAAGAAAAAAATAATAAATCAGCGTGGAAGATCGTTTCTACCAATCTTATTCTCTGTTCTAACACCTCTTCTCTCCAACCTTCTAAGATGAAAAAAATTATTGTTTATCGCGAAAAAGAGAGAGAGAGCTACCTTCAAACTTAATACCATCTCAAGAAACACTTTTATCTTTGGAGAGAGAATTGACTACTATACTCAATAATTCACACATATCAACAGATAAACGTATTATACTTTACCAGAACACGTTGGAACATTATTTAAAACAGTATGAAAAGGTTGTAAACTCATCTTCCGCTAATGTTACCAGAATTATAGGGATCAAATAAACAAATATGCAGATGGAGTACTGGGAACACTGGAGCCCAATGTTTGTGAAAGGAGTAGATTAATTTATGAGACATTAAAAAATACAGAAGAATTTAGTTGGGATAATAATGGGGTGATTACAATCGACGGTAAAAGACTCCCACAATCTAACATTATCGACCTCCTTAATGATTTAACTAGAACGTTGAAAAGACCACCACCCCTCTTCTGGAAAGAAGTAAGAGCAAAGTTAATATCTTCCAATTTCCCGAAATTTATTATAAAAAATTCGCAACGCCGGAAAGAATTTGAAAATGTTACTCAAGCATTAGCTTCTTCCACTTCAACCTCAAGGGTTTGTACGAACACACGTCGTACTTCTCATTATCGCCAACAACCATAAATAGGAAACTGGCTGAATTATTAATCAATTTCACTGATGGAAATAGCAACTAGACGGCCTAATCAAATAATTGAAAAGGGCTAAGTGGCAACTCCACTGTTATGTTATCACGAGAAAAAACCTTGAAAATTCAAACTGCGTCAGAGAAACCCTATCCTAATGGCTTTTGTCTCGACTATCTGTCCAAATTCACATAAATACTCACGTGTAAGAAGCTATGTCTCGATTCCAAGTGAAGCAAATTATACAACAAGAATATAAAATTAATATATTCAGCCTGGCCAACAAATTTGAACTTTTTTTAATCATCAGAGACCCTAGCCAATTTTCTCATGGCATTTTTCTCGCTGATTTCCAATCTGACTTTAGTTTTTCTTTAGCACACCAGGTTTTCGAGATATTCGAAAATGCAATATGACAGCCGTCGCTGATAGAATGTAGGGTTTTACTCTGATATCTTTGCCGAAACTGGTGATATATGGTTGCATAGCGCCATTGCTAAAAAAGAATTGCCTTCTGTATATCTCCATGTGCATTGAGAAGTTGAACTGACACAAAATGATGCATTTAAACATATAGAAACTCTTAAATTTATCCTTCTCTTTAGGCGCAAACATATGATAAAGATAAATAGCCATATTTTGTTTATTCCACAAGCATCATAAAGTTAATGGTACTTATATTGCATGTATAAGAATGGTAAACAATGATTGAAGGGCTAATAAGTCGAAACTCGAATTCATAAACGTTGTGCATGGGATTTGCGTTTGAATTTTTTCTCAGGATTATCACGATACAACATCCAACAATGATCTCCCATCATGCTCTCATTCCAAAATCCTTGATAGCGAGTTTCCATGGTCTTGATATCGTGTTGGAAACGTTCACCTTGCTCGTCACTTACGGCTCCAAGATTTTCTGGGAAAAAGTCTAGGTGCGAATGTAGGAAATGGATTTTAAGTGACATACGGCATCCCATTTCTTTATAAGATTGAAGAAGGTTTTCCCCGCCATCTCTGTATGCAGATGACTTGTTGATGCCCAGAAAGTTTGCACATAACCACTTAAGGCTAGCCATGCATTTAGTTCAAGAGGAGTGAGGGTCTTCTCGAAGTCAGGGTCTGCTAAAACCTCCCTGATTTGTGGTCCCACAAATATGCCTTCTTTTAGTTTTGTCACGCTCAGTTGTGGAATTTTTGTTCACAGATATTAGAATCCCTGAGAATCGTCCTTAGCCATTGCTTTCACGAAGTTTCTCATTAGAAATAGTTTCAAATGAAGAGGTGACAGATATATTTTCTGAGGCCCTACCAGGGGGACAGACTGAACACTGCTTATTCCAGGCTCATATCGAAGTGGCCAGTCACGCTTGTCATAATATTTTGCAGTGGCACGGCTATCCCACAGGCAGAGGAAGCAACAGTACTTCGCAAATCCTCTTTGCATACCCATTAGCATGCCTATGACTTTTAGATCACCACAGATGTACCATTGATGGGCTTGGTAGCTTATGGTTTTAAGAAACATATCCATATTGTCATATGTCTCCTCAATGTGTCCGACAGAATGGCCAATAGGAATGAAAGGTTTTACATTACCATTGTGCAAGATGACAGCTTTCAGACTTGTCTTAGAAGCATCAATAAAGAGACGCCTCATATGTCTGTGACAAGGCTTCGAACAAGCCATTTATATCATGGCAGTAGCAGAGAGGTCCATTAACTGTGAAGAATGAAGTTAAGTCACGATTACGCTTTCTAAAGTAACTCACCTGCACATTTTTCTCGAGTAAGAATTTTTCCTGTTTGTCGAGATGCTAGAAGTTCTGCTTTCTTCTTTGACAGTGAGAGATCACTCACAAGATCATTCAAATCTTCGTAAGTAAATAACTTTGGCTCAGAGTTAGCATCCTCATATTCAACATTCGCATCTAATGTGCATGCACCTTCAGTACTGCTATCATCACTGATATCATCAGGTACGAGGCCATCATTAGGTGGAACTGGTCTGCACGCCGAATCCATGGTTGGATAAGCAATTTGGTGCTTGTTCTTTGCAGAAAACCCTTTTGTGGTCACACTGCAGAAATAGCAATCTTCGAGATGATCTCTGGGCTCTCTCCATATCATAGGAACAGCGAAGGGCATTGAAGCTTTCTTTATGTTAATCCAGTCACGCAATCCATTAGAGCAGGAAGTACAAATTTGGTGTGCAGCCCATACTTTATCTTGGTCACCCAGAGGGCAACGGAAGTAGAGTTTGTACATTTTCTTTACATACATAGGAGAATTTATCTGTATGATTTTTGCATCCTCGAGGCATTGTTACTGCTTTGTGGAAATATTTGGAAGCCTCTTATGATCAACGTAAAAGGAGCAGCTTAGAAGATGTACATCACATGAGGAACCTGAAAGCATAAAACATAATTATTAATAATTGCGCAAAATATGCATGCGGGTTACAAATGTAAATGAATTCTTCTCTCTGCCCCTTTAACCAGCAAGAACTCACGAAGCATCTAGTTTGCTTATCTTAGCAGTACAATAATGATGCATGCAATAGATCAATACCAGTAATATACTACATTTTATAATCGCAGGTGGCCATTTTGAATTCTTGGCATATCTTAAAAACGGTACGTGCTAGAGCAAATCCGAAGTCAGATTCGGATTCAATATAGAAAATGCATTTAGAAAGTATAGTAAATTCTCTGATGAAAAATGTATGTTGACCAGTGTTACTAGAACAAAATTCGGTTATGTTTGATCTTTGAAAATACCTACGGAAGAACCCACTATATCGATAAACTATTCCTTAGTGAGGATGAGTTTTGGCTTGTGTTTGCTGCAATACACAGGTTAAAACAGGAAAAATTCTCCTATGTTGATCGTTTGGTGAAGGATTACGGTGTAAAGCAGTTAAAGTGTGTAGTGGAGGCCAACCCTAACAGTCCAGTCCATTTCCAAGTATCCATTTCGGTATTTACTGGAAAAGGGATGAAGAGTTGATCCTTACACGATTTAAAAATGCGCTGTACATTGAGTATGAAGTCAACACTTTTCTAAAACTTGAAGACAAGTTTCATCAAAGTTTTCGTCAAATGAAATGCTTACAGAATGCTGTTGATGTCTGTTATCTTACATTCAACGATGGACTTGATGAATGGCGAAAACTTAAACCCACCATCACAGAAGTTCAGTATATAGAAAATATCTCGTTTGATGAGTTCCATTGTTTTCTCAACAAGAGGGGGAACAGTATCGAATTTGTGAAAGAATTTGTCCTCAAGGATCTTTACGACTACGTCACCATTACGTGTAAAGAAAATTTAATAGAATATCTATTTATCAACCAGTCTCACCATGAAAGTCCAGAGGGTGGAGTGTCACCAGTCTGCGTCATCAAGACTTGCAAGAAGAAAGTTTAAGTTTACCCAAGATAAAAATAATATTTTATCAGAGCACAATTCTTTAAATATGTTTATTCCAATACTGGATCATATATAAAAAAAACCCTGATATTAATTTTTAAAAATATAAGGTTGGATTAAAAATAAACTGATCATTTTTACCCATTACATATCGAAAACCGATTTCCCGATTCGATTAATCAAACAAAGAGGGTGTACTTGTAGAGGGTGGTCTTGTAGAAGGTGTACAAAGAACAATAAAAGAAAGATTTTTCATATACTTTACTTTTAATAATACCTGGAAATATATGAACGTATTAGATGATTTTGCAAAGGCTTATAATAATTTTAGACATAGAATGATTGGGAACACACCGTTCAAAGTTATATACGATGTTGCTATACCGAAGCAGAGCTGAAGGTGAAAAAAGAGGTTTCTATATAAGATCGGTCATCATGTTCAAATCTCTCGCGTTTCCAGTAAATTTAAAAAAGGGTACGAAATAGGGTGGAGTGATGAAATTTACAAGGTATATAAAATTTCAAATGTATTAGCCCTGTATTATATTAAAGATTTAAATGGAGAACATATTGAAGGTGTGGTTTATGAAGAACTACAGAAAGTAAAATTTGACTCCCGTAAGAAATATGTAGTGGAGAAGATAGTTAAAGCGAAAGGGCATAGAAAAAAAACAAGCTATATTTATTAAAATGGCGAAGGTACTCAGAATGGTTTAACTTATATATCAAGGCATGTGATATCACCCTAAAATGTTGAGCAAATACATTCATAAAATTATATAAAGGTGGAAGAAGTGGTAGGTTTTATATCAGTTGTGAAGATGGAGCCAGAGAGTTTTTATGTCAACCTTCCTTCCTCATCCTCCCTGGATGTTTACCCTCAACATACCATGTCTGACTAGAGAATCGAGTTGCACAAATCCATAATAACAAACTACAGGCAGTATGAAGTAGGTCTTTGTGCGTTTCAATTTAAGGGGAATATCTATAATGTTACTAAGTCTACACACGCATTAGCAGTCTATCGGAAAATCACGGAAGTAAACAACTATGCATCAAATACTATATTGGCAAGAGGAAAGGTAACAAAAATAAAAGAAATTGACTATATTTATGATGAGATATTGATAGACGCTGGATATTACAAAAATGAAAAAGCACTCATAGAGAAAATGAATCTGAAAATGAAACAGAAATTATCATCTCAAGATTTAATGTTTCAATCTGACAGAAAGCAACGGAAAATGCCTACTGATTATATGTTAATGCTCACTTCAGGTTCATTGCTCAATGTGAAAAGGAAAGAAACTCTATTAATTCATCTGTCAAAAGAATTTTCCACTATAATGAAAAGATCTATCAGTGATGATATCTCAAAATTAAATCATTGTATAGCGTCCAATATAAATTTTCCTGCTCTTATATCTCATCCGCGATCATGTTACATTTACTCTAACCTTGTAGACTATCAGTTAGTAGACTATCAGTTGACGAGGCTGATGAGAATTATTAATCTTCATTTCAACGATGGTTCATTCAGTATAACTTTTGATAATCCACACTATCTGAATCTAAGCTCTGGGGACTTGAGATCAATTTATATTTATATAAAAACGGTTGAAGGGAAAAAAATTCTATTCTTTGTTGGTCATTTGATGGTAAAACTACACATTAGGGGTAAACATTAAACAATAATTAAAAATGTTGATTGGACCACGCGTGTTTAAAGGGTTAAGAGCCCAGAGAGGACATTGTCTTGGATCCCTCTTCTCTTCCCTATTCAGAAATGCAGCACCATATCTAAAGAGCGGTGCTCGTTTTCTAGGAAAGAAGGCTATTTCAGCCGGTCTCGATACTCTTCAGGATATTGTGCATGGAAAGAGTGCGAAGCAAGCTCTGAGAAACCAGCTGGGAAGGGTAAAAAATAATATCACTAAAGATACTAGACACATATTAGAAGAAAGTTAAAATCTGAGAGGGATAATGAGAGGAAATCAGAAAAAATGGGTGTAATCAATAAGCGAAAATGGATGAATAAGAAGTCGAAGAATAGAACAAAGTTGAAAATAGATGATGAAGAGGATGGGGATGTTTTTTTTCTCATAATATAAACCAGCAGACATTTCATTGATGTTCTCACAAAGAAATCAACGGCTGTAAATCATATACGTGTAAAATGAATGCTCTTCATTCAACAAGTGATATCTGTTCGAAGACAGAACTCGATCTATTTACTGTTCCACGAACCCAAACTTCCATCGTTGAAAGCAATTATCAGTCTCACTCTCCTCTTTTCAGATATTCAACCTCACACCGGTTGAATATTATGTATCTGGTAACGGACAGTATTATGTAGACACTAGTCAGGTTTATCTTTATATTAAAGCAATAATTGTGAAGTCAAACGGAAGCCAACTTCTAGATGGGGAGAATGTTTTTCCTGAAAATAATATTCTTCACACTTTATTCAGCAATGTTGATATTTATTTAAATGAAACATCTGCAAATTCAATTGAAAATAATTACCCCTATCGTGCATATTTAGAGACCCTGTTGAACTATACTGAAGAAGAAAAATCTATTTTACTTTCCATTGCAGGATATTACTCTAGTAAACAAAGTATAGAAAAGAAATATAGCAGATCCCAGAAAAAACTAATTGATGTATATGGAAAACTACACGCCGATTTCTTCTCACAACATAAGCTGTTAATTAATGGAGTCTCAATAAAGATAAAGTTATCCAGAGCACCACATTCATTTACACGATTTAGAAGCCAGATCGGTTTAGAAGCTAAAATCGAATTATTAGAGAGTTTTCTTTACATTAGAAAAGTCCGTCTTTCAGCATCAGCTTATCTAGAGTTGGAAAATAGGTTTCTTAAATCAAACGCTAAGTACCCTATCACACAAGTTCGTATGCGAAAGTTTACAATTGTGAGTGGAATATCAATGAAGAGTGTGGATAATATCTTGATGGGGCGAATACCTACACGCATGGTTATAGGAATGGTTGGTCATTCTGCATTTTCTGGTAGTTTTGATGCATCATCGTTTGAATTTAAACCTTATAATGTGAATCGCATCACTATCTATATAAACGAGAATGAAGTTGTAAGACCATTTGTATTAGACTATTCGGACGATACAGATCCAGTTGCGTCAAGGGCTTTTGACTCGTTATATAATGGTATAGGGTGTATTGGAGGTGGACAGAGTATTGGACTTACGTATGAACAATTTATAAAAAGTAAAAATATTTAGTGTATAAACCTAAATCAGGACAAGAGTACTACTTGTCTTGGAGAATGCTCCAATCCTATACAACAGAGAACATTATCAGTACAGTTACAGTTTAAATCTACAGTAATAGAACCGGTCTCCCTTGTTATATATTCAGAGTTTCAGTCTGTTATTAAGATAGATAAGTCTAGGAACGTATTAGTATATTCTCAATAAAATGAATGCAGTAAAAATAGAAGAACTATTGTATCGAGATAAAACTACTAAACGAGTTTTTCATGGCTGTTTCGCGAGAGACACTGATGTATGTTTACCTTTAAAACTGCCAGTGGCTTATATCATTAATCTGGACAGGAGACATCAACCTGGATCGCATTGGATAGCTTTGTTTGTTAAAAAAAAATGTGTATTACTTTGATAATCTATGTCTAGGGTTCCAGAGCCATTTTTATATTAGTAAAAACTTGTTAAAAATGAATAAAATTATTGTCGTCAACCCATTCAGAGTTCAAAGTTACTTTTCAGACACTTGCAGATTGTTTTGTGTCTATTTCATTCGGCAGATGACAATCGGTATATCATATCGAGCTTTTATAGAACAATTCGATTCATATAATGATCAAAGAAACGAAGAAATCGTTGTAAGGAATACTTGTAGTAAAATGTAAAGAATATTGATAGCATACACTGCATAAATATATAATTGTGTATTATATGGACAAATTGTATATATATTATGTAACCTGAGTAGTATAAATTTAATATTTATTTTCAATTTATTAATCTGGAGAAAATGTATGCATATTTCTGTTTAAAAGTAAAATGTATCTGTATATTTGAGTTTAAAAGTAAAATAAATCATTTTATCAAGCTAGACTTTAAAAAAAAGGTTTAAAAAAAGAGAAGAAAATCACTTACTCTGTAAAAGGAGCTGTCGACTGACAAACGCTGAAATGTTCAAGAGAATCGCATCTCTCACCACAAGATTTTCACTTATCTTCTGTCAGGTCTTTCATTTTGTTACACTTAGTTAAAAAAATGAAAATACCGTACGAGGAAAAAAGTTCCAAAAGATAGCTATCTCTTTACTTCATTTTGACCTCTTCGAGAAAATCAAATGTTTATTCAAGTCAGGTGAGGGAGCGGGGTCACGGTTGGAAAATAAGGTTTGATAAACGGTCCAGCTTAAACAAAAAATAACTATCTCTTTACTTCATTTTGACCTCTTTTAGAAAAAAAGAAGCATTATTTGTCTCCTTATTTATCGATTGGAAAACATTTGGGTGAATCAAAGATAACTATCTCTTTGCTTCATTAAATCTCGTACCCTGAAAATCAAAAACAGAGGAGGGATAAACACCCAAATAAATAATATCGAAAGGAATCGTGGAAAGCGTTTTAGAGCGAAAAAAATATGTATGTGATAAGATCTAAAAGATTGTGAAGGGATGTGCAGTCAGTGTCTTGGCATTGTGTGTGTGCGCGCGCGCGCGCAGACTCCTAATCCTTAGAAAAGGGGGAGAGGGGTTGGGGATGGGGGGTAAGGAGACTTGAGTGCGAGTCCATGTGCGTATGTACGTATCTGGATACGCTCATAGGAGGCCGAGTTTGTGTGCACTCGACCTTTCACCTACAATACTACTGTCGTATTGGATCCGCATCTTCTCTCGAAATAGCATACCGGCCGCAACCGATTCAGGTGTCGCAGTAGTGCCGGGCCCTCTGTGGTGGTGGAGTCACGAGGGAAAGTATGAATCTAATTTTGGTGCGATGCCATTTTTAACTATCTATTCTCTTGTCAGACTACTACACTGCATAGTTCCCTCCCCCACCCTTCTTAGAAAGGTTCTCTTGTCAAGCGTTCTAAGTCCGTTCAGTACCGCTACCCTGGCTCGTTAGAGCCTTGTGTGAACGAAGTGGACACAAGTTTGATTACTCTTAGTCTTCCAAAATTGAAATCTAATTATGATACTCCTCTATGAAAGGTGGATGTTTTTTATTTAAATGATGCTTTTAAACCACGCTGTATGTAGGTTCGTGGCAATGCTGGTTGGGGTCACTTCGAAACCAGCATGATTGTGTCCAGATGTCTACATATTCAGTCGTTCCAATCTCTGTTACACACCCAAGGTTCAATTTTATCAAAGGTATGATAAAATCAAATGAGTGGAAGGATTATGAGATGTCTCGACTCCACATAAACATTATTCTGACGTTTGAACTCCCAAAACTTCATTTTTTAAGGCTACGCATTCAGAACACTGTAAGACGATGTTTTAAACTGCCGGGACGTTGCTTAAACTGTAATGAGTTTGGACATGTGTGTCGTACGTGTCGGCATACACGCACACTTTAAGTGGATCTAACTGCAATGATCCCGAGTGCAACAGAACTCCGCGTTGCATTAGTTGTGGCGGCCCACACAGTAGCCGCAGCGAAACCATGTCATTTTTTCACACTCGAAAAGAAAGTCGCTTCGATACGTGATTCGTTGCCTTTGGACATCAGAGAAGCGCGCCGTCTTTTAAAGAGGAGGGGGAAGGGCGTTTTTTCCAAAGATTCCTACTCCCACGACAATGCCTACAGTCCTACTCTTCCTCCTCAAGATATTCGGCAGCGCGCCACTGCCCTCCACTCCAGGAGGGTAATTACGATCGAGGTGAGACATTGTCTAATACAAAATTACACGCGAGAAATCTCCATTCACTCTGGACAACGAATGGGAAACTATCCTAACCTCATCGAACGAGGAAAGATTCGTCTTGGGATATTCGGCTGCAATCAAGCGTGCAGCACATAATATTGAACCAATGGACGATTTGTAACAAATAATCCTACAAATGATCTTACTAGACCTTATATATATATATATATATATATATATATATATATATATATATATATATATATATATATATATACGAGGAGCGGTCAATAAGTTTTGCAATTTTGATATAAGGAAACGAGATATGAGGAAAAGTGTTTTATTATTTTTCAATAAAACTAGCCTCGACTTCAATGCACTTGCGCCACTTGTCCCTAAGGCTTCGAATTCCCGACAGCCAGAAATCTCCCGACTGCTGTTCAATCCACTCCTGGACGGCGAGCTGGACATCTTCATCGTCCCCAAACCGGCGTCCACACAGTGCAGCCTTGAGCTGGCGGAATAAAAAGTAGTCGCTAGGGGCCAGATCTATATATATATATATATATATATATATATATATATATATATATATATATATATATATATATATATATATATATATATATATATAGATGTATTATACAACAAATACTCCTCCCAGGATATTGGTTTGTTCTACCATTCACAATACCATGGCTCGGGTGCATGGGCCTTCGACTCCGGAACCCACTTCTTAGTCGGGTGAACAAGTCCCCTCAAAGCTTAGAGGTTGATCACACATTGATGTCTGATGCTGCCTGTCTTGGCTGCCGAAATGAACCGCCCTCTTTCGTTTAACGAAATCAAGATTAGTGTCGTAGGAACATGACTCTGGACCCAGCATTCAAGATGACCTATATGGAAGTGGCCCTGACCCCATCTTTCAAGATGATGTGTAGGGAAGTGACCCTGACCCCATCATTCAAGATGACCTATATGTAAGTGGCACTGACCCCATCTTTCAAGATAACCTATATGAAAGTGACCCTTACCCCATCATTCAAGATGAACTATATGGAAGTTACCCTGACCCCATCATTCAAGATGACCTATATGAAAGTGACCATTAGCCCCATCATTTACGATGACCTATATTGAAGTGACTCTGACCCCATCATTTAAGATGACCTATATGGAAGTGACCATTAGCCCCATCATTCAAGATGACCTATATGGAAGTGACCATTAGCCTCATCATTCAAGATGACCTATATGGAAGTGCCCCATCATTCAAGATGACCTATATGGAAGTGCCCCATCATTCAAGATGACCTATATGGAAGTGCCCATCATTCAAGATGACCTATATGGAAGTGACCCTCTCTCCATTGTTATGAAACCGGTTCTTACCTGGCCTCGGCTCTTATCTTTCCCCCTCATTGGGATTTACGTAAGGTTGATTGAGGTGTGTCCGGAAAACGCTTTAAGGAAAACTCAAGAAATCGACTAAAGAGAAAACCGATGTCAAGGAAAACGGAAAGAAAACGACTTCAAGGGCTAACTCGTCTCAAGAATCAAGAAGAATTCATCACGTGATCAAGAATTTGGAAGGAATCATCACATCAAGATAAAAGCATATGGATCTTTCCGGTTATGGCTGTCCCTTTTTCGGACAACGAAAAAGAATTTGTACCACCTGGATTTTGGGCGTAGTGACCCACGACTCTCCGAGGCCCCTCATCAAGCAGGGTCCGCCGCTCCGAATTGCCTACCAAGCTACTTTAAAATGAATAAAATCAAACAAAAACAAAACAAACAAGCAGAAGGAAGCATGCCACAGCGTCGCCACCCTTCCCCCCCCCAGTTGCAGGAACACGCGAACTACAACAAAGAAAGCAAAAAAAAAAGAAAAGTCAGATAGTTCACCAGTCTGTGTGCAAGTGGTAGCGACCCCGCTCGTCCCGGTACCGGGACAGATAACGTGAGCGAAGATCGCCCAGACTGGGCCATTCAACTAGAATGTGCTGAACAGTCTAGGACACAACGCAGTCGTCGCAATAAGGCGCAGACGAGCGCTCCAACAAATGGCGGTGAATCTCGCGTGTGTCCGATTCGGAGACGACATAAAGCAATCTGAAGCGGTCGCAGCCTTTTGGGGTAGGTCCATGGGAACAGTCTCAGCACAATGGCACATATCCCATCATATTTGCCAAGCAACCCGGAGGGATGCCCCGCTTCCCGCCATGTAGTCAGGGTGAGTAAGAGCAAAACGCTGGTCAGGTCACCCAGTCCTCGCAGACTCTGGTGCCCTCATCCGCCGCAATTTCCACATATCCGGGAACTCAGCGGAAGATGATTTTAACATCCTCACAGCTCGCGGCAAACGTGGCGTCACGGATACCGCAAACCAGGATGTGTGGAGATTTCAATGATCCAAGAGCACCATAGCGCTTTGAGAGTCGCTAAATATCACAATCGGGTCTTAAAACCGGTCCTGAACACAGATGCAGAGCCCCGCTGACTTCAAACAGATGGGATACGGCGTGGAAATCGACTCTTCCTTGGGACTGGAGCCATCCGTATACACTGGCACTTTTTCTTGCGTGTTCCAAAAAGGCCGAAAGGAATACTCCCGGAGCTGTAGAAGCTTTGGGAGCAGAGGCGATACGCTCCAAGGTGGCGTCCTGGGCCGAACCAGGGGCACCACCGGACCGAGAGCTATACCTAACTCTCGAAGGAGTTTCCTAGCCTTAAACCCATGACTCGCGGATCTCGGTAACATAGGAACTGTCGAGATCAGCTGCAGATGCGGTGAGAGATGTTGGCGACTGATGGTGGCATCTCCCCAGCATCGACAAGTAGGCTCTCAATGGGGGAATTGCGGAAAGCACCGTTCACCAGGGTGAGACAGGTGTGGTGGAGCTAGTCCATTTTATGTAATACAAGTTCGGCTGCGGATGCATAAAACTCGCGGCTCCAGAAATGGAAAAACCGAAACCCCCTTGCCACATTCAGGAGGGCAGCTCCTCCACGAGTCAGCGTGGTGATTATTGAGTTCCTCGTCCGCCCCTACATCAAGGTAGGGTGAGGATTAAGAAAAGATTGCCGTAGTGCGAAAGGTTGAAAAAAAATATTTGGAAACCAGCCAACAAACAAAAATTCTATGCACTTAGGACCACTAAAAAGGAGGGTTGGTGGGCTGTATCCTACGGTCAGTCGTTCCCGGTTCAGGTTTTGACTTTCGCAACCTAGGACAGCGACGCACCCCGACCAAAGTGGCCGGTCATTCCCCAAAGGGCGTAGCCAGAGTGGATGCCCTTAGGAGGACTTAACCCTATGGGTCATGAATTATTTTACTCAAATATTATTATGTTGTAGTTTTGTTTTCTATTTATTTTGAAGGTATTAAATGATATAAAACACATTTTAGAAAATCTGGATCTTTATTTTTCAAATACTGACATGAACCATATATGACTCATTGTGACTATATTGATAAAAAAAATCCCAAAATAAAAAATCCAGAAAATTAAAAACAAAATGGGTAAATAATATTCATAAAATAAAAACAAATCATTTACCGAGGAGTATGAAAATCTAGGAAGCAATTTCTATCTTTGTTAAAACATAGCGAAATTTTACACTTGATGCAAAAGGCATATGTGTAGAGTCCATTACACCCCTCCTTTTTGCACCTTTTTCGTTCTTTTTTCCATTCTGGGAAATGGCCAATTCCATCATATTTTACAGCATTTTCTGCTTGACGTTGTGGTACCCTTTTAGTTGGCCTTCCTGGAGTTACATTGGCAAGTGGATTTGATCCGCATTTTATCATGCATTCTGCGATACTAAACCTGAACTTGAGAAGAGTCATTTGCTCCGGGAGAGCCATTCCTACAGATTCACAGTCTCTTCTGTACTGCAACCAAGAAGTGACAACTGCAAGGTCTACAAAATGGAATATGACTCTCAATGGCCATTTTTTAGATTTTATATGAATTCTGTAGAGTGACATCAAAAAATCTAGCTTGTCCACACCTCCCATACTCCTATTATACTGAAGCACTGCTGATGGGCAAGGTATTTCTACTTTAGCTTTTGCTGTTTTGTCCCAACGACAGACATGGCCTGTCTCTTTATTCCAGGCATATGCAGATGAAAGTACAGTGACTATGGAATTGTCATTCCACTTCAGCAAACACATTTCTCCATCACTAGATGTGCACCCATCCATAGAACCTCTGCCTTCCTTTACCAAGTCCTTATTACTTTTTATTGGCAAATTCCCACCAACCCTGTTACTCCTAACTGTCCCAGTACAATATATCCCAAAAGCAGAGAGATGAGCCACTAAACGTGGCGAGGTGAAGAAATTATCAAAAAATAATCTATAATCGGCCAAAGGCTCTAGTCTATTTTCTACTAATGCAACAACTACAGACCCTGAAATCCCTAAATGATTGTATTCTTCAGGAAGGTTTGTGGATTTTCCTTGGTAATCAATAAAGTTATACGGCATTCCGGACTCACCACAAAGAAAAAATAACTTTATTCCCCAAGGATTGGGTTTCCCTTTCATGTATTGTTTGACCTGCAGTTTTCCTTTGAAGGGAATGAGTTGTTCATCTACGCAAACTCTTTTTTCAGGAATTTCTTTGGACAACTCTTTCAAATAGTCATCCATTATTGGTCGCACTTTCCAAAATTTGTCGGTGTCTCGTTGATTGTTCTGCAAGTTATCAACACAATGAAGGTTATTACGCAAAGTGCTAAATCTGTTGAACGTCATGGCATCGGCAATTATCTCATGTCGGCGAGCTTTACTCCAATAAACTCTGCGGTTTGGGAATCCAAGAGAGCCCATCTCAATGTGTATGCCAAAAAGAATTTTTATTTCTTCTGGTTTTGTATTCAGATTCTTCCCAGTGTTTTGCAAATAATACATGTTAGTTTTTTCACACACGTCTTCTATAAGCTTATTATGCATAAACTTAGTAAAATATTGGTACGGTAACATTGGCTCGGTATATTCGTAATCATGAGCGACTTCCATCGACGCTGAAGGAATAAAATCTTTTCTAACCCAAGAAAAATTTTGTTTAGTTGGCATGCGTGGTTCCTTCGTTGAAAGAATTTCTCCATCGTCATTCCCTGCACATTCAGCGTTTGTGATTTCTATTTCCATTTCATCATCAGGGCCTACCTCAATGAGTTCGATCTCATTTTCATCATCCGTCCACGTCTGATTCATTTCCGAAGTTTTCAGAATTGATAGCTTCTGCAATGTCATTTCCACTCAACCTGTTTTTAGCCATTGACCCCTGCAATTAAAAGAAATAGAATAAATATTAGTCATATGTAAAAATAAACATTAGAATTCTGCGAGTTCTATAACCCGCCTCATGGGAGCTACCCACCGCTGAGGTACAAGCACCTCAGGTAAATAGGCCTACTCTATTTTTACGACCATTTGGTCACAATGAGTCATATCTGATTCATGAAGAAAATACAGGGATTTATGTTATGACAAAATGGCGAGAAACACTTTATCACTATATATTTTACTTTCATGATGTCTTATGATTATAATAAATCACTTTGAACCACATTCTTGACATTATTATTACAATAACAAAGAGCAACTCACCTGACAACAACAGACACTCACAATAGGCAAGAACGGACTGATGTCACTCGGAGACTAATGGCAACTAGTCATCAGCGGAGATTTTTCTGAATTCTGATTGGTTAAGCAAATATCACTCACGGTGATCTGAAGGCTGCAGACTATAAATCTTGGTACTAAAATTCGCCGAAATTATGAGTCATATATAGATCAAGGTGACTCAAAGGGTTAATAAACTTCCACAAGACCAGGATGTGTTGTGGCAGACCCATACTTTTAGTTTACCTGGCAGTCAAGGCAGCAAAACCCTGTCCGAGACGAGCAGTGCAGCTTTATCCGTCCAAGATAGGTCACAGGGAGGTGGCTTGACCATTAACGTAGGGCTTATTGGTTAAAAACCGATATTCCCTATTATTCGCGTCCCAACGCCCAGGTTTCCTCAAGGGTCTCTTGCAATGCGAGCGTTGTTTATAGATGTTCCGAGGCATGAGGTAGCTGGTCAGTTGTCAAGCCTAGACAGAGGGTTGAGTCGTATAGAAAAAGGAATGCCGGGAGGGAGCGAGGGAGAAGCCCACCAACTTCGCCAGGCTCAATCCAAGCCTGGGATGGGGCGTCCGTAATTACAATCTCTCCAGGTGAGAATAGTTCCTACTACTACCACTTGCAGGTATACAAAAAGGTTGAGGGGAGAGTTGTAGACTAAAAATAGCGCGAACTTTCCCAGGCCCCATCAAGCCAGCGACAGGAACCATAAGTTGCACTCAGACCAGGAGAACGCGACGCTCCTCCGGATACAAAGTATAAGAGGTTACTCTACTACGGGAAATTGAAAAAATGCAACCAGTGGATTCTCTCAAAACATTTTGCAAATCATTTCTCCGTTCCCACATCGATCGCCTTCATCACTGTCTAACAACTCTCTTCAACACTCGTGCTAATACCCATTCGATAGAGAAGCCCCTTAAATACCGCCCCCCCCCCCACTGATATTACCCAAGGGCCCGGGAGCTCTGTTGTACTATGGATTGGATCCTCAGACGTGTGAAGGTGGGTGAGTGCGTGCTATCTCTGGATCTGTCGCAGATGCTATAGACCTCTCCTTTCCTGTCGATAGAGCGGCGCTCTCTTGAAGCTCTTCACGAACTGACATTAGATACAGAATCGCCTTTATACTCATGCTAACATGTCCTTAAAGATTCCTGTTCCCTCCAACTTGTTCTTCACACACGACCTATCCCAGCAGTCACTTCCACTACCGATTGTTCCTCGATTTCCTTAGTGGATGGGCGATCTTGCGCTCTCTCTGCTCCAATATTGAATGCTTATGGCGTGGAGAAATGGAGCCATCGTCCTCCCTTGGTGCTTTGAAGACCCTCCTTCTCTCGCTTTTACATATATGGTCGTTGTACGAAAAACCTATTTATTGTTGTTTTGAGGGATATGGTATTTTCCCGGGCGACTGAAGTCTCACCAAAGGCCTTATGCCCCATAAGGAGATGGCAAGCGGTGAAGTGCGTGTTTTATTGTATTCTTGTTGAGTTGGAGGAAGGTCGCTAATAATTGTGCAAGTGGGAGGAGCAATGCAGCTTGCTTAATTGTGTTAATCACATTTTGGTGGTGTATGGAGGGGATGGTTGTAGCTTGTGTAGTTTATATATATATATATATATTTTGTGCCTTACAAACTCGAATGTTGAGTTGTCAGAAGTTGGTGAGAGTTTGGACAGGGCTTTCGAGGTCATTGTTTTGCATGTGCGAAGTCTCGTGCGGGTCTAAGGTGACGAGGTAGTGGGGTAAGTGAGAAGTTGACCTTGGACCAAGTGTGGGTGGTAATTTGGTTTCTGGAGGCTGATCGTGCAGAGGTAAGTTGGACGGATGGCATTCGGTAGTAGGGAGGATGGTGGCTTGAGATACTGTAGTGCAGAATATGATTGGTGGCTTTGTGAATAAGGAATAAAGGAGTTTAGTCTTAGTGGTTTATTAGTCAACCTCAGTGTGTTAGAGAGATCGCACCGCGACCTTGCCGAAGACACTTTTTGTAACATCAAACGGTTGTTTTTTCGATATGTAATGTTGTTTAGGATTGTCCCCACCCAAACATTGGAGAACTTGGTTGTGTGGATGGTTTTGAGGGTAACGCGATAGCGAAATTCCCTGAGGTATGTCATTGTAGCGTGAATTTCTCTCTCGTTTCATGGAGGATGACACGGGTGATGCAAGTAATGATGGCATACGAGACTCGGGTCTCGGGTACCATGGAGAGATCGTCTTCGGTGGATGCTGGGCACGACTTAAGCCCCGGGGTGTCAAAAGTGGCCAATCATTTCAAGGTGAATATGCAACATCCACCCCACCTGGAGGGGAAGCTTCAATTCAACTTCCCAGCTGGTGCATTGACCGCTATAAAACTCCCCCAGCATGCAACAACCTCCCTCACGGAGACTCGTTAGGGAGGTGGGGGGTACCCCATAGGATCAAAACTTACTTCCTCCCCAAGGGGTCACTGTCCCAGGACAGCTAAAAACAAAACAGGGTGTTGCAGCAACCCACGGCATCAACGTCCACGCGTAAAGTAAACAAATCATAAAATTCCTAAATCTTTTATTGAACAGTTCATCAAAAGCGTCGAGAAATAAACTTAAATAATTTAAAAAAAAAAATTGTCTTTTGCCACAAATAGAATTAAGTTACACAGATTTAAAAATTCATATTTCTTAGCTAACGCGGTAATATTGCAAAAACAATGTTTCAGGGAACCGAATAAAATTACTGCATCTATGTAGGACTTGTAGTTAAATTACAAATATAAAAAAAAAAGAAAAAAAACTTTGAAATAGTTTGGGAAATATCCTAACATACTTGTAAACCCTTTGGGTAGCGTACCCCATGGTAAAGCAGCTCTACAACCCAGCACAGGTAACCAGTTGGATACCAAGCCTACACCCTGGAGGGCTCCCAGCGGGGAACCAGGATACTGAAGGACCACATGGGATAACAGCAGGTAACCAGAAGGATACCGTGGGTCTTTACGGATCTCAGCAGGTAACCAGGAGGATCGCCAGCTAGATGGGGTCTAAATCCACCTCGGGGCAAGGGGGCATAACAAAACAACCAAAAACAACAACAACATTAAGACTCTGCCGCGGGGGAATGTGTCGTCCCTACCCCACTCTCGCCCCGCCCAAGAGGGGAAGACTCGAAGGGGGCGGGGGCTTGGCGCTGCTCAAGGACCCCCTGAAAGCGTTGACTCACCACCGAATTGAACCCGTCCACGCGGGTTAACTTAGAGTCCCCCCCGGCCCCCTCGGGCTCGGTCAGGAGCCGCCTCTTGCTGCCGCCCTGCATCTTCACCATGTTGTTGATCACCCGCAGGTCCTGAAAAAGGGGAAAGGTTATTAGCGATGTGCATGGAGCGGACGGGAGGACTTCTGCCCTCGGATACCCTCCTCAAAGAAAGCCTGAAAACCATGTCCACTTCCACCATTGCGACTACACTACATGTCCCCAGCCTTGACACAAACCATACAACCAAGCCTACCAAAGGAGATCCGAGACGGATCCCTACTCCCCCCAACATCCCTCCATAACCCCTATCCAAACGGGTAGTTAGTAGTGCCCATTGTGGGAAAAGTAAGGTGCCCAGTTTGGGGCACACACCATAACTCATACAAACCTAAAATAGTCACCACCTCCCTGCCAAAACAACCAGCCCTTCACCCCATTCGAGCACAAGGTGCTTCAGTCAACTGCACTCCGCCCCCCCCCCTATTCCGAAGCAACACTAGGGCGCCTACGATCAGAACCCCCCTTACCCCAACCATAAAATACTGCCCATCTTGTATAAGGGCATTGATGTGTACTGACCCCAAATCCCAAGGAAAACGGCCCAAGCCCCGGAGTGGCGTTAATAGGCACCGACCACCTTTCTTACCTTGGCCGGACTCCGGTTGAAATAGTAGGGAAGAGGCCGTTTGGGGGACATGGGGGTAGCTCCCTGGAGGGGGCTGCTGGAGTTGAGGGAGTTGACGTAGACGGAGTAATTGAAGGAGATGCGCCTTCGGGGGGAGACAGGAGTCAGGCGAGTGATGGGCAGCGGGGACAGTCTCGGCGCCTCCTGGGGGAACAATGAAAACAAACAGGGTTTTAGGGCCCCTTTCAGAAGCTGGGAACAAATTCGTATTGGGAAGTGGAAATTACCTCAAAGGTTAAAAAAAAAATTAAGATTAATTAATTAATTAGTATTGACCTATAGTTAAGTCCCTTTGTGTGTGTTTTGTCTACATTTCTGACTGTCCTGTTTTTTTGTATTATCTAGATTTCCGTATGGCCCATTTATGGTTCTAGATTTCCAACTGTCCTGTTTTTGTATTATCTAAATTTCCATGTCCCATTTTTGCTTTGCCTAGATCTCCGACTGTCCTGTTTTGCAGTGTACATAAAAAGCCGAACAAGTGCTGATGATATATATCAGACGATCCTCCAGATGCCACCTCATGCTAAACAGCACCCCCCCGGGGCATACTTACATCTTGGGCGGGTCGGAACTTGAGGGCGAACGTCCTCATATGTTGCACATAGACAGTATTGTAGAAACTAATGAGGTCTCCTCGTTCATCACCGGGGTGCGGCGAGCTCCCCACCTGGCACGATTCCGCCTCTACCGAATTTAAAGAAGACTTTGCTCAGTAAAGCTAAGCCAAATTGAATGTGTCTAGTCGTTGGATGGACTCCAATTCAGGCATAATTACACACGCTATAAATATCTGTAGTTCGGAGCCCGCGTTAATCAGGAGGTCCCTAACATGATTGAGAAATAATGAGCGTCAAAACAAGTGCAAATCTTTTTCGCCAAATATCAGTTGTGGCAGACCTGGAAGGAGGAACCTGAATAGTGAAAGCACGAAGTGAAGTGTGTAGTGGCAAGCAAAATGGAGCCATACTTACAAATGCTAAAACAGTGCCGATGAGGAAGGTAGATGAAAAGATAAGTTACAACGAGTGATTGAACAAAGTCTGAAAGTATCAAATGAAACAGACATAAAATTAATGAACAGGAAGATGAACGAGTATTCCGATAGGAACAGGAAGATATTACAGAAGGAAGTGAGAAGAGTGAGGAACCAGATGGTGCACTTCTGCCGCGATCAATGGCTCCACCTTGACCCTGACCTGTTCCTAAAAGGGGTTCACTTGGTCTTGTTTATGAGCGACGTCTCACCTGGCAGGCCAATATCCTTAGGGTCTCTTGTATCCCACTCATGTACATTATTGGCTCTGTGACGTTCAGCACTTGGGGTGCAGACTCTGGTACATTCTTGTAGAGTGAATGATTTTTACGCACATTACAAGTCCTGGTACCCAGGTGAGCAGGGTCGATACCAAGTCACCCCTTTTACAGGGGACAGATTCCTGCAACCATGATTGTGGCGCTATTGAATTAATGAAGGAGGCAGGACTCCGCTCTATTAACTTTATGTTGGGTTCATGCCTGCAACCCGTTCTTCAAGTGGGGCACATAAACCCACCCCATCTTTTAAATGTGGTTCCCCACAGCTAAACCCCCTTCCTTCACCTGGTTTCCCTCCAGACCCACCTTGGTCCTTGAGCCCGCACTTCGGGGGCGCGCCCTTGGCGATGAGCACGCTCCGGTAGACGTGGGAGGCGGCCTGTGGCTGGTTGCGGTAGTGCTTCATGATCTCCTGGAAGATGCGGTGGGCGCACGTAACCTTACACGTGATGTATATGGCGCACATCACCATCTGGTCCATGTGTCGGTCCTTCATGAGGTCCGTGTAGTGGATGATGGAGTACTCGAAGCAGGTCCAGATCTTCTGGCGCAGCTCCGCCTTCAAGATGTCCAGGCGGTCGCACAGATCCCGGAGCCGCATCGTCGCCAGAGTGTAGAACTTGCGGAAGAAGAGCGCCAGGGAGCCGTGGCGCCGCGGCTTGTCCTTTTTGGGGCCGGCGGGGTCACTGCCCGAAAAGGGTTGGGACCCCGGCAGGAAAGCGTCCAAGATCCCCTTCATCGACTGCGGAAGGCAAAGAGGTGGTAAGAGATGCTCGCATTAGGTGAGAGGAATCTAGAGTTCGTATGCGGGTGAAGTGACGCAATCGGGTTTGAGTCAAGGTGTGGTTGTTAACTCGCGTGAGGAATGACTGTGTCAGCTGAAGAATTAGGGATGTGAAAGTGAGGCATGGTTGTAGTGTACAGGCCAGTGGTTTTCCACCTTTTTATGATAGTGGCACCCTAATTGCTATCTAGAAGCAACCGCGGTACCTTAATTGCTATCTAGAAGCAGACGTGGCACCTTAATTGCTATATAGAAGCAGCCGTGGCACCTTAATTGCTATCTAGAAGCAGCATTGGTACCTTAATTGCTATCTAGAAGCAGCCGTGGCACCTTAATTGCTATCTAGAAGCAGCCGTGGTACCTTAATTGCTATCTAGAAGCAGCCGTGGCACCTTAATTGCTATCTAGAAGCAACCACGGTACCTTAATTGTTATCTAGAAGCAACCGCGGAACCTTAATTGCTATCTAGAAGCAGCCGCGCCACCTCAATATAAAATAATTTACGTATAAATACATAATTAAGTGAAAGGCACTTCAAAATTAACCACAATCGACATTTAACTTTATTTAATCGAAATAAGACCTAAAAATTTGAAATTAAATAAATATTACTTTTAAAAGTTTAATGGGAACTTTGAGATTGATGAGGATCACATAATTCTTTAATGTTGGGACGTATAATTGACGAGGCAGCTCTCATTTCTTCGTTCACTGTCTGCACTTATAGCGCGCGAGAAGTGGAGGCGAGCAGCTCAAAAGCTTCGTTTGAATGAGTCTTTTTTGGGACTCAGGATGGCCGAGTGGATTCGCCGCTGACTAACGGTGGTCCAGCGACGCGGGAAGCTGTTCGCAACTCGCCTACGCTATTATTTTTCCTACTTCCCTCCATCTACACACTCTTTCTCTGTTCCTTGTTTTTATGTTGCACAAAGCAGAGAAGATAGTTCCAAAATACTTTCAAGTGTCGTTAATTTTTTTTTTAAAGAAATCTTTAAAAAAAATTTCCGCAATTTAGCCAAATTAAAAAAGGATTTCTTGGTCATTCCCGCGTCACGCAAAGGTGACAATGGCGCGCTGGTTGAAATGATTGGAATAACTTGAGAGAAGTGGTGGATTGAATTGGAAATGAGCGAATAGATAGAAAACGGATGAAGTCGAGGTGAAATGTGTGAGAGGTAAATGGTGCTGAAGGTGTGGGCAGTACGAATCAATACAGGGGGCAAATCACGCGAAAGTGGAACTACTCGGAAAAGGGACCCACTTTACCATCCCCGCCCCATTGGAACCACCTCTCCCGAGCAGCGGTGACACGCGTGTCACCGGACAACGAAATCTCGCGTTTACCTGTGTCTTGTCCGGGGCGGCACCGTCCCCCTGCGCTGGGGATCCCGCCATTTTGGAGGCGTTGGGGAAGAGCGAGGGGGTCTTGAGGGCATCCCCCTTGGGGGAGTCCGTCGGAAAGAGCATCCGTCGCGCCGAGATCTGGCCGTTGGGAGAGTCCAGAAGGCGGTCCGCCATCGACGACACGGGTGAACTGCACACGTCTGCACGCACATACACAAATCTCAGTGAGGGTACTCACAGGTACAATTATTATTTACCTAAAACCATTTATCGCTTCATTGGAACTCTTTTTCTTCTGTGCACAATTTGTAGAAATTTACCCGAAACGCTTTGTGCAAGGCCATAAGGGTCGGGGCATTTTAACAAGGTCACAAGGGAGGTGGCGGTGGCATACATACCTTTGTGCCTTTCAACAAGGCCAGAAGGATGGAAGCATACATACCTTTGGGCATTTTAACTGCAGGGGACATGAGGGAGGAGCTGTGGCTGGGCAGCTGGTGACAAGGGTTCTCGAGGGCGCCGGATTCGAGCTGTTGGGCGAAATTGACGTCCTCGCACGAGGGAATGCCCTTGCCGGTGTTCTTCAGGATTTGCCACAGGGGCGACTCACTACGCCAGGCCAGCGAGTCCAGGATTTGCTCTTCCACCTGCCAAAAATGAAGTCACCCCCTCAGACGCATTCCCACAAGGTGTAGTTGGTTTGGCACACATCAACACTGAGGTCGTGCGGGGTCCATCCATTCTGGGAATTGCGCTCTCAGAAACAAAGTTTATAAAAGGGCCCGTACCAGGGTTTAGTTGCCTCTTACGATCCTAGGCTAGCAAGAGACCTATGCTCGCAGGACTGCCCCAACCCCACGTTTATGAGGATGGGGAGCACCCCGCCCCCCGACTCCCTAGGGGAAGATAGAGGTTATCTATAAAGTCTTTTTTCAACTGAAAATTAAACGCGGACTTAAAGCACCCCCAGCCAGGTCCCCTTTAATTAACCGGCCGAAAGTACCTCGCTTGCCAATTAGTACCAACACAACCAGTCCCAGCCATTGAGAGGGGGAAAACTCACCCCTTTGAGATGTTTGACGAGTTCGCGGGAGAGCTGATTTTCGCACTGTTTCTCAGAGCGAATCACCGGCTCCACAACCCTCATGAAGTAGTACGAATGGACGCCCCCCACCTGCAAATAGGGGTGGCATTAGACGTGTTACGCATGGACGCCCCCCCCCTACAAAATGAGTGCCATGATTTTTTTTTTACTCGGACCATCTAACAAGTACCCAAAAGGTGAGGAATCACCGCAATTCAAATTTCAGCTTAGCACTAGGATAATTTAACATTCCTGAAAACGAACCAAATAAAATAAAAATGAAGCAAGCTCCATTTTTCTTCGCCAGGCAGACCTAATTCTTGCTATGGAGTTAGTGTGAGGAAGAGCGAAACGCTGGTCTGGTCACCCAGTCCTCGCAGACTCTTTAGCGCACTCATTCCTTACATGTCCAGGAACTCAGCAGAAGATAATCTCGACATCCGCCCGGTTCGCCAAACCCGTGGCGTCACGGATACCGCGAACAGGAGATGCGGAGATTCCAATGCCCCGAGAGCACTCAGGGCGCTTTGTGAGTCGCTATAGATCATAATCCGGTTTCCGAACCGTGCACGTCGCGTGATCTCTCGTACCGAGTGGTGTATTGCCACCAGCTCGGTCGTGAAGACAGACGCAGCGCCTGGCAGAGCCCCGCTGACTTCAAACAGAGGGGACACGGCGTGGAAACCGACCCCCTCTTGGGACTTGGAGCCATCCGATTACGCTGGCACGGTTCCAGCGTGACACGAAGTGTGCTTTAAAAAGGCCGAACGCAATATTCTCGGCGCTGTAGAAGATTTGGAGGCAGAGGCGTGGCGACAAATGGTCAAAGGTGGTACCCTCCAGGGTGGCGTCCTGGGAATAACCAGGGTCGCCACCGGCCGTAGAGCTATACCTAGCTCTCGAAGGAGTTTCCTATCCCTAAACCCAAAGGGCTTTGGGTATGACTAGCATCTCTCACTGGCATAGGCACCGTCGAGATCGGCTGCGGATGCAGTGAGAGCCATTAGCGACTGAGGGAGGCGCCGGACTTGTGTGTCCAAGCGCAGAGCGAGTGCCCCCCCCCCCCATCACTTGGGGACGTGGTAAAGGTGCAGGTTGGCTGAGACACTGGGATGGTGGATGGAGTCGACCTTCCGCAATACACAAAACCTCTCAATCTTTGAACAAACAGAGGATCAGTAGAGCGCTGCACAAGCGCTCAACTTTACAGAAGGAAGAATGTTCATGGCGCGAGTACGAGTCTCCCATGTGAGGTGTCAGTTGAAAACAAGACGAAAGAAACATTAGAGAGTCTGACACTTCCATGTTAGTGCCGTTTGGGTTAGGAGCAAGTCCAGGTCGGGGTGGAGCCACGGATGGCAGTCGAGGTGCACTACCTTAGTCTTGGCCACAAGGAAAACTGAAATCTATGGTCTTCGGCATAGTGAAATGCATTTCAATGCCTGTTGGAGTAGATTCTCCAGAGTTGGCATTTGGGCAACACCAAAAGAGATCAAAAGGTCTCCTATGTAGAGCCTAGTGAGAAAATCTTTTGTTGAAGCTCAGAGGAGTGTGTGACATAGAGGACACTTCCCTGTGGGACACAATATTCCTGCTCCATTGGGCCAGAGAGGTCACTCCACCCACCCATGGGCAGAATCAAAGATCTAGCTGAAAATTAGAATAAAGTTGAGTGGCGTCCCCTCGACCCCATCGTGTGGTCTCCATGATACCGTATCGCCATGTGATATAGGTTTTCTCTAGATCGGAAGGAAGGCCTCACAAACATTTTCCAGTCAGAGCAGAACTTGTGCAAGACACAGGTGGCCTCTGCTGTCCAGGTAAAAGGCTAATCTAACATTTACCATTTAAACCTGCTGGTTACGAGATTGGGTGGAAACTGGCCGGGGTAGAGTGATTCCTCTCTGTTTTGCAAAAAGCAAACAGTCATTTGCCAAATCTTGGAGGATACCTTCTGACCAGATCTTGCTGAACAAAACAGAAAAGCAGTGCCATCACTCAGGTGTTGGAGTATGGCTTACAGGATATCCTTCGGACCAGGGATTGTAAGCAGAGGTATAGGGGTCAAAGTCCAAGGAAGAATTCTGATTAGGAATATAAGAATTGGAGAACTTAAGGGAGGTTTGATAGTGGATGAACAATGAGAGTTAGGTGGGGGTGGGGTGTGCGGATCAAATATTTACACTGCAATCAGTTAAAAAACAAAGGGTGGTAAAGTTTCAGCTGGGTTTATGGACTCAGACAAAGCTTATTGTGTAAATAGAGAAGCATTATGGTCAGTACAAAGAATATATCGAGTGGAAAACTATTTGCTTGGTGGGCAGACTATTTATGTGAGATGTACAGCATGCCTCAGGGGGGTGGAAAATGTGGTAAGAGTAGAATAACATGTGGCGGTGAGGACAAGACAGTTGTATGATGATGCCGCACGTTTAATTTCTTTATGGATGATGTACCGAGAAGTAATGGTAGCTCATGAAATAGTGTTGGTGTTTGTGAGAGATCTTAAAGTGAACACAGAAAAGTATTGGTGTTTAAAATGAGGTGGGGTGTTATATCCAAGTCTGGTGTCGCCCTTGAAGGAATGCCAAGTGTTAAGTATTTCGATACATTGTAAATGAAGGTGGTTTGGATGAAGCAGAGTGCAACCAGTGGGTCTTAAATGGTAAGAAAGTGTCTGGGGCGATTAAAGCTCTAGTCAATGGTAAGGTTTGAGTGGGGAATGGTACCAGGAAGCTGCACGAAAGTATCCAGGTGCGATCGCTGGAATAACCAGGAAACTATATTGAAGCCAACGGGCTCAAACTCTTCAACAACCTCTCAATGAACAGTCCAGAGGATCCTCCGTCATTTCCCCTTTTTTGGGAGGGGTGGGGAGGGCAAAATTCTCTCTTCCATCACTGTGGGATTGACACTCAGTACAGCCCCTTTGTTGAATCAAAAGAGGTCTTGAGATTCCCAGAGTAAACCCATATGGGGCTATGTGCAGCACTCCACCTCCCTCATGAATGGCAATACTCAATGTCCTCGCTTAGTAGGGTCAAACCCAACACCTCAACATCAGAAATCCAACTGTGCATCTACTAGGCGAGCGCTGCTTCCAACTGGAGTAGGAAATGAGACCAAGGTGAACTCTGACCTGGAGGGACCATGGGAAGATCCTGGCATCGTTGTAGGACTTGAGCACAATCTCGAGGCAGCAGGTGAACAGCGTCTTGTGGAAGAGATCCTCCTTCAGAATCGCCTGTAACCCAGACACACATTAAAAAAAAAGTAAGACCACCAATCTGCACTCTTGGTAGCAGTTTTTGCAACCCAACACCCTCACTACTGCTAGCTATTTTACCAACAATATGTACTCTTTAAGATACCATTATTTTTATTTAGGGGACCTACTGATTAACGTGGGCTCCGAACCACATCTCACAACTAAAGACACCCACTGTGGGTTAACCTCCCTAAAATCTAAAGGGGAAGGGTTCTATTTGGCTAAGCTGTAAATCTGACACTAGGAATCATACAGGGTGCCACGGAAAGTCTACAAATGCACTTAGTAGCGTTGCTGCATGTCAATCTCACTTTGTGATACAAGTTCATGCCACTTGTGTGTGTGTGTGTGTGTGTGAGGGGATGGGGGGGGCAATAGCCACAGCATCCTCCAGCATGTGTCGTGAGGCAACTAAGCCAGGATAGATGACGCTGGCCTGGGAGTCATTGCCCCCAATGACTGCACCAACCATGTGGCAATGGCACTGATGCCTGTCAACCGCAGTTGAATGTGGTCTCTAAACCTGCCGCTTTCCCTACCCTGTGACTAACCACACCCGATGTAGCTTAGCTTCAGCAAATGTCTGGGAATGGCTAGGCCGCAGCCCTAAGTTCGCACATCACAACCTCTCTTTCATGGGGCCAGAGGGGGGGGGGGGGGTGAGAGGGAATCTCAAACTAACCAGGTGCCACCCATGGAGAAACTAGGGTTGGCGAAATTGCTTCCAGCTATACCACTTTCCCTGTGTGGTCAATGCGCATCAATGCCACTCAAACTATACCCCCCTCCCCCAATGCCTAATCATTAACCTTCCATAGCGATGGGGTGCAATGTGCTGGTAGCGCCTCATCCAGGCAGGATTCATCCCTGGGCAAAAGGCCCCAACCACACCCATTCCCTTAAAACACTCCTTCACAATCAACTCAGCCTTTAGGGTGGCATCCCGACCCTCTTCACACCCTGAGACTTTTGTATGCCCCCTCCCCGTGTTCTAATGCATTCTTCTACACATACATCACTAATGAACAATGCCATACCACACCACTATCCAGTCCTTTCTACCAACATTTTCCCAGCCAGGCACTTTTTTCTCAAAGGGAAAGTTAATATGCAAATATTACCACTGCACTGGCCCTCACAGTGTTCTCTGCCACACACTTATAGCAGGCTTGAGCTATGTGTGTAGATGTTAAATTGTGGCTGAGCTAACAAAACTGCCACCACACAGGCAAATCAATTGGGGCCCGATCATTCCCAAGGCTGTGTGGCATAATACCACTACTGCCTAGTCATTTGTTACCACGTATTACCACAACCGGGCTCTGAGATATATGGCACCAATACCCTTGGCTCTGGTGTCTAGGTATGATTCCCTCCAGCCGCCGTCGCAGACTGATTTTTACCACTGCCCTTGGCTGATGTCTGCATTATTTTTTACCATTGCCTTCCGGAGGCTGACTTGGACTGAATTTTACCATTTAGTGGGCATTTATTAGCACAATCATGCCCTGGGACATATGTCACCACCAATGCCCTTGGTGCTGGTGTCTTAGCAAGATTTTTTATTATTGCCTTCACCTGCTGCCTCCGACTGATTTTTACTACTGGATCGGCATATCTTACCACAATCCAGCTCTGGGACACATGGGATCACTGCCCTCAGCATGATTACCAATGAATGAGTAATTGTTACCACATATTAACCACAATACAGGTGAAGTATATGACACCATTGCCCTTGGCTGCTGCCTCTGCGTGATTTTTACCACTGAGTGGGCCGTTGTTACATTACCACAATATGACTGAGGCATATATCGCCGCTACCCTCCGAAATATTTTTACCAGTGCATTGAAGTGGCAGACTCAGATTGATTTCCACTACTGCCTGGGCATTTGTTACCACAATCAGGCTCCAGGGCATATGGCACCAATGCCTGGCTTTTGGCTCTGCTGCCACAGCTTCTGCTTCAACCCCGCCCCCTATATGTGACCCCTAAGTCCTAAAAACCTGGAGCAAAAACAATTCAACCACTCCCATGGTTTTGCCAATCAGACTTTCCATCTGACTACCTACTTC
Organism: Ceratothoa steindachneri; assembly: GCA_963969495.1. Lineage (NCBI taxonomy): Eukaryota > Metazoa > Arthropoda > Malacostraca > Isopoda > Cymothoidae > Ceratothoa > Ceratothoa steindachneri. Next base: position 3,199,809 of record OZ018333.1, on the reverse strand, counting down.
CAAATCTGTTCCTCTCTTCTGCTCATCCAGGAGGATATGTTCAAGGAACGTGTAGTAAAGGATCTGCCCCATCCGAAGCCGCATATTCGTGAACTCCACACTGCTTCCTTTGAAGTCCGAGGTCGTCTTCGTGTAGAGACCAGTAAAATTCACGCTCATCTCTTTAAGCAGCAAACAAATTTTATCCTCAGGATTGTTCTTCAATGAACTGAAACAAAGGTGCACATTTCTTATCAATTTCACAACCCACCTAAAAAAAACAAACGCATACCCCCACTTAACTTGATACAAGACTACCCCAACAACAACACTGAGCACTGGAAACCATATCTTCCATCCACTCCTCAAGTACACCACCTAACTCAGGGAAAGCTGTACCTTGGTAAACCATACAAATAAAGGTCATGACCATAAAACACCAACTTAACCTCAGCAGAATGTAATTTCCCTATTGTAGATGTAACCCAGGTCACCGATGCAATTACACGCAAGATCTCATCATGCTCCAAAAACATGCAAGATTAAGTTACTCCACCAGTACATACCCAGGAAACCATTATCCATAAAGACAATCCACGTTATAGTACCCAATTTCTGGCCCCACATCACTTACATGTCCTACTGGAGAGCAACACCACACATCACTTCAATGTCCTACTGGAGAGCAACACCACACATCACTTCAATGTCCTACTGGAGAGCAACACAACACATCACCTCAATGTCCTACTGGAGAGCAACACCACACATCACTTCAATGTCCTACTGGAGAGCAACACAACACATCACCTCAATGTCCTACTGGAGAGCAACACAATTTTTTAATTTTTTTTATTTAAGGGGCTATCTAGCGACTGCCGACTTAGGCATAATCGCCGTAAACAAACAGCCTAGTTTTAGGCTACTTTAAAAGATTCGAACAGGAAACAACATTCGACAAGAAAGTGCAGAACAGTCTGGGGGACTACGCAGTCGTTGAAATAGGGTGCAGGCGAGCGCTCAAACAAATAGCAATGCGTCACACAAGTGTGTCCGATTCGGAGACGACAGAAAGCAACCTGAAGCCACCGCGGAATTGGGGGATAGGTCCATGGGAACGGTCGCGGCGCAATGGCACGCAACTTTAAGTTCCCTTCGACCATCACCCATCTTCTTTGCCAAGCAGTCCGAATAGCTGCCCGTATTCCTGCCATGTAGTCGGGGTGAGGAAGAGCGAAACGCTGGTCCGGTCGCAGAGTCCTCCCGGACTCTTTGGCGCCCTCATTCCCCGCAATTCCTACATGCCCAGGAACCCAGCAGAAGATAATCTCGACATCCACCCGGCTCGCCAAAACCGCGGCGTCACGGATATCGCGAACCAGGGGATTCGGAGATTCCAATGGCCCGAGAGCACTCAGGGCGCTTTGTGAGTCGCTATAGATCACAATCCGGTCTCCGAACCGGGCACGTCGCGTAATCTCCCGTACCGAGTGGTGTATTGCCACCAGCTCGGCCGTGAAGACAGACGCAGCACCTGGTAAAGCCCCGCTGACTTCAAACAGAGGGGATACGGCGTGGAAGCCGACCCCTTCTTGGGACTTGGACCATCTGTATACACTGGCACGGTTCCAGCATGACACGATGTGTGCTCCAAAAAGGTCGAACGCAATACTCCAGGCGCAGTACAAGCTTTGGGAGCAGAGGCGTGGCGACAAATAGCCAAATGTGGTACCCTCCAGGGTGGCGTCCTGGGCAGAACCAGGGGCGCTACCGACCCGAGAGCTATATCTAGCTCTCGAAGGAGTTTCCTGGCCCTAAACCCAAAGGGCTTAGGGTATGACTGGCGTCTCTCGGCGGCATAGGCACCATCGAGATCAGCTGCGGATGCAGTGAGAACTGTTGGCGACTGAGGGAGGCGCCGATCGCGCGTACAGGCGAGTGGCATCTCCCCAGCATCGACCAACAGGCTCTCAATGGGGGAAGTGCGGAAGGCACCGGTCGCAAGGCGAAGGCCGGTGAGGTGGATCGAATCCACCTTCCGCAATAAACGCTCGGCTGCGGATGCATAAAACTTGCATCCGTAGTCGAGCTTCGAACGAACAAAGGATCGGTAAAAAAGTAGAGCAGTAGCCCTATCAGCGCCCCAAGCGCTGAACGTCACGGAACGGAGAATGTCCATAGCGCGGGTACAGGAGACCCTAAGGCTGCGAATGTGAGTCTCCCAGGTGAGGCGTAAGTCGAATACAAGACCAAGGAAACGGTGCGATTCCACCACATCCAGGCGCACCCCATTAAGAAACAAATCTGGGTCGGGGTGAAGCCGTGGATGGCGGCAGAAGTGCACCACCTTAGTCTTGGCCAAAGAAAAGCGAAACCTGTGCGCTTCGGCATAGCGAGAGACGCGGTTCAATGCCTGTTGGATTCGACGCTCCAGAGTTGGCATCTGGGCCGCGCCAAAAGAGATCGATAGGTCGTCCACGTAGAGCGTAGCGAGAACATCTTCCGGAAGCACCGAGGTGACGCCGTTGATGCTCAGGGCAAAGAGTGTGACACTGAGGACACTTCCCTGCGGGACACCCTCTTCCTGCTCCATTGGGCCGAAAAGTGATTCCCCCACCCGTACGCGGAATCGACGATCTCGCAAAAATTCAGATATAAACATTGGGAGGCGTCCCCTCGCCCCCATCGTGTGGAGAGTCTCCATGATACCGTATCACCATGCGGTATCATAGGCCTTCTCCAGATCGAAAAACACCGTGGCGTAGTGCTGTCTACGAAGGAAAGCCTCGCAGACGGCACTTTCCAGTCGGAGCAGAGCATCCGACGTGGAGTGCAACTTGCGGAAGCCGCACTGTGACGAAGACAGATGGCCTCCGCTGTCCAGGAAAAAGGCTAATCTAACATTTACCAATTTCTCCATCAACTTGCACACGCAAGAGGTTTGAGAGATTGGGCGGAAACCGGTCGGAGTAGAGTGATCTCTCCCCGGTTTGCGAAAGGCGAGCACAGTAGCGATTCGCCAGGAGTCTAGGAGAAGACCTTCCACCCAGATCCTGTAGGAACAAATCTAACAGAAAGGCCATGCCTCGCTCACCCAGGTGTCGAAGTATGGCGTACGGGACATCGTCCGGACCATGGGCGTGTCCGCGCACGAAGCGAGAGCGGAACGCAACTCACTCACAGTAAACTTGTCGTTGAAGGGTTCTCCGCCTCTGGAGGTAAAGTCCAGCCGGCGGCCTTCCGCGACATCACGACGTGCATTAAATGCTGGCGGAGCAGCATCCCGGCTAGAGAATGCGGAAAAAGCGGTCGTGGGGTCCGAGATTGAAGGCCCATTCTCCTGGAGAACGGGAGGGAGGTCCTGCGAGAACTTGCCCCGAATCCTTTTGACTCGCTTCCACACCTCAGCTAAAGGGGTCTTCCCGTTAAGTGAAGACACGTATGCCCGCCAAGAAGAGCGGCGGGCGTGCTTCGAAATATACCGGAACCTAGCCCTAGCCCAACGAAATTCAGCGACAGTGAAATCGTTCGGGCGGCGCTTATAGCGCATGTAGGCATAACGCTTCTGTTTCAGGGCCGTCCACCATGGGAGTGGTCGGCGTGCAAAACGGCCAGACGCCCTAGGAATAGTAGTCAGGCCCAAGGCGATGAGGTTGCCGGAGAACTCAACGGCCTCATCTACCGACCTAAACTCCTCGACTGAGATAGAGAATTCAGTCATTTCCTGAAATGCAGGCCACCGCACCCGCGCCAAGCACCACCGAGGTGGTCTCTCAGGCGGCAGTTGCCCTGAAAATGATATTTGAATGGGAAAGTGATCACTACCATGGAGGTCATCAACCACCCCCCAATCAAAATCAGGCTGTGCATCCGAGGAGCACAAAGATAGGTCAAGGCAAGAAAATGAAGCGGTTCTCGGACAGTGATGCGTAAACTCATCCACGTTTAGGACACCCATCTCAAGCTCTTCGATCAGATCAGCAAGGACTTGTCCCCTGGGATTTATGGTGTAATCTCCCCAGAGAGGATGCCTGCCGTTCAGATCTCCAAGCAAGAGATAGGGCCTCGGCAACCGTGCCACGACGCGGCGGAAGTCCCCCGCGTCGAAGTCAGCTGACGGTGGAATGTACGCAGAAATGATAGTATACCTCCTATCCAGGTGCAGCTGCACAACCACTGCCTGAAAGGAGGTATCTAAAGAGAAAGGAAAAACGGAGACATCATGCTGGGTGTAAACCGCACATCCCCCAGCCCGGCCATCCCGCGGTGGTGGGGTCGCAAGACCCTTATACCCCGGGAGGGCGGGCAGGGGGGCACGAGCCTAGCATGGTCTCCTGCAAAAAGATAGCTAACGGAGAACGGGAGGAGGCGAGCCTCCGCAGCTCCTCCCAGTGGGCCCGGAGTCCACGGCAATTCCATTGAAGGAATATGCCCTCCAGGCCTAGCTCGGAGGAGACGCGGGGGCCCTCCTCGAATTGAAGACCCTCACGGGAATGGCCGTACGCTTCCCGGGGGCAGAACCCCGGGCGCTGTTGGCCGGACAAAGCGCTGAAGGCGCTGTCGCCTTCGAGGACTTATTGGGGGAGGTTGGGCTCGCCATGCGAGTCTTTTCCTCCCTCCGCCTCGAAACCTTAGACGGGCGTTGCGGCTTCGGAGGCGGGGGGGCCTCTTTTCGAGGAACCACCGTCTCCGAGCCACTCGCTCCACCTCGGGGCGTGGGCGAAGGAGCCGAAGCTCCTTTGTTGCTGTCCTCCTTTCGGGGGACAGCTTTAGGAACCCCGGAAGATGGCCTAGCGACCATCTTCAGGGGCGTTGCCTCCTGTGAGTCTAACGACTCGGTGGAGGCGCGTGGCCGTTTCGCCTTGCGGGAAACGGTCACGCTGGGGGAAGAGGGGGGAGCCCTGGTTTTAGCCGGGCCAGGGTATGAACCCTTTTTGCCGCCAGCTTTACCAGGGGAGCGCCCGGGTTGGGTAGAGCCCGCAGAAAGGCTCCGAATGGGCACGGAAACAACCGTGCTCGTTGGCCTGGATGGGCCAGGAGCAGAGGGTGCCTTTCTAACTACTGAGGCATATGACGTCCCAGGCAGAGCTGGGCGCGCCAGGACCAAGTCCTTTGCCTCGCGGAATCAGAGTCGATCCTGGGCCTGAACGACCAGGATTTCTTTCTCAAGGAGATATGCACCACATTGCTTCGAAGAAGCAGGGTGCGGCTCTCCACAATTGACACACTTGGCCACACACGATTTGGACTTATCGTGTGCGACCTTGGAGCAATTTACACAGACTTCGGGTGACCCCGACTTTGCACGTCTACATGAGCGATTCGTATGGCCGAAGCGGTGACAGTAATAGCACCGCCGCGGCAGTGGCACGAATGCCTTCACGCGGTAGCTGTACCAACCGGCACGCACCGACTCGGGAGCTTGTCACAGTCGAACGTGACGAAGAGTGTAGGGGTGGGTCTCGAGGCCCTTTCCTGTTTTCTCATCACACGTTCGACCTTGACCGCCCCATGGTCAGCCAGCTCTAAGGTGATGTCCTCAATGGAGTAGTCAACGAGTTCCCTCGCATAAACTACTCCTTTCACAAAGTTCATGGTAGAGTGCGGCGTCACACTCACCGGGGTGCCATGAAGTGTCCGAAGAGCACTTATCTTGGCCACCTCGGCGGGATTCGCCAGAAGGCTCCCGTCCGAGAAACGGGTCACCTTCGGCTCTCTACCAATTGCACTAGCTAATCCTCTCCTCTGATGGATCATGTTGCCCTTGGAAAACATGGTGCTATCAGCGGAGCGAATAACCAGGAAGCGCTTGAAGCCAGCAGGCTCGAAAACGCCCCTAGTCTCTGAATGAGGGGGCCCGACGTAATCGAGAGATAGGAGCTGTCTTTTTTTTTTGTTTCTTTTCTTTTTAGAAGAGGAGGGCGGGGAGGGAACCCGTTTCTTCCCCTCCACCGGCAGGAGCCCCCAGGCCAGCTCTGCAAGGGGTGCGCATAGGGTTGGCAGATCCAGGTACCGCCATTTAAGGCCCCCCCCCCCCGGCCTGGTGACCTGGCAGCCCTCTGGCTAGGCATGAAAAGGATAGTGTGAATTGAGAAGGAAAGGTGATGTGAGGAAGGTATGGGTGGGGATGAAGCAGGTTGTTAAAAACCCACCATCCCAAACCGGAGCTCAGGGGTTCAGGAACATTGTCCCCTCCCCCCTCAGCCCCGATCTGGGATAGTTGGCTGAGACAAAAGTTAGCATCTACCCTGTGAAAATAGAGGCCGACCAGAGAAAGTTGTGGGAGAGGTTGTAGGGGAGAAATAAAAGCTGTCTGAAAGGAGAAATGGCTAAGCTGGGGCCGTACGGGGCGCTGAGTTCCGTCAGCACGGCGGCCAGGAAGGAAAATCGCCGCGCCCCTTACGGGGGAATGTCCTAACACCAACAACTTCTGACAGATTCCTACCTGAATACTTCGGCAAGTTTCTCTCCTGGGGCATTCTTCCTCCCGGCAATAAGTGTATACAGTTTTTGCAACCCTGTTGTAGTGACAGTGAGCGGTGTATTGCCCACCTTTGGGCGGTTGAATGTATACTTCCGCCCAGTGATGGGTGTTTGGGGCACAAGGTGGTGGTCACCTTCGAACGTCTGCCGGAAAAAAAAGAAAAATAGCTGTTAAAAGTGAAGCCACAATGACCTCTCTAACATCTGGCAGGGAAAATATATTATTAATCCCCTAATGCAAGAAGCCAAAGAGAGCAAGGAGGATACTTTACCCTTTCTTTATTGCAAGAGGTTGTACACGAAGGCCACAGGTTTAATAAATTGGCACAGTGGCATACAGTGCTGATTTACAAAAATATAGGTCGTTTTGTGGCCGATAGGACATAAAGGGGCGGGGGTATTACTAGAGGTGTTGATGCATGCAGACCACACTATAAGGGAAAGCAAGGGCAGGACTTTTTTTTTATTTTAGGAACTCATCCGGCGACCGCCAACTAGGGGAAAGGGGCCAACAAAAGGTGATTGTAAAGGGATGGTGGAAGGGCAGGGGGAAGATGAGGGAGTTGGTAGAGGAGACTGAGATTAGGGGTTAGGGAAAGAAGAGGAGCTAGGCTGGGGCCAGACAGGGTTCCATCAGCATAGTGGCCAGAAAAACACATTACCGTACCCCCATACAGGGGTGTCGTAAAAGGGGACTAAGCCCATATAGTGGAGTCACTGACTGGAGAAGCTACACACCCAGCAGTTTTGTTTCTGTGAGCGAAATACATTATGGCAGTAATGGGGCAAGGGTACTACTACTGGTCAGTGGTTATTAGTTTGTCCTTTAGGTGAATATAAATTTATAATATGATTTGAATAGGAACAAATCCCAATCTATTTTTCGTTGTTTTACACTGAATTCCAATCTTATTGTCTCAAAATTAGACTGAATAAATTTCTTATTTTTCCCTACCAAACTTTCCCCCCAAAGGAAAAAAAGTCTGCCTGAAAAACATACCAACAGGGGTCAGAAAATATAACGGTAATTTATTTCCACCCCTATATTTTCATCAATATGAACATAAATAAGAAATGCCTCCGTCAGTCTTCTGTTCAACCAAAGTGGTTTAATCGAGAAATCGGCCAACTGCTTAGGGAGAAGAGAAATGCGTACCGGCAATCGAAGATCTCGGGTGCCTTTGACGAGTACCGGAGGCTAGCCAGAAGAATTAAGTCCAGCATAAGGGCGGCTAAGCGTACTCAGGAACTCCGAGTGGCGAGACTCTGCAAGGAGAATCCCAAGGAGTTCTTCGGCTATGTAAATAGCCGTAAACCAATCCATCGTAGGATTGGGCCCTTAGTGGACGAGGAGGGTGCATTAACTCACTGAGATGCAGAAAATGCTAACCTGCTCAATGACTACTTCTCTTCAGTGTTTACTAAAGAGTGTGGTCCCATCCCCCAGCCCACGGATTCCTACTCGGAGGAAAAGCTGGAGGCAATGGACTTTACTGAAGGAGAAATAAAGAAAAAAAATCGCTGACCTAAAGACGAATAAGTCCTCCGGACCAGATGGGTTTCTATCCAAAGTGTTGAAGGAAGTGTGCGATGAAGTATCACATCTGTGCGCTATCTTTAACATGTCAATCTGGACCGGATGAGTTCCTATAGACAGGCGTGAGGCGGAGGAGACTCCAATCTTCAAGAAAGAGGACCCCAGCCATCAGTCAAACTACCGACCCATCAGTTTGACTTCAATAGCCGGTAAACTCATGGAAAGCATGATAGTGGACAAGATAACGTCTTATTTAGAGTCAAACCTGCTACTGAAGAGTTCCCAGCACGGCTTCCGAAGGCAACGGTCATGCCTGACGAACCTTGTGGAATTCTTCTACTTTGTGTTCAGTGGAGCATGATCGGGATAAAGCGGTGGATGTTGTGTACCTTGACTTCCAAAAGGCCCTTGATAAGGTACCACACCGCCGCCTTCTCCGGAAAGTGCGTGTGCAGGGCATAGGCGGCAAGGTAGCAGGTTGGATAGAGAGCTGGCTAAGTGACAGACGGCAACGAGTAGTGGTGAATGGACGGGCCTCTGAATGGGTGCCCGTATCTAGCGGTGTCCCTCAAGGTTCCGTCCTGGGACCACTACTGTTTATTATCTATGTCAACGACATGGACGGAGACATGGTTGCCAAAATCTCCAAATTTGCCGATGACACCAAGCTTGGTATCAATGTGGCAAAGGAAGGGAACACTGCCCGCCTCCAAGAGGACCTTCAAAGGATTGGGGAGTGGTTGGACACGTGGCAAAAGCCTTTTAACATGGGAAAATGCAAAGTAATGCATATCGGCCACCGAAACCCCAAATCTCAGTACATCCTTTAGGGCACTGCTCTTGAATCGAGTGACACTGAGAAGGACTTGGGTGTAACTATCACTAGCGACCTCAAGTTCTCGAAACAGTGCATCGAGGAAGAGAAGAAAGCCCAAAGGATGTTAGGCTACATAAAGCGTCAGTTTGGATACCGTAACAAGGAGATAGTACTTTGTCTGTACAACTCCCTCGTTCGGCCGCACCTGGAGTATGCCATACAATTTTGGAGTCCTTCGTTTTGAAAGAACATCGCAAGGTTGGAACGCGTACAAGCTAGGACAACCAAGCTGATTCCCTCTATCCGACATAAAAGTTATGAGGATAGACTAAGGGAATTAGATCTGTTCTCGCTGGAAACCCGTAGACTGCGTGGTCAGCTCATCGAAGTCTTCAAAATACGTCGAGGGTTCGACAATGTTGACTACCGGGATATTTTCACACTGAGTGAGAACAGAAGCGCAATCACGGCTTCAAACTTGAACTGAAACGTTACAACCGCAATCTGTGTGGAAAGTTTTTCACCTACAGTATCTGCGGTAAGTGGAACGCACTTCCAGTGGAAGTTGTCAACAGTGAATCTGTTGACCAGTTCAAGTCAAGACTAGACAAGGTCTTAAAAAGTGGCTGTTTAGGGACGCAAAACAATTGAGCAGCCATGTGCCTACTCGATTGCTAGTCCAAAGGTACCCTCTTTGAATGGACCGTAAGGTCTCCTAGGGTACTTCCTTTCCTTGTTACTCCTCGTTACCAATTCTAAATAAATCTTATGTACATGGGGTTGGAAATCATACGCTTGATGATTTATATACTTTTTTTTATCTTAGGGACCCATCTGGCAGCTGCCTATTTTGGGATAAGTCGCCGTACTCGACCAAGCCCATTACTGGGCTATATTAAAAAACAAATAACATAAAATATGTAAATAACAATGATAAAAAAAATGAAAAATGGTAAATTTAAAAGTAAACAAAACAAAAAGTAAGTGCGCTCCGGCACCAGGGGCAGGCCCGCCTCCCCTGGTGCAGGAACATGCGACCCACAACTAACAATCAAATAAAGTGGAGGCTCCTCCAAAACGTCGTAAAGTCCATGAGTCAGTGTGTACGAACTTGTCCTGGGTACAAGCGGTAGCGACTCCGCTCATCCCAGTACACGGACAGGTAGCGAAGATAACCCAGACTTGGACATTTGACAAGAATGTGCCAAACAGTCTGGGGGACAACGCAGTCGTAACAATAAGGCGCAAGCGAGCGCTCCATCAGATGGCAGTATGTTCAATTCAGACAACAGAAAGCAAGCTTAAGCCGCCGCGGCATTGGGGGGGCAGGTAGGTCCATGGGAAGAGGAAGAGCAAAACACTAGACTTGATGCCCAGTCCTGATTTCCCGCAATTCCTGCATGTCCAGGAACTCAGCAGAAGATAACCTCGACATCCGCCAGGTGTCCCGGATATCGCGAACCAGGGGATGCGGAGATTCCAATGCCCCGAGAGCACTCAGGGCGCTTTGTGAGTCGCTATAGATCACAATCAGGTCTCCGAACCGGGCACGTCGCGTAATCTCCCGTACCGAGTGGTGTATTGCCACCAGCTCGGCCGTGAAGACAGACGCAGCGCCTGGTAGAGCCCCGCTGACTTCAAACAGAGGGGATACGGCGTGGAAGCCGACCCCCTCTTGGGACTTGAAGCCATCTGTATACACTGGCACGGTTCTAGCGTGACATGAGGTGTGCTCCAGTAAGGTCGAACGCAATACTCCCGGCGCCGTACAAGCTTTGGGAGTAGAGGCGTGGCGACAAATAGTCAAAGGTGGTACCCTCCAGGGTGGCCACTGGCAAAAGAGCTATACCCAACTCTCGAGGGAGTTTCCTAACCCTAAACTCAAAGGGCTTAGGGTATGAATGGGGGGTAGGCAGCGTCAAGATCAGTTGCGGATGCAGTGAGAGGTCTTGACGACTGAGGAAGGGCAGATGATTTGAGCGTGAATGTGATTTGTTTATTTTGGTTGCAGTGGATAAGGGGGTAGTAAAGTGCAAATTCTGTTGTAGGTGCTGAACTAAGGGAAGCGGGTGGATGTGATTGAGTGCATGTCTCAGTGTAGAACTTTGGTTTCTGAGTGTTGGTGGGTTATGTAGGTGCTGAGTGCGCAGCCAGTAATTATCCTAAGGACTTGATTTGTGTTAGCTTAAATAATGGAGAGGTACCAGGTTAGTGATGTGTAATCCGGTGCGGTGTGTGGTAAGGGGTCGATTAGGATTAGTGTTAATTCAATTTTTTTATGTTTCTCGAATGAGGAGGAAAGTGTTGAAAGAAGAGATGGTTTGTTGGATTTAAGAATGGGAACAAAGTTAACTTTTAAAGAGATGGTGGAGATGGAGTAGTGTAGCCAGCAGTTGAAGAGGTTTGTTACGGCTTGGATAGCTAATGAGGGTAAATGGTTTTGTTTTTTTAAACAGTGAAGATCACTCAGACTGGAACATTCATTGAGAATGTGCAACGCAGTCTGGCGACAATGCAGTAAGCGCATTAAGGTGCGGGTGCGTGCTTAATGCCTTCCCGCGATGCTAACAGCCATGCATCAAATGTGACATAGCTTATGGGTGTGTCTCGATCCCCCTCCAAACAAAGCCTAGATATGAAACTGCTGGCTCAGGAAGCCCCCCATCCCCCCGCCTATGGGAAAATAGGGGGATTATGATGAATATAATGAGCTACAAAGATGTAAAATTACCCCCCACCCCCACCCCCACCCTAGACATTCTGTAGCATCGGAATAATGAGGCCAATATCCAAAGGCTTCGCCTACTGGCCACAAAATCCAAAGGGAGGATTTGTCCCTTATTATTTATTATAGATGTTAGACAGGGTCTAGAGTTGCCGACCCTTTCAGTCACAAAACATCCTAGTAGTCTCCTCTTTCACCTCCTATAACTTTACCACTTTCCATCAAATGCCCCCACCCCCACCCCTTCAAACTATTAAATTGGATGGAACTCATAGGCAGAGGAACCTTGTTGGTTTTTCCTTATTTAATTAAATGCTGTTGATGTAAACCAACCACATTTTGTAGGAAAAGGGAACCAGTAAATACCATTTACGAGACTATATCACCATACATACCTGCGACAAATTAACCCGGGCCGACCGCATACCGGAGCCAAAATTACCACGTGGGGAATTAGTGCATGGTGACGACACCTTGCTAGAATTCATAACCATAAGGGAATCGCTGAGAAACATCCTCTCATCAAATTCGCCACAGCTCAGAAGATACTCCTCATACGCATTTTTTATTTCTTTTATATTATGGTCAAAATTAGTCACGTCAATGAGCCTTGTACCGTCTGGAGTTCCCTTCAGCACCTGCAACACAAATGTAGCAATAATGATTGACCCTAAATAGATTGGCTTGGTGTTCAAGGGTAATACCAACCTCTTTAAAACTACAAATATAAATTTACCATCTATGTTCATTCATGCCAAACTGATTCACATTTTGGTGGCGTTTTGTACTGCACATCCACCCTGTTAAAAAGTTGCTACAGTATAGCTATGTTTGTCCATTTATTTTACATTTACTAAACCATAGTAAGGGCTCCAAAAGTTGAGCCTCTTTCTGACATTCATAAGAGTGTTACACTGAAGCTAAACTGCTCCCAAAATCAAGAGCCTAGAACATTGCGTAAGCTCAGCTTGATTAATGGAACAATATAATGTTAGAAAGACAATCCACAACATAAAACAATCTAAGGCTAAGATTTGGCAGTGTGCAATGAAGTGGAAGAGCAAGTATCCTGGGCTGCTGCAGAAGTATACTTGAATAAATGTATTAAGTTTCTTGAGCAAGAGCATAATTTTAATTTCCAAAATGTTGTATGTGTATTTTTTTTTTTATAGAGCCCATCTGGCAACTGCCCACTTGGGCATAAGTCGCCGAAAAACACGACAGCCTAGAACTAGGCCACTTTAAAATAAAAATATGAAAACTTAAAAATCGATATAATTGGAAAAACTTAACAATGAGGAAGCAATCTCCGGCAGCGGGGGGAGGTCCCCCTCACCCCGGTGCAGGAGAGTGCAACCTACAAAACAACATCCCCTAAAGAGGCAACAAGTCCACAAGTCAATGTGCACGAATCTGTCCCGAGTACAAGGGACAGGCGGTAGCGAACCCGCCCATCCCGGTACCAGGACAGGTAACGTGCGCGAAGATCATCCAGACTGGGACATTCGACAAGAATGTGCCGAACAGTCTGGGGGACGACGCAGTCGTTGCAATAGGGCGCAGGCGAGCGCTCCATCAAATAGCGATGCGTCACACGAGTGTGTCCGATTCGGAGACGACAGAAAGCGACCTGAAGTCGTCGTGGCATTGGGGGATAGGTCCATGGTAACAGTCGCGGCGCAATGGCACGCAACTTTAAGTTCCCTTCGACCGTCTCCCATCTTCTTTGCCAAGCAGTCCGAAGAGCTGCCCGTATTCCTGCCATGTAGTAGGTGTGAGGAAGAGCGAAACGCTGGTCCGGTCGCAGTCCTCGCGGACTCTTTGGCGCCCTCATTCCCCGCAATTCCTACATGTCCAGGAACCCAGCAGAAGATAATCTCGACATCTGCCCGGCTCGCCAAAACCGTGGCGTCACGGATATCGCGAACCAGGGGATGCGGAGATTCCAATGCCCCGAGAGCCCTCAGGGCGCTTTGTAAGTCGCTATAGATCACAATCCGGTCTCCGAACCGGGCACGTCGCGTAATCTCCCGTACCGAGTGGTGTATTGCCACCAGCTCGGCCGTGAAGACAGACGCAGCGCCTGGTAGAGCCCCGCTGACTTCAAACAGAGGGGATACGGCGTGGAAGCCGACCCCCTGTTGGGACTTGGAGCCATCCGTATACACTGGCACGGTTCCAGCGTGACACGGTGTGTGCTCCAAAAAGGTCGAACGCAATACTCCCGGCGCAGTATAAGCTTTGGGAGCAGAGACGTGGCGACAAATAGCCAAATTTGGTACCCTCCAGGGTGGCGTCCTGGGCAGAACCAGGGGCGCCACCGACCCGAGAGCTATTCTACCTCTCGGAGTCGTTTCCTGGCCCTGGTTTAGGGTATTAGGGTATGACTGGCGTCTCTCGGCGGCATAGGCACCATCGAGATCAGCTGCGGATGCAGTGAGAGCTGTTGGCGACTGAGGGAGGCGACGAACTCGCGCGTACAGGCGAGTGATGCACTGCACGCGGCGCAGAGCGAGTGGCATCTCCCCAGCATTGACCAGCAGGCTCTCAATGGGGGAAGTGCGGAAGGCACCAGTCGCAAGGCGAAGGCCGGTGTGGTGGATCGAATCCACCTTCCGCAATAAACGCTCGGCTGCGGATGCATAAAACTCGCATCCGTAGTCGAGCTTCGAACGAACAAAGGATCGATAAAAAAGTAAGGCAGTAGCCCTATCAGCGCCCCAAGCGCTGAACGTCACGGAACGGAGAATGTCCATGGCGCGGGTACAAGAGACCCTAAGGCTGCGAATATGAGTCTCCCAGGTGAGGCGTAAGTCGAATACAAGACCAAGGAAACGGTGCGATTCCACCACATCCAGGGGCACCCCATTAAGAAACAAATCTGGGTCGGGGTGAAGCCGTGGAAGGCGGCAGAAGTGCACCACCTTAGTCTTGGCCAAAGAAAACCGAAACATGTGCGCTTCGGCATAGCGAGAGACGCGGTTCAATGCCTGTTGGAGTCGACGTTCCAGAGTTGGCATCTGGGCCGCGCCAAAAGAGATCGAAAGGTCGTCCACGTAGAGCGTAGCGAGAACATCTTCCGGCAGCACCGAGGTGATGCCGTTGATGCTCAGGGCAAAGAGTGCGACACTGAGGACACTTCCCTGCTCCTTTGGGCCGGAGAGGGCTCCCCCCACCCGTACGCGGAATCGACGATCTCGCAAAAATTCAGATATAAACATTGGGAGGCGTCCCCTCGCCCCCATCGTGTGGAGAGTCTCCATGATACCGTATCACCATGCGGTATCATAGGCCTTCTCCAGATCGAAAAACACCGTGGCGTAGTGCTGTCTACGAAGGAAAGCCTCGCAGACGGCATTTTCCAGTCGGAGCAGAGCATCCGACGTGGAGTGCAACTTGCGGAAGCCGCACTGTGCGGAAGACAGATGGCCTCCGCTGTCCAGGAAAAAGGCTAATCTAACATTTACCAATTTCTCCATCAACTTGCACACGCAAGAGGTTAGAGAAATTGGGCGGAAACAGGGGTAGAATGATCTCTCCTCGGTTTGCCAAAAGCGAGCACAGTAGCGATTCGCCAGGAGTCTGGGAGAAGACCCTCCACCCAGATCCTGTTGAACAAATCTAACAGAAAGGCCATGCCTAGCTCACCCAGGTGTCGAAGCATGGCGTATGGGACATCGTCCGGACCATGGGCGGTGTTCGCGCACGAAGCGAGATCGGAACGCAACTCACTCACAGTAAACTTGTCGTTGAATGGTTCTCCGCCTCTGGAGGTAAAGTCCAGCCGGCGGCCTTAAGCGACATCACGACGTGCATTGAATGCTGGCGTAGCAGCATCCCGGCTAGAGAATGCGGAAAAAGCGGTCGCTAAGGATTCCGCCACGGACGCGGGGTCCGAGATTGCGGTCCCATTCTCCTGGAGAACGGGAGGGGGGTCCTGCGAGAACTTGCCCCGATTCCTTTTGACTCGCTTCCACACCTCTGCTAAGGGGGTCTTCCCGTTAAGTGAAGACACGTATGCCCCCGCCAACAAGAGCGGCGGGCGTGCTTCGAAATATACCGGAACCTAGCCATAGCCCGACGAAATTCAGCGACAGTGAAATCGTTCGGGCGGCGCTTATAGCGCATGTAGGCATAACGCTTCTGTTTGAGGGCCGTCTCACACTCGGCTGACCACCAGCCTAAACTCCTCGACTGAGATAGAGAATTCCGTCATTTCCTGAAATGCAGGCCGCCGCGCCCGCGCCAAGCACCACCTAGGTGGTCTCTCAGGCGGCAGTTGCCCTGAAAATGATATTTGAATGGGAAAGTGATCACTACCATGGAGGTCATCGACCACCCCCCAATCAAAATCAGGCTGTGCATCCGAAGAGCACAAAGATAGGTCAAGGCAAGAAAATGAAGCGGTTCTCGGACAGTGATGCGTAAACTCATCCACGTTTAGGACACCCATCTCAAGCTCTTCGATCAGATCGGCAAGGACTTGTCCCCTTCGATTTATGGAGTAATCTACCCAGAGAGGATGCCTTCCGTTCAGATCTCCAAGCAAGAGATAGGGCTTCGGCAACCGTGCCACGACGCGGCGGAAGTCCCCCGCGTCGAAGTCAGCTGACGGTGGAATGTAGCAGAAATGATAGTATAACTCCTATCCAGGTGCAGCTGCACAGCCACTGCCTGAAAGGAGGTAAACCGCGCATCCACCAGCCCGGCCATCCCGCGGTGGTGGGGTCGCAAGACCCTTGTACCCCAGGAGGGCAGGCAGGGGGCACGCGCCTAGCATGGTCTCCTGCAAAAAGATAGCTAACGAGGAACGGGACAAGACGAGCCTCCGCAGCTCCTCTCAGTTGGCCCGGAGTCCACGGCAATTCCATTGAAGGAATATGCCTTCCAGGACTAGCTCGGAGGAGACGCGGGGGCCCTCCTCGAATTGAAGATCCTCACGGGAATGGCCGTACGCTTCCCGGGGGCAGAACCCCGGGTGCTGTTGGCCGGACAAAGCGCTGAAGGCGCTGTCGCCTTCGAGGACTTATTGGGGGAGGTTGGGCTCGCAATGCGAGTCTTTTCCTCCCTCCGCCTCGAAACCTTAGGCGGGCGTTGCGGCTTCGGAGGCGGGGGGCCCTCTTTTCGAGGAACCAGCGTCTCCTAGCCACTCGCGACACCTCGGGGCGTGGGCGAAGGAGCCGAAGATCTTTTGTTGCTGTCCTCCTTTCGGGGAACAGCTTTAGGAACCCCGGAAGATGGCCTAGCGACCATCTTCAGGGGTGTTGCCTCCTGTGAGTATAACGACTCGGTGGAGGCGCGTGGCCGTTTCGCCTTACGGGAAACGGTCACGCTGGGGGAAGAGGGGGGAGCCCTGGTTTTAGCCGGGGCTGGGTAGGAACCCTTTTTGCCCCCAGCTTTACCAGGGGAGCGCCCGGGTTGGGTAGAGCCCGCAGAAGGGCTACGAATGGGCGCGGAAACAACCGTGCTCGTTGGCCTGGATGGGGCAGGAGCAGAGGGTGCCTTTCTAACTACTGAGGCATATGACGTCCCAGGCAGAGCCGGGCGCGCCAGGACCAAGTCCTTTGCCTCGCGGAATCAGAGTCGATCCTGGGCCTGAACTGCCAGGATTTCTTTCTCAAGGAGATATGCACCACATTGCTTTGAAGAAGCGGGGTGCGGCTCTCCGCAATTGACACACTTGGCCACACACGATTTGGACCTATCGTGTGCGACCTTGGAGCAATTTACACAGGCTTCGGGTGACCCCGACTTTGCACGTCTACATGAGCGATTCGTATGGCCGAAGCGGTGACAGTAATAGCACCGCCGCGGCAGTGGCACGAATGCCTTCACGCGGTAGCGGTACCAACCGGCACGCACCGACTCAGGTAGCTTGTCACAGTCGAGCGTGACGAAGAGTGTAGGGGTGGGTCTCGAGGCCCCTCCCTGTTTCCTCATCACACGTTCGACCTTGACCGCCCCATGGTCGACCAGCTCTGGGGTGATGGTGATGTCCTCAATGGAGTAGTCAACGAGTTCCCTCGCATAAACTACTCCTTTCACAAAGTTCATGGTAGAGTGCGGCGTCACACTCACCAGGGTGTCATGAAGTGTCCGAAGAGGACTTATCTTGGCCGCCTCGGCGGGATTCGCCAGAAGGCTCCCGTCCGAGAAACGGGTCACCTTCGGCTCTCTACCAATTGCACTAGCTAATCATCTCGTCTGATGGATCATGTTGCCCTTGGACAACATGGTGCCATCAGTGGAGCGAATAACGAGGAAGCGTTTGAAGACAGCGGGCTCGAAAACGCCAGGTAACCTCTGAATGAGGGGCCCCGATGTCATCGAGGCTCCGCCCTGTGCACTCTTGGTGTTAGTCTTAGTCAGGGGCTCCGCACACGGGGGGGGTAGAGGGGCCGGATGTGCCGATCTTGGCTTGGTCACCTACCGAAGTGGCAGTAGACCCATCCGTCCGCGCGGCCCCCGTGGATGGAGAGAAGCCCCGAGTCTTCTTTGTCTGTTTAGTCTTTTTCTTTTTTGGAGAGGATGGCTTCTCACCTCCGCCGGCAGAATCCCCCATGCCAGATGGGCCGGCCTCAGCCAGGTCCCTCTCCGAAATGGAGAAGTTCCTGGTAGTTGCGGGGGCACCTGTTGGAGGAGATCCCTCCCCTCCTTGTACTGCCTCAGAATCCCCAGCCGTTTGAGGAGGACCTTGCATAGGGGCGGATTCGGTGCTTGGCGCCGAGCCCGGATTCCCCCCCATGGAAGGCACTACCGTCTGAGGCTGGTTTTCCTCAAGGACCATGTCTATCACAGGAGGGGCCTCCAGTTGGCCATCCCCTCCCAGGACATCGCAGGTCCCCTTGGCAGTGTCATGAGTCTTTAGTGGGGAGGCACAGGCCTTGACCCCGGCAAGGTTTAATATTCTTGCCAGCAGGTCTTTTGAGGGAAGCGACCGAAGGGGCCTGGCTTCCCTCTCCCCCCTAAGAGGGTTTGCCCTACCGAGCCGCTTACACGAGGGGCGGTCGGCAATGGGCTGCCTGCTGGCTTTCTTGGCAGTCCCCTTAGAAAGCAAAGGAGGGACTGCCGCTGGAGATAGGGAGGTGCCCGAAAGCACCTCCAGAGAAGGGGGTGAGGGGGTTCCCTACACCCGTAGGCGTAAGCCTCCTCTCCGGTTAAAGAAGTATGGAGGGTCCCCTGCGCAAGCACAAGGGGGCGGACCTCCATTTTCTCGGTGGAGCTGCCCGAGGGCGGCTCCATTGATGTTCTTGGGGAAGTTGGGTTTTTTTTTTATTTACATCATTAGGCATGGTGACCCTATTTGTGCTACGGGACGCAATAGCTCATCACCTCTTGCAGTTGCCCGCACTGCAAGAGGTGCTTACAGGCCTGGCAGAGCCAGGCGCCGCCATTTCGGACCACCCCTCCCGCCTGGTGGCCCGGCAGTCCATCGGCATGGCGGCTCCACCTTAGACACGGCGTAAAAATGGATAGAATGTGAAGAGGAGAGGAAAAGGGATGTGAGGAAGGTATGGGTGGGGATGAAGCAGGTTGTTAAAAAGCCCCCATCCCGAACCGGAGCTCAGGGGTTAGGGAACATTGTCCCCTCCCCCCTCAGCCCCGATTCGGGACGGTTGGCTTGAGAAGAAGGTCAGCATCAACCCTGTGAAATTAGAGGCTGACCAGAGAAAGTTGTGGGAGAGGTTGTGTGAAAAGAGAGGAAACAAGTGTTTTGAAGGAAGGAAGAGAGGCTAAGCTGGGGCCGGACTGGGTGCTGAGTCCCGTCAGCATGGCAAATCGCCGCGCCCCTTACGGGGTGTCATATGTGTAAATATGAAGTGAAATGACCATATTAATAAGAAACTAAATAATCAAAAACAGGCTGATATATATATATATATATATATATATATATATATATATATATATATATATATATATATATATATATACTTATTTACGCAAGTCTGCAGATAAAAGTATTCCATCAACAAACATTGTCAGATGTAGATGACGCGATAGATTAAAGTAAGGAAGCAATGATTGTAAATTATATTATTACAATAAGGGTTTCTGTTTAATTTAATTATATTGCTATGACCCCATTAGTTCATTGACCAGGGATTGATTAAAAGGGTCACACACAACACGGTGATCGCCCCCATTGACCTGGGAGAGGCGAACTAACAATAACGATTATCTTCCAAGTATTTTAAGAGAGAAGAATGAGAGTGAATGGGATAGTAATAGTAATAAATTATTAGCAGCATTTTCTTTCACTTCAATTTTATGCTAATTTAATTATTCATGGTAATTTTATTTTATCTATTACATTAGCAATATTTACTTTTGTACGGTTACAACCAGAGAATCTGAAGGACCCTAAGCTCGGGGCTGTTTGAAATTTTGGACTTTTACTGTCGCAAGAACTTCAACACAGAAAGTTTGTAAGGAGAGATGTATACAACATGGTGGGAATGATAAAGTGAAAATATGTGGATGACAGATCCAGTCATCCTGCAGCTAATAATGCCTAGAAGTCACATAAACCTCAGATGTCAACTGCAGCAGTTGCCAAGCTACACCCTACAAATAGACTAAGGGACAATTATCTAATCCAGAACTATAATGTCAAGTACTCTCCAAATGTCTTCAATCAACCTTTCCTTTACCCAATTAGGTCGAGAGGGCAGAAATACTCCCCCTATAAAAAAAGGGATATAAAGGATTCTACAACTACCAACAATCCACAAAGACCTCCTACTAGGATGATTTAGGCAGGTCCTCCTTAACACCACCCTCAACTCACCCCTCTTTCAACCAGATCTCTAATATTCTTCTTCCAATAATGATCTTTGATGACCTTTGTTTCCACGACGACGCCTCCAAATTTCTTGCACAAGTAATCCATTATTGAAACTGGCACTAAACATGATTCCAGCGTGTCATTGTTGCCTTCCAAGAATACTTTAGGCAAACCTGAAAACAAATAGCTTTAATATTTTTTTTTCTACGAGGTGGTGTTTAGCATTAACATTATAACCCCCCTCCCATTAATAAATTACTCATCTTTTGCCTCCCCCCATGGTTCTTCATGTGAAGATGGAGCAGTAGGTGCAGCAGCATCTCTCCCAGTTAGGGATTGACCAACAATGAGGATACGGGGCAACTACCAGCAAGGAAAATAATTGCCTAAAGCATAAAGAAAAGCCTATCTTTAGGATGTAGTAAAAAAAAGACAAAAAGACAAGCAACCTCTCAAAAAAACAAGCTCAGGTCTCAGGAGGCCAGCTCCCTACAGTGCCTGAGAGTGCAACAACAAATCAAATATTATGGAGGTTGCATCCTCCAGACTAATGCATAAACCTATCCTGAGTATAAGAGACGAGCAGTAGCAACCAAACTCATTCCAGTACCAGGACAGGTGTAATACATGAAATTCACCCCAAATGGGAAATTCAATGAGACTGGCAAAACAGTCTGGGGGACTGAACAGGCCAAGCAGAAAGGTTCAGTTGAGCTCCATCCTGCGTGTCCAATCCGAAGATAAAAGACTTGGTACCATCAGGTTTGTGTTCTTTGCCACACAGTTGTAGAGCTGCCTTTTAATCCCAGCAATGTAGTTTGTGTAGGGAAGAGGCAAATGCTGGTCCGGTAGTTTAGAATCTGCAGCCAGCTAGCATACTCATTCCCTGCAACCACTGGAGGTTCAGGGATTCAGTAGAAGACAAACACTCGAGATGGCAACTGCATTCACCTCACATGCAATGCAGATATTCCAATGCCACAGAGGGCACTTCAGGGCTGGTGATAAATTGGCTTTTGGACTGGGCATGATGCATACTCTCCCAAACTGAGGAGTATATTACAACCAGCTCAGCCTTATAGATGCAATGAAAGGAGTCCCTTACCCTAAATGCGAAGAGCTTCTTAGGGTATGATTAGCGTGTCTCTTCCGCATAGGTACTGGTGAGATCCATCACAGCCAAAATGGGAACTGTTGGTGATAGAGTGGAGACGCTGAGCTGGCATGTGTATCATGTACTGTGCACTTCTCACACACACAGACAAACATGCTATTGATAGTATTTATTAAACAGATTATCTGGTCAGTGACTGAGGGCATAAGCAGCCAAAAAATACAGGTAGCCTATTCCTGGGCCACATTACAAACAAATCAAAATCAACACAAAAGAGAAAAACAAAGGACAAACAACACAATGCATGCTTTGGTGCGGGAGAGAGGCCTGCTTCCCTCACCAATGAGGCCTGCACCCAAAACTCCCAAAAGTTAAATAAAATAAGAGGCCGGACTTCTCCAAAAGCCTATCAATTCAGTCAAAAATAAAGGAACCTGTCCTGAGTGCAAGGGGCAAGCAGTAGCAAACCCACTCAACCAGGTACTGGGGCAGGTAAAATGCATAAAGATATTCCATATCCACACTCAAAAGGAACGTGCTGAAGTCTGGGGGACCAGTAACCACAGTGAGGGGCAGGCAACACTCCATCAATGGTATTTAATCCAGTGGTTGTACCAAATGTGAAGACAACAGAAAGGGACCTGTGAACTTGCAAAGTCATTGGTTGGGAGGTCTACAGGAACACCAGTGCGATGGCACTCAACTTTACGTTCCTGCCAGTCATCTTCCATCTACTTTGGCAGGCAGCCCAGAGGGCCTGCACTCGCTTTAAAGATCCAATCCCCACAGCTATTTTTTTCTGCACATCTACACTCACTTTAAACATCAATCCTCACAGCTATTTTTTTCCACACATATGCACTCGCTTTAAAGATCCAATCCCAACAACTATTTTTCTTCCACACATCTGCACTCGCTTTAAAGATCCAATCTCCACAAATTTTCTGTTGATGATCCTTATGTCCATTTAAAAAACAACTCAAACCTCGCGTGGTTGTTTAGCTTCACTACCCAGATAAAAATATGATCTTACTCAATGTCAAGTCTGCCACAGTACTCACCTTCACAGCTGGTATTCAGTAGGTCTTTTCTATGCGATAAAATTACATTAGTATAAATGAGATCAATGGAGGCAAGCAGCAGCGAGTAACAGCTCACCAAGTCCTGGGGTATACTCGGGTATGTCCCTGCCGAGGAAGAGAGTGGTTATGATAACAAAAACATTTACCTTCAATTAAATACCTTCACAGGACTAGTCAGACCAGAGAAAAAATATTACAATCTCATATTCAGGTGCAGGGTGTATCAAACTAATTCTGCCATTGCATAAGAGCAGCTAGCTAGATACATGTCCTTATGTCTAAGTCTAGAGCAAACTAATTCCTTTTATCAGTCATTTCACCTCTTCCCTTCCCTTGAGGGGTCCTAGCTGGGGTGTAATTCTATAACCAAAATCTGCTTTAAAATAGCTCTCTTTTGGTTTGTAGGATCAAAGGATTTCTCCCTTCAGCACAGGCTGTAGGATCAAAGGCTTTCTTCCTTCAGCACAGGCTGTAGGATCAAAGGCTTTCTTCCTTCAGCACAGGCTGTAGGATCAAAGGCTTTCTCCCTTCAGCACAGGCAGTAGGATCAAAGGCATTTTCCCTTCCACAGGCTGTAGGATCAAAGGCTTTTTCCCTATAGCACTGGCTGTAGAATCAAAGGCTTTCTTGCTACAGGCTGTAGAATCTTTTTGTTACTAATGTACTCTGAACACAGCCCCTGGGAGGTAGTGACAATGATGCACTCCTCCATTGAAGTGACAAAGGATATCGGGGAGTAGTGTACAGAAGTAATGGTTGTTGTAAATTGCTCTCCGGTAGAGGATGACCTCCGCTACCTCGGGCCACTTGGGAGATACAGGGAGAACCCTTGATCCTGCAGACTTCACCAACATCACCACGCATGTGGCTGCACGTTCTGTGATACTGTCCTGCGGGACCAAGTTATAGGGCAGGGAGGTTTAATTAAATAAAATGGGAAACTAGCCTCTTACTTTCATACTTAGCATATAAAATATATATGGATAGATAACTAAATAGATAGAGCATTAGATAGATATGAATTAAGCAGTTTGCAGAAATGTAAATTATACTTCAAAGCTCAACTGGTTGGGATTTTTTTAGCAAACTTTCTCACTTACTGACAAAATTTTCTATTTCATTTGTTACCAAATCTCAATGATAACACAGCTAAACCAAAAGGCACTGCTAAAAATTCCCCTTCTGGAATATTTCTCTCTAAAAAAAATAATAAAAAGCGCTGGAATTTGACAATGTCACAAATTTATTCCACGTTTTCATTATCTAAGGATTTCTTCGCTAAGAGGAACCAACCGTCATCTTTCCCATTCCCTCGTTATGATGGGACGGGAAAGGATGTTTTCAGAGGGCTTTCCACTCTATTGTTATTCTTGGTATCATTCGGTTGTCTACGCTCTAGGATTAGCGTGGTTTTTTTTCCTATACCTCAAATCTATTAATTCTACTTTTGTCAGTTAAGTAGTCTCGATTCAAGTCTAAACATCTTTAGTGGTCACTATCCCAGTGTTTAATTGTGTAGGGAGCAATTTCCATTTGGTGCTTGCACCAAGTGCAAATATAAAGTTTAAACAATCTCTCATTGAAGGGTGTATGTAGTGTTTTACATTTACATACGATGTTAAACAGGGAGTCTTTCCTTAGCAAGAAGGGTTCTGTTGCACCAACTGCCCAATCACCTTGACTGCATGCCCCATGCACAGACTGGTTCTTGGGCTCCACAGCACATACAAGCCCAGAAGAGAGCAGACTAACGCTGGCAATCTTTCTCTGCCAATTCTCTCTACTAGATAATTATCATCATCTCTCGGTGGCCTGGCTCACCACCTTCGCCAGAAAGAATACCATTTTTTACTTTATGGTATGAGAATAAGACTAGCCAATGTGGGAGCAACAGTGAGGTGTTAAGACCAGAACAGTGCCTCTCTGAAGCTAATTGAACAAAAATGGATCAATACCAGGTAATATATCACAAACGTGGTCTCAGGCAAGAATTGAAGCAGTTCCAAAGAAAAATGGACCATTGTAAGTATTGACTGCATGCATCAATTGACTATTAATAAAATATGTTTGGGTTCCAATTTTTCTATATTTCACCTTCAAATTATGATACAAACATATTAAAATGTTTGATGAGATCCATTAATTTTCTTATAGGGAAAATATAACGCCTCAAATACTTTGGCCATGGGGGTAGTCTAAGGGAGGCAGCATCTCCCTCTTAAGGTACCTGGGACCCCTCAAATCCTTTGTCCATGAGGGTAGTCTAAGGAAGGTGGCATCTTCCTCCCTAAGGTGCCTGGGACCACTAAACCAGTCAAAATGGGAACTAGCGGCATATCCCACCCCTGGACTGGGATGAAATACCAGGCTGAACTTGCACCCTGACCACCACACCCCATCCCCCGAAATGACAGGTAGGGTATTTTACCCTTTTGGCCACCCATCTAGCACTACTAGCCTGAGCATAACCTGCAGTAAGGTAGGTAATAAAAAGTAAGGGTAGGTGTGCCCCACAAGATGTAAGGTGGGAGATCCCCCACCCATTATCTAATCTTTGGGTCATGGCAGCTGGCAGGGTATGGCTGTTCTTTAGGCATCATTCTACATGGTATACCAACCTCTCTGGGGTAGAGATAGATGAGCATCCCCAGGTGTGACCAAAGAGAGGTCACGCAAGTCCCCCAGGTGCTTGCTGACACCCCTCAAGTGGGAGAAAAATAGTCTTGAAGGGGGAAAAGCCCTGGTAGCTATAATCTAGGTTGAGATTACAGGTCAGAGGGAGCTATAAACAACTACTAAGACCACCAGGCTGGGGAGGACTTGATGCCCCTCCAAGTAGAGGGTGCAAGTCTGTATAGGTCACCCTCTTTGAGGGGTTGAATTGAGTGATTACTAGACAAACACTGTCTGGTTCCTAATGGCAGCGGAAACAGATGTCAGGTACATTGGTTGCAATGTGCGGAGGATGTTTCTCATCAGTCTAGTAGATGCATCATGAAAGTGGTCAGGATCCAGCAAGTTGCTGGCACACTGTGTTATGCAAGTGATTGTTGGATGGGGTACAGGGGCAGGAATTCAATGTAGTGGACAGTTTTGTGTGTGTTTCAGAAAGCTGTAGAAAACATGTAGCCTTGTAACTATATTAAGATGGGTAAAAAAGAGCGGATAGTACCCCCCCCCCCAAACTTGCCTTTGATAAAAATATAGAGTGTCCAACAAAAGTTGAATAATTCTGTAGCATTGCAAGGTGGCCTACGCTGTTTCCTCGACCTTGGCACTCGTGGCTGGTCATTGTTTGGGTCTTGAAAAAGATCTAGAAAAATTGGCTTATATTCCTTAAATATATTACTGGAAACAGCAAAACTTCTTTCGAGGAGGTCGACCCTTCTACAAAAGTCTTCATCACAATGCGACATTGCAAGCCATGACTTCATTTTCATAATGAAATCTGTCAATCTGAAATAGAAAAGTCTTGTGTATAGAAAGCTGATGGCAACTTTACCAGACATTGTGGAAAAATGTTAGTCTATAATCTACACACATCAGATGAAGGAAAAAGGCTCAATATCCATGTGATAGAAGCGTCCTCCCTGCAGTTTTAAAAATAGATTTATTGACGAGGATGGTAAGTGGAAATGAACTTGGGGCTAGATTTATGGATGAAGGAAGGTGGAACTGAACTTGGGGCTAGATTTATGGATGAAGGAAGGTGGAACTGAACTTGGGGCTAGATTTATGGATGAGGATGGTAGGTGGAACTCAAGAGGTGCCTCATATAGGCTATAGATTAGCCTTTTTCAGACTGTCTTTTAAAAAAGGTGATTAGAGGGTGTTAAGGACCATCACAACACTCTCCCTAAACCTGCCTCCATTTCACAACAAAGGGCTGAAATGGTATAATAATGTAATTAGTCATGTTCACCCTGTCCTTGTACCATTGAAATGCTGGCTAGCTCATCGTGCCCTTTTATAGAAGCCTGGGTAGCTTCGATCTAGTGTGAAAATACTCATGGCACGGGGGCTTGGGGAAAGGGTCATTCCTCCCAGTGCCAGGTATAAATCTACACACACAATTGAATAAAAAAATCAAAGCAAAACAACAAAAGGGAATAAATAAAGCCTGGGTAGTTTCAATCTACTATGACTAGTCAAAGCACTGGGGTGGGGGGTAGTCACAATTTAAGGGTAGAGTTATTTTCATGAACTAATTGAGTTTATGTATTTTTTTATTTTATATAAAGTATTCTATAAGCATTTTTTAATGGTAGGGGTTTTACCCCCAATCTGCTCTCCTCATGTAAGGTACAGCCAAGGCAAAATGACTTGTGAACTACCACATTTTTAAGGAAAAATAAAACTTCAGCCTGAAAATTAGAGTATTGTACTAAAAAATACATAGTAACCACATAGTTTAGTATTTAGTCATGTTGCCCTTATTCTTGATGACCATGTTGAGGCATTTTGGCATGGAATCGCTTAGCTTCCTGAAGTAATCCAAGGACATCTCTGTACACCACACCTTCATCAGCTCTGCTCGGAGGGTATCCAAGTTTGGAGTCTTCTTCATTTTCTGCCAACAATTCTCTATGGGGTTTGAGGTCGGGACTATTCCCAGGCCACTCTAACACCTCAATCTGTCTCTCCTGGAGCCACTTCATCACCTTCTTGGCCATATGGCAGGGAGCACTGTCATGCATAAAGATTTCACACTTGTGAATGGTAAACATTTCCAACATATGGTCATTCAGAACGTCAATATACCAATCAGCATTCATCTTTTGGTTCTTTGGAAGGAAGTAAAGGCCCACCCTTCCCTTCTCACCAGAAAAAGAACCCCAAACCATCACTGAATTGGGGTGTTTAACTGTCAGAACAGTGTATCTTGTGTTGTACCGATCGGAAGATGAGGGGCGTTGAATCATGATAGACCCTGTCCGAAACACCTGGAAATTGCTTTCGGCGGAAGACATCACCTTCCTCCACTGTGCTGATGTCCAATGTGCATATTTATGGATGAGGGTGGTAGGTGGAACTGAACTTGGGGCCAGATTTATGGATGAGGATGGTAGGTGGAACTGAACTTGGGGCCATATTTATGGATGAAGATGGTAGGTGGAACTGAACTTGGGGCTAGATTTATGGATGAGCCCTGAACATGGTATGCTATGCTATCCACCGCATGGAAAAGTACGGTGGATTGAATCCAGCCTCTGTACAAGACACAGATGCAGGAGAACTGAACTTTCATTTTTTAAATGGTTAACATTTGACTACCGGTCTGCACTCATTATGATGCCTATTTCTCTATGGGAGATATACTGATTAATGTGCATTCAGAACCACAAGTATTTACAGTGTGTGATAGCAGCTGAGAACCTATTCAATGTAGGTCAACTTCACTAAAATCGGAAGTGGTGTTTACACCAAAGCCCTAGAACAATAAGGGTATCTATCAGTACCCCAAGGTGCTGAATAGCAGGGAAAAAAGCTGCAAGAGAAGCAAAGGTTGTGAATGTGCACCTCTCAGGTAAGCTCCATTTTGGAACAAGTCTGGGCCAGGGTGATGCCTACCTCAGAGCACGTCATGATCAAATGTGACCAAGAGTGTATGGAGGGGGGGGGGTCTTGTGCCCCACCCATGTTTTCTTGCGGCATTTGACCTAGACCACCCTTTACATAACTTTCACAAAATTCAGGGTGGAGTGTAGTGTCACTTGCACAAGTGAGCCATTGAGTGCGTAAAGAGAATGGGTACCTGGGCAGGGTCTGCCACATTCCCTAGAAGGCTCTGGTCCAAGCAATGGGCACTTTCGGCTTCCAACCAATCAGCATAGTAAAGCGCTCCCTTTGATGGAACCTGTTGCCTTTGGTCAACATACAAAGCATTTAAAGCTATTGGGCTTGAAAATACCAGGTAGTCTCTTAATGAGGTGCTCCTACATCAATGAGGCTCCCCTCACCACACTAGTAGTCTTGGTCTGATCAGGGGTTTCCCAAGCCAAGTGTATTGTGGCCAGTCAGGTCCTGTCTTTTTACCAAACTTAATTGTGGAAAAGGGGGGAGGGGGCAGGCATACTGGATACCCTAAAAGTCATCATGCTTAGATCTAGTGTCTAATTAAGGCCCAAGGGATGCATAGTAGGGCCTCTTACATGCCTCGGCAGATAATGCTAGGATGGGAAGTATATGTCTTCACCACCACCACCACCACTCCTTGGGAACCCCAGACCAAATCCTACTGGTATGGTAGGCAAGTGAGGGTAGTGGATCTGACTCAGTGACTGGCCCCAGAGAAGTTGGGATCACTATGCCCCAACCTCCAGTGGAAGAGGAGCCAGAGACAAATACAAAAGGAGGGCAGGATAGGGTCAATGAAAGGGACAGTCATAGTAAAAGATGCACCAACTTCCCCAAACCTAGACCCAAAAGGAGACCACTCTGGGGTTTGAGTCCTATGTAGACTCGGGTTGGGAGGACACGCTGCCTCTCCAGGTACCTAGTTTAGCAGTCTGCACAGGGTAGCTTCCTGGGGAGCAGTGGGAACAGGAAGTCGGGCAACAACTTTTCATTTTTAAATTATAGCTTATCTATCTATAAGCTAACCACTATAAAACTTCATTTTAATAAATTATACTCACGGGAGGTTGCATTGTTGTAACATACGAGTCAGTGAAACACAGTTGCCTTGAATTACATTTCCTGGACGACCCCCAACAGTTGGAACAGACTTTTTACGACAAGAACTATACAAAGCACAGGCAAGCCACGGTAGTTGATCACCCTGCAAAGGTTCAAGTTTTAAACATCGTAGTTTTTAAATTTACCATTACATCATAATTCAGCTACCTTTCTATATTTAACAATAAAATCCTAACAACCATACAAGGTTCTCCTAAAGATGGAACATTCAAACAGAAATTAAAGAGATCTGTAAAGTTTTTGTTACTTTTTTTGCAGACATGCCTATCTCACGACTGCCATCCAGCAAAATACTACTTCTAGGACACTACAACAATACAAAGAAGTACATGATTTAAGTACATAAGGAGAGGATTCTGCTAAAGGATAATCAATAGCCTATATGAGGCAGCTCCTAAAATTGCTTGGATCCGTCTTATTCATAATTACTGTTAATTTGGGGGGTAATGTTAGCGGCTGCCTCTCCACTCCACCTAACGCGATATTATTTTTTTTTAGCCTATTTAGCTTGGAAACACCTTTTAGTATGCATGGCCTTTGTTAACAATTACCAGCTCTTTTACAAGGGAGAGGAAACGAGGCAGGAAAAAATGAACTAGATTTAAAATGAGGCACAAACGAGATCCCCAAGAAATAGAGCACATTTCTTAGGGTGCTGGGATCAGAAGGGTGTGTTGCTTCTCCAGGTTTTAGTTACAGGAGGGACATTACCCCGTGTCTGATGGGGGAAGGGGAGTAGTTACTATCAATAGAAAAATTATTTTTGTTGTGACAAAAATATTATTTATCCTAGGAAATAAAAAATAGGGACTAAATTGAGATGTAGATTACCCCTCCCCCCATTAACAGGGACCTTTTTCCATGAATGCACGACTCTCCCTAAGACAATCTTGTGGATTGTGTAATGGTGAGTGCAACAAACTAACTTACAGTGGCAGTAAAATAAACTGGTGAATGCAAATTCTTAGTTACAATTTTTGTTGCAGTTCCAGCACAGAGAAAGTGGGTGGAGCTTGTGTTAAGGCAGTGGCTTTGATGTGGCTATAGCTAAACACCACCCAGAAAGGCCTCAGTGCACCACAAGTACTTGTGTGTCCCTAAGCTTGGTAAGGGTCTCCACAGAAAATGGTGCTAAGCCCTCATCCAAAGAAAGCTCCGGAATGTCAAACACTGAGAACTTTGAAGATATTCCCTCCGGTTGGTCAAGACCAGCTGGGAGGTTAGCCTCCATATACGCAGCAATTTGACCCTTGATTCTACAAGTGAGAGATGGGCACTCCATTGAAGGATTGTGCCTGTATGGTTGGTAGAGAGCTCCATACGGGAAAAACAACCGCAACCACGCCAAATTGGAATTTTCTGGTAAAACATTGTTCAGTAATTTGCTGAGGACATCAGCTGCTGCAATCCTGGCTCCTTTTGATCTGGATAAAGGACACCACACCTCATCAATGGCCTGACCTCAGCAAGAAAATTTAAGTTAGATCCAAAAGGGCATGGTTCTAGCCATCAGCCGGAATGCCGGAAGGTGCTTCTCTCTGGACACCTCAGCATTCTGAACAAACCCACCTAGCACATCCAGAACACTCAATTAGCTTTTTCCGAGGATTAATCAGCTGGCAAACTGGATACCGATTCTGCTCCATGAGTCATCATCATAGAATGAATATATATATATATATATATATATACTAATCATAATAGTAACAATACTAAACTAGAAAAATGAAAATCAGGGTTGTCATTCTACTGAAACAAATCCTTACAGTCACTGAATCCCGTCCTGATAGCAGAACTAAAGGTACAGCCACAGGTTAGCCTATTTGACCCAATCAAGGACAAATAAAGACTTATTAAAATTAAGTCCTGGATATCCTTGGTCATTTTAGGAATTCTTCACTTGTCCTCAAATTCTAGATATTATGATAGCTAAGCCACAGTGGCCTTTAGCTTCCAAATGTATTTTGAGATATGGAAGTTCTTTCAGGTAATTGTTAAAATTAGCAGCCCCTAATTTTGCACATGAATTTTTTGGTTAGTTTGCTAACTACCTTTTTTGGGGCCTCATTCACTTCATTGAGTCATATTTTGGTAAATTATTAAGATTAGCGGCCCCTGATTTTGCCAGCGATTTTTTGGGCTATTTTGCTAAGTTTTTTTCAGCTATCCTAATGGCCAATCAGCAAACTGTAATATACACCATCATTGACCAATTATAACTGTTTATTTTTCCTAGTTTTCCTTTGTGTTTATAAATACAGGTAAAAAGTAGGGGTTTTTAAAATTTCCCACGTTTTTTACTTAAATTTATTATCAATTGCGCCTAAATAATCT
Organism: Ceratothoa steindachneri; assembly: GCA_963969495.1. NCBI lineage: Eukaryota > Metazoa > Arthropoda > Malacostraca > Isopoda > Cymothoidae > Ceratothoa > Ceratothoa steindachneri. The sequence goes on along the minus strand of OZ018333.1, from coordinate 3,168,251 downwards.
ATGACCGGCACTGTTTTGTCTTTTGAGGTAGTTTTCTTTATTGTTTTTTTATTAAATAAAATCACTTTTCCCTGTTGCCAAGGAATTGTGTTCGCCGATTCTAACTATAAAAAGCCAATTTTAAAAAAATATATTTGCTGTTTCTTTTTACTTTTTTTTACAAACTATTATTTGCATTACAATTAATAAATATTGTTGCAAAACAATTCATTCCATACAGGACCAGATTATTATGAAAAGTTTGCCATATATCAAACACAATCGATGTTTCACTTTTGAAATGGGCTGAATTTGGCACTGCTTGCAGCCGTTTCTCTCGTATAAATACACGGCACATAAGTAATGAGTCAGATTCATTGAAATGGCTAGTGTGTGTGGTGTGTATTCACTATCAGTCCACCATCTAGGTGTGGTTCTAAATGACTGCAATAAAACAAATTTTTAGCTAACTATCAGTTACTAAAAAAACAAGATTGAGTGCCCTACCCGTAACTCTGAAATTACAGTTGAACAAAGATGTTTTTTCTTGTTGCCATAAATATTATGTGGCCACTGGGGGCAAGCGAACACAATTCCTTGGTCAATGACAGAATATAATACAAGATCCAAGACCCAGCCTAAGAATGTGATCTAAAAACTATAGGCATAACCACATTCACTTCATTGTTTTGAAATAGGAGGGGGGGGGGGGTAACTTTATAAAAAAAAACTTGTAATATTCCTAATTCATGAATATTTCATGTCATTTTTTTTAACTACGGGTAATTAGCTTATAGATCCTAAAATAGATATTAAAATATAATACAGTTCACAGATTGGCCATTGGGATAGCTGAATAAAACTAGACAAAATAGCCAAAAAATTGACTGCAAAAATGGGGGCCACTAATCTAAACAATTACCGTTCTTTCCTTCCGAACATTAATAACAAAGAAACACTCATGTGCAGACACATGTATATTAGTGAAAAGAGAGATGGGACTCAATTCGCTAAATTTATTTGTCAAAAGAATTTGAGCAAAGTACTATCTTGAACTTGGGACATAAACAACATTATTCATGCACATTGAATGAAACTGACCAAATTGAGCATCATCTAGGATAAAATAGCTTTCTACAAATTTACATAAGGGCCTTGTAATAATTCTTTCCAATGACTTGCAAGGTACTGGGGTAAGGCTGATGGGCCTGTAATTTAGTGGTTCCCTTTCTTGTAAATGGGAATAACATTAGAATGTTTCCCCAGAGTTCAGGTATAGTACCTAAATCTAGTGACATTTTGAATAAAATGAAAAATGGGTGAGACGCATGGTTTAAGAGTAGTATGGGATGAAGATGGTCAGGGCCCATTGCACTGTCAGTTTTTAGTGACTTAAGTTGCCTTTCTACCTCGGATAGATCAATGGAGGAGATGGTTGCACGGCATTGTTGGTGGGATGAGGGATTGTCTATTGTTTCATCCACAAAAACTGATGCAAAGGGAGTTACAAACTTGTTGGCCATCATCAGTGTGTTGTCAATATATAGGGGCCCAATAGAGGGTCATGCCTGCTTTTTTCTCCTGATGTAGGTATGGAATAATTTTGGTTTGGCTTTCCTATACTCAATGAGATTTTGTTCATAGCTGACTTGGGCAGAGGAGACAGACTGCCTTAGGGCAATGTTGGAAGACTGGAAGGCAAACAGTTTTTGTTGGGTGATATGGGAACTGCGCCCAACATTCCTCCTAGAATTGATGTATTTTGACCAACATTTGGACTTGTGTTTATGGAGATGGACCCTTTTGTGCCAGGGCAGGGCAAGGAAACAAAGACTTGGCAGGAATAAAGTGAACCAGGTGAGAGGGTAGAAGTGAGATAACTTGCAGCTTGACTGGAGTTTATGGACCTGTAGTCACCCCGAGCCCAGTCTAGGTATTTGTAGGAGTTGGTGATGTCAGAAGGTTGTTGTGATTGGAATAGGTATGTGAAGTAGATAAGTACATGGCCACAATCGAGGGAAGGGGGGAAAATCTCTAAGCCCATCATTCAGTTGTGTTCTGTGGTAAGAACCAAATCAAGAATATTGACTGAGGGGATGAATGTGGGCTCAGAAACGAAATATGTTGATGTAGACCTAAGATCATGAAGAGATTTGGTGTCATTCAAGGCAGAGGTAGCTTGCAGGTAGGTAGTACTGGGTGAGGATGAATATTGTTCTGATGGGTGACCCAGGGAGGCTTGTTGATGAGTGAGGATAGGTGTGGGGTCGGGGTTAGATGGTATGGTTGCACATATCTTTTCTTTATCTCTTCTCTTTGTTTGAGACGGTAGACAGTCCAAACTTGAATGTTTTCAAACGCAGATTAGATGATTATAAGGGGAGGGAGGGTTAACTTTTGGCGGTATTCGACTCATTCCTGTGGATGCAGTTTTTTATTATTGTGTATTATGATTGATTTGGATTTTGACGAGTCTTGATGATGATGCTGCTTTTTCCTTTTGACACATTCCTGTGTATGGTTCGAATTGTATATTGTAGATGCATGATCTGACACAATCTTATGGATGCATTTTATGGGTGGGTTTTGACAGAAGTGGATGACCTTTGATAGGCCCTTGTGGCTTTTGTCATCTGTGATGTGGATATTTGAAAATCTGGAGTTTTTTTTAAAGATTTTTTTTAGGTATTTAACAGTTCCGCCTCAGTAATGGGTCTGGGATATTGACTCAAATGAGATTTGGACGTAGTGGGAGGATATTATGGAGGGTTATCTGCTTATTGTCAAATTTACCTTGGAGGTCATCGGGGTTGTTTCCCAATCTATGAATCATAACTGAATTGGGATTTTTTTTGCGTTTCCTATGTTCAATTACCATAGCTGGGTGAGACTTTAATTTTTTTCAGGTGTGACTATTTTTGCCCCCCCCCCCCCCCAGTGTGACTCCACTAAATTTTAGTGCAATAACAGAAACATGCTTTTATAAGGCAGAAAACATATATTTATTATTTTTTTTTTAGGTAAACATATAGATTGGTGGCGCAAACAATGGGACAAACTATTTGATATCCGCCCTCTACGCTGATCCTGAGTTTCAATCAATCAGGGGGGGTGGGGTGTGGGCGGCACAGCCTGCCAGTATATAATCATAATTGTTTATAGAATAATGTTCTAAACATTTACAGAAGTGAATGATTTAACTAAATCATTTCTGCAACTTTAATCATTTTACAAATTATAATGGGGTTGGGGTTGATGGCAGAAATGAATGAAGTGAATTTTTATTTTGTTTTTCACTTAATATCTTTTTATTATCCTCATTGGTAGTCATTTTATTTGTCAATATACCTTTTCCCATTTTACTATTTTTATACATTTAAATATACTTTACTAGATCATTTAAAGGAACTAGTTTTTGTGGAGCCTTTTTGGATGGAGGAAAGATGATTTTTAGGTGGTAAATTCAGTTTGAATATGGTATTCGTAGGTAAATGTTGCGAGTATGACCAGATGCGATTCTAGCTTATTTGAGGGGCTACTTTTCAGAGTTTTTCTGCTATCGCACTGGCCAATCACAGATCTGTATTCAGTTTTGTCAATGACCAATCAGAAAGCTCTATTTGTTTCAAGGCTTTTTGTGCTTTTTATATTGATCAAAACTAGTTTTTTCCCTAATTTCTTTTCTATATATCCTACCTACACTATGCCTGACATTATTTAGTCTTTTTAATTACTCGTTACTTAATTTTCCATTGTTTAATGCACAATTAAACCATATTTCGGTGTTGTTAACGAAACCTCACTTCTTAATTCTGATTAAAAAATGATTTTCATTTTTTTTGCTTCTGTATTGATTTCTCTTCTTTGATTTTTTAAAAAGGTTTTTTTACAACCTTCATTTTCATTATTGTTCCAAAGGGATGCATTCAGTATGTGTTTTTATTACTATATATGTGTAGTTCAAGAAACACAAATTCTTAAATTCAGTAAAAAAAACAAACCACTTTTCCGACCTCACCGGTCATATTTAAACGCCCACCCATGTATTTTTCAGGCCATTCGTTAAAATGTCATTTTCCTGCGTAGTGTATTCATTAAATTTTCACCATTTAGGTGCTGTTTTAACCGAAAATAAATGTGTTGCGTTTCTCGAAGCCCACAGGCTATTAAAATCTATATGCGAGTGTCCTAATTGTAAGGCAGAGCTTAGAGTGAAGAAAAATTGGGTATTTTGGTATGATAAATCATGTATTGATGCTGACAACAAAAGCCAACCCTGTAAATACAAATCAATTGTGAATATGGTACCTATGACAGTAGTAACTTCACATACAGGCATTTGTCAAAAAAAACTCATCAATTGGTTTAGTTTTTGCCAGGAAGTTCTTTCACATTATTTCAACAATTTTTCTACACCGCTTGGAGGTCCCGGGAAAACAGTCCAAATTGATGAGGTAAAATTTGGCAAGCGCAAATATAACTGCAGCCATGTAGTGAAAGGGCAGTGGGTTTTTGGAGGGTTCGAAGATGAAGCGAAGAAAATTTTCAGTTTCGGTTGAAAATCAAAATTGTGAAACCCTCCTTGCGGTGATAAAAAGGTGGATTTTGCCAGGAACTAAAGTCATATCTGACGGATGGGCAGCCTATTCAAATTTGTCATCTGAAGGATACCAACATCTAACCATCAACCACTCACAGAATTTCATGGATCCAGAAACTGGTGCCAGCACGCAAATTATCAAAAGAGTTTGGTGGTATACGAGAGCCAATGTTCCCCAATATGGGTGGATATCTTGCCAACTCTCTTTTTCTGAAAAATTTCCTGATGTTAGAGAGATTTCATGAGTTCTGGCTTGCTGCCGGTAAACTCTACCCACCTGTCTGACATAAGTATTACCAATTATTTTGAGCATTGGCTTGTCACGGTGATGTGCTTATGATGACCCTGAGTTTCAATCATTTGGGAGGGGTCTGGGGGCACAGCCCCCCAGTATAAAGCTAAAATCGCCATAAACTTCATAGATTTCATCTCAGAAAAAGTAGCTACAAAAAGTAGCCAAAAATAAGCTAGGCCTTCCTCTATTGTCTAACTTTGTGCTTTATTTTTGGATCAAGATAAATTGTTAACCTTTTGGACGATCATAATTTACTTAAGATTAAAATGGATTGCGAGGTTTGTGCCATTAGAGATTAACAATAATTTTGAATTTAGATGTTCTAAAACTAAACGTGACTCAAGTGATCGCCATTATTTTAAGAAATCGGCATTGAATGGCACCTTTTCTGCAAAAGATGGTAAATGTTGCAATTATGGACAGAGGCGATTCTAGCTTATTTTGAGGGTCGTCTCGTTGTTGGGGACGGCTCATCGGAGGGATAGGCCTACGATGATCCTGAGATTTCAATCATTTGGGGGGTTCTGGGGGCACAGCCCCAATATATAATCAGAAATTGCCATAAACTTCATCCACATAGATTTCAGCTCAGAAAAAGAGGCTGGGAGAAATAGCCCAAAATAAACTAGGACTCGGATCCAGCCATACTCTACAAAATTACCCAAAAGATTCCCTTTTACCAAAATAGGAATTAAAGAAAGATTCCACGCTTTCCTCATCACTATTTCAGAAGTATACCCACCATATTAAAGTAAGTAAACAGCATTTTTTATTTCATTATTTTTTGGCATTTTGGTACAAAAATGGCGCGGGGTATATTTGTACTAGGACTCAAGCGTGCATGAATATTCATGGGTAATTCTGAAGATCCATACCCCATGAGCTTTCCCGCTCGCATTCCCATAATATTTATTCCACCTCCCAACATGTTTTCATCCAACTGTGTGATTAACTTGTTTTATTACTTGTTCCTGAGGGCGAGCGTAGCAAGCAGGGGGGTATGGGGGGCTATGCCCCCATATAGCAACCCATAATACAGTTTGCGGGGTATGGATCTTCAGGTTTACCTATTCATGCACGGGTGAACGAAATATAAATGCATAAAATTTTCAGGCGCGCTGCCGATCTACGTATTTACCATTTTTTAGTTAAAACACAGCCTAAACTAATATCTACAGGTGATCCTCCTCTTCCTCCAAATCCTCCTGTGCTTAGTCCGACTTTTTCAAAACATTTGCAGCTTTCGACTCAGCGACTTCAAAATTCATAGTGCTGCAAAATCATAACTCATTGACCCATGGGTAAAGTTGAAGAAGAGCTGCTCTGAGCAATGTTTGTTTGTTTTTTTTTGCGACCCAAAATGGACAGAAGCCTGTGTTTTTGTTTCTTTCACGGCGCGTAATACTATGTTGTTTACATCACATTTATAATCAGATGGTGCGATTTTTGTTTGAAATTATGACTTAGAGAGAAAAGTAAAAACCCCCCAAAAATGCAAAATAAAAAACAACTCCATAAATGAATGTTACTTACATTATTCTGGCGGATATGGATTCGCAATAGCACCGAGGAAGGCGTGCTAGCGATCTTGAATTGTCGCTTTTTTTCCAAATGGGAATCTTTTGCAAAATATGGCAGTTGCGAGATACCCATCAAAATGATTGCATTGCCGACTGTATTTTGGGATTAATGCTCTTGCATCCCGCCATAAGCATTTGATATTCTATGTACTTGCCCCAATCTCTGGGTCTACAAAATTCTCGGAATGGTTGACGGTTCTGTGCTGGTAACCTTCTAACTCCAAGCCTGAGTAAGCAGACCAGCAATCAAAAGTAATAAGGGTTCCCGGCAAAATCCACTTTTTAATTACCTCCAGAAGTTTCTTTTGTGCGATCTGGCACGGCAACCATAAAAACCTTTTTTCCTTTTCAAACCCACCGAAAACCCCCAACCCATCAACCACTCTTCCCTTATTATGTTTACGTTTCCCAAACTTTGCTTCATCTATCTCAAACACTTTATCTACACTATTACCTGGTAGGGCCCTACCACTCTAGTCCAGCCAGACCGGATAGGAGAGGGACAGGCCCAAAAGTCCAAGACAGATACTCCAGTCAGGCTACACGGGAGGTTTACTCAAATATATCATTAATGACTGGCTAAGTGTATCCTCCATATAAAATACCTTGAAAATATAACAAATTGACTCAACTGGGCAAAAGTCAATTGCTACCTCCCTACAGAAACTAAACCAGTCAACCAAAGTTTTTTGGGGAAATACCAACCTCCTCTGAGATGTGTACCAGAATATTTTGGTTTCCCACAAACCAATAAATGATCTGAAGGATCGTTTCTATAGGGAGCCGAGCCTTTGAAAAAATGTTCGGTTGAGCAGATTGGAAACAAAAATATCGCTTCTTTTCACCGGTACTTTTGTCATGTGTAAATTTTTTACAGTTAAATGTTAAATCCCTTTGTATTTCTAGAGGCTTAGCACAATGTAAACAAGGGATTGTTAATGGGATTAAATTTGGTTCAGCTAAAAATTTAATAACTTTGCATTCACTAGTTAATGAGGCAAGGGAGAAACAATTGACCGGACAAACTTCACACACAGGTTTCCATAATTCAAACTGCTTGAAATTAATGATTGTTTTAAAGTATAGGATTCCCGCGCAAAAAAAACAGTTGACAGATAAAAATTGAATTATTAATTTAAAATAGTAAGGAAATGAAATAAAAAATAAAGAATTTAGAAAAGAATTAAGAAAAAAAAGTATACAAAAATGTTGAAAAAAAGTTTAGGAATCAATAGCATTATTCTTCATTGACAGATTACAGCGCAAAAAAAAGGGTAAATATGTAGATTAGCGGCACGGGTGGAAAAAAAAATTTGTTTGTAATTATCGTTCACTCGTGTCGGAATATTCATGCGCGTTTGAGTCCTTTTCCAATTATTATTCTATAAATAATCTACATATTTATCAAAAGAAAGTAGTTCCAAGATTGTTTGGTATACCGATTGTTTTTCAAGTTAAATTGAGTGTGGGGGCTTTGACCCCCACACCCCCTATAGTATTCTTTACCTGCGCCAAAGGTCAGAATCAGCCGGAGCAGCTTGTCTTCAACTTTACCGCCCCATGCCCAGCTCTATCAATGACCTCTGTCCATAGATGGCAGTGCAATATTTTTGTGAATTGGGAGATATCTCTGTACATGAAGAAATGATATTTTAAATTTGAAAATATCTCTTGCTTACCTCCAAGGTATATGACTGCTGAATGTTTTCATAATTACCCCACGCTTCATCTGCTGTGGCCTTATCTAAATTCAGGTCTAGGCAAAGATCTTGATACTTTTTCTTGACATCCTCTTTCCCTAAGGTGGGAGTTTCATCTGCCATTTTCGAAACGTAGTTTCAAATTCAGGTTAGATGATACATCCCTGGTAAAGTTAAATAAAACTTAAGGACAAATAACACATAATACAACTTAAAATAATAGAGAAAAGCTAAAATACATTATAGCGGAGTTGGACTTTGTCCAGCTAATGTTTTGCTTTCTTGCTTTGGCGGGAGTTGAACTTGTCGTGATTCGAATAAAAGAAGAAGAAATATTGGATACAAAAATTATATCCAAATCTTCCTTTTAAAAGAAATAGCAGGAGAAAACTAGGGTGGAGAACTAGGAAAACACCCATGGAATGATCTAACACGAATAAAAAGTTGCAAAACTGTATTTATTAGCTACTGTATTTATTAGCATGTACATATATAATATTTGTTTTTCTTGCAAACTTGGCTTATTCCCAAGAACAGCAAAGGGCTTAGATAGTCTAAACAGATAGAAAAACTTTCAGAAAACTCATAAACTAGATAAATGTTAATAACGCCAGCGAACTTGATTACATTCTAAGGAGGTAGGCTGGGAGTATTTCATTATTCCTGGGAAAGACATATAGGAGATCCTTAACATTTGGAAAAATATCTAGAGTTTAAGGGAAAAAATTTAGTTCTTAGATTTAGGAAAAGTAAAGAAATAGGATCCCAAGTAATTATAGATCCACGAATTTAACTACCATAGTAACATAATTTGAAGATTGTTAAAAGGTATGTCTCAGACCACTTAGAAAGTAAGGATAATAGAGGGGATATGTCTACATTGGTAAATTTGACCCTAAAATAGAACTAGTCTACAGGGTAAAAATCAGAAATGCAAACAATTGAATTTATTAACAAGAACAGTTACTTGTTACTTGTCGATGATGTTTCAAGGCTCCACTCCACTGCTAGTGCAGTGCTCTGCAGAGCTCCCTCGATAGTGTTAACAGCGATAATTCATAGTGATCTTCTTTTCATGAAACTCGTTGCAGTCGTTGAATAAGTGTGATTTAAGCTTCTTAAAAATTGTTACATTTTCACTACTCTTGACATCATTTGGCAATTTATTATAGAGCCTAGGTGCACATCGTTCAAAAGCTCGGAAAACCAGACTTGAATTGTTTCTTTGCTCAAGCAGTCTATGTTGATTCATATCATGTCTTTAAGTCATCACAGTGTCTTGATGGAAACCTTCCAATAAGTTCCTCAAATAACAAGGCTTAACAAACGTTAACGCTTGGTAGGTCAGAAGACATAGTTTATAGACAATTCTTGCCTTTATTGGTAACCAGTTTAATTCTATTAGCACTGCTGTTATTTGTTCACGTGTAGACAGCCCCTCTATTAATCTCGCAGCTTAATTCGTAATGCACTGAAGCCTTTTCAATAGATAATTTGGTAATCTCCAAAAAAGCTGTACACTAAAATCTTAATCGTCGTATTTTCTAAATATTTCCTAATGAAAGCAATATTCCTCAAGTGGTAACTCACTCCTTACAGTACCTGACTAATTTGGGCTTTAAAACACAAATTCTGGTCAAACCTTACTCCCAAGTCTTTAATTGTTTCTTTAATTACAGCATCATTGCCATTTATTCGTATAAAGGCAATATAAAACCTCTCAAGGTCACTATTTTTCCCGACGATCATACATTCAGTTTTGTCCTTGTTTAGTTTCAGTTGTTTCGATTTCATCCAACTAGTTACATCCTTCATGACCATGTTTAACCTTCCTTCTACAGAATCCATATTATTGAATGTCAAATAAAAGTGAGTATCATTAGCAAACAGTTTAAAATTGATGCCTTGATAATTCATTAGTATAGATGTAGCGTATTCGCACCTTCTGCCCTGTATGAGCCTATACGAGGTCATCGCATCTGTCGACCCACCCACAAAATGTATCCATAGGATTGTGTCAAATCATGCATCTACAATATACAATTTTACCAATCCATAGGATTGTGTCCGATCATGCATCTACAATATACAATTAGAACCATACACAGGAATGTGACAAAACAACAAGCATCATCATCAACACTCGTTAAAATCCAAATCAATTATAATATACAATAATAAAAGACTGCACGAACAGGAATGAGTCCAGAATATCCCCCAAAGTTAACCCTCCCTCCTCATAAAATCATATAATCAGTGTTTGAAAACATTTAAGTAATCTAACACTCTATTGGTGAAAATATTTTCTAACATCCAACCTGCAGTTCTGTTTTTTTTTTTTTTTAAGTGATGACCCTAGTCCTATTACTACCTTCCAACTCAAATAACTTGATAAAATCCAACTTATCCATCCCAGAACAGATTTTAAAAAGCTCAATCATATCTTCTCTCACACATCTTCTCTCAAATGAGAACATATTTAGTACCTACAGTCTATCTTCATATTCAAGGTGCTTCAGGAAAGGTATTACTTTTGTTGCCCTCCTTCGTACTGACTCTAGAGGTTGATGAGATGTCTAAAATGAGGTGACCATGCTTGTATACAGCACTCTAAATGTGTCCTAAATACGAGTTGTAGAGTTTAAGGATAACTTCTTTACTCTTGTAGCTAACATTCCTGTTAATGCATCCTAGCACCCTATTTGCTCTATTTTTGGCCTCAATGCACTGCTTCGAAAACTTTAGTGACCTATCTACTACTACGCCTGAGTCCTTCTCATCCTCAAATAAATTCAGCCAATGCCTATCCATTTCATAGCTAAATTCCCTATTATCCCTTCGCATATTAAGAACTTTGCATTTATTAAGGTAAAAGTCATCTGTCACTTCTGAGCCCAATCTAATACCTTATTTAAGTCAATCTGCACTTTAAAGCTACCTCAACTTCTTTGACTACAGCTGCCAATTTAGTGTCATCAGCAAAAATTGACACTTTGCTATTTACAGCCTCCCCAAGATCATTTATATAAACTATAAATAATAAATGACCTAGAACGAATTCTTGAGTACGCCACTGATAACGTCACTCTACTGTGACCTCACCCCATTTAGTACAACTCTCTGTTTCCTGCATTTCAGCTATTCAGTTATCCAATTCAAAACTTTACCACATATCCCATGCATTTTTAATTTGTGAACTAGTCTCTTATGTGGAACCTTATCAAAAGCTTTACTAAAATCTAATTAAATTACATCAACATTCTCTTCCTTAGGTAATTGTTTAGTTACATAATCCACAAAATCCAGTAAATTTGTTGAACACGATCTACCTCTTCTAAACCCATGCTGAGCATCATTTATTAACCTACCATACTCTAGATAGTCAGAAATCCCATTCTTAACTATCTTATCAAGGAGTTTACAAACGATAGAAGTTAAGCTTACCGGCCTAAAGTTATTAGGGTCCACTTTACTTCCCTTTTAAAAATTGGCACTGCATTCGCTAATTTCCAATCATTGTTTCTTGCCTCAGTGTACTTTTTCCATACTGCATCAGTTGTAAGTCGACGCCATAATTTTTCTTTCTTCCTCTTTTCTCGTTTCGCTCTTGCAGTGTCACCATCATACCAAAGGGCATGGCCTTGTAGTGGTTTCACCCCTACAAGTTTGTATATAAATTTCCCGCCAAACAATAATATATATATATATATATATATATATATATATATATATATATATATATATATATATATATATATATATATATATATATATATCGGGAATGTATCAACTAGCAACATTTCATTTCGCTATATGCACGCAAATCCAGGCAGCGTCCCATTTCAATTGTGCTCCCGTCGTTAACAGGTTGGTCAAAATTTAAGTATAATTCTTAGTTTGGTTTTCCTCCTTTTTGTCAAACTTAAATTAATTTTGTGCATTTTGCCAATTACAGACCTCAAAATTCACGTTAACTATTATTATAGACATTTCGCTCACCCCCAGAACAAATTATCATAGAACTTTCGTTTACCCTAGAACTAATTCATCTCCCGCCCTTTATATATATATATATATATATATATATATATATATATATATATATATATATAATAAATTTCGCCTTCTTTTCAATATATTGTTATCGGCATATCATTCCTAATTTATTTACATAAAGTATAGTTTCAATTTTCAATCGCCAATTCTTCTATTTAATAATTGTCCTCACAAACATCATTCACAATTTTCAAGTCCCCGTCCCCCCTCCATTAAGTGCATTTTCCATTCATTGATTAATGACGTTGCCTGTTTTCAAAACACCATAATGGTCGCACTGCAAGGATTCTTAATTTTGTAATTCAAAGTACCTAAATAACTTAAGCTCTCCCCAGAGCCGGATTAAGGGGTGGGCCCCATGGGCCGGGGCCTTGGGCCATCCACCAAGAGGGGGCCAACCACCAGATGACTTGGAAATTACATTTATTGATGAACTGTGTCAGTTTGTAACATTTGCCAATATCTTCACACACTAGGAGCCAAAAGATATCAGCACTGAGCTTTCCCTGTACAGAATTATCAGAGACAAGGGTGTGCAGGACACATTCCCAAACATTGAGATAGCTCTACGGATATACCTTATCTTGATGGTATCAAACTGCAGTGGCGAGCGCTCCGTCTCAAAACTCAAATTAATTGATAACCGATTACAGACATCCATGAAGCAGGAACGACTTTCAAATCTGTCTATCATGACCATCGAGTCAGATATACTGCGTGAATTGAACTTCAGTGACATCATCAGCGACTTTGCAACACAAAAATCGAGAAAAGTGTCTGGACTGTAATGGTTATAACTCCATCCATTCTCTGATTTGAACTATGTTTACTTGATAGTTGTTAATTATACTATAATTTTTCATGAAAAATTAAATAATTGTAACGGAATTTCTGTGTGTAAATAAATTTGGTAAGAACAACTTGTGTTCATTTCATTTAGTGTGTATGCATTAGACCATTACATATTATAGCATTGGAAGAATAGTTCCCGTTTAGTATTTCCTAAGTAAAAGTGTCCTATTTATATATTAGGAACTAGATTACTAGTCTGTGGTGTATGCAATAGGGCTCCTAGTGACCCCCGCCCTCCTGAAACAATCTTGGATCCGCCACTACTCAACAGCTAACAATGGGCATATCACAAAAATGGGCCCCGAGCCACCCACATCCTAAATACGGCCCTGGCTTCCCCCATATTATATTACCTCAATTAAGATATTAAAATATTAGATTTCTCAAATAAATATATTTTGTGCCACACACAACCGCTCTAGCCTCTAACTATAATTTATTTTTCAATAAGATGACATATCATATCGTGTTAACTGTTTTCAATATTATTATATAAGCCAGATAAGCAGGTAGCACAATCCTCATATTACCATGTTCACAGGTCTCATGTGTTTTCAAATTAATTTTCCTAATCACTGAGTTTATGAAGAACTCTGGTGCAAAGTCAGTTTTTCTTCCTAAAAACATATAGGATATCTGAAAAGTCACTAACATGTGTACTTGCAAAATCCGACATATTTCTTCTACCAAGACATCCGTAATTAACTCATTTCTATCATAAAAGAACACTAAGTCTAATATGTGTCCCCCTTCCGATGCTATTGACTCCACTCTATTGACAAGGTAAAATGATTCCATCATATCACTAAGTTCTTTGGCGTAATAATTATTTTTATATTCGTACCGGAAGTTGAAGTCACCACAAATAACTACACTTGCACTAACAGTATCCACTGATTCCATATACATGATAAAGTGATCAATAAACATTTGGGCATTCAAGTTTGGAGGTCTATAAACAACAATGAAGATATATTTCATTCCTCCCAAATGCTTAACTCACTTGAATGTGTTCAAAGCTTACCCAGTCATACTTTTTTTCTATTTTAATTTTCTTAAATATTTTCGAAAGGACTATACCTACTCCACCACTTGCTCTATCATTCCTTGGAACATGTAGAAATGTGTGGGTCAGGGGAGTCATTTCTTGAATCTTGGCTTTATCGTGTTCACTTAACCATGTTTCAGTTGGAGCCAAAATATCAAAAACTTCGTCAGTTATAAAACAATGAATTTCTAGCGTTTTATTTCCCACTGATTGCGCATTTAGCCAGGCACATTTAATTACAGAATGTTCAGCATCAATAACCATGGTCAGTGATATTCCTGATCCTTTCAATCTCACTTACCAAAACCACATAGCAGTATTCAGTAGCAGAATACTTTATTTCTTGGTGTTTGTATCTCATACAGTTGATACATTTCTTCTCTGTAGATTTACAGTCTTTTGACCTATGATTTCCTGCATATTTAAAACAATATGGGTCTCCCCCATTCGTCTTGGCAGTACATTTCATCTCAGTGGGTCCACATCTTTGAGAGTAATAACACATTAATGGATGGTACCGTTCTCTCACTTTGCAGATACCCATTGCAAATCATTATTTTAGGTTTTAAGTTTCTTGGTCACTTTAGTAATTACGCTGTTCACATTCTCGAGTTTCGTTGCCGCTTCATTCATGGTAATTTTACTTTCAAAATCCATAACAATGTTACCAACATTAATGAACCTGGAATCAGCAACCTGAACTCCTCCTAAAGCCTGGGATACTTCACTTTTCATGTTAGTACCTTTCACATTATGGCTGGTAGCCTTAACAACAAGAAGGTTTTTCTTAACTTGTTTCCTCTTCCTAGACACAACTTTAGCCCAGTTACCTGTCTCAGAATCTGCTTGGTCAGCTTGCATCATCATCATATCTTCCAGCCTCACCCTCATCTCATCCACTTTTCCGCAAACCTATTTATTATAAGAACTTTTAATGAGTTAAACATAACATGAGCAAAGAGAATGATAAGTGATTGGCTTACCTTGAGAAAAGGACTAATACTATTTCCAGGGATTTATGATATTTCGTTTCAGAGAATATCGTTGCCGTGTGTAGTAGCTTATTCCTCTTGTTTAGTATTTTGAGTAGGCTATCATTAACTTTCTCTTGTAACAATGAATTTACTGAAAAAGACGTCTAGAACGCCTTTTGTTAACAATACGTTGATGTTGACCTTTTTGAGAGAACTGAGAGAGCCGACGTTTTTTCTTTTGCGCCGGAGCCTTTGTCATGCGTCACGCGATATTAAATTTTAGTGAAAAATGTAACACCTGGTTAACATCAAAGTTTAGCCAAGCAAAATTATCATTCTCTAGAAAATTACTGAATATTTTATCTTTAAATTAATGATCATTGAAATATATAAATTAATGAAAATGACAATGAAATCAAACATAAATTATTATATTATCTCTTTTTCCACTGCCTGAAACATCTTTTCCAATTCAGCTTTATAGAATTTTAGCTCACTTACTAACTGCTTTTTTAACTGTAACTCACTCATACAATACTTGCACACCCAAGTGATAAGCTTAATGCTCCCATTTTTAACTCCAACTAGATGAGCACATTTTGTGTGGGCCCACATATGGCATGTACAACAGCCAATCCACTTTGAAGGGTCACCCTTATCATCCATGCCCAACTAGCATAGATCACTGTGCCTTTTGCTAGCCATAGCTTAGTCAGCTTTGTCTTTGTTCAGTCACAGCTACCTCCAATCAGAATTATGGTAAACATGGAGATCAGCGGCGCACCCGAAAAAGTGGGGGGGGGGGGGGTTGCGTGTATGTTTCATTCACCTGCGCATGCATATTCATGCGCGTTGGGTTAAATAAAAACGTACCCCCACCGTTAGACATCCCCACCGTTAGAACATTATTCTATAAACAATTATGATTATATACTGGGGGCTGTGCCCTCCAGACCCCATCCTAATTGATTGAAACTCAGGATCATCGTAAGGGGGTCTCCCCGCAGTGTTTAATCCCCCACGATCATTCCCCTTTAATTTACTCCAAAAAGGTGAAACATTTTGGAACACGGACGAAATAGTTTACGTCCCATCGTTCGCGCCGCCGATCTACATGTTTACCAGCTTTTCCTTAACAGGAAGAGCTGGGTTACACAGGCACCACCACGGGGGTGTAGCCTACGGCCTTATTTGCTAATCTTAACCGCCTTTTTTAATCCCCTTTATAGACTCTTTATTTTAACACGCTGAATACCTTCTTCTTCTTCTTCTTCTTCTTCTTCTTCTTCTTCTTCTTCTTCTTCTTCTTCTTCTTCTTCTTCTTCTTCTTCTTCTTCTTCTTCTCGGATGTCGATAAATTGCAGGGGGACCTAAACTCGATTGCCAATTGGGCGGACAAGTGGCAAATGGAATTTAATTTAAGCAAATGCAAGGTAATGCACTTGGGTTGCCATAATTTAAGAGTAGATTATACCATGAAAGGCCAAGTCCTCGACGCGGTTAAATTAGAAAAAGACTTGGGAGTATTAGTCTCAGACGATTTTAAATTCTCGAAGCAATGCGCGGATGCGTGTAAAAAAGCAAATCGCGTTTTGGGTTATATCGCGCGCAATTTCATCTTCAAATCTAAGGATGTAATTTTACCTTTATATAAATCCCTTGTGCGGCCACTTCTCGAATACGCTGTTCAATTTTGGGCTCCATATTTAATGAAAGATATCGCACAATTAGAAAGAGTGCAGCGTAGGGCTACGAAATTAATTCCAGAGCTGAGGAATAGATCATACGAGGAAAGGCTCAGGGCTTTAGATTTGCCATCGCTAGAAAGCAGAAGATTACGTGGCCAGCTAATTGAAGTATTTAAAATACTAAAGGGTTTCTCAAACGTTGACTTTCGCAATCTGTTCGAACTGGATCATAGGGGAAATACTCGTCAGCACGGGTTAAAATTAGTGAACAAGCGTTTTAACACTAGTATAGCCCAAAACTATTTTACATTTAAAGTTACTCAAAATTGGAATCGGCTGCCCACCCACGTAGTAGATAGCACTTCGGTTAATATGTTCAAAAATCGTCTCGACGTGCATTTGAATAGTTTAAATATAACGTAGTTGAGCACTGTGAATTTGGACGTCCTTGCAGAGAGAGAGAGTTTGGAGCGGAGGTTTAAGGATATGAAATTATGATGACTAAAAATGATGCCGGCGATTCTCTGCATGTGTAGCTTAGATGTCCCATTTCTTTTCCGCCTATCCTATAAGTAGTCTCTATCCCTAAATTAGTTTTTCACCACTAGCAGTCGAGTGGCTGCGGAAGATGAGAAGAAAAACTTTCTATCTCCCCCGACCCCTAGTTTGATTAGTTAAAATTGCACGATAATGTACACATGTAGATAAGTGTGTACAGTAGATAGTATTAAAAAAAAAAAAAAAAAATAGCATGTTAGAGATACACTCGTAGATAAGGGTGTATCGTAGTTTTTGATTTAGTGTAGCGGACTAGCCTCGAGCGGACCTTAGGGTCTTTGCTGGTCCTAGATTCTGTAGTTCTGTAGTTCTGTAGTTCTTCTTTTTAACTATTTCAATCCTTTGAATTTCCAAAACACTCGAAGTCATTTGTCAACTAAGCAAAAAAAGCCATTTATAAATGTTCAAAAAATCCCCATCTTAAATTATAGAGTTATGGATACTAATTGAATTTGTTCTGCTGCATTTCTATTTTTTGGGCAATTTGTGAATCTAGGCATACATTTGCGATCAAGCCGAGTAATTTATCTATTAAAGGAAAGATTATTTTCAGCAATAAATGCAAATAATTTCAATTTTGCCGTTGTAATATTAGTCACGAGAGATTTTGAAGGTTGCATGCCACTGGCAACTTTATTGTTTTGACTAATCACAGTCATATTTTATTTTATTGTACTTAAATCTTTAAAATCAACCACATACTAAATCACCCATCTCTTGAAATTTGTGGTTACGTTATCGGGCTCTGTTTACAAAGATCCTATGATACCTCGTCAGTTCTCTCACATTTCAGAGTACATATTTTAACCCTCTTTTTATATTGGTATTACAAACATATTAATGACAAAAACAGTATCATCATCATCACTAACTCTATAATTGTACCAGGCAATGGCTTCGCCACTCGACTTGGAAGAGATCTTTAACTATTTTACACTCAACAATAAGTCACAGCCGGCAAAGGAGGAAAAGTCGAGGAAAGACACTTCAAGAAATCCTCAACGAACTTTG
The DNA here is from genome assembly GCA_963969495.1 of Ceratothoa steindachneri. NCBI lineage: Eukaryota > Metazoa > Arthropoda > Malacostraca > Isopoda > Cymothoidae > Ceratothoa > Ceratothoa steindachneri. The sequence goes on along the minus strand of OZ018333.1, from coordinate 3,149,910 downwards.
CTTTTTCCCCACGGGGACTTCAAGATCTATTTTGTACAGAGCCACGTATAGTCGACCCATGTCTGGCTAATTTCCCACGCAGTCCCCCCCCCTCCCTCGGGGTGCAGGTGCGCCAGAGTGAACTGAGCTGCCATTCATCTGGTCTTGCTCTAACTATGTCGGTCCACTTTGATAGACATAAATGGAGATGTAAAGGAAAGCAGGTTTGAGGATTAGCCCACTGTGGAGCTCTACGGAAGAGCCAACCGGTTACGAGGCGAGGCTGAAAGCTTTGGGGAAGAGTTTGCTTTAATCTCTAAGGGTAGTTTTCGGCCAAGACCACAGGGGGACATGCAACCGTGGAGTGTAGAACGAAACAAGAGGCAGTAGAGACACTACGCGAAATAGGTCTACAACCAGTAATCCCGCCGCAAATACAGACGCACAGGAGCGTCGTATGCAGGAGATTAGATCCTTAGATTGGGCAACACTCCAAGGAGTAAATAAAGGGGGAAATCGCGAGAAACCAACCATGGGCCAAGGTTTTAGAAATTATCAAATTCTTGAACAAAAATGAGAATACAGAGTACGCACACGTATTCAAGGTAATCTTCTTGGACACATCGATGGCTCAAACGGCAAAAGAAAATAGATTCCTGTTATTCAATGCCAAAATCAGTGGAGAGCAGATAGAAAGGGAAGAATTTACTCCCATACAATTCTGATTCCGCTGTTACAAGATAGAGAGTCACGTGACAAAAGACTGCCCTGAACAACAGGATATCTGCTCAAGGTGCAGTGAGACGGGGCACCACTGGAAGATTTGTAGCAGTCCGATGGAGAAGTGTGCCAACTGCGGTCAAAGACACCACTCCATTGCTATGGCCTACCCTCTAAAAAAAGAACTGATAAAGAAAGAAGTCCAACAAAAGAAAGAAGAGCAAACCAGAAAACAAAACACAACGTACCCTCAAGCAGCGAAGGCAGTCCTTACGGCTAGAAAATGAAAATTCTATAAAAATCCTGACATGCATCCTGTATGCACATCTCAGAAATCTTACAAACCCGGGAACCTTTGCAAAGGAGCTCAATCAGATGCTCGCTAAAAACGGGATGAGCGAGATGTGGTTCCCTGATAATCCACCATCAGGGGACGTACTCCAACTGCAAATGGTCCCCAAAGAAATGACGGGTAAAAGCCAGCAGACGGAAAATAAAAATAATAAGGAGGTCAGGCGGCCAGATCCAAAGATCGAGGCTAAAAGAGAGAGAGAGAGGCGGCCGCTAAGGCAGCCCAGAAATTACACAATGTTTGGAAAGAGAAACTGACTCCTCCGATACCACGGACACCTCGGACTCAGAGGGCTCCGTATGTGAGGTGAAACCTCGAAAAGGAAAAATAAAAAATAATAAGAAAATCGACGCGGACAGAGTAAACCTTAACATCTACGCCACGGAGCAATTTCCCTTCTCGAAGGACTGAGACACGAATAAAATCTGTGTGGGGATAAAAAAGAAGTTCTACAAATGGGACTTCGACGCTCAATGCGACGAGGAAACGGTTGAGGAGGCATTGTTTAACCAAAACATTGCCTTCCTCCGAGAAACATTTGTGGAACTCTCCCCAGCTGAGTACAAAAAGAAAAGGAACGGGAAACGTAAGTCGACAACCTGTAAACACTAAGACATCCACCTAAGCCAGAACAGAGAATGGAAAACCAGAACAACAGGTTAAGGATCTTAACTCTCAACGTGAATAGATGGGTTTGAGGGTTTATGGTAAGTTACAAGTGGGTTGCTGCCCAATTTAAGTGGATTCTATATGGCCGCTAGGGTGAAACGAAAAATATCATCTATAAAAGGTGGAGGAAACAACTTTGTGACAAAAATTAAAAAAAAAAACGACGGGTTAAAAGATTCCTCCGCCAATATGAATCGAAGACGGGTGTGTTGAGGAGTAGTTAAAAGGGTCGGGAAACAGGACAACCGGAAAATGGTAAAATGGCTACAATCCAATAAAAGGTGGGTAACCGATTGGTCCCCACAGCAAAAACGACAGCAAGGGCTGATATGAGCATCACCCGAAACAAGATGGCCGTGAGTAAGTCTCATGTGGCCAATGCGAACTCGGCAAAGGGCCACCTCCAACGACCGCATTCTATGACGGCTCGTTTGCCAAGAGTGAATACAATTTTTAATTTTGTATAGTTTGGATGATGAGCAGTCATCCCATTCATTCTGCCACAGTTGAAAAATATATTTTCTCATTGAAGGAAAGTAGTCCCTAAAAGGCAGAACCAAGTTCTCAGGGGACACGGAATGTGCTGAGCGAGCCAGCCGATCAGCCCTCTCGTTGCCCAGGACCCCCACATGCCCAGGGACCCAGCAAAAAATAATTCTATATCGGGATGCATTTTGGATCAGCCAGTTGCAAATTTCTGTGACCAGGGGATGGGACGCATTAAAAGATTTAATTGACTGTAAGACACTCCTTGAGTCGGTAAAAATGACAAAATCACTAAAAGGTAAAATTTGAATGAGTCTAAAGGCTAAAAGGATTGCTGAAAGTTCTGCAGTAAAAATGGATGCTCCTGGCGGCAAAGATAAAGTTAGGAATTCTCCTCCTGGGTAGATGGCTGCGGCGCCCACGCCACCGTCCGACTTAGAGCCATCCGTGTATAGTGGGCAGCATTGTTTGTGGGAGATCGAATGCTCTAAGAACAGGCTTTTAATGATGCGAGGGTCCATGGAGGACTTCTCCAGGCTCCACATGTTGGTATGTACTGTGGGGAGAGGAGCACGCCCCCTAGGGGTCAGTAAGAGTTGAAGGGTTCAGGACCCTTGGAGCACCCAGGTTAGAGAGATGATCTCCTATGCGAAGGTCCAAAGGGCAGTGTAAAGGTGGCAACTTATCATATGCCGCCAGTGATTCGGCAGCATACAAGCATCTGTAGACCTCTGATACAGAGGCTTGCTGTACTCGGCAGAGGTATCGCATGCAGATTTGAAGTCTATGGTAGGGTAAAGGGAGTACCCCACTCTCGCAGTACGAAAGGCTCCACTAGAAAGGCGAACTCCGAGGTTTCGAATGAGTTTCAGCATTTTAAGGGCTGAGGGGGAAGCCGATGAGTAAATTTGACAGCCATAATTCAATTTGGATTGAACGAGGGCTGTGTATAATGTCCACAATGTTTGTCGGTCACTGCCCCACGAAGTGTGTGAGAGGACTTTCAAAATGTCTAGAGCCCGCAGACAGCCTGTTCGAAGTCGGCGTAGGTGTGGTAACCAGGATAACTTTGGATCGAGAGTTACGCTGAGGAACCGAAACTCGGAGACAAACTCTATATCTTCGCCTTGTAGGGAGATAAATGGCGGAACGAGAACCGCTGCCTCGGTGGAAATACATTGCTTTTGTTTTGGTCGTGGAAAAGCGGAATTCCTTAAGTTGTGCTCCTTTGGATACAGCATCGACCGCCAGTTGTAGCCGACGCGCTGCTGATGATAGGCGAGGTGAGGAAGCGTATAGTGCTAAATCATCGACAAACAGAGTTGCCGATAAACTCTCTGGGAGAGACGAAATAATATCATTGATGGCAATTATAAAACATAAGACACTTAGAACACTGCCCTGAGGAACTTCCTCCTCTTGGGGTTGCTGGTCAGAGTATGCGTCTCCAACACGTACCTGGAAGGATCGAGATGCTAAAAAACTTTGAATAAGTGACGGTAAAAGGCCTCTCATTCCCCAAACGTATAGCTGCTTCAAGATGCCATATCTCCATGTTGTGACATAGGCTTTCCCAATATCGAAAAATATGGCCACGACTCGGTGCTTTAATGAGAAAGCTTTCCGGACCAATCCTTTGAAACGTACTAGTAGGTCAAGGGTACTATGACCTTTGCGGAAGCCACATTGAAATGGAGAGAGAAGGTAATTGGTTTCTAGGAACCAGTTTAGGCGCTCCAATATCATTTTTTTCCAGCAACTTACTCAAACAGCTGGTGAGAGCTATAGGGCGGTAGTGATATGCACCCAACCCGTCCCTGCCCGGTTTGACAAAGGGAAGGATGATCCCAATGCGCCATGATGACGGGTAAAAACCCTTCACCCATATAAGGTTTTACAAATCAAGCAGGAAGAGAGTAGAGTGTGGATGTAGGTGCCGAATCATATCGAAATGGATCTCATCAAGGCCAGGGGAAGTAGATCTGCAAAGGGACAAAGCGCTTTGCAGCTCATGGATACTGAATAGAGCGTTATACGGAAGTCTTAGATTTTGTTGTGAAGTTGAGAGAATGAGATTCTTCCTTTGATTTGTAGGATTGAAAAGCCTTATCATAACGGCTGACACTGATGACGGCGCGGAAATGGTCAGCAAAAGCATTGCTGACCGCAAGGCCGTCATTCTCCAAGGAACCGTCTAAGTTGAGTGTGGGGGTATGATGATTAGCATAACGGCCTTTGATCTTATTAATCCTCTTCCAGATCTTAGCAGTAGGTGTCATAAAGGCAATCGATGAAACGTATCTGCGCCATGAATTTCGGCGAGCCTGACGAAGGGTTCATTGGCGAAGAGCACGAGCTTGGTTTCGGTCGACCTTGTTGCACAAAGTTGGGTTCTTTCGGAATCGGGCATAGGCTAACTTGTAATTTTTGATATTTGTTGCACACGTCGAGGTGCACCAGGGCACGGTTGAGCGGCCCGTGACAGGTCGCCTCCGTGGGATGGTCTGTGTTGCTGCATTGTAGATAGTCGATGTAAAGTATTCTACTGCCGCGTTCACTCCATTGAAGGTCCCAAAGGATGCATTTGTGAAGGACGCCTCTTGGAAAACTTCCCAATCTGCATGACCTAAGTCCCACTTAATGGGCATGGTTGTATGAAGGCTAACTTGAAGGGCCGACAAGACAATAGGGAAGTGGTCACTCCCATGGAGATCGTCAAGAATTGACCATCGAAATTCCGTGAAGCAATCAGGGGAACAAACAAACACGTCAACACAGCTAAAAGAGTCCGTCTGGACATGATAAGAGGTAAAATCACCAGTATTTAAAACACAAAGAAGATCAGATAATAAACGAGACTCTAAAACACTGCCTTTGGCATTTCGAGTGATGTCACCCCAGTATGGGTGACGGGCGTTAAAATCTCCTAGTAATAAGAATGGGGATGGCAACTGGTCTATAAGTTCTAAAAGGTCGGATCTTGACAATGATAAACAAGGGGGTAGGTAAATAGAGCAAACGGTGAAAAGCTTAGCAAGAAAAACCCTCACGGCAACAGCTTGGAGGGTAGTTTATAGGGAGATGAGAGAAACATGGTAGGATGAAGATACCATGATTGACACCCCTCCATGAGAGGGGCTTCCGGCGGAAAGGGTCGTATATCCAGTTTATTCTTCTGGAGACAAATGACAGAGGGGTGGATAGTCGTCAAAAGAATTTTGAGTTCCTCCCACTTTGGAAGAACTCCTTGACAATTCCATTGTAAAATGGAAGATATTATGTGTGACGATTAGATACCACTGTGTATATCTTTTTCTATTTTGATGCCGATATTGTATTTGAGGTTCGTCCCAAAGAGATTGGGAGAAGGAGAGCTGATTTTGAGGAGCCTGCTTTTGCAGGGGGAGAGATCCTAGATCGAGCAGTAACTGGGTTTTTTTTCGTGGGTTTTGGAGAACCGACCGAGGCCCTTGATTGTAATCCGGGCTCGCAACCTGGCGGAAAAGGAAGATCAAGAAGGGATTTTCGGCCGGTAGATCCGGATTCATGGGTCGAGGGTATTTTCGGTGTCTGAGGAGTTGGTCCAACCGCCGCAATTGGTGATGTTGGAGTATCAACTGCTTCCATCGGATCTTGGGTTGAAGGGTGAGCGGAACGAACAGGTGATCTAAGCGAGGTGTGTAGAGCTGGGTGTATATCTGCCATCGTTTGGATCAGGATGGGGCCTACGTCCTGTGAAGGGCGAGACGGACTTAAGGGCATAGAATGTTCAACCATAGGGGAGGAGTCCATTGGAGATTCTCGGGGTTCGGCCGAGTCAGCTGCAGAGCCTGCCCGCTTATTGGTGGTCGATGACCCAGGTGAGGAATCCTTTCTCTTACCACTGGGCTTTGGGTCTCGGGGCCGGGTGGATGAACCTTTACTGGTCGATGTTGAGGATTCTTTCAAATAGCGTCTGATGTCTTCAAGTGTCTCACCCTGAGCGTCTCTCCCAGCTAGAGCTGCTGGAGAGAGGGGGACTACATTGGTTATCTCGGTGTGAGAGCGATGCTTCGATTGCATATCCTGAATGTTTTCGAAGCTGCGAGTAGATCTAGGGTGAAGTGCTTCAGGCTGGTTGGAACTCGCGCGTGATGGTCGGTTTCGGCCAGCGTCACATAAAAAGTCAGAGAAGAGCCGGCCGAGTGGCGAGGTTTGTGCTCGGGTGCGCTGGCGGGCCTCTCTTATATCTAGACGTAGGGAGTCGCGCAAAGCGAGAACTTCCTTTTCATATAAAAATATAGAGCAGAGATTTGACGCAGCACTGTGGGTACCTCCGCAGTTGACACAGCGGGGTGTTTTGGTGCATTCGAGTTCATGGTAGTCAGAGCTACAATTCACGCAGGAGCGAGGGTGCCGACAGGCACGGCCAACATGTCCAAATTGATTGCAATTGAAGCAGCGTCTGGGTAGTTCGATGTAGGGACTTACCGGGACACGAAGGTACACACTTTAATATACTGCGGCAGTTCTTGTCGTTCAAATGTTAAAATCAGTGTGGCGGTTGGGACTTTAGTGGAGCCTAATGTTTTAGTTACCCTGTGTACGTGTGTGGCACGTTGGGTACTGAGCTTACTCTGAAGGCGGGTGGGGTTGTAGTCCTTTAGTTCGTTGGAACGGACGACACATTTGACGAAATTCAGATGCGGATGGGGCGAGACAGTTATTGGAACTTCAGCTATCGAAGATAGATTTCAGTCAAGGTTGTGTTGAGAGTGGGATGACACCTCGACTACGACATCACCCCTTCCTCTTGACCACATCCGGCGGGGTTCACCACAGCGGGACTCAAATGATTCATTTACGTCAAACACATCGACTTTTGCAAGTGGGATGTCAGATGATGAATTCATGACAAGAAAGCGAGGATAATCAAGATCCGGGTCTACTTCGTTGGAATAGGGGTCCAACGAGCGAGGGAAGGCTGAGAGGGGAGCTAAGGAACGTTTGGTCTGAGAACCCTTACGAGAAGGGGAGGTTTTTGGTTTATGGCTAGCCATTGCAAAAAGAAAAAAACTTCGCATTCTCCCTCGGGGCTCCCCACCATGGAGGCCTACAAGGGCCCGGCACTACTGCAACTATACAATCAGTTATGTCCGGTATGTCCTCTTGGAGAATGGATATGGATCCACCACACCATCTTTATAACCCTAAGAGGCTGCCCGAGTTCTCCTACGCACGGAGAAAAGGGGCCAACGATGAGTTTCTCCTTGGGCATTCGGTAGACAAAGGCGGTGAAGATGCCCAGCCTCTTCCACCTCCATTAAAGAACAATTCGGAATCAATCCATTAAACGAACAGAGAGCGGGTATCGATAAGGACCACTAGATAGGTGAAGGAAGAGGGGGAAATAAAGGGTAGTGGAAGAGCGTAATAGAGGAGGAAAGAAAGAGGGGCATGTTAAAAGTCTTGTTGGCAGCACCATGGGTCCCCTAGGGGGTCTAGGGCTGACCTCCCTCGCCACGAGAAGTCCAGAGCCTCTCTGGGAACAACGCCTGAAGAAAAGATCCCAGAGAGGGAGGAGGTGAATGGATGGGAGGGGAAAACTACGGCATACGGAAACATATTCCGTGTGCTTGATCCCCACATCATACTTATCACGGAGCATGGTATCGATACGACCAACAGGCAGTTAAATATACCAAGCTACAGAGTGGTCTCGAAAAAACATTCTCAGGAGAGGTACGAAGGTGCTGCCTTTGCCGTTAGAAGGAATCTCTCGTTCAGACACCTTTCGGATATGGACGAGTCCTTCGTGGCGGTAGAGCTGCACACTCTAGAGGGCAAGCTCATAATCCTGGCAGCATACTAACCACCTCGGTGAAGATACCTTCCTCTCACAAGTTTCTACACCCTGTTTGGCCACGGCAGAATGGTATTCTTTGGGGGCGACCTCAATGGCCGATGACGAACGACTGGTTATGGTAACACGAATGAAAGAGGCCATAACTTGGAAATGATTATGCGAAGGAAAAACATCCAGCGGATAGGTCCGGATTTTCCGACCTATATCACCGTTCGATCAGCAACAAAGTCCGGCATAATCATGACAAGCGATGGCTTTCCCTTCAATTACCATAGTGAGCCAGGCCCCACAGTCCCCAGCGACCACATAGCGATCTTGACGACCATTTCTCTCGTGCCAATCCAGCCTCCAATCCCTCTTCACAAAAGCTACGCTCCCGCCAACTCGGAATGCTACAAGGAAATCCTTGCTAGATTTGAACCAGTGGACCTAAACGTAGCAATGCTAAAGAGGATCGACGAGGAGCTGGAGAAGATAACTGCCCACATCATTGAGGCGGATCGCGAGAGTGTACTGATCACGAGGTACAAAACTCTCCCACAACCCAGATGGACCGTGAAAATGAGAGAGATCGCTAGAGTGCACAGGGAGATGTATGAAGAAATTAGGAGAGAAGGTACAAATCGGGACAGAAGCTCGCTGCTACGACGCCTGAGTGAAGATCTAAAGCAGGCTATTAACCAGCAACAGGCTGAGATCTGGGACAGCCTGATTGAAAAAGTAGACAGCGAGGTGAGACCTGATGTGTTCTGGCGACTTGTGAACAAGTTAAAAGGTCTTACAAGTAGAGAAAAGACCAGCATTAAGAAGGGCAATGACTACTTGGAAGACCCGGAGGTTTTGGAAGAGAGATTCCGCACATTCTGGAAAGATGTCTTAGCGATAACACCAGAAGACAATGCGGAATTTGACCAGGAATTCGAGGGCCAGCTGATTGAAGATCTTAATCAGATTGTACATCGCACGCTCCCACATGCCTATGTCGATGAATGGAGGGTTTTGGCAGACCATGGCCGACCAACTACACCTGAAGAGGTCATGAAAGTCCTAAAAACCTTTAAACAAAAGGCACCAGGCTGGACGGGCATCACCAAAAATAACGTGGTGCATGCACCTCGGGAGATCATTCAGGGAATCACGAACATCTACAATCCTTCCCTGAATACGGGCTACTTCCCCGACGGTTTAAAGATGGCTAAAATCAGATTTATACCTAAAGGGAGGAAGCCTGATCAACTGGTGGACTACAGGCCAATATCTCTCCTGGAGATTATAGGCAAAGTCTACGAGAAGCTTCTGGCCAACAGGTCACAAGACCAACTGACCGAGCTAGAAGCCCACAGCTCTCAGAAACACGGGTTCCGCAAGAGAAGGGGCACTGACACAGCCCTTGCCCTTCTCACCGAAAAGCTAGCCCGATGTAAAGCTGAGAGTAAGTACGTAGACGTGGTGATGCGAGATGTGCAAAAGGCCTTCGATAAGGTTTGGCTAAGAGGATTACAACACAAGATCTTAGGCCTCCAGCTGAACCCCACCCTGGAAAGGGTCCTCTGCGATTACATCATGCGCAGAAAAGCCTGAATTTCGATCGAGGGCTACAGAGGACTCGAGTTCGAACTTGCTTGTGTACACACTGGACTTACCTGATCTAGTAGGGGATGACGTGATGTACCCGCAGTTTGCAGGCGACATCACACAAATCATCCCCAGCTACTAAAAACATGCTTGATTTCAAGCAAGGCAGACAGCCATCGAAATCGATAACATCAGTCGATACGAACGAAAGTGGAAAATCAAGACAAACCGCCGAAAGTTCCAGATCCTTCCAAGAAATCGCCAAAAACGTGTTGATGTCTTAGTGGATGGCGAAATATACCTGTACGGAAATGAAGGCAAAGTTCTAGGTCTGCACTTAACATCAAAAGGATACAAAGTGCACATTAACAGCCGAATCTCCCTAGCCAAAATACAGCTCGGAAAACTGTATAGATTTAAAAACATAAGCTCCAAAAATCTTTAAAAAGTATACACTGCTCTGGTACGCTCGACCTTAGTGTACCCGGCAGTTGTCATGCAGGCTGCGAGTTCCACCTCTCTCAGACAAATGCAGAGAGTGCTATAGCTGATAGCTATAGCACAAAGGATAGACCATATTCGACAAACAGAACTGCACGCAAGAGCAGGTCTGAATCCACTGAATATGGAACTCCAAAGGCTAGGGAGAAAGACCTGGGACAAGATTGAAGATGAGATATTCCCGAACTTGAACCTCGACCTAGACATTCCGAGAGCAGTTAGGGGCCACGCCACTAGGCAAGCCCTATTCTCGAGCGGAAGAAACTGCTCCCGAGAAAAACAAATTGGAATATATACATAAACAAAAATAACAGAACCATCTAATTAAAATTGAAGAAAAAGAGGCGAAGTGTCCACAACTTAAACAAATCAAATAAAAATGGAATGATAACCTTAACACCGGCAAAATAAGAATTATAAATTGTTATTTAAAAAACAAAGAAAATTATATATAGCAAACAAAAAACTTGAAAGGCTTGAATGCCGCGACGGAAGAAAGATAAAAATTTATTTATTTAATTAAAAAGAAAAAGGTGTATATATGTGTATATCTGTGAGAAGTGTATATATATATATATATATATATATATATATATATATATATATATATATATATATATATATATATATATATATAAACAAAAAAACAACAAACTAGACTAACCAAAAATAACAAATGGGAGGAAGAGAAGACAAGACAAAATAAAAAAAAAGCAGAGAGATGCTCTCTACACCAAGGCAAACTCGACTTCTTTTAATCTTTATATATCTACCAAACATTTTCTTTCTTATTACATCAAGTTCAAGTTCAAGCTTCGCCACTCCTTGAGCTTCGCTACATTAAGATTAAAATCTAAAAAAATCAGCCATGGTTAAATTTTATGAACTTCGCCAATTATAATAATTTAAAAAGGAACTAAATTTCCCCCCTTTCAAAATATCACGTTGCTAAAATATAGTTATAGAAGAAGATATATAAAAATACATTTTCTCAACTTCACCATTTGTAATTCTTTTGAGTTTTAAAAAATTCACAAAATTTCGATACTTATTTCTGAACTTCACCATTTTGGATTTTGATATTATAAAAGGATTTTATACCTACGGGGTTTTGGTCTAAAAAAAGAAAGAAGCTTTTTTCACCTGAAAAAATTGCTTCTATATACAACCCTCTACCCCCCCCCAAACATCCATCCCTTAATTTTTAACTTTTTACCCATCTTCAAAAATCCCGTTATGTAATTATAGAGTTAGTGATGCTTATAATTGGCGAAGTTGAGAAAACGTACTAGGGCATATTTTTAAGAGGAATTTTAGAATTCCCCCCCATTCTCTTTTCACCGCTTGTCTATTTTCTCTATCCATCCATACATCCTATCGTCCTTCCCTACACGCACTCAGACTTTTAATAAGAATCAGAAACCTGGTTTTGAGATTACATTTAAATTAGATCAAATATAATTAAATAAATGATAATATAGGCAAGTATAAGCCTTCAAAATAACCTTCTACGTTGATCAAAAACTATCACCTAAAATTCATTTTTAACAATATTTTTTTATATAAAATTTAATTCAGATTATATTTTATAAAGCTTAATCGTTTTTAATCCTTTGTATATATTTTATCAGCAACATTTAATTAAACCTTAAATAATAAATTTAACAAATTTTAGACACTGACTAAAACAAATATTTCATTTATCAATATATTTTTTTTTAATCAACACCACTTTTGTTCAAACAGGAAAATGTTGCATTAAAAAAATGATATCAAATAAGAAAGACTAAGCTAACTAGCTTAATGCCCCTAACTGATGTTGTCGTGTGGGGGAGAGGGGAGTTTCTTTTGACCCTCACACAGCCAAATTCATAGATACAGCATGGATTTTTTTTAAGGCCCCTAAAACCCCTTGGGCCATGTGCTCCCTGGTCTATTATTGGATAAATGGAATAGGAATGTCAGTACACTATACAGAATTAAAGGACATCTCCAGTAACAGCTAAACTTCCTTTAGTTTTCAGTGAAGGATACTTCCAGTAGTCTTTAATTTTGACTGTAAAAACTAGTTAGTTATCCGGGTCTTCGGTGCTTGGGAGGGGAGCTCGAGGCTTGACTCTCGCATCAATCAGATTAGATGAAACATCAGATAATGCTTCATCCATAGAGTCGGGATCAACGTGAAACTGAACAGTTTTTTCAGGGATCGATTAATGGCTCATCACACTGTGGTCGAAGGACCTTTGGCGCTCACATCTGCGGAATCACTTACTTCGTTGGAAGCTGAAGCGAATCCACCAGAGTAGGAGGCTAGCTCGGCCGTGCTCAATTTCCCCAGGTTTACTGATCATATTCTAATTGCAGTCATATTGGCGTGATTGTAGAGGGCTTTTATATGGAAACTGACCAGTTAGTCAAAACAATCAACCACAATAAAACTTAGTTAACACTAACCTATGCGGTGCAGCAAATCTCGTGTAAGGCAGCAACAAATGTAACGGAGTGAATGTGGCAGTGCAGTGGTGTAGGCTGTGGAAAGAGTTAACACTAACCTATGCGGTGCAGCAAATCTCGTGTAAGGCAGCAACAAATGTAACGGAGTGAATGTGGCAGTGCAGTGGTGTAGGCTGTGGAAAGAGTTAAAAAAAGAGTCGAGAACTATCAAACTTCTCCGCCCCCGAATAGTCGTTACCACTAACAAATAGACTAAGCTGGCGTGAGGCAGAGGGAATTGCTATATACTCAACATGCAGAGGAATTCGCGTAGCGTCTGGAAAGTGACAAAAATACTATGAAAAAAAACAATAAAACACTAATAGTTCTATTTCTGTGCACCTGGTAGTCTCCTATTTTTTTCGCTGAAAACAAAGTTAGCTAAATATTCTGCAAAAATGAAGATCGGTGACGCGAACGATAGGACGCAAACTATTTCGTCCGTGTTCCAATATGTTTCACCTTTTTTGAGTAAATTCAAGGGGACTGGAATGCTCGTGGGGGGTTTAGCACTGCGGGGAGACCCCCCCCCCACAACGATTATCTTGAGTTTCAATTAATTGAGGGGAGTCTGGGGGGCACAGCTCCCCAGTATATAATCATAATTGTTTATAGAATAATGTTCTGACGTTTTTATTTAACCAAACGCGCATGAATATTCATGCGCGGGTGGACGAAACATACACGCAAAAAAATACACTTTTTCGGGCGCGCCGCCGATCTTCATGTTTACCAAATATTCGAGTACACATTTCCATGACTGAAGACCTATTAGGGACCATCTTATCATCCAGAATTAGAAAAAGAAATATCCAATCCTACATATTGTTATCGTGGTAGCAACAAACGCTTACCTTTAAGAACATTGACGAAGCACAAGCACAGAAAAGAGCGGCTGTTGTCGTGTAGGGTTCGGTTTTATAATCGGCTGAATTATAATTATAATTGAATTTAAATTAATTAATATTATTTTAAATTTAATTGATATACTTGCACTCATTACAATATTTACTGAATTTAATCTGAAGAAGTATTTAAACGAAAGTGAGTACTGATAATAATGAATGCTAATGATCGATCTCTGAGAAGTGTACAAGGCGGGAAAAGTAAACAAGAAGGCCTAAATCATAATTGTGCAGTGTCCGTTTGGACTCCGTGCAGGATACATGTATTATGCTCTTGCTCCATGATAAACTAATTTTTTTAGCTTAAAATCCAGTGAATTCAGCCCAGACAAGAGCGAAAGCCTAATTGGGGACATTGTTAAACAATTCTGAGCGTAAAATAAGAAGTAAAACTTGAGGATTGATGGGATACAAACGGAAATTCACGCTGTGAACACGTGGTTAGCGAAAGACAGTGACCATGCCCTCGGGGCAAGGGGCGGCGCCCGTAGCACCCCAGGGAGATCGGTGAAGCGGACGCGGAACCGGTCGCCTTTAGCGTCACCAAGGGAGACCTCCACGCCGAAGAGGACCGCCCGCAGACTGGAGCTGGAGTTCTCACACTCAGAGGCATCCAGCGATGAAAGCGGTTGCCTCGTCAGCGACGAGAGCTTCCACACCGAGGAAGCCCAGCAGGAGAACGAGGGAAGCTGGGAAACAGTCTCTCATTCTCGACGAGGCTCCTGGCCCAAGTTCAAACTGGTGCACCAAGAGAACACCACGAGTGCCTACCAGACTGTGACGGAGCTGGAGAGCGCGCGCCTTGGCCTGGGAATAAACGTACGCCATAATCTCAGCGAATATGTCCTCACCCCGAAGGAAGATGGGTCGGAGGACCTGCTGCGCCGCCTTGCCGAGGAGGGGGACCGAGTGATCCTGCTCGACCTCCGCGTGAGGAGGCACAAGGTGGTGCTGGAGCACTGCCCCACCAATCTCCCCTTCCAAGCTGTCGAGGACCACTTCCACGTGCTCTCGGCAACACGGCCCCGGGCGCACAGAGACAAGGTCCCCACGAGGCAGATCTTGCTAGTGTAAGAGAGGCTGCCGCCCCCCAAGCTGGATCTGGGCAACTGGGGCCGCTACGCCCTGCGCCCCTACCAGGATGAGCCTGTGAGGTGCTACAAGTGCCAGCGCTTCGGGCACCTGCAGGCCACGTGCCAACACCCCCATCAGGTGAGGAGGTGTAGCCAAGTGCACCCGATGGAGCAGTGCATCGGTCGCCACAAGGCCAGCGAGGCCACCACGGCACCAAGGGGCACCACGCGTAGAACGTGAAGTGCCCCGAGCGCATGACGAGGATGCCACAGAGACACCGGCAGTAGCAGCAACAGAGGGAACCACGTGCCCCCCCTCAGTAACAAAGGCAGCAGCAGCAGCGAGAACCACGTGGGCCTCCCCAGCAAGAAGACAGCCGACGCCTTGTCCCCGCGCCACCACCAAACAGGCCAGCGTGGGCTTCCCATCCGCCCCCACCCCCCAACAACCCGGCACAGGTCAGGTCGAGGTGGGGCAGGGAGAGAGGCGGGCAGCGAGAGGGGTGACAAGCAGCTGCACCACCGGCAACTACGCTCACACCTCCACCCAGCCCCCCACCTCCTTGGACCCTAAGCCACAGAGGATTGGGGGGAAGGGGAGGACTCAGGCGTCGGGCCCACCCAGATGAGGAGACGTCCACGGTGCTGCCCAATGACCAACCTCCGAAAGTCTCGACGTGAACCCCCTGACTACGGCGGGGGACTCAATGAGGAGGCAGAGCCATTGTGGACGTCATCCTCGCGTGTGTGGTACGGTTTGTGAAGAGGCTGCTCGACGGCTGGCAGAGCACCGCAGCCCTCACCGAGAAGGACCTCAACGCACTCCACGCAAAGAGGTGCTCACCGCCGTCACAGGGGGCGACCTAGAGCCCCCACCATCATCTTCAACGCCGAGGGGGCCCACCCAACACCCTCTCCACCCACCGCACGCCCACAACTAAGATGCAGGCGCGGAGTAATAGCCCCGCCCACCCAGCCAACGCGCCGGCGCCCACGCTGAGGGTGCTGCAGTGGAATGTGCAGGGCCTCCTCCCCAAGAAACACCAGGTGCTGCAAGCCGTCTTCCAGGAGGACCTAAACCTGGTTCTCCTGCAGGAGCCGCTCACCCCGGCCGGCTTTGAGTTGCGAGTGGCAGGCTACACTCTCCACTCGCTTCCGGCCGGCGACGGAAATGGGCGTGGCTGTGTAGCCCTCATACGGAACACCATGCCGCATAGGAGGATCACCGCACCCATGCACAGTGGGGACGGCGTGGAGGTCCTGGCACTGAGGCTGCAGCTGGGGCTCCTCCCTCTCATGGTATACAACGTATACAGGAGCAAGCGGCACCTGCTGGAGGCAGGGGGAACTGCTCTCCCTCGCATCCCACTCCAGCCTCCTTGTAGCGGGTGACTTCAACGCCCACTACCCCGTGCTGCACTCTGTCACGAACCAACGCGACTGGGTGCTACCTGGCCGACCTGCTCGAAGAAGACCCTCATGTCCGCCTCCTCAACACCGGGAAAGCAATCACGTCCATGGGGGGCGGCTCGGCCTCACGCTGGTGTCGGGTTACCTACAACCCGGCACCACCTGTCAGGTCCACCCCACCCTCACCAGCGACCACTACGGGACCCTCACCTCCCTCACTATGACCCCAGCAGTTCCTCCTCTCCCGCTGCCGCAGTGGAACGTCAGGAGGGCGGATTGGGCCAAGTTCTAAGGCGCCCTGGACGAGTGGTGGTCCACGTACTTGCCGCCTATGGACCTGCACCAGCAGGAGAGGGACCCAACGACGGCCATAGAGAGTGCAGCAGACGCTGCCATGCCCAGGACAGCCCCGAACCGCCGCCGCCCGGACTGGTGGTTTTATAATGAGTAGGTCCGGGAGCACAATCACCGCGTCAACGTCCACAGGAGGCTGTATGAGAAGCGCCCGACCGCCACCAACCTGCGGGTCCTGCAGGACGTGGTGGCCCGCGCGTGGCAGTTGTCCCTTAGCATCAGAGAAGCAAAGTGGCTTGAGTGGTGCGCCTCTTTCAGCCAACACACCTTCTTCGGCTAACTGTGGGAGTACTTCAGGAAGGCCTCAGGCGCTGCCCCGCCCCGCCCAGCCGCCCACCCACGCCCACAGCAAAAGGCAGAACGGCTGGCGAACTGCTTCACAGCGAGGAGTTCCCGCAGCAGCTCCCTCCCCACACCCGCCACCTCCAGCAGCAACTATGCGCACAGCGCGACGTGGAGGTAAGGGAGGCGCGGGGCCAGCCGCACGAGACGGACCAGTTTTTCAAGTTCGAAGAGCTGGCCAGGGCGAAGCGTGGGCGTGACACAGCAGCGGGGCCGACAGAGAGCGGAACTCCGTGCTGGAACACGCTGGGCCCACCGGGGACGCCGCGCTGCTGGCCCCTGTGAACGTGTCGTGGATGGCAGGCCGTCTGCCGCCCTCCTGGAAGGACGCCGACATCCAGCGCATCCCCAAGCCGAAGGATCCCACCACCTTCAGGCTAATCTCCCTCTTGAGCTGCACTGGAAAAACAGCGGAGAGGATGGTGTTGAGTCGCGTACAGTGGTGCGTGGGGAGCTTTCACCCCCACGTGTTCGGCTACACCAGGGGGGTGAGCACGGCGGACTGCCTCATCACCCTCCTGGCTTACTCTAACAACCAGCCCACCATCGTAGTCTTCCTCGACATCGAGAAGGCTTTCGAGCTGGCCAGCCCCCACGCCATACTGGCCGCCCATGTGAGGAAGGGCATCCGAGGGAGAGTGCTAGGCTGGCTCCAGGACTACCTTCAGCAGCGCCGGGTCCGTGTGAAGTTTCAGGGTCACAAGTCTCCCTAATTGACCTTCGAGAACGGGACGCCCCAGGGGGGCATCCTCATCCCGTTTCTCTTCAACGTGCTGATGGAGCAGCTGGTGGCGCTCCCCTATCGGGAAGGTACCGTCCTCCTCATCTACGCCGACGACCTGGCCCTCGTCGTCACCAGGCGCGGCGACAAGCTCGCGCAGGCTCAAGAGGCGCTCCACCTCATCACTGCCAAATGCGAAGAGTTGGGGCTCAAAATCTCGGCAGAGAAGTGCCGGGCAATGGACATCAAGACTCCCACGCCTGCTGGCCAGAAGCTGCGCGTCCAGGGAGTTAGGCTGGCCTGGACCGACTCCTACCAGTACCTTGGGTTGTGGGTGGACAGGCGGCTGTCTTCCACGCACCATATCACGCACCTGATGGAACGGACGCCGGCTCGGCTAAACGTGATTAGGGCCATGACGCGGCCGAGCGCTGGTGCAACCTTTCCCGTCCTCCGCCTCTACTACTTGCAGGCAGTGCGCTCCCTGGTGGACTACAGTGCACCGGTCCTTGTAGCGCTACCCCGGCAGCAGCAGCAGCGCCTGGAGGTGGTGCAAAACACCGCTACTAGGACCATGTTGGGGGCACAGAGATGGTGCAGTGTCTGTGTCATGCAGAGCGAAGCCCGCCTGGTGCCCATCACCACCTGGGTGGACTGCATAGTGGCCTGTCGGGTGGCCAGAGTGCTCCAGCGCGACGTGGAGGGTGTGGCGCAGAGAAGACTCCGGATGGCCGTGGCGCAAGTCATCGAGTGCCTGTGCAACAACAGGTGGCTCATAAACGTCACCCTAGCAGCCTCCACACTAAACTAGGCAGGGAACTGGCTGTGGCACGACTCTGGCACCCCCTACCCCACCTACGCTCCACCACCACTATGGGATTCCCCCGCCACCGACTTCACTGCCACACAGCTGCCCGCCAGCAAAGCGCACTGCCTCACCGAGGAGCTGCGCCAGCATGCCCTTAGAGCCATGTCTAAAGTCACGGAGCCGGGCAGCGCAGTCTACTTCACCGACGGCTCCGTCGACCCCGACAGCGGGAAGTCCGGCGCCGCCTTCGTCACGAGCGGCCTGACGCAGGCGTGGAGGACATCAGATTACTGCCCCACCCTCCAGACGGAGCTGGTATCAATCCTGCACGCCCTCCTTCACGCCCTGTTCCGCAAGGAGGCCACTGTGGTGATACACACGGACTCCCGGTTGGGGCTGCAGGCGCTGTAACACGCCCATGCCCACGCCCACACCAGGGACAACATCCACCTCATCACCACCATCCTGTGCACCCTGCAGGACCTGGCAGCGCAGGGCAAGCGGATTCGAAGCCACGTGGGCATGCGTGGCAACGAGGCTGCCGACGAGGCTGCCAAGCGAGCCGCCCACGGCGACACCATCACCTGGACTGTACGCCCTAGCCTGCATCAGTTCAAGGCGCAGGCCAAGCGCATGGCCGCCCATAACGCCCACCAGCAGCATCAAGAATGGGAGGCGACCAAGAAGAAAGCCGCGTGGTATGCTGCATCTACAGCCTACCAGCAGCCCAGAGCGAACGGCGTGCTGCTGCAGCGTGTTAGGCTGGGCTACTCCACGCGGAAAGAGCTGCACGCCGACTTTGTGGCAAGGAGGTGTGAACACTGCGACGGCCGCTCCCGGCGCCCACTGGTGCACTACCTCCTATCCTACCCAACCACCGCCCGCCTTAGGCCAGAGCCAGCGCCAGCCCCTCGCCCTGTAAGAGGCGCCCTACTGAGGGCGCGAGAGGCAAGAGCCGCCCAGGTGGTCCGCGACACACCGACAAATAAGCTGCTGGAGGTGCTGAGAACAGCACCCCTTCCGCGCTGATCGCCGCCCGCGCCCAGCCGGGCGACGGGTGGTCAGGACCGCCGCCACCCACTAGCAGCAGACAAGCCACGCGTGGAACACTCCCCTGCGTCCTCATTTAAATTCATTTGCCCTAGCTGTAAGTTGGGGATCTATATATGAAGCACAGTACGTACTCTTCAGTCGCGTTTTTGTTCTCACATGGGAATTTGCCATAGAACCGGTAAAACATTAAGTAACAAAGAGTTTTCTTCCATCAGGAAACATGCTATTGATTGTAAAACAGACGTGTCCTTAAATGATTTTTCTGTCATAAAATTTGCTAAATCCTTTTCATCCCTCCGCATTAAAGAATCACTCTGTATTAAATACAACCACCTAAATTTAAATGAGGACACTTCATACTTTCCTCTGTTTATAACTTAACCAAGCTGTATTCATTCTTTGAATTCCTTCCTGTTTTCGCTCGTCATTGTGATCCAACCATGTAAGGTAATGTTTCAGTCTCTATATTTTAGTTTTACCTTTTGTTTGTATCCAATTCTCTATTTTTCCATTTCAATTGTTTAATTTTGTAATATTATGTTTACTTTGTTTGTCCTTAATTGATAGTATCTCTTTACAAATATTTTGCTGTTTTTTACCTCACTATTTTGTTTGTTCATTAACGTAACGTTCATTTTATATTTCAAACGTTGTTTTTGTGATTTTCTCTGATCTGTGGTTTTTAACTTTGAACTTGTGCTGTTATTTATGTTTTTAGGCTTAGATTACTCATTTAGAATTTGTTTCTAGCTCCTGAAGATGGGTTTTGTAATAACCCGAAACTTTGGAATCAAAGATGGGTCCCGCCTTCTTCGTTTTGTCCTTCTTACTGAATATATATATATATATATATATATATATATATATATATATATATATATATATATATATATATATATATATATATATATATATATATATATATATATATATATATATATATATATATATATATATATATATATTGTTACCTTTATCTTTGTCATTCCTTCTCAATTAATATCGCTTTTTATATAAGTTACCGGTCAAGAACTTAAACAAGCATTAAAACAAATATTATAAGCGATTTTCTTGCAATTCTAAAGTTTTATTTGGAAAAATGTTTTTCATTGTAAGTTTATTTACCTTTAAATCTTTAAAAAGCTTTATTTAATTGAGGTCCCGATGAGAAAAACACTCACAACACACCTGTGCCTAATACTTTGATTTTGAATGGTTCTCTTTAATAGAGCCACATATGATTTTCAATCATTTTTCCCAAAATTCCTTTCTTATCTCTCTTCACTGCATTATTTTGCACCTTATTTATGTACTAAATACTATCTATTGTTTTGTAGGAACTTATAGAACAGTTTTATGGTTTCTTAAGGACTCCCTGTGACACGAGTCTTCATTGCGAATCTCTTCTCTAAATTCTTTTCTTATCTTAGGTTCTGGTCTCGTTAGGAGGAAGGGGGCGAACCTTGCGCCTCCAAATGACGTTTCCAAGTGAGGGGATACCCCGCCCCAATCATTGGGCCGTTTTTAGTGATTTTATTATATGATTGAATCCTTCTGTCTCTTATTTATTAGGCGCAGATTGAGATATGTTTCATTTAAATTACCCCCTATTTTTAATCTTATTTACTTGGAACTTGGTGCTTTAGTTCGGACAAGTTTAGTATTGTGTCATTAGTTAGATACACTTACCCATAAAAAAAATGCCTCAAAATGATAAAATCTTAAGTCAGAGCAGTGATTTATCTCTTAAAAGTGCCCTTTTGCTCTTTAATTTTATTATCACATTTTTTGACTATTAATTTCTGTATCATTCTATTAACACACCATTGTTTATATTATTTTGTCATATTTTCCAATCATATAACTCTGCTTTTCTGGTCGTTACATTGGATTTAATAAAGTTCAACGTGCGTTGTAAATTTCATTAACCTGCGTTAACTAAGAGATGTAAATTTGAATTAGTAACAGTGTGTTGTACTTTTGCGGCTCACTGGATGTTCTCTTGGCACGATGTGGCATAGTGCATAGAGACTGCTCGGAATTGGGGAACGGTACTGTAGTTCCATTCTTCAAAAATGGAAGGAAAGATGATCCTAAGAACTTTAGGACAGTAATTGTAACTTCGAGTTAGTTAAAAATAAGTAATAGCAGACTTTTAAAAGCTTGTAATTTGTTCAGTGATATTCAGATTGGATTCGGGTTAGTTAAAATTGCCTAAAAAATCTGCTTGAATTTCTAGATTATGTAACAATATCAGGGCCGGCCCAAGCCTTTATGGGTCCCTAAACCGAATTTCATTTGGAGGCCCCCCCACACCACTACCGCCGCACTAGATGCTTGATCGTCTCATAGGCTACAAAACACTGTCAATCTAACACATCCAAGCTATCATCTGCATTTTCGTAGTCGGTTTACATGGCTTTACAGCCGACTTGTCCACCTACCTGACTTCTGACATTAAATGTCAACCACTAAAATGACGTTGCATCTGGTTGCACAGTGGCAGCAGTCAGCAGCAGGATTAACCTATTATTGTACTAACTCTGCAAATGATATTAAAATCGATTTTTCTGTAATACCATTTTATTTATATTACTACTCATTGTTTTTCTTTTATTTAAGAATGTTTCATCATGACATCTTGACATTTTAAGCGCTGTAGGCGTCCCCTGTAGGCGTGGGGACCTTAGGCGACTGCTTAGTTCGCTTATGCCTCGGGCCGGCCCTGAACACGGTAATTGGATAAAGGAAATTATAGAGAAGTAATTTACTTAGTAAATTTTTGAATAAGGTCCCTCACCTGGTACTCGTATATAGATTAAGAAAATACGGAGTTTCTGGAAATTGTTTAAATTGGGTGGCGGAGTGGGGGGAAGAATGGAAAGCAGAGAGTAGTACTAATTGGAGACAAATCGCAATGGGGTGCTTCCCTAGGATCTAGGTTTAAATTAAACACCGAGATTGATGAATTATAAATAAAAATAATTTAGATCCGGATTTTATCATACATACAACTAGACGTGACGTGACTATTTGAAAGCTAGAGAAATCTAGATATAGGTTGGATTCGAGGAAATATTTTTTCAGTTGTGGATTCTTGGAGTATGTCGAGGTATACCTGTGTAGACTAGCTCGGCGCTCAAAGTTTTACACAAGTACGGACAGACAGCTGGCCACAGGCCGCTTGGGTTATGTCTGGTGATTGATAAAGAGTGCGAATTACGGTTGACTGGGTTTAGATTAATGGCTTGCCAAGTTGCAGTTCAAAGGATATATAAAGACAATACCCACAAATAGAATTTTAATATACATATATATAAAAAGGGGCAATATATATATATATATATATATATATATATATATATATATATATATATATATATATATATATATATATAGGATGGGCGCAAAAAAAAGGAAACAGACTTTTAAATCAATATATCTCTGAAATTATTAAAGCTAGATAGTTTCTAAAAACTCACTTTTGTTTGTCTATCTTTTGTGCATCTAAGTTAAAAATTTTATAAATTTACTCCTATAATTGTAAATTCTGCAATCAAGTAGATGAAAGACATAAAAAGTGTGCTTGCGCAAGCAGGTAAAATACAGAATAAAACTTTAAATAGACATATTTCCAAACCATTTATTAGAAGGGAGCAGAAAATAATACAATTGTCTAAAGACTAGGCTTAGCCTACTAGGCTTACCAAAATTATTAGCCTAGTTCCTGTTAAGACATTGTTGGAGAATCGCCACCAGTCAATTTAAGCCTCCATTTTTATTCATTCTTCAAGCACCCTAAAATGCAACTTCAAGTGAACAACGAACGAGCTTTTGTGGCCACAAATTATTTAAAGACTGGAAGCTTTAAACAGGTTCAGCAACTTTTTGAACAACGCTTTCCGGATAGAGTTTCCCCAACTAAAAAAACCATCTGGACACATGTTAATAAGTACAAGACTGAAGGAACAAGTTTAAATTTAAACAAAAATCGATCGGGTCGCAGGAGAACAGAACGGACACAAGAAAACATTAATCTTGTTCAAGAATAGCTTATTCAGGATCCAATAATATCAGTCAGAAAGAATGGTTTGAACATCATTAAGGAAGGATACGTTTCACCGAATAATTAAACGCGATTTGAAATGGTATCCTTACAAAATGCATGTTAGGCAAGAACTCTCTGAACAAGATTTACCTCGCCGCCTAAATCTTGCCAACTGGTTTCCGAAAAGAAATGTTCGCTTCTTGGGAAACATTGTAATCGGCGATGAAGCTGCATTTCATATGAATGGAAGAGTCAACAATCATAACATTCGCCAGTATGCACCACAAAGCAATCCTCCAAATTTTAACTTTAATGTAAGCATATCCAGGGAACAGGTTTCTGTGTGGGTTGGAATGTGTGGAAACGGACGTCTTGTGGGCCCTTTTTTCTACGACAATAACTTAACTGGAGATGGATACCTGAACCTAATTACAGAGAGGATAGTTCCTGAACTGAGTCAAACTTATGGAAACAGATTTAATAGGCTGTGATGGATTCAAGATGGCGCTCCAGCACATAGAACTCGTGCTGTGCAGGAATTGCTGAGGGGCATTTTTAATACCCGCATTATTGCATTGAACCATCCAATTGAGTGGCCACCCAGATCAGCGATTTTTTAAGGGGGGGCATCTCAAGAGTAAAGTGTACTTTTCTCCACCAGAAAACACAGATGATTTGAAGCCAAGAATTAGAAATGAACTTGATTTACTAAAAGAAAATCAGCATTTATTTAAAAGAATTATGGCAGAAATGCGAAGAAGGATGCAAGTATGTATAGAAAGAAATGGAGGCCATACCGATGGAAACGGATATTAGCCTCTTACATTATAAATAATAATTAACAATGTTTCTGTAATAAATATTATAAATTAAATTGTATTATTTTCTGTTCCCTTCTACTAAATGGTTTTGAAATATGTCTATTTGAAGTTTGATTCTGTATTTTACCTGCTTGCGCACTTTTTATGTCTTTCATCTACTTCATTGCAGAATTTACAATTATAGGAGTAAATTTATAAAGTTTTCATCATAGATGCACAAAAGATAGACAAACAAAATTAAGTTTTTAGAAATTATCTAGCTTTAATACTTTCAGAGATATATTGATTTAAAATGAATAAATCACTTCCGTTTAATCGCTGGCGCAGGGTATACTTAAAAAGGGTATGGTCGCTAACCAGGGCCAAAAAAAAACAACACAAAGTAAATAAATGCGAGTTACCAAAAAAAAAATCATAAGGATTATTCCTAAAAGGGCAGTGGAACCATATATCAATAAAAATAAAGAAAAAAATATCATACAAACAAAACAAAAAAACACGCAAAGGACAAATATGTACAAAGGGAAAACAAAATTTTAAATGAGAACCAAGGAACATAAACATACACGGTTAAGACACAGTTCTAGAATTATAAAATCAAAACGAGTACACAGAGTCTATTATATGTACATAAGTACAATGCTTAACACAATTTACTTCGAAGGGGGAGGATTCTCGAACAGATTCCTATTTAGACAGTCTGCAACACAGTTTTCTGTCTCTTTAATGTATCTTATTCCGAGATGGTATTCCATTAGAAGTAAACTCCAACGGATAAACCTTCCATTCTGGCTTTTTCAATTATTTAAATAAGCAAATGGGCGATGATCGGTTTCGATCACGAACTCCTTACCTAACAAATATGTTTGGAATTTCTGTACACTCCATACGATCGCTAGAGCTTCAAGTTCTATGACCGCATAGTTCCTTTCTCGTGACGAGAGCTTCGGGCTAGCGTACGGAATGGGGTAAGTGTTGCAGTCTTCTTCATACTGGAGCAAGATGCAACCAATGCCTTCATTACAAGCGTCCGTTCGTACCCCCAAAAGTTTGTTCGTATTCGGGAGTCTCAGTATAGGAGCTGATCTTAGTCTTTCCTTCAGCTGATGGAAGTGGGCGATCGCTTTGGGGTTCCATGTGAGGGGGTCCGGGGAACGTTTCTTTATTAGGAAGCTAAGGGTGGACGCTAAGGCGGCAACAGTCGGGACAAAACGTCGGTAAAAGGAGGGAAGAGCGTAATTACTTTTTAGTGCGCGGGAGGTGCATGTCGGCGATGGCCTTTACCTTTTCTTTCTGGGGCGCCATTTGATTTTCACCAATGTGGACCCGAGGTATTTAATACTGCTATAGGCGAAATGGCACCCTCTAGGGCCTATAGTGAGTCCGTTTTCACGAAGCCTATTGAGAAGCGATTGTAGGGAGGTAAGATGCTGGTCCCATATGCGGGGGGCCACGTAAACGTCATAAAAGTAAAAGGAAATGTTACTCAGCCCATCCAGTATCCTGAGCATCATTCGATTATAGGTAATACAGGCAGTAACTAAACCAAAAGGTAGGCGCTTAAATTGCATAAGGCCTTTTTCTGTGGGAAATACTGTGTATTTCCGGGCACTATCCTTAAAGGGGGGTTTAATAGTAGGCCTTACATAAGTATATCTCTGAAATAAACTTGGCCTCTTCAAATAGATGTAGGCTCTGGTCTATCAAAGGGATAGGCTCAGCGTTGAAAACTGTTACGGCGTTCAGCTTTTTAAAGTCTACGTACATGCGAAAAGACTGATCCGGCTTTCTGACTATAACAATGGTAGAGCAATAGTCCGACGTGGAAGGTTCAATTATTCCTAACTTTAGCAAGTTTTCCACTTCGGCGTTGAAAGTAGGGCGCAAGTGAACGGGTATCGGGTGGGGCTTTGATCTAATAGGCTCCTGGGTGGTTAGGGCTATATCATGCTCAAAATACAAAGAGCGACCAGGCTTCTCACAAATTACATCGGGGAATTCAGCTAACAAAAGAGCCAACTGCGTCTTCTGAGGGGGTTCCAACTGGGGGTTTAAATCGAGTTCCAGGGTAGAGTTTACACGAGAACCGGGGAGCGAAGGGAGAGGGTAGTTTTCGACACATACATTTTGGATTAAATTAAGAGGCTTAGATGGATAAGAGGCTTCCATTACTGCCTCTTCGCCAAGGGCAACTATATTGTTAATGCATGCGCAGCGGTGTTAGCGCTTTAGCATATTCACATGAAACAATTTGTTCCCTGAGGGGGTCTGTATTATATAATCTACGGGACTGCGGACTTCTAGGATTAGAAAAAGGCCTTTCCATTGGGACAAGAGCTTGCTTGTTTCCGTGGGTAGGAGGAACAGCACCTCTTCACCGGGCCTGAATCGCCTTTCTTTGGACCTAACGTCAAAATAGTTCCTATATTTTTCTAAATTTAGGTCCGAAGTTTTGTACAATAGATCGGCGCATTCTTCCAAGCGGTTCCAAAGATCTAACACTTAAGAATACGAGGACTTGATCTTCTCATCCAGGCGGGGATTAGAAAAAAAGTTCATCCAAAATGCTCATTGGTCCGCGTATATTTATGCCATACAAGAGCTTGAAGGGGGTAAATCTCAAAGTTCTGTGGGGGATTTCTCTGCAGGCAGACAAGGCAACCGGCAGGTATCGATGCCATTCTTGGGGCTGAGCATGGCATAACTTTTTCAGAATGATCTTCAGAGTGCCACTCAACTTTTCACAGACGTAGTTAGTTGTTGGGTGAAAAGGAAAGGTGAACAAGGGCTTTATCGTAAGGAGCTTGCCGACGTGTTCCGTAAGCTCAGAGGTGAACTGTCTACCTCTGTCGGAAAAGATCTCCTTCGGGATGCCGACGTGGGAAAAGATAGAAACAAGGGCCTCCGCACACGTCATGCTATCATTTTTTTTAAGGGGCACAGTGTCGGGGAATCTCGTTGCAAAGTCAACAAGAGTGAGGACGTACGAAAGTCCTTCGCTAGACGGGGTATGAATTGGGCCAATTAGATCTATAGCCTCTCTAAAAAAGGGTCTTTTGGAGGAGGGCAGGTGGTATTCGTCCTTTTGCTGTAGTCTTCTGGCAAATGTCACACGACCTGCAAAACTCAGTCATTTCTTTGGCAGCACCGGGGCAGAAGAAATAACGGAAGATTCTCTGAGACGTTTTGTTGTGACTGTAATGACCAGCCATTAATCCATCGTGTACGATTCGGAGGACTTGGGGAACATGGAACCGGGGATACACAACGAGCGAGTGAGGATTTTACCTTCAGCCGAACTGGAGCGATAAAGGAGTCCGTCGCTAATGAGGTAGGCAACTACCCTTTGACCACGCGCAGATCCAGGTTCGTCACTTCTCGCTTTTTCCCACAAGGACTGAAGAGTGGGGCATTCCTTTTGAGCGCTTGCAAAAGTATCGTTAGGAAGGGCTACAAACTTTGGGGCATAAAGGGAGTTCTAAAGACACACGGGAACAGAGTCCTTTAGCACTTGGGCCCTCGTGATGATGGGCTGAGCGTCGGGGTTAGGGGAGAGCTACGAGCTCTGGCCATTCAACACGGAGCAGAATTTAATGGTGGCTGTTATCATTTCGGCCCAACCAGTGAAGTATTCGCATTCGAGATAGCAGCGGACCACGGGGAACCGATTTGCACGTCCCAAGTAGTTATGGACTACTGCGAATTTATCGTGGTTGGGGCCCACTGGAGGGAGCAACTTTTCAGAAACGACGAAGCAAGTGCATCTGGTGTCTCTTAAGAGGGTTGACCATTTACATTTCCATTTTCAAACTCAAGCCCATCGGGAAAGCTTTTGTTGAAAAGGAAATTAACTTGCTGTCCCGGGGGACTGCTTGTTGGGGGAGTTGCTGGCGTTTCAGGGCGAGCAGGCGGATGAGAGAGAGAGGTACTTATTTGGTGGATTTGATGACTAGGAGCAGAACGAAATTGGGAGTTTTGTGAACAGTGGGTTCTCACATGGCTGGGAACTCCGCAAGAAAAAACAAATTATGGGCCTACGAGGGTAATCTGACGCTGGGATATTATTTATGAGGGTCTTAATATCTCTCGATTCTGGCGGGGAATTGTACTTGCGTTTAAAGGGACCAGGTACCTTCACAAACTTGAGTAAATTCTTCGGGGGAAATTTGGAGAGGTTATTTTTACTTTGGGGGGATGGGAGATAAGACTTCTTGGGGTCTTTCGGGTAAAGATGGTGGCTTGATGCGTGCACATCCGCTTCTTATATGCATTCATTGTAAGAAGACACGCGTCATCCTTCACGAATGCGCGGATTTCAAAGGGTAGTGCTGTCATCAATTGATCCCTTATAACGAAATCAATTAGGGACTCGTAGTCGTGGTTGACTTGGGCTGAGTCTAGCAAGAACTGGAAAGTTCTCTGGAGGGTGAATCTAAATTCACGGTAGGTCTGGCCGGGAATTATTCTCGCCTGGCGGAACTTTGACCTATAGTAATCGGGATTCATATTAACCGCCGATAATAATTCGGACTTAAGAGACGAGTAGTCGAGAGTAGCCTCGGCCGGGAGTGAAATGAAGATTTCTCGGAGGTTAGTATTAAGGAAAGGAAGTAGTCAAGTGACTCCATCGGCTTCAATATCCCAGTGGTTCACTTCGAAAATTTTCTCAAAATGAGTTAAGTAGGTGCTGAAGTCTTCGCCGCCCTTAAACACTGGTAACTTTACCGAGGGGGTCATTTCTCGAACTGACAGAAAGGATCTCCAAATGATTTCTGATAAGCTCACGTTCATGCTGACGAATTCTTTTTCTGTCTTCAGTTTCTCTTTATTCTCTTCTCTCTTCAGCTTCTCTCTGTTCTTTTTCTCTTCTCTCTTCAGCTTCTCTCTGTTCTTTTTTTCTCTTCTCTTCAGGTCTCTCTGTTCTCGTTTTACTGCCCTTTCATTTCTTTCTTCCTCCTGAATATATGCAACTAGATCCTTGCCTGACAACCCAAGGATCTCTCCTTGTTGACGGAAACGCTCAAATGACATCTTGATGGTGTAAATGCGCATCTGACCGCTTGGCACACCCAAGGGACTTACGGAAAAGATTATGAAGCTCTGACGATCGCATCAAAAATCCTAACGGAGATTTTGTTACACACAGATTGCACGCAATAAAGAAAATAATATAGAAAATAATAATAATGATTACAGGCCTTTAATCCTGCACGGGGATTAGTAGGAGTTTATAGGGGAGATCGTTCCCCCAAAAAACCAACACACACACACAACAGAAATAAAATTGGGAAAAAATAGTATCCGTCGCCGATCAGGTGTGGAGTCGATAATTACTATTTTTAGAAGCTATTCACATACAAGAAAAACAACCAAAAATTAATATTCAATTCAATTCAAATGGAATACTACCTAGCGACACAAATCGGAATAGAAACGCATGGGAGAGCTAATCTCAGGTATCCAGGTCATTTATCTATCTGGATACGACCGCAAATTTAATCTTCTACCTGCGCTCTTGACGTGTCCCACCCTGTCAAGGAGTTTGCCAGTGCACCCTACCTGAGTGACTTCTATGTTCGTCTGTACGTTTACCGTCTATCCATGATATATAAAACAATTCTTATAATTTTCTTTTGTATTTTCTGGTATCCCTGAAGATGTTACGAATTGTAACGAAACGCGTCAGATAAATAGTGTTTTTTACCTAAAGAATCTTCTATTCCCTCGCTATAATTTCGAAATCGTGCTAAGATTTTATTAACTTTGGAGAACTTATACAAGGACTCAATCCAGACAAAAAGGCAAATATATGACAAATTGAAAGATGTTAAAAAAGAATCACAAACGCAAATTTAGCAGTCGCTTTTAACAAAACTTGTTACGATGAAAATATATTGCCCAACTTTACCTCCATATATATATATATATATATATATATATATATATATATATATATATATATATATATATATATATATATATATCTTTTTATTATTATATTTATTTTTAGTTGTTTTTTGCACTTTTCAGTGTTTTTGTAGTCTCATTATTGTATATTTGTTGTTTGTATAGGTATATTGTGCAATAGCGTACATTTATACATGATCTAATACAAATACAATAATAATATGATATAATAATATATAAATACACATAATATAAGCGTACACATTACACAAAGCGGGGAGCCCTAGTGTTGGCGTGCAGTAAGACGCGGCGGACCACCTGGGCGGCTCTTGCCTCTCGCGCCCTCAGTAGGGCGCCTCTTGCAGGGTGAGGGGCTGGCCCTGGGTCTGGCCTGAGGCGGGCGGTGGCTGAGCAGGAGAGGGGGTAGTGCACCAGTGGGTGCCGGGAGCGGCCCTCGCAGTGTTCGCACCTCCCTGCCACAAAAGTCGGCGTGCAGCTCTTCCCGTGTGGAGTAGCTCAGCACCGCACGCTGTAGCAGCACGCCGTTCGCTCTGGGCTGCTGGAAGGATGGGTTCAGTGGGCGATAGGCTGTGGCTGCAGCATACCACGCCGCTTGCCTCTTAGTTGCTTTCCATTCTTGGTGCTGCTGGTGGGTGTTGTGGGTGGCCCTGCGTTTGGCCTGCACCTTGAGCTGCTGCAGGCTGAGGCGCACAGTCCAGGTGATGGTGGGGCCGTGGTTCAACTCGCTTGGCAGCCTCGTTGCCGCGCACGCCCACGTGGCCGGGAATCCAGTGGAGCCGGACACGCCTGCCCTGAGCTGCCAGGTCTTGTAGGGTGCACAGGATGGTGGTGGTGAGGTGGATGTTGTCCCTAGTATGGGCGTGGGCGTGCTGCAGCGCCTGCAGCCCCGACCGAGAGTCCGTGTGTACCACCACAGTGGTCTCCCGGCGGAGCAGAGCGTGCTGGAGGGCGTGCAGGATTGCTACCAGCTCCGTCTGGAGGGTGGAGCAGTGGTCTGATGTCCTCCACGCCTGCGACAGGCCGCACGTGACGAAGGCGGCGCCGGATCTCCCGCTGTCGGGGTCGAAGGATCCGTCAGTAAAGTAGACTGTGCTGCCTGGCTCCATGACCTCAGACATCGCTCTGAGGGCGTGCTGGCGCAGCTCCTCGGTGAGACAGTGTGCTTTGCTGGCGGGCAGCTGTGTGGCGGTGAAGTCGGCGGCGGGAGGCTCCCACGGTAGTGGTGGAACGTAGGCGGGGTTAGGGGTGTTGGGGTCGCGCCATAGCCAGTATATATTCAGAGTCGTATATATTCAGTTCAACACATTTACAGTAATAACAGACAAATCACGATAAATACCTTCATATATATCAAAATAATAATTTTTAAAATATTCCAAATCCATTGAAATGCGACATATTTACTAACTAAATAAAAATAGATCGTAAAATGACAATGTCAATATAATTAAAGTACTATAAATATCATGAGATAAAATTAAGATTCCTTTCAATTTAAATAAGGTGAAATAATTAATATGTAGCTCCTAAAACTTGATTACAATAATTTTTAACAATTCCGTTTTTAGTAGCTACTTATAATATGACTTTGCATTTACAGTAAAATGAAACTCCAACTTCTTCATTTGTCTTTGTTTACCAATGTTTTTCCTGTAGATTGAGGCAAAGCTCTCTAAGTGAAGCTCATGAAGTGCAATTTATCTTTTTAAGCGGTGATTTTTATCACATTATTCCGTTTAATGTCGTTGTTTTTAAAGCGTTTCGATTTTTCGTTTTGATGTAGCGGTGGCGACATGAGCTCCATCATGACTTTGCACAATAATGGGTATCGATGCTGATCACCACATTTTTCTTGGGAAACTTGAAACCAATATTTCTCGGGAGATTTCTCTTCAGTGAAAGGTGCGTCTTCTTGAAAAGACAATTCCCTCCATTCACTATTGAGCTGTTCATGGCAAGGTGGACAAGGGCGTACTACTGCGCAAACTCTCAGCCATGGGAATTAGAGAAAACTGGGGGATGTGAATCCACAGTTTTCTCCATGGACGAATCCAGCAGATGACAGTAAATTGAACCCTCTCACAAGAGTCTCCAGTTAAAAGTGAGGTACCACAAGGTTCTGTTCTGGGGCCTCTCGTTTTCCTTGTCCTCACCAGTGACAGATACAAATGTCAGGTACTCCTTAACATCGTCCTTTGCTGATAACACAAGAATAACGAGGCAAATTAAGACGCAAGAGGATACAGACCTGCTGCAGGAAGACCTTAACATCATATACTCATGGGCAGCTGAAAACAACATGCTCTTCAATAAAAGCAAATTTGAGGTACTGCTGTATGGAGGTGATAACACCATCAAAGAGCTAAGAAGGTACAAAACCAATTTAGGCCATATTCACGCCAAGAACAATCTCCGAGACCTATTGTGGGTGACAGTTAGCAATGAAGGAAGTTTCAGTCTCCACATACACAAAATTACAGAGGGCGCAAGAAGATTGTCTGGCTGGATCCTGAGAACTTTCAGCACAATAGAAGAAGAATGCCTCATGATCCTATGGAGGAGTTTAATGCTTTCCAAACTTGAATACTGTTGCCAGCTGTGGAATCCGACAGCCATTGGATATATATATATATATATATATATATATATATATATATATATATATATATATATATATATATATATGATAATGCAATTTTCTAGCGATGTTGACTTGAACAACAACATAAGGGCAGGCCATTGTTCCAAAATTCTGTGCACAACTTGCTCCAAAGAAAGCCATCGTGTGCAAATGATATGAAGATTTTATGTGGACTGATATTTGTGAACGTTTTAAATTCTTTATATTCATTCGGACATTTCGGACTGTTGCTTAGGTATGGAAAAATATGTCTTGCTAATTCCTCCAAATAATTTGGTAATTCAGTACAGGCTTTAGATGGACACAAGTGCGATGAGTGACATACGCACGGTTGTATGAATATAGTGATTTTTTTTGCTTTGACAAATACAGAACACCTCCTTTATTTCCCATCATTACACTTGTGTTATCGCTTGCAAAGCCGAAAGGATTTTTTTTTCATCAAAGGATGACTAAACGAGTAAAGATTCCAACGGCAGTCCAGTCTTTAATAAATAGCAGAAAATTCTAAAACGTATCAAAAATCATCGCCGTAGTACCAAAACTTCTTGAGCAACCCTAATCGACGTCTGTGGAAGAAAGAAAGCTTGATAAATTTATGATCAAACAAGATTTCAGTAATTTAGGCCTAAGGAAGCGATATATAAAAGGAATTAGTAGCATAAAGAAATAATTTACGTAGTTATTTGTACTATATATTGAAATAATTATTAGACTTAATTAGGAGGCAATTAAAATTTATTAGAGCTGGTAAGTAACCAGGTGAGTATATGTATGAGTGAGTAATGCCAAGGATTCAAGGATCATAAAAGATAGAAAAATGGGGTGTGATAGTAAGAGAGGTAAAAGATAGAAAAAGTGGTATCTTAGTAAGAGAATGTTGTGCAAAGATCTATAATAGTATTAGTTTATATAAAGGAAACTGTATTGTAACGGTAACTTTTATATAAAAAAACATTGGAATTAATTTTAATGAAAAAGTAAATAAATTGCACAATGGTTTCTTTCGTTAATGGTAGAGAAAATCCTAAATGAAACTTTACCCCCTCTCCCCCATTTCACATTCCGAATGCCAAAAAGGAAGAACAGTTATAGACGATTCGAAAAAAAAATGGCTCCCATTTGAACAGAAAAACTCACATTGTAGAATGAAAGTATTTTAATGGCGTCGTTTTAATGTCGTTGGAAAGGCCTCGCGATTCCTTATTCAATTGCATATGAATCATTATAATCTGATGAGCAGTTTTATTAATAATAGGCGGGATAGCAAAAATATTTTCAGCCAATTTAAGCAACAATATCTCCGTTAATGGTCGAGGTGGACATAACAATTGTATATAATAAACTTTTAAGAGAATTTAATTGGGCAACACTTCAGTTTCGGGGTGCACGGCAGATGGCGCTGTTTATAGGCTACAATTTTGAGCTACAATAAATGTCTTATGACGTCAGACAGTAGCGTCAGATGCGAACAATTACGGCGTTATATTTTTTGTATACGAGTATATACTAGGGGCTGCGCCCCCAGACCCCCCCCCCTAATTGATTGAAACTCAGGATCATCGCAGGGTGGTTCCTCCACAGTGATATCTCCCCCACGAGCAGTCCCCTCGAATTTGCTGAGTTTTTTCCCCCGACAGCTTCTTACTGGCAGAAAAACCTAACCTAATGACAAACAATACTTACTTTTATAGGTTTCTTGATTAATTTATGCGCCTCTAAATAATCTAAAAGTTTTTCGGGGTCATGCAAAATAAACCCGAATTCGAATAATGAAGAAGCCCAACTAGAACATGAAAAAGCCATAACGAAAGAGAAACAAATGCTAAGTGGGTTCTATTTATAGCTACGACATTGCCAGTAAGAAGCTGTTATCGTTCACTGCGAAACAAAAAATACGACCCATCCCCCTATAAAAGACACCAAGAAACCTTACCTAACTTAGATCAAACTATAAACGAGCAGAGGCGCAGATATTTAGTAAATAATACAGACTAAAAGTTACAAATCCCTAAAACAACAAAAAATATAACGCCGTAATTGGTCACATCTGAAGCTATCGTCTGACGTCATGAGAGATATATATAGTAACCCGAAATTGTAGCCTACTAACGCACCACCTACCGTGCGCCCCAAATCTGAAGTATTACCTTAAATTGTGCATCTAAAGATATATCGGGTGCCCCCTCCCCCCCAAATGATGCATTTATAAAAAAATAATATCTCAGTAACCTCCTTCCTATGCCCCCCCCCCCCCCCCGGAATTTAGATACATTTTATAATTTTCTTGCACTTCACAAAAATACCGACGACCCAGAGTCGCTTGATTCCATTAAAATTCCAATTACTTGGTTCCAGGGCTGCTAATGTTGGTAAGTGCGTACAAATCTGGTACCTTTTGCTTAAGAGGTTTTGTTTTGGTACGTTTGGTTCTACGGCGGTGATATTTGGTACGTTTTAGATTTTTCTGATATTTATTAGTAAATAATTAGTTATTTATTTAATAAATTTACCAGGCAATGGCTTCGCCACTCCCCCAGCTTCCGCTTCGCTACTAAGATTAAAATCTAAAAAAAATCAGCCATGGTTAAATTTGTATAAATTTTCTGAACTTCGCCAATTATAATAATTTTAAAAAGGAACCAAATTTCCCCCCCCTTTCAAAATATGCCCCTGCTAAAATACAGTTATAGAAGAAGAAGATATATAAAAATACATTTTCTGAACTCCGCCATTTGTAATTCTTTGGGTTTTAAAAAATTCACAAAATTTCGATATTTATATTTATTTCTGAACTTCACCATTTTGTTTTTTGATATTATAAAAGAATTATTAGAAATAACTGATAAAAAAACATAAGTCATAACCAAACTAAGATGAAATTATTATTCAAATACTCAAAAAAATCCCCCTCTTAAAATATGGAGTTAGTGATGATGATGATGGTGATTAGTAGATTTGGTACTAATGCATATTTTGAAGTAATAAGTTATCGGATCTTTTCTGTTTGGCGGCAGGTGGATGTTTTGCACCAAACTTTCACCAATGATGCAGTTTTGAGTGCTGAATACGAATATAACATTTCTTTTGGGGAGAAATGAAAGGAAGTATCTAAAAAAAAGAAATTTCAAATTGTAAATTTTGGTTTGTCCGATACACTTTGAAATAAAACGAAATGTAAATGAAACGTACTTAAACTGCCATATGATTTCCCAATATTATTATTCAGTCCCTTTATTATTTCTTCAAACATTCATTTGTTTTTAGATATAAGAATCCCATAATATTTTTTCGCCTCATAAATTCACATATGTAGGAATCGAGCATCTCACGGTGGGCACCGCCGTGTTCCAATGTGTGGGGGGTTAGCACTGCGGGACCTCCCCTACGATGATCCTGAGTTTCAATCAATTGGGGTATAATTGTTTATAGAATAATGTTCTAAACTAGCGGGCATTAAATTTTGGTTTTTTAATACCTCCTTTCATTTCTCCCCAAAATAAATGTTATATTTGTATTCAGAATTCAAAACTGCATCATTGGTGAAAGTTTGGTACAAAAGATCCACCTGCCGCCAAACAAAAAAAGATCCTAAACATCATTCACGAAGAAGAAGAATGAAGACAACTTCTGAAACTTTGAACTAACGTACGGTTACCTGTTACCAACGTCTTTTTTAGAAGTTAACTTAAAATTTATTGATAGATGGGAATGAATTTGGGTACAGATTTTTAATATATCTCTGCTATAATTTTTACGAATGTAGTTCAATACATAGTCACTAATTCCATATGAGATAACCTTGCACGATCGTTACCTATTATTGTGGAAAGTCATGATGGAGCTCATGTCGCCACCGCTACATCAAAACGAAAAATCGAAACGCTTTAAAAACAACGACATTAAACGGCCTATTACGATAAAATTCTTTTTAGTTATATCGACATTGTCATTTTACGATCTATTTTTAGTTAGTTAGTAAATATGTCTCATTTCAATGGATTTGGAATATTTTAAATAATATTATTTTATATACTGTAAATATATCAAATATGTTCAACTGAATAGATACAATATTGAAAACGTAGTTTTCATATCCTATTCTCTCTAGCCTATAGAAACGATAACAACTGTTGTCACATTAACTGTACATATATATTATTTAAAGAAACTACTTTTCTGAGTTATTAAAGTAACAATTAAGCGTTGAATAAATGATATTTTGACTTCTGATGATATCTGAATAAAAAAAATAATTAATTTCTTCATGAATTAGTTAAGAAAAAGTAAAATAACTATTATTTATACCGTATAATTCTTTTTTTTTTTAATATTTGGTACTTTTTCACCAAATTTTGTGTACGATCACTAAAAATCTTTCGGCAATCCTGCTTGGTCAGGGCTGCCACTCATAGTGGGAAACCCCTCCGGTACGGGATTTCAGCCTATCGTAGGAGGTAGGGAATAGCTACGGGAAGAATGGCAATATGTAGGGGAAGCTAGGTTGGTAAAATGACAATTTGTAGGGGAGATTTGTATTTTAAGCTTTAATCCTTATTTTCCAATAAGTACAGGGCTGGAAGACCCAGAGGCGCCAGAAAACACCAACTGCCAGCATAGTTCTCAGACCTACAGTTTCCCTGTATATCTACAGATTTTTTCAGTTTTCTACAGGATACTTAAGGTTTTCATGTTATTTCTCAAGGAATTTTCTGAATTGGTGCCGTTTCTCAATGAACAAAGTCTTCTGCTTTAACCTTTGTTTCCTGAATGCAAACAAGGAACCAATCACACGATTCTACAGTCATATTGTTTTGGAGGAAGAGGACGCCACTGGACTCTTTGGATCTGTAAAAAGTACTTAACAGAAATATGAGCTACACTGGGACAAAGTCATAGGATATGCCTCAAATGGGAAGAACCTAATGCAAGGAGCAAAAAACTCTCTTCTGACGAGAATGGAAGAGGCTGCAACCAATCTATTTGTTCTTAAGTGTTACTGTCACACTTTCCATCTTTTTGCAGAGCACGACTGCAAGGTTCTGTCAAAGACAGCTGATCAGCTAATACACGATGTCTACAATTACTTCAAGATGTCCCCCAACAGGCAGAAAAGTTTTGTTAAGTTTCAGAGGTTTGTAAATGTGGATGCTTATTGAATCCTAAGACCATGTCAGACACGTTGACTATCTGCGGCACAGTGTGTTAACCGAATTTTGGAACCATGACCAGCTATCGTTCTGTTCTTCACTGCAGAGGCAAGTGATAAGAGAACAGCCTTCTGTAGGCCGAGAGTATACTACAGGCACTGAAATCTACGCAATAGCAAGGCAACATTGGAGTTTTGTGATTATAATTATGTCCTAGGAGACTTGATACGTCTGAATGTTATATTCCACTCGAATAATTTTCAGCTTCATCGACTTTTGACTGAGGTTGAGCGTGTCAAAACTTCAGGAAACAAATCCAGAACCTGACTAACATCAATGTTGACGACGAGTCACAGTGGCTACCACTTGACAAAGTTTATCCGAGGATAATGGCTCAAGAATCCATGAAGCTTATGCCTCCACATGAGAGTGAGAGCTTCCACAGAAGGTGCGGAGATTGGTGCAGAGAAGCTGCCCACCAAATTGCTCAGAGGATCGATGTTTCTGACCCAGTTTTGAATGCACTTAAAGATGTGAACCATGGAAAAATTGGATGGCAGTGCTCATATAAGATCTGGCGCAGTTCTTGCCACGGGCTTTCCGAGGATCAGTTCGTCCGAGGATTTAGTTCGTTCTATTCTGGTTGATGACAATGTGAAGAAAGGAGGGTGGGAGAGAAAGCCTATCGTAGAGTTCTGGCAGAGTCTGAGCCGCCTTCCTGAGTATGAGGATCTCGCCATCTTTATGCTGCAAATGATCTTGCGACAGAGCACAGCAAAGGTAGAGACGATCTACTTCAAACTAAATTTAAACAAGACAAAGCTAAGGAATGCCTTCGTTGTGCACACCTTGGAGGCTATCATAAAAACTGCAGAAATATTTCAATCGCATGTTGAAGTATACCAATGCAACAAAGACGTACATAGATAAGTACTCCTGAAAGGAGCAAAACCATACTGAAGACTTTCAGTGATAAATGTATTTTTATTTATACACATGTACTTTAAGTTGTACCAGAGTGAAGAGCTTCACTACCCTCATCTTCACGAATAGTGAAGATATCAATCAATAGTGAACGTATGAAAACATCTTTCCTAATCATAAAGTATACCTGTTCTAGGTTGGGTAAAAATGTACTTGTTTTATGTTCTAGGTCAGCTACGAAATGTTGATATGTAGCCCATCCTAAATATGCAACGCTCACCCAGACCCACTCAAGCAAGCAAATAAATTGGAAAACCAAAATCTAGTAACATTTAAACCTTGATGTTAAAAAGTAATACAATCGTAAATACTCGTAAAACTGCTGTAGCAGAATATCAAAACGATATGTTCATTCACGCCGAAAAAAATATTTGTTTCTTTTTTAAAATAACCAATCTATTAGCTAAAATACTCGTACCAAATAAATCTATTTTTATGCCAAAAATTAATTTCTACAGTTGTTTAAATAAAAGAATATGATAAAATAAACGTAGGGGGATCGTAGGGAAAAATGCGCTCGCTTGGTAGGGAAAAATGAAAATTGAAAGTGGCAGCCCTGTGCTTGGTTCACCCAGCCGAGGTTAATCGCCTCTCTCTTCGAGAGTAAATGGATGGACGAATTAAAAGTTATACCAAATTAAACCATCAAATTTTATTTGATTTTATATTATTCGTTTTAGCAAAGCAAATAACTAACTGTCAATAGCCGCTCCAGATGATTATAGTTGCATATAAATGTTGTAACCGGCAACCTCCAACCTCGGGACAACTTTTTGGCGGGAATTGAGGAAAATAAAAGTCCGCGAACCGAAGGTGGTCGCCATTCGACTGCTTTGCTTGCCGGAGTTAGTCTTGCTCTTCTCACTCGTGACTTTTGATAAAGCTAACCTTAAGTTTGTTTTCGCACGTTTTAGTGAATTGTGTTTTCGCGCGTTTAGTGATTACTCACCCAGGAGTACTTACTCAGCTTACGTACGAATTTGTCATTGCGTTCTTACACGTAATAAGTGAAATTTCGCTCGCTTCGTGCGTCGGTAGCGAGGGTGAACTTGTTTCCGCCCTCCCCCTCCATTTTCCACACCGGACTCCCTTTGTGGTGGACCGGAGACCTGCAGGCCCTCGAGAAGCGCCTGCACCCAAGGTAAAGTGCCATTTTGATCGGGTTTTCTTTTTTTTTGTTTTGGACAAGGATTACTTTTTATCTATTCTTTCTCACCGGTGATAAATATCACGTACTCACACACACGAACACAGCCACACACTCCGAGTCTTCGTAACTTCTTTTATTTCTTCAGCTCCCATGCGGAAATGGAGACTTAGATGAGGGAGACTCGGCGGATACCGCTGAGGACTCTCTCCGATGGCCCCAAGCCAGATCGGGGAGATGTCTTCGCAATCACCCATGGGGAACTAGGGGTAACCCTAATACGACTGATCGATACGTATAATGGCTACTCGGCTATCTGCCAAAAGGAGAGTGACTGCGAGGTCCTCACCTCTCAAAAAGCGGCAGAGTCGTTGAAAAAGATAAACCTCAGACCCCACACGCCTCCACAAATCAAAACACATCGCAGCATCATTCTTCGGCGCCTCGATCCTTGGGTTGGCAGCCACAGCATTGAAGAAATTCATGCTGAGGTTGAAAAAAACCACCCCTGGGCTAAAATAGCGGAAATCCTTAAATTTAAGGATTACACGCACGTGTTCAAGATTGTTTTTACAGATTCGGCAATGGCGGTTAAGGCTACGGAGTGCGGTATGCTCCTCTTTAACGTTAGGATCTGCCCCGAGCAGATCGAACGTGAGGAGTTTATCGACCTCCAAATGTGCTTCAAATGCTATAAGTATGAGGAGCACACCACAGCCAACTGCCCCAAAGGGAATGCTACCTTATGTTCCATCTGTGCATCGGACAACCACTTCTGGAGGAGCTGTAAGAGCACCACCATGAAGTGTCTGAACTGCGCGGGGGAACATAAGACACTCTCCATGGCCTGCCCCATCAAAAAACAGATCCTAAAGAACAAAGCCGCACAAAAAAGAACTGACGAGGAAAAAAAAGCCAATACTACTTATGCCAAGGTCGCAAAAGCTGCGGTAGCGGAGTCTAAAGTGAACCCCACATATCTCCACGTCGAGAATGAAAACTCGACAAAAATTATGTGTTGTATATATTATGCTCATATTGCGAATCTCTCCTCCCCGGGGTGCTTTGCAGATGAGCTTAATAAGATGCTGACAAATAATGGAATGGAGAAGATGTGGTTCCCCTCGAACCCGCGGTCAGAAGAGATCCTAAAAATTAGTCTCAAACCTCAGTGCGAGACTAATTGTCAGAATCTCCCAACCCCCAGTAATGCCACAACCTCAGCTTCCTCCAGAGACCCCAGGATCCAGGCTGCGAAAGCACGCACCGAACCAAAACAACTCAAAGAAACTACGAAAAGCAAAAATACCCACGCAACCACACCCACAAAAGTGAATAACGAGAGCACGGAGACTGGAGTTGCGAGAGCCGAGGGAGGGGCACGTTCGCCCCGCTCACGGAAAACCTCGCAGCCCCAGAGACGCCCGAGATCGTCCTCTTCTTGTAAGAGGGAATCCAGGCACGCATACCATTCAAGAAAAATTAACTTGAAGGTATTCGCTGCCGAAAGGTCCCCTTTTCCTAAGGAGATGGATGCCCTTGACGTATCCGAAGGTTTAATAGCCGGAATATACAAATGGGAGTTCACCTCGGACGAGCTCAGTGAAAAACAGGTCGAGGAGGCTTTACTCCAAGGCCTGATAAAACTGACTCCGGACTCTTTTATCACCCTAACTGACGGCGAATACAGAAAGAAATTAACAGGAAAAACCATAACGCCCCCAAACACTCCACAAGGACCTAAACTCGTAAGAGAATAAAGTCCTAAAAACATTATATTACACTCGAAAACCCTTAAGTGAACTACAAAATGACGACTCTAAAAATTTTACATTTGAACTCTGACGGATGGACAAACAAAAAAATATTATACGGAAACGTATTAAGACAAAGTGACCCAGACGTTATATTTATTTCTGAACATGGAATAAACGACGCTAACCCGATAAAGATCTTTCCCTTCGAAGTCTTGACCAAAAATCACAGCGGAGAACGTTTTGACGGATGCGCCATAGCTGTGAAAAGAGGTCTTGACTTCAGATCAATAAGTGGACTCGACGAATCTTACCTTGCTGTGGAGGTCCGTACGGCAGTGGGACCCCTGGTCCTGGCAACGGGGTACCAACCCCCAAGGAGAGGGTATTTGCCCCTCCCAAACTTCTTGCAGTTATGTGGTCACGGCAGAACCGTTCTCTTTGCCGGTGACCTCAATGCAAGAAGCGCTGCCTCCGGTTATACGTCGACCAACCCAGCAGGCAGGAATCTCGAGACACTTATTGATAGAAACATTATGACTAGAATTGGACCAGACCTCCCCACATATATTACTCACAGGTCAGCAACAAAACCAGATATTGTGCTAACCAGCAATATGTTCCCTTATAATTACTTCATTGAGCCGGGCCCCCCTATTCCCAGCGACCACCAGGCTATCCTTATTAAAGTCTCAACCTCCCCCATTCAAATCCCTATCCCAGAGCGAAAGAGCTATGCTCGAGCCGACTGGGATAAGTATAATCAACTCCTCGAAAGTTATAACCCAGAACCCTTAAATGATGCCTCCCTTGAAGAAATTGACGAGGAGTTGGATAAATTAAATGAAAAACTATTAAAAGCCGACAAGGAAGCCGTCCCCCGAGTTAAATATAAAACTCTCCCTGCCCCCTCATGGACCCCTAGAATGAAAACCCTCGCGAGGGAATATAAGGAACGGATCGATGAAGTAAACCTCACTGGCCCCAACATTAACACACACCGACAAACACGACTCATACGCGACGAACTAATGACTCTTATAAGGGACCAACAGAGTGTACTCTGGAATAATTTGATTGACGGACTGAATGTAGAAACTGACTCACGTACATTCTGGCAGACGGTAAAACGACTAAAAGGCGGACAACCACCAAGGACTGTTAAACTTATATGTGACGACACTGAAATTTCTGACGTGGAAAGAATCGAAGAGGAATTCAGACTCTTTTGGGCATCTATATTTAAGATTTCCCCGGAAGAGAATGATGACTTCGATTTGGACTTCGAAAACGAAATTATTAACGACCTGAATGACCAAATACACAGAACGCATCCTCATCATTGCGTATCACAGAACAGGGAAGTGGAGGGACTCGGCGGTAGAA
The DNA here is from genome assembly GCA_963969495.1 of Ceratothoa steindachneri. Classification (NCBI taxonomy): domain Eukaryota; kingdom Metazoa; phylum Arthropoda; class Malacostraca; order Isopoda; family Cymothoidae; genus Ceratothoa; species Ceratothoa steindachneri. The sequence continues at coordinate 3,106,765 of OZ018333.1, read as the reverse complement.
TTACTGCCGAGGAACTCTCTATGACCTTAAAATCCTTCCGACAGCGAGCACCGGGGCGTACAGGACTGACGAAGGCGAATTTTATTAGAGCCCCGCCCAATATCTTACTGGGGCTCATGAATATCATGAACGCATGCCTAAACGTGGGATACTTCCCTGACCACTGGAAGGTTGCGAAAATGATATTCATTCCAAAAGCCGGTAAACCACCGGACAGTCCAGCTAACTTCAGGCCCATATCTCTCCTAGAATTTTCAGGGAAAGTCTTGGAGAAGATATTGGCCAACAGGGTAAACACGTTCCTCGAGAGAAATAACTCTCATAACATCCAACAACATGGCTTCCGTGCGAAGCGAGGAACAGACACGGCGCTAGCCGTAATTACCGAGAAGTTGGCAAAAGTAAAATCAGAAAAACGCCATGCAAATCTGGTGCTACGCGATGTCAAAAAGGCCTTTGACAAGGTATGGAGGAGAGGCCTACAATATAAGATCCTTCAACTAGGCCCCAATCCCATACTTGAGAGGATTCTTTGTGACTATGTGATGGAGAGGAGAGCGTTTTTGAGTATAAAAAATTATAGCGGCCCTGAGTTCGAACTCGAGGCGGGGGTGCCCCAAGGTGGGTGCATCTCTCCCCTGCTCTATAACATCTACACTATAGACCTTCCCCAACCCTTGACTGAGGGTTCCTTATACGTCCAATTTGCGGATGATATAACGATGATATGTACGGGGCCTTATCGGAATGCGAATTTCATGGCACGAAGTACGGCAGTGGAAATCGAAAACATCAACTCTTTCGAGAGAAGATGGAAGATATCCACCAATGCCCAAAAGTTCCGTGTAATTCCATTATTCCGAAGGACTCTGGCAGACATCCGTGTGGGGGGTGCACGCATCCCATACCGCACGGAGGGCACGGTTCTGGGACTACAAATTACGACCGGTGGGTATAGGAGCCATGTAGCGAGAACTACACAGAATGCACGGAGGGACTTGGGCGAATTTTTCAAATTCGTAAACCTGAGTACCTCCGACAAACTGAAGATCTACAATGCGTGCATTCGCTCAAAACTCCTGTACCCCCCGATCCCTATAAACGTAGTTTCCAAGACCCAAGTCCTTAAACTGCAAAGAGTCCAGAATAAGGCAGTATATATCATTACGGGAGCCCGAAGGAGAGAAGGGAGAAGGCAGAGTGAACTCCATGGTGAACTGGGGATGACCCCCATAAACGTGGAGCTTCACCTAAGAGCAACCAAAATCTGGGACAAGGTGCACCGGCACCTCCCTCCCGAGTTTGTACTGGAGCACATCGACTTCGACATTTTACCTAACTTAAGACGACCAATTAGTTTCAAAAGCAGTAGACTACCGAATGACTTTAACGTCGACCCAAAGTTCACTTAAATACTAAATAACCCCCATTCAAAACACAAAAAAAACATGAACAAAGCCAAACGAGTTTAGCCACCGAATTAACACTTGTTTAATTTGGTTTTAAAAAACACTTCCCCAAATTTTTGCGCGAAATATCGCCAAGAACATATAAACAACACCAAAAATCCAAATCTAGGTGTGAAACACCCAGAATTGAAGATGAAAATCTTCCAAAAGCCACGTAAAGATACCATGTATTAATACAAAGGCTCGAATGCCCACCGCATTCAACGGATAGTATATTCATATGCTATCAAAAAAAACAAAACCAAAACGCAAAGAAAGCCAGTGATACCCTTTCACCAGGGATCTGTCTTTCATTCTACCTTTCATTTTTCACTTTCCTATTATATTTTCCCCTATTTCCCCACTATTTCTCCTACTAAAACCCTCTACTACTATATTTCTCACTTATTATGTCCAATGTCCAATGGTCGCCATTCGTTCTCTTACCTTAAAGGTACAGCTCAAGATGACATAGTCCTCTTGTAAGCCACTTAATACAATATCAAATTGTAAATATCATATCAGGTTCGGCAATTATATATATATATATATATATATATATATATATATATATATATATATATATATATATATATATATATATATATATATATTTATAAATACACTTCATACAATCTACATTTACTTACACCCATTACAATTACTGATTCAGAACAATTTCAACGGTATGGGAGAAACCCTCGCTCGATAATCATATTTTAGGGAAAATGTGTGGGAGGAGAGATAGAGAAAGATTGTCAGTCCCCTCGTACCCACCACTCCGTCATCCGTAGATGACTGGAGGGAAAGGGAAAGGACTCCCCCCAGGCCCCCCCTCTCCCTACCAGTGCCATGTTTAAAGGACAACCGGAGGAGAGAGAGAGGGATACCAGGAGAAAGAGAGGAAGAGTAGAGGGTAGAAATAGCAAAGTTTGAAATATCGTAGTAGACTAGATAGGTGACCTAGGTGGTCGGTGGACATACAGCCTTACGTGGACTCCGACCCACGGTGTGTTTAATATCCTTTTCTATTTACTCTTTCTATTATGCCCCTGTCCCACGTATTCCGTGTATAGCCCTTTAGGTGTGAAGGACTGAAGAAAAATGTAGGGAGAAGTATAAGGAAGTAGTAGAGTTGCAATTGAATGCTAAGTTGCATGGAGGTCATTCGAATCTCTGTCATTTTAGTTATGTAATAGTATTGAAATTGATAGTTTAGGTAGTAATTGCCTGAATATCAGGTTTATCCTTCAATATTGTTATATGATATGTATTTTGCTTCTTTGAATTGTTGTGAGGCGTTCGAACTGTTGTTGTTAATGTTGTTTTATCGTTAGTAAAAGTTCTCCTTTGTATTTTATTTGATTTGATTTAATTAGTTTTCTACGTCTGATGTAAAACTATATTTGTTTACTTATTCTCTCTTTGCTTTTCAAATTATCTAGTGAATAATTCTTCCTTTTCTTGATCGATCCTTGATGTATAGGTAGAGAAGAGTCTATGCACCTCCCCCCTCCTATATCTGGTTGATCAAGTCCATGATTTCCTCAACAATTTCTCGTTGCGTGTTTTGAATCAGTTTCTTGACTCTTTTCTTTATAATCTTGTTGAGTGGTTCCATCTTCGCTTCCCGGTGTAGATCTTGTTGTCTTCTTCTGTCCCTTCTTCTTGTGTTTGTGATTAGTGAAACTGCTTTGTTTTATATACGCTGCAGTTAGGTAGTATTTCTATTTGAAATAGTGTACATGGGGATAACTGGGTATACCATTGTCGATTGAATTATTGCTTGGTATATTTTATTTTTATTTTTTTCAGTTAAGGGATCTGAGCCTGTAAAGTAGCCCTAGTCTCCTTATCCCTTTTCCCGCACTTTCTTTCACGTGCTTTGAGTATCCTGTCTTTGTAATTGTTAGTTCCCTAGAACTTTAGTTTTGTTTGTATATTCGTATCTCTCCCCTTGGATTAGAATGTCACTGAGTCTCCTCCTGTAAATTGGCATGATCTTAAATTTGTTCCCGCTAGTACTAATCTTCCATTGTTTCTCGTAAACGTTGATTCTTCTTATTTCTTCTGCCGTTAGTCTTGCCTGCATGTCAGGGTTCCTGTAGGGGCAGACGACGATTTGTGTGACGTCGTCTGCGAACTGTATATCGAGAGGAATATCCGAAGTATACACATAGTATAATGTCGGGCTCATACACCCTCTTTGCGGAAGGCCAACCTCCATCTTTAATTTATCTTCGTGGTGGTTCTTCATTTTGATATATGCGTGTCGATGCGTAACGTAGTTACATGTTAGTCTTTCTAGCTTGGTGTTTATGCGTAACTGTAATATTTTATACTGCATTCCTTTAATCCATATTCTGTCGAATGCTTTTGAAACGTCCATGCATACGATAACAACGTCAGCCTTTTCCTTTTTAGCTTCAGCTATTTTTTCTGTAATGACCGCGAGGGGCATTTCCGTGCTCCTTTTCTTCCTATATCTGAATTTAAATTTGTTTAGAAGGTTAATCTCTTCTAGGTGCTCACTTAAGCGATGGTTTATTATTTGCTCGAATACCTTACCCAGGAAGTCGAGTAGAGATATTAGTCTATAATTCTCTACTCGTGTTGTCGACTTACCCGCTTTGGGGATAAAGATAATTTTTGCTACCTTTAATTCTTTCGGGAAGTAGCTGGTGTAAAGGCAGGCGTTGAATACAGATATGATGCCCTGCAGCATTTTATCAGGCACTTCTTCATGGTGCTTCTTAGTGAGTTCCGATCTTCCTGGTGCCTTCTGTTGGAATAGATAAATTGTGTTTTGAGCTCTTGCACGGTAATTCTTGCCTCGATACCGTCGAAGGTGTCTCTTATTGCGTCCACAGTTGGGTATGGAACTATTCTGTCCGTTTCCTCGTTCAGTTCTTTTAAGTTATCCGTCCGAAGTCGATGTCGAGTTCTTCGTTGTCCTCTTCACTTATGTTAAATATGTTTTTCCAGTGGTCCCTAAATATCCGTTCTATATTGTCCTCATATTTCCAATCACATGAACACAACTACATATTTATAAATTTTATTTTTGAACTCATTTACTGAGTTAGCATCTATTATTTGTTCTGGCGATTATGTCCTTTAGTTCTATTATCCTCAACAAAAGTAAACATATTCTCTCATGTGTCCTTAATCATGCCAGTAACAAATTTAAAAAACAAACTTTTAAATCTTCTCTAATTCTACGGAATACTAATGTTGGTAGGTCAAGTTATTTTTAATCTTTCACTATAATTCATATTTTCCAAACCTGTTAACAACTTTGTTGCTCTGCGCTGTATTCCTTCTATCTGATTCACGTATCTCCAGTATCTAGATGATCATACACTCTATAAATACTCCAATTTACTTCTTACTAAACCTGTATAGAGTAATTTAATGTATTATTATCCAGGGGAACAAAGGTTCTTCTTATAATACCAACCATTCTATTTGCATTTGTTATTATACCACTGATATGTTCATGAAATGGTAGTTTGTTATCAATTATTACTCCTAAATCTCCTACACTTTCTTTTTCTGTAAGTGTTATTATATCATCATTAAGGTTTCTCAAAATGAGCATTTACTGGGGTTGAATTTTAATTGCTATATCTTAGACTAAGTTACTAAACTATCCAAATCTTCTTGCATTATTTTATAATCCTCTTTACTCCGAATTTCTCTAACAATCTTAGTATGATCAGCAAACATTAGTATTCTGGATTTCACCACTTTAGGTAAATCATTTACATATATAACGAATGACAGGGGACCCAGAACATTACATTGGGTACTCTACTATTTACCCAGATCCAATCTGAGAAAGAATCCCTCACACATACACGCTATCTTCGGTTTGCCAAATAACTTTACACCCACTGAATCAATTCATTATGAAATCTATAACTTTTAAGTTTAATTACAAATCTCTTGGGTCGAAAGCCTTCTGCATATCAAAATAAATAACATCAATAGTCAGACCTTTCTTTATATTTGAACACCAATTGTCATTACAAATTAGTCCATTGTTTGTGAGATGTAGCAACATTCTTTCTCACACAACAGAGATTAAACTGACTGGATGGTAATTTTTACTTACTTACTTGATATTGTTGAGAGGTGATCCTCACAGCCATAGTGCTCCACCGCTGCATCCGACCTCGGTTTCCATCAATGCCAGGTCCACCTGGTCCGGTATTGAGTTGGATTTAGCTCTGCAGAATGATGTGTACCCCATGACTGGAGGTTCATCCGGGATTCTCTTCAGGAAGTCATCGAGTTGGCACTTGAATTTCTCTACAGGACAGCCAGTGGTGTTTTTTTAATTTATGGTGGTAGTCAGTTGAAGATTTTGGGGCCACTATAACTTAGGCTGGATGAGACGAGTGTTCTTATTCTGGTCAGTGCTTGTGTTGGAGGGATTCTTTCTTTTACACTTGCGTTCTGTTCTTGGGTTTTGGTATGCCTGTGCTTCCAGTTTGTTTGTGTTAGAGAGATTTGGGACTAAACCTTCTAGGACTTTCCAGGTGTAGATGGCAATATATCTTTCTCGTCGTCTTTGCTGTGAGTACATATTCAACTTCTTTAGTTTGTCCCAGTAAGAATAGTCCCTTAGTCCTTGGATTTGTCGGGTGTATGATCGTTGGGCCGACTCGAGTGCCTGGATATCTTTAGCCCTTTTCGGGGGACCATAGTTCTAGAGCCTTTCTTAAAAATAGGAACAACATCAGCCAGTTTCCATGTCTTTGGTACATATGGTTCTTATAGACTTTTCCTGTAAGTTTTTGTCAGGGTTGGGGCAATGTATGATGCTGGTTCTTTAAGCACTCCAGGATGAAAACCATCACCCCCTGGGGATTTCTCAACCTTTAGCTTGGAGAGTTTTTCATATACTTCTTCCTCTTCTATTAAATTAAAAGGAGTAGGGTTCACATCTCTTCTCAAAGGAGTGGGGAATGATTCTATAGACTCCTGTGTAAAGTTTGAAGCAAAAAAAAATCTATTAAACATAATATCTTTATCCTTATCTTCAACTACATCAATTTCACCATCAGTCAGTATGGCGATAGTTGAATTATCCATCCATTTTTCTTTAACATACTTCCATAAACCTTTCCTATTGTTTTTAATACCACCAACTAATTGTTTTTCAAAATTTATTTGACTTTTTCTGGTTTCCCACCTGGCCTGATTTCCTGCCCTTTTATACAAATCATAAATACTCTTTTTTTCTATGTCTACAATAATTTTTCCAAACTTTGTTTTTTCCTGCATTATTTTAAGGTGTCTTGCTTCATCCATGTGCTACGATTCCTTTTCATCGATCCTCCAACATATTTAAAGGGTTATAAATCTGTCTGGTAATCTCACCAAACAATCGATGAAATAGTTGTACATGTAATTTACATCAGCATTCTCATCTTTTGGATTAAACATTATGTTCAAGGATTGTCCCAATTCATTATAATTACCACGATTAAAGTTATATACCTTCCTGCATGATACCTCATCCTTTTCTTTGCCCAGCTTTAGTGTCACTAATATTTCAATATGATCACTCTTTACCAAAGGCGTTTTCTGATTTACATTTATAACAAAGTTATGCTGTCTTGTAAAAACTAGGTCCAAGGTATTTCAAACTTGTCCTTCTCTATATCTAGTTTGGAAATGTACTAATTACTCCCAGAATACTTCTTTAATTATTCTATAAATTTGCAGCATCGATTGTCATCTTCCTTAAATACTGGGCAATTATTCAATTTAATTTGTGGGAAATTGAAATCACCAAGAGCAATCAGATGCATAGTTTTTATCTTACTTGTCTCCTTGATAAATTTATATTGGTTTTCATTGTTTTCTAGAGTACTATTTAGACTTCTATATACACAAACTATTTTTAATAATTCTTTTTCATATTCAACAACCCAAGATTCATATTCGTTGAACTGATTATCTGTCCAGTCAGATGTTCCATGAACTAACCAGAGGTGGGCGCGATTCGAAAAAATTGAAGTCCGATTAGCGATTCGCCAGCTCGTCAAGTCCAATTCGAAAATCCGATTCGGGTGCCAGAAATCTAAGTCCGATTAGCGATTATCCGATTTGATTAATTTTTTTAAATGCGATTCGATATTTTTAAAAGCGATTCAATGTTTTTAAAGCGATTTTCAATGTTTGTAAAGGAAATTTAACGTTTATAACCCTAAATAAGCCATTTCTAACTAATAAAAAAAGAGAAACCAAGCTTTTAAGATTAAAAATAAACATTTTATTTTAATTAAAATATAATATAACAAAGAATTAAACTATACAGTACATATTACACAAAATACATACAGTAATACTAATATATTCTCTCAGAAAAAAAGATAGGGTCATCTAACAACTTTGTTCCATATCTACCTCATAATATTTAAAGTTTTCCACTCTACTCTACTCTAAGCCCTCCAGCTTAGTCCTCGTCTTCCTCCTCCACCTCGTGGACCTTCTTGAGGAGGTGGAGGCTGCCTTTCATGAAGACGAGGGCCTCGAAGTTCGGTGCAGCGAGGACCACCCTCTTAGGCCTGAGGATGTCCGACCCATAGCTGAACACGCGCTCGATCAAGGCGGAGCTCGGGAGCGGCGTGTTATACTTGAAGGAAGAGTGTTACCCAAGTATCACGGAACTCGAGCGGGAAGAGATTGGGCGAGAGCATTGGGTTCCCCCTCAGCGGCTTCCTCGACCAGTTGTTGACCTCTTCTCTGACCTTCTCCTTGAGGCTCTCCTCTTGCTGCCCATCCTCCATGGCGAGCAGGTAGTTCGTGCTGCTGGAGCCTGGCTGGGGTCCCTGCTGGGGGGCAGGGTCCAGGTCCTCGCCAGGCCAGACGAGGGCGAGAAAGTCCCTGATGAGCTTGTCCCTCACCAGGTCGCAGTAGGCCTCATTGTCCTGTCTCCCGCAGATGGCCCTGACCGTGGCGAGCTTGTGGTGGGGGCGCAGCGCCGTAGCCATCAACAGGTCCACGTCCACAAAGAGGTGGCTAAACCTGCAGTAGAAGAAAAGTTTTAAAACAGATTTTAAAATATATCAGATTTGTCAATTGAAAATTTAAATTTCATTACACTGATTTTAATTCATTTCAAATGAATCATTTGACCAGCGAGGATTATAATCATATAATAATAATATAATATGAGAACAAAAAAATATTATTAAGTTTTAACTCACTGCGATAAAATATAATAATAATAAATAATAATATCATAATATGACTAATCTGCCATCAAAGCCCTTTGTTCCAGGCTGGTGGAGGAGGTGGGCCACCAGATTATGGGCATAGAAAATGTAGTCGTCGCGCGACAGCGCCTCCAGGGAGTCTTTGAGCAGCTGGAAGTGGGGGAGAAGGCACCCTATGTGTGCCTTCTCCTCGCCCTGAAGTATGTCTAAGCAGGCCGCGAGGGGGGAGGGGGCGGTCACCTTGAGTACTCCGACCAGATCTGCACGTCGTCCTGCGTGATGTGCAGCAGGGGGTGGGGGTGCTGCCGCTGACAGATCTGGTTCAGCTTGTTCTTCTTGTCCAATTCAAGCACCTCGGTCAGCAGGCACTTGTAGGCGTCGTGGCTAGAATTCCACCTGGTGACGCCAGGGGTAACAAGCTTCTTGCCCAGAGCGGATTTAATGTCATTGACGGTCCCTGTTTTTCTGTTCTGGGCGTTCCACACGGTCTAGGCCTTGGCAGCCAGCTATTTGAAGGCCAGCCTGGGCTGGGTGGTCCAACCGGGCACGTTCTCGATATTCCTAGATTTTAGCAAGTTCACGGTGTGTGCCGCACAGCAGCGATGCTTGGGGAGCTGCAACCCATCTCCCTGCTGGTTCACCTTCTTCAGGGCGTCTGCCATCAGGATGGTGCTGGTGTGAACCACATCTGGATCCACTACGTCTTGTCCTTGCTGCTCGGCATCCCGCTCGATGTTGCGGTTAAAGACGCTGATGTAGTTCGCGCCATTGTCAGTGGTGGTGCTGACAACCTGAAAAGCCAAATAATGTTTTAAAACAAAGTTTAATTTCATTTATCAGTATGAACTTGAAGTATGATTCTAAAGTCAATACGATAATAGTCATCATTTCGTTATTTTTACAGACTCCCTCAGTTCTCTTCAAAGTATTAACAACCAACATATATAACATATTTCACGCAGACTACAGCATCAAATTCATACAGTATTACAAAGTAAAAATGTAGAATTTAGCTGGATACCTGGGCAAATACAAAGACAAATATGCAAAAATTCTTAGAGTTTACACACCTTTCTTTTGGTGCCGAATTCGTCGTTCAGCTCGGAGATCGCCTCTGCCAGGTAGGTCCCCGTCTGGCTCACGGTGATCTCCTTGATCCCGAGGACGGCGGAGTGCCTCTTGAAGGTGACCTTGTCCAGCCAGGTCACCGTCATCCCCAGGAAAACCCTGTTACTTGCCGACCAGTTGTCGGCCATGGTGGCGACGAACTCCTGTTTGGCGAGGAGGTCCGTCAGGACGGCCTTGGCCTGGTCCCCCATCGCCCTGATGTCACGGGTGAGCTTCCGCCAGGAGGGAACCTTGAACTGTGGGCAGGCCTACGCCCACAGGGCCTTATTGTGTTCATTGTCTGTCTCTGAGGCAGGCTTCATGCAGCCAATGAAGGACCTGAAACAAAATTAGAAGTTTTAGAATAAATTTAAAATTTCTAGATTTTTTTATTCATATCATTTTTTATATGTGTGTATGAGACAAATAAATTGTTAAAACATGTTTAAGAAGTAAAAACAGAAAACTGTTAACAGTTTAAACCATCTATATTCAATTTAGTGAATTTATTAATATTATTCAATCATTCAGTGTCTAAACTGAGTTTCACACTTTTAAAATTAAAACAATTAAAAATAAAAAAAACATATTGATACTTTAACTTGAAAAATGAAAATTACTCATTTATAGTACAGGTCGAGGCACTTCTGGTAAAACTTCTCCTTGGAGCTCTCGTCGATGCTGGCCTGCCTCCAGGTCGTGGCCGCGTTTGCTGGCGACTTCGAGAGTTGCCTTGAGGTCGTGGAATTGACCAGGGTAGTACCTCTGGTAGTGTATCTAAAAAGTAAAAACAAAAATAAATTAAAATTCATATATTAAAAACTAAAAGACATGCCTAACTTTTAGCCTGTTTAGTCTTTGTCAAATAATTATGAATCCTGGTAAAAAAAGTCTTTAAATAAATTATTAAATAAAATAAATTTAAAGTCACCTTCAGGTTTCAAGTTATTCCCTGCTGATTTTGAGTGTCTTTGAGTACTTGGTGCAGGTAGCCTTGTTGTTGTCCACGACCTTGAAGAACAGGGCGATGTGCCTCCAACTGTTCTCCTGGCTGAGGCTGGAGCTGTCTGTCTCCATTGTGTCTTTGCTCTCAGACGACTCGTTCGAGTCCAGCGACACCCTGCTCTCGCTGCACGAAAGCGGAAGGGTCAGAATGTCCTCTACGCCCCCCATGATGTCGTTGACCACCACCGCCTGGTCGCTGTGCTGGGACCCCAGGGACTTCTGGTTTGCGCCGCTGGCGTTCCTGTTTCTGGGCTGGGGAGTTAGAAGTCTCTTCATACTGGATGTAACGGACGCGTCTTCGTCCACTATCAAAGGTGGGAATAGAACTCCGTCTTCGACAAGGCTTCTTCTTTTGCACGCGCTAAATTCTCTACAGAAATTCAGTATTTAGAAACAAAATTACGAAATAAATGCTAACTAGCAACAAGCAAGTGCGCACAAGTAAGAAGCCGGTGCGCACGAATACATGATGAAACTTGTATAAAATGGCTAATTCACGAACTTTAAGCTTGATTTATCGTTATATTATGAAACTAATAGTCTAGATATGATCATATGAATACTATTAGAAGGAAATAGAAATACTAAATACAAATATTAATGGTGCAACTTACTGCCGTTGGTGTCTGCAATAGCAGGAAAATGAAAACAGAAGGATTACTTCGAAGCGTTCACAAGTGGTGGCAAGGGAGCAGCGCAACAGCAGCTTGCTCTCACGACGACTGGCTCTAAACTGGTGTGGCCCGTCACTTAACCGATATGAGACGCGTACGAAAAACCAAAACTAAACACGTATTATACCTACTTTATATAGTCGATCCCCCATATTCGCGGGGGATAGGGACCACGAACCCCCGCGAGTATTGAAAAACCGCGGATAGTTGACGCTACCCCCAAACACCCCCAACCCTTCCTAAACATCGTAATACGCTCCCCATATTAAGTCAAGAAGTTATGTTTTGTCGTGTTCATACACATACAGTACGAAATAAAGTATCAGAACACATTAAATCATTTTATTGTACAATGTTTACTCAGACTCCATCCTAACAAGAACCTTATCACGCACTGATTTGTTAGTCTTCATCACTTGGTTTACACTCACTGACACTCTCTCTCTAATAGCCTTTTCACAGCTTCAAATTGATCGAATTGTGCTTTCGTTCACGCAAAACTCTCGAGCAACTTCGGCCTTTTTCTTGCCTTCTTTCAACCTATCTAACACTTTCGCCTTCTCCTTCAAACGCATCACTTTCTTGGCACGCTTAGGCATGTCTTTAACAACAATAGACGATGCAGGGCGCTTAGGCATTGTTAATATTAAGGTGCAAAAAGCAAGAATTATTCAGGGTGTAAAACGATTGAAAAATGAGAAATAAAACACGCAAAATTACGACAAATACACAAATCACCGCTCACACACTTGGGATACAAGCGTACTGAATGGAAAGCGGGAAATCAGTACATATACTGTACATACTGTAGTCGAGCGAGTGAGATATGAGCGCTGATTGGCTGGAATCGTCCCATCTCAGCCAACCAACACTTACGTTTTACGAATATGTACGTAGGTTTTCGCGGATGTCTGGAAATGGCGCAAATTTTGAATTTTAAGGCCCCCTTCCGCGGATAGTTGAAGGCGCGGATGACGAACCGCGAATAGCCGAGGGTCGACTGTACGTGTAAAATATAACTTTTTTTATTATATATGACTTAATAATTAATCATGATATTTTACGCATTATATTATAAAAGAAAATACGAAAATGTGAATAGAATGAAATAAAACGAAAAAATATTTACTTGAGAAAAATATAGAAAAATTTATTAAGAAACTGCTATTGCGAAAAAACAAAGACGACGTCGACCTGAATTAATCAAAAATCGATTTAAATTTTCGGCAGCCCGATTGCGATTATCCGATTCGTTGGGCGGGATTTAGTCCGATTCGATTAGCCGATTCAAAAATGCGAGTCCGATTAATCGGATAATTGGACTTCTGAATCGGACCGCCCACCTCTGAAATTAAGTAAGCATTTTCAAACATCACATTGCAGTATTCAAGGAAAAAACGCTAGATATTTCAAAAGATTACTTAAGCAACAAACAAAGCAAGCAATTGCTTTCAAAAGTAGATCAACGATATCAGAGATATCTCAAAAGGCTTCTGATGAAATATCGGAAATGATAGCCGTAAAGATGAAGTCACATACTTTTACTGATCTATTATTTTACCTACTTGCAAAAAGATGGTTGAGACTATTCTAGGAGACGATAGGGAGAAACATTTAACTAAAATTCCATTATCTATCAAGTAATAATGTTCATAGGCGTATTCTGTAAATGTCCAATGATATTGACGAAAATGTTTGCTGTAATAAATTCAGAGATTCATACTTTGCACTCCGAGATGATGAATCAACCAACATAATCAACAAAGCGCAACTACTCGCCTTTATTCGCTTTTTTAATGAAGATAGAATGGTAAATCAGTATCTGTGTTGCAAAGAATTGATTAACACTACTAAAGGTGAAGATATTTTTCATATTTTAATGAATTATTTTGAATAATGGAATTTATCACGGAAGTCCTGTGTCGCGGTTTGTACTGATGGAACTCCATCAATGATGGGTTCTATGAAAAATTTTGCATCGTTTGTAATGCAAGAGCATCCCAACATTATAACAACTCACTGTTTCTTACATAGAGAGGTTCCGATGGCAAAAACACTGGGTACTAAATTGAAAGATTTTATTAAGCAAGTTGTCGAAATGATAAATTTAATTAAGACTCGAGCGGTAAAATCTCTTTATTCGAGGTAATTTGTAAAAACATGGATTCCCAACTACGCACTTACATATTCATACAAAAGTGAGATGGTTATGAAGGGGTAAGGTACTCTGCCATGTGCTTGAACTTCGTCAAGGACTTTTGGAATATTTTGAGGAAATAAAAGTGTGTTTTGTACTTTTTAATTGAGTTACCTAACCGATATGTTTCAACACTTGAATAGACTTAACATGTTCATGCAAATTGGAAATGAAAATCTCTCATCTACCGACAACATTAAAGCATTCCAGGAAAAAAATAGCTATTTGGTAATGGTTCTTTTAGTTAGAGAAGACCATTCAGGCGATTAAATTCCTTTAATAGCTTTAATGGTGGATCATTTAGCAATTTTGAAGGGTAAAATGAATTATTACTTTCCATCAATAAACACCGAGCAAGACGATTGGATTTAAAACCTTTTCATTGATATTTCAAATGATGAAGTTGGCTTTTCGTTAACAGATGGGGAGGAGCTGGCTACCATATCTACTGATTGTCGCTTAAAGATCAAGCAGAAAGAGCTGGCTACCATATCTACTGATTGTCGCTTAAAAAACAAGCAGAAAGAGCTGGCTACCATATCTGCTGATTGTCGCTTAAAGATCAAGCATAAAGAGCCGGCTCTATATCTACTGATTGTCTATAAAGATCAAGCAGAAAAAGCTGGCTACCATATCTACTGATTGTCGCTTAAAGATCAAGCAGAAAGAGCTGGCTACCATATCTACTGATTGTGGCTTAAAGATCAAGCAGAAAGAGCTGGCTACCATATCTACTAATTGTCGCTTAAATATCAAGCGGAAAGAGCTGGCTACCATATCTACTGATTGTCGCTCAAAGATCAAGCAGAAAGAGCTGGCTACCATATCTACTGATTGTCGCCCCCGTAAGGGGCGCGGCGATTTGCCATCCTGGCCGCCGTGCTGACGGGATCCAGCGCCCCGTCCGGCCCCAGCTTAGCCTCTCTTCCTTCCTTCAGATAGCCTGTATTCCTATCCTACCTCGTCGCTTTTCATACAACCTCTCCCACAACTTTCTCTGGTCAGCCTCTAATTTCACAGGGTAGAAGCTGACCTTCTTCTCAAGCCAACCATCCCGGATCGGGGCTGAGGGGGGAGGGGACAATGTCCCCTAACCCCTGAGCTCCGGTCTGGGGTGGTTGGCTTTTAACAACCTGCTTCATCCCCACCCATACCTTCCTCACATCCCTTTTCCTCTCGTCTTCAAAATCTATCCGTTTTACGCCGTGTTCAAGGTGGAGCCGCCATGCCGAAGGACTGCCAGGCCACCAGGCGGGAGGGGTGGTCCCAAATGGCGGCGCCTGGCTCTGCCGGGCCTGTAAGCACCTCTTGCAGTGCGGGCTACTGCAAGAGGTGGTGAGCGATTGCGTCCCGTAAAACAAAGAGGGTCACCATGCCCAATGATGAAAAAAAAACATCTCCCCTTAATTCCCCCTATAACAACAACGGAGCCGCCCTCGTGCAGCTCCACAGAAAAGATGGAGGTCCCCCCCCTGTGCTTGCGCAGGGGACCCTCCATACCTCTTTAACCGGAGAGGAGGCTTACTCCTCTCCTACGCCTACGGGTGTAGGGGACTCCCCCTCACCCCCTTCTCTGGAGGTGCTTTCGGGCACCTCCCTATCTCCAGCGGCAGTCCCTCCTATGCTTTCTAAGGGGACTGCCAAGAAAGCCAGCAGGCCACCCTTAGCCAGCCGCTCCACATCAAAGCGGCTCGGTAGGGCAAACCCCCTTAGGGGGGAGAGGGAAGCCAGGCCCCTTCGGTCGCTTCCCTCAAAAGACCTGCTGGCAAAAATATTAAACCTTGCCGGGGTCAAGGCCTGTGCCTCCCCACTAAAGACTTATGACGCTGCCAAGGGGACCTGCGATGTCCTGGGAGGGGATGGCCAATTGGAGGCCCCTCCTGTGTTAGACATGGTCCTTGAGGAAAACCAGCCTCAGAAGGTAGGGCCTTCCATGGGGGGGAATCCGGGCTTGGCGCCAAGCACCGAACCCGAATCCGCCCCTATGCAAGCAAGGTCCTCATCAAACGGCTGTGGATTCTCAGGCAGGACAAGGAGGGGAGGGATCTCCTCCGGATGAATCCCCTGCGCCCACCGGGACCTTCTCCATTTCAGAGAAGGACCTGACTGAGGCCGGTCCATCTGGCCTGGGGGCTTCTACCGGCGGGGGTGAAAAGCGGGTTCATTCCCCGCCCTCCTCTCCTAAAAAGAAGAAAAAGACAAGAAAGACGAAAAAGACTCGGGGCTCCTCTCCATCCGCGGGGGCTGCGGGGACGGATGGGTCTGCTGCCACTTTGGTAGGCGACCAAGCCAAGATCGGCACATCCGGCCCCACTACCCCCTCGTGTGTGGAGCCCCTGACTAAGACCAAGAGTGCACAGGGCGGAGCCTCGATGACATCGGGGCCCCTCATTCAGAGGTTACCTGGCGTTTTCGAGCCCGCTGGCTTCAAACGCTTCCTCGTTATTCGCTCCACTGATGGCACCATGTTGTCCAAGGGCAACATGATCCATCAGAGGAGAGGATTAGCTAGTGCAATTGGTAGAGAGCCGAAGGTAACCCGTTTCTCGGACGGGAGCCTTCTGGCGAATGCGGCGAATCCCGCCGAGGCGGCCAAGATAAGTGCTCTTCGGACACTTCATGGCACCCCGGTGAGTGTGACGCCGCACTCTACCATGAACTTTGTAAAAGGAGTAGTTTATGCGAGGGAACTCGTTGACTACTCCATAGAAGACATCACCCTAGAGCTGGCCGACCATGGGGCGGTCAAGGTCGAACGTGTGATGAGAAAACAGGGAGGGGCCTCGAGACCCACCCCTACACTCTTCGTCACGTTCGACTGTGACAAGCTCCCTGAGTCGGTGCGTGCCGGTTGGTACCGCTACCGCGTGAAGGCATTCGTGCCACTGCCGCGGCGGTGCTATTACTGTCACCGCTTCGGCCACACGAATCGATCATGTAGACGTGCAAAATCGGGGTCACCCGAAGTCTGTGTAAATTGCTCCAAGGTCGCACACGATAAGTCCAAATCGTGTGTGGCCAAGTGTGTCAATTGCGGAGAGCCGCACCCTGCTTCTTCGAAGCAATGTGGTGCATATCTCCTTGAGAAAGAAATCCTGGCCATTCAGGCCCAGGATCGACTCTCATTCCGCGAGGCTAAGGACTTGGTCCTGGCGCGCCCGGCTCTGCCTGGGACGTCATATGCCTCAATAGTTAGAAAAGCACCCTCTGCTCCTGGCCCATCCAGGCCAACGAGCACGGTTGTTTCCGCGCCCATTCGGAGCCCTTCTGCGGGCTCTACTACACCCGGGCGCTCCCCTGGTAGAGCTGGCGGCAAAAAGGGTTCACACCCAGCCCCGGCTAATACCAGGGCTCCCCCCTCTTCCCCCAGCGTGACCGTTTCCCGTAAGGCGAAACGGCAACGCGCCTCCACAGAGTCGTTAGACTCACAGGAGGCAACACCCCTGAAGATGGTCGCTAGGCCATCTTCCGGGGTTCCTAAAGCTGTTCCCCGAAAGGAGGACAGCAACAAAGGAGCTTCGGCCCCTTCGCCCACGCCCCGAGGTGGAGCGAGTGGCTCGGAGACGGTGGTTCCTCGAAAAGAGGGCCCCCCGCCTCCCAAGCCGCAACGCCCGCCTAAGGTTTCGAGGCGGAGGGAGGAAAAGACTCGCATGGCGAGCCCAACCTCCCCCAATAAGTCCTCGAAGGCGACAGCGCCTTCAGCGCTTTGTCCGGCCAACAGCGCCCGGGGTTCTGCCCCCAGGAAGCGTACGGCCATTCCCGTGAGGGTCTTCAATTCGAGGAGGGCCCCCGCGTCTCCTCCGAGCTAGGCCTGGAGGGCATATTCCTTCAATGGAATTGCCGTGGACTCCGGGCCAACTGGGAGGAGCTGCGGAGGCTCGTCTCGTCCCGTTCCCCGTTAGCTATTTTTTTGCAGGAGACCATGCTAGGCGCGTGCCCGCTGCCTGCCCTCCCGGGGTATAAGGGTCTTGCGACCCCACCACCGCGGGATGGCCGGGCTGGGGGATGCGCGGTTTACACCCGGCATGATGTCTCCGTTCTTCCTTTCTCTTTAGATACCTCCTTTCAGGCAGTGGCTGTGCAGCTGCACCTGGATAGGAGGTATACTATCATTTCTGCGTACATTCCACCGTCAGCTGACTTCGACGCGGGGGACTTCCGCCGCGTCGTGGCACGGTTGCCGAGGCCCTATCTCTTGCTTGGAGATCTGAACGGCAGGCATCCTCTCTGGGGAGATTACTCCATAAATCCCAGGGGACAAGTCCTTGCCGATCTGATCGAAGAGCTTGAGATGGGTGTCCTAAACGTGGATGAGTTTACGCATCACTGTCCGAGAACCGCTTCATTTTCTTGCCTTGACCTATCTTTGTGCTCTTCAGATGCACAGCCTGATTTTGATTGGGGGGTGGTCGATGACCTCCATGGTAGTGATCACTTTCCCATTCAAATATCATTTTCAGGGCAACTGCCGCCTGAGAGACCACCTCGGTGGTGCTTGGCGCGGGCGCGGTGGCCTGCATTTCAGGAAATGACTGAATTCTCTATCTCAGTCGAGGAGTTTAGGTCGGTAGATGAGGCCGTTGAGTTCTTCTCCGGCAACCTCATCGCCGTAGGCCTGACTACTATTCCTAGGACGTCTGGCCGTTTTGCACGCCGACCACTCCCATGGTGGTCGGCCGAGTGTGAGACGGCCCTCAAACAGAAGCGTTATGCCTACATGCGCTATAAGCGCCGCCCGAACGATTTCACTGTCGCTGAATTTCGTCGGGCTAGGGCTAGGTTCCGGTATATTTCGAAGCACGCCCGCCGCTCTTCTTGGCGGGCATACGTGTCTTCACTTAACGGGAAGACCCCTTTAGCTGAGGTGTGGAAGCGAGTCAAAAGGATTCGGGGCAAGTTCTCGCAGGACCCCCCTCCCGTTCTCCAGGAGAATGGGACCGCAATCTCGGACCCCGCGTCCGTGGCGGAATCCTTAGCGACCGCTTTTTCCGCATTCTCTAGCCGTGATGCTGCTCCGCCAGCATTCAATGCACGTCGTGATGTCGCGGAAGGCCGCCGGCTGGACTTTACCTCCAGAGGCGGAGAACCCTTCAACGACAAGTTTACTGTGAGTGAGTTGCGTTCCGCTCTCGCTTCGTGCGCGGACACCGCCCATGGTCCGGACGATGTCCCGTACGCCATGCTTCGACACCTGGGTGAGCGAGGCATGGCCTTTCTGTTAGATTTGTTCAACAGGATCTGGGTGGAAGGTCTTCTCCCAGACTCCTGGCGAATCGCTACTGTGCTCGCCTCTCGCAAGCCGGGGAGAGATCACTCTACTCCGACCGGTTTCCGCCCAATCTCTCTAACCTCTTGCGTGTGCAAGTTGATGGAGAAATTGGTAAATGTTAGATTAGCCTATTTCCTGGACAGCGGAGGCCATCTGTCTTCTGCACAGTGCGGCTTCCGTAAGTTCCACTCCACGTCGGATGCTCTGCTCCGACTGGAAAGTGCCGTCTGCGAGGCTTTCCTTCGTAGACAGCACTACGCCACGGTGTTTTTTGATCTGGAGAAGGCCTATGATACCGCATGGCGATACGGTATCATGGAGACTCTCCACACGATGGGGGCGAGGGGACGCCTCCCAATTTTTATATCTGAATTTTTGCGAGATCGTCGATTCCGCGTACGGGTGGGGGGAGCCCTCTCCGGCCCAAAGGAGCAGGAAGAGGGTGTCCCGCAGGGAAGTGTCCTCAGTGTCACACTCTTTGCCCTGAGCATCAACGGCATCACCTCGGTGCTGCCGGAAGATGTTCTCGCTACGCTCTACGTGGACGACCTTTCGATCTCTTTTGGCGCGGCCCAGATGCCAACTCTGGAGCGTCGACTCCAACAGGCATTGAACCGCGTCTCTCACTATGCCGAAGCGCACAGGTTTCGGTTTTCTTTGGCCAAGACTAAGGTGGTGCACTTCTGCCGCCATCCACGGCTTCACCCCGACCCAGATTTGTTTCTTAATGGGGTGCGCCTGGATGTGGTTGAGTCGCACCGTTTCCTTGGTCTTGTATTCGACCGACGCCTCACCTGGGAGGCTCATATTCGCAGCCTTAGGGTCTCTTGTACCCGCGCCATGGACATTCTCCGTTCCGTGACGTTCAGCGCTTGGGGCGCTGATAGGGCTACCGCCTTACTTTTTTATCGATCCTTTGTTCGCTCGAAGCTCGACTACGGATGCGAGTTTTATGCATCCGCAGCCGAGCGTTTATTGCGGAAGGTGGATTCGATCCACCACACCGGCCTTCGCCTTGCGACCGGTGCCTTCCGCACTTCCCCCATTGAGAGCCTGTTGGTCGATGCTGGGGAGATGCCACTCGCTCTGCGCCGCGTGCAGTGCATCACTCGCCTGTACGCGCGAGCCCGGCGCCTCCCTCAGTCGCCAACAGCTCTCACTGCATCCGCAGCTGATCTCGATGGTGCCTATGCCGCCGAGAGACGCCAGTCATACCCTAAGCCCTTCGGGTTTAGGGCCAGGAAACTCCTTCGAGAAGTAGATATAGCTCTCGGGCCGGTGGCGCCCCTGGTTCTGCCCAGGACGCCACCCTGGAGGGTACCACATTTGGCTATTTGTCGCCACGCCTCTGCTCCCAAAGCTTGTACTGCGCCGGGAGTATTGCGTTCGACCTTTTTGGAGCACACATCGTGTCACGCTGGTACCGTGCCAGTGTATACGGATGGCTCCAAGTCCCAAGAGGGGGTCGGCTTCCACGCCGTATCCCCTCTGTTTGAAGTCAGCGGGGCTCTACCAGGCGCTGCGTCTGTCTTCACGGCCGAGCTGGTGGCAATACACCACTCGGTACGGGAGATTACGCGACGTGCCCGGTTCGGAGACCGGATTGTGATCTATAGCGACTCACAAAGCGCCCTGAGTGCTCTCGGGGCATTGGAATCTCCGCATCCCCTGGTTCGCGATATCCGTGACGCCACGGTTTTGGCGAGCCGGGCAGATGTCGAGATTATCTTCTGCTGGGTTCCTGGACATGTAGGAATTGCGGGGAATGAGCGCGCCGATGAGGGCGCCAAAGAGTCCGCGAGGACTCTGCGACCGGACCAGCGTTTTGCTCTTCCTCACACCGACTACATGGCAGGAATACGGGCAGCTCTTCGGACTGCTTGGCAAAGAAGATGGGAGACGGTCGAAGGGAACTTAAAGTTGCGTGCCATTGCGCCGCGACTGTTCCCATGGACCTATCCCCCAATGCCGCGGCGGCTTCAGGTTGCTTTCTGTCGTCTCCGAATCGGACACACTCGTGTGACGCATCGCTATCTGATGGAGCGCTCGCCTGCGCCCTATTGCAACGACTGCGTCGTCCCCCAGACTGTTCGGCACATTCTTGTCGAATGTCCCAGTCTGGGTGATCTTCGCGCACGACACCTGTCCCGGTACCGGGATGGGCGGGGTCGCTACCGCCTGTCCCTTGTTCTCGGGATGAGTGCGTGTACTTTGACTGGTGGACTTATTGACTTTTTGGGGGAGGCCGGCCTTCTCCCTTTTATTTAACGCGATTTAATTGTTGTTGTTGTTTTTGTAATTGTTTTGTTATTGCTTTGTTATTGTTATTGTTATTCCTTTTTATTGTTTTCTGTTTAATTTTTTAAAGTAGCCTAAATTAGGCTGTTTGTTTACGGCAACTTATGCCTTAGTCGGCAGTCGCCAGATAGCCCCTTAATTAAAAAAAAAAAAATACTGATTGTCGCTTAAAGATCAAGCAGAAAGAGCTGGCTACCATATCTACTGATTGTCGCTTAAAGATCAAGCAGAAAGAGCTGGCTACCATATCTACTGATTGTGGCTTAAAGATCAAGCAGAAAGAGCTGGCTACCATATCTACTGATTGTGGCGCAAAGATCAAGCAAAAGGAGGCGCCCATCGCTCAGTTTTGGATTTCAATCAAAGAAGAATATCCTTCAAAATGGAGGAAAGCTTTGACTGTTTTATTGCTGTCTTCCACGTTGAATCTCTGTGAACGAGGATTGTATGACCTAATTAACATTAAATGTAAAAAATACTGTAGATCAAATTGTAAATGCATTGATGAAGAGCTGAGAGTATTTTTATCATATATAAGACCGAACAAAATTTACAGATCTCACCAATCTGATGTTTCACATTAGGATACTTAATTTTAAAATGTCATATCTAAAAAATAAAGGATTTATTTCAGGATACTTCTTTATCATTTTAATATTTTCGAATTTCATGACTATTTTTTCCATATTAAAATTACTGATGCGACCCAAAAGTTTGGTTAGTGCAAAGGTGGGTCCTGAGGTAAAATAGTTTCAGAAACACTGATCTAGACTAAGAATCTCACCTGTCACTTTCAAACAAGCTTCGAAAAGGAAGGACTTCAAAAGAGCTCAAAATGACTGCACTCGCAAAGCAGAAGAACATCTCGGTTGTCACAGTACCCAGGAACGTCATGAAAGAATGAAGCGAGAGCTTGAGGTGGATGTAAAGGCTTCTGCTCACCGACCGTATGCGAGATCAAGGTCAAGGGCGGTCTCCTCGCCTTCTTAACGACTTGAAGAGTAATGGTAATCGAATTCTTAATTTCCTTATGAAAAATCTTTCACGGTCGATCCGGTCATCAACGAGCAGAACGACCGTGTGGTAAGCGTCGGGCAGGACGTCTCCGAGGTCCGTTACGTGTCCACGACCTCTGTGATGTTTGCTCGGGGTCGTGGCTTCGAATG
This sequence comes from Ceratothoa steindachneri, assembly GCA_963969495.1. NCBI lineage: Eukaryota > Metazoa > Arthropoda > Malacostraca > Isopoda > Cymothoidae > Ceratothoa > Ceratothoa steindachneri. The sequence goes on along the minus strand of OZ018333.1, from coordinate 3,084,369 downwards.
ACGAGAAGTTGCCACCGGTGGAGGTCGCGGCCGGTTGCAGGCTCACTACGGCCCATAACAGGTTAATTTTGGCCACAAAGAAGGCGGAATAAGTTTTTTAGCCGGACGGTGCCCTGACCCTCATTGTCAATACCGTGCAAGAGTGATTAGGGTGGATCATTAACTTCTAGTTGAAGGGGGATAACCGCCGCAGTCATGCAACTTCACTCCCATTGACTACAACTTGTGGGCACATGGGCAAGGCCTGCAAGGTCCGTCACAGCAACGTCGACGAGCTGAAGTCCCCTGTCAACCGTGTGTGGTCCAGCATGATGAAGGACCTCATCCGCAACATGCTCGACCCCGAGGACGCTCACATTATGTAGTTAATTTTACAATTTAAGCACATATTTAAAATAAGAAAAACGTGTCTAAGTGCATCAAAGCTATCATTGTATCCTTTAATGGGGGCGTCGTAGCAGGACTTTTGGATACCAGGTACGAGGCAAAATCGATTGGTTATGTCCTTGTTAGAAGACCACGACAAAACTTTAGCCAATAAACTGATTTGCAAGTGACACATCTGCAGGAGAACGTCTCCACCTCGCTTCAGTCTCCTAAGACTGCATTACCCTCTTACTATTATTTGTGATCAGTAAACAGTGGCGTAGCTAGGGATTTGGGGGCCCGGGGGCATTATCTCCTTTGGCTGCCCACAACATACCAATGTTTGATATTATGAATGACATAAAAACAACTACTGCAATATTTTTGTGATCTCTGATATTGTGAGAACTCAAAATAATTAATCATTTATTTTAATATTGATTGATAATTTTATGTAAATTTTCTCAATGTATTTTGAATATTTTCAATTGGTTACCCCCTCTTCCAAAGAAGGGTTCAGCTGCTCTCTCCAGGAGAGTGCGCACGTGCTGTCAGTTAGGCAGCAAGAGCCTGGACAACTCAGACTGCTTTTGGTATTCTTCTTAAAAGCACCCCCCTTCATAATCTTTCTTCGTGAACCGAAATTCATTAATATTAATCATATTTAATCAAACTATCCCTTACTGTTACTCTCAAATGTTGCAATCTGTTAATTGGGCTGACGAAGCTCAAGTCGAATTGTGTTTGTAAACCCTCAAGACCAACGTCTTTGAAGAATTCTGGACAAAGGCATGGGACTCGCCGGCACAATATTGTTTGGTGAGTACTGTTTTCTTTTTGTTTGAGGAGGTTGGTCTCAATAGTTGTAATAGTATGTCAAATAAAACAAGAAAAATAAGTAAAACACTTTAATAGGGAATACTTATGTACGCTTAAAAATAAACTACAAAATATGAAACTGAAATATTACATATTGAACAAATATTCAGTAAAAATCAGTCCGATACAGCAACAACAGAAGTTAAAACGCTTTAATACAGCATACAATAAATAAACTACAAAATGTGAAACAGAGATATTACATTTATCAAATATAAAATTCAAAATTCATATTAATCCATTTTATCAGTCTGACACAGCAACAATATTAGTTGCTGTGTTATTCAAAAGAGGGACGGGGCATTCGCTTGGGGCCCCTCCTACAATGGGGGCCCAAGGTAACTTCTAAATTTGTGCCCCCTTAGCTATGCCACTGTCTGTAAAAAGGACCTGTAAAAAGGATTTCTATCAGAATTCGGGTCACTTAGGAACATGTCTACCCTCAAGTCTATCTCAGACAGATTTGTCAAGTACGAGATGATAAATGACAGTCGTGAGTAGGTTAGAAATTGTCTAGAATGCCAAAGTCCAAAGGACCTAGACAGACGAAACCACCTCTTTACACAATTTTCTGCTCCAGGATCAAAGTTTCATACCATCCAAGTAGTCATATTAAATGATTTTCCAAACCACTAAAGAGGGTTACAAGGCCTTCTAACCATAATTACTGCTTTTGTGAGTGGGTAGAGACATATCCACTCAGAGCATAACATGAGATTCTGAGGTTGAGACATTCCTTGACCACTATATATCACCTTTTGATGCACCTGCTAAGATAGTATCAGGTAATGGATTGCAATTTCATCCTGGACTATTTCAGAATTAGTAAAACTCAGAATACATTTACAAATCTCGGTCGAACGCGACCAGGATTGACGTAATCTAAATGTAAAATTGAATTATTCGCGCAGCTCTCTTGGCAAAATGACCTCCTTGAGTATGGTTAAACATCCTTCCCTGAATTCTACTTGCCATGCGAAAAGTAAAAACCAAGAAACATGATCCTTCCCTGTCCAAGTGGTTTATGGTTCCCTTTTAGACATTCCAGGTGATTTATTTCTCACCAGAGAGAGCCACACATTACAACACAGAGCCACAAAGCAACATCAAACGGCAGAATGGAGGAATGTAAACACGTGTTCGAAAGAGATACACAAATACGCCCTACTTTTTTTCGTCCTATATTGATTCACTTCATTGATTTTTTCATTTTACCATTATAATAATTTTGATGTACAAGATTCGATCCCTCTTAAGGTAGATCGAATTTGGAAATCAAATGGTTTTTCATCATCCTGTACATAAGAAGTTAATTTCTTGTTCTTTTCAATCACTATTAATATTATTTTGTCATTTACTTCCAATATAATTGATAGGGCAAATTAAAATCATACATTAAATGTAATCACCCTCATTCACACGCCTTTTTCACACTCTTCAGAAGCAGCATCAAATACCATCCTCTCTTCTGAATACATCTGGTATAATGAATATTGTCACACACACGAAAGCGCCGTTTCCTTGAGAAACCTCAAGCAATGTCCAACAACGAAAACAATTTCCCCCCATTACTCTTCCTAATGTATAACAGAAATATTCATCAGAAAATTACATAGAGAATCAATTTACAGCATAACGCCATATTGTATTGGTCCACAAATAAGTGAAAAGGCAATCAATGTATTTTTGTCTTATCTCCACCCGCTAACTTATCAACACCTAAGACATTTTTTTGTCATATCTTCATTTCATTCCGCTTTAAAGTTTAAATATTCAATCGATTAAGGCGATCGGCTTCCTAAATTCCCCTGTATTTTGTTGTCATTCAAATAATGTTATTAAAGAATTTCATATTTTCGACGCGTTTGTACCCTGCGGGCCAACAACTACAGTTACACCTTTACAAAACACTCGTGCGACCTATTCTCACGTACGCCCCACTGTCACTCGTAGCCGCGAGTGACACGTGGAAGCGGAAGGCTCAGCGCATTGCATTCAGAGCTCTGCTCTGAAGCGCGCTTGCCGCTCTCCGTTGTACTCGAGAATGGCCGCACTACACGACAACAACAAATTAGTACCCCTCAACAAATATGCTCACACCACACTCACAAAACAACTCGGGCAAACTCGCCAGAGACCCATTATACACCGCACTACACGTAAGAAGGTATGCGATGGCACCGCGATACCCCGCGGCCCATGACCACCCGCATCCCATACCAACCTTCTTATAAACTGAAGGAATCATGAATACCGCGGTTCCGACTGAGCAGAGACGCTCTCCTTCCTGATCAACCTCCTGATCGTCGTCCAGTCACGAACACCTCGGGACCAACCAAACCAGACCACGCATCGGTGTCTAGCCACCGACCTATCAACTCTTGCTATCTTTTCTCTGCTGAAAACATCGCTGCCGTAAAAGAGAGTGTACGGGAAAATCCGAGGCAGTCAATTTCTCGTCGTTCACAAGAACTTGGCCTTTCTGCGACTTCAGTTTGGCGAATTATGCGTAGGGACTTGGGTCTACACCGTACAAAATCCAACTTACCCAGGAACTTAAGGTAAACGATCATATACAACGCCGCTGGTTCGCTGATTGGCCCCTAGACCAGTTGAAAGTTGCCCAAAATTTCCCCCCAAAAATCATCTTCAGCGACGAGGCCCATTTTTGGATGAATGGATATGTGAACAAGGAAAATGTCGGATTTGGGACGAAAACAATCCACATGAGAAACACCAACACCAATTGCATCCCAACAAAGTCACTGTTTAGTGCGGATTTTTGTCTAACGGAATCATCGGTCCGTATTTTTTTGAGAACGAAGATGGGATTGCCATAACCGTCAACGGCGAGTCTACAGATCGATGATAAGCATCTTTTTGTGGCCTCAACTGGATTATATTCCTGATATGGATAGTGACGACATGTGGTTCCAACAGGACAGCGCTACGTGCCACACTGCGCACGCCACGATAGACATTTTGCACTAGCGATTTCAGGGCAGGGTCATCTCGCGCGGCGGCGACGTCAACTGGCCACCGAGATCATGCGATTTAACGCCGTTAGACTACTTTCTTTGGGGCTACCTTAAATCGCAGGTCTATGCGAATAATCCGCAAACAGTTGATGTCCTCAAAGTCAACATAATGAACACCATCCAGCAAATTCAGCCAGATATATGCGACAAAGTCATCAAAAATTGGGCGTCCCGAATACGTTCCACCAAGCGAAGCCGCGTCGGGCATTTGAACAACCTCATGTTCTACACTTAATGCCATAAAATGTACTTTCAAATTTCAAAATTAATTGAGTGCACATATCACACACAACTTGTTTTATTTACATTTAAAAATCGAGCGACCTTATTGAAAAACCCTTTATATTTTACCAACGTGATTTTTTTAGTTCATTTTAAAAATTATTATAATTGGCGAAGTCCAGAAAATTTAACCATGGCTGCTTTATTTAGATTTTAATCTTAGTAGCGAAGGCATTGGCTGGCATTATTATAAATTAAGAACAAACAAGATATGCCATTTTTGGACAAAGGCAGCGCAAATTAAAAGAGAATTAGAATGGAATCACTACCACAATAATCATTAAAGGATAGTGCTAATCGCGCAACGTATATATATATATATATATATATATATATATATATATATATATATATATATATATATATATATTAATCTTTTGAAGTTGAAAACTATATCAGGCCTAAAAAAAGCAGCATTTTAAAATATATTACGAAGTATACGATATAGGTTTACCAATAAATCCTTTTCATCGAGAATCTACTTTAGTAAAGCATTCAAAATATTTAAAGCCCAAATAATTATTAATTTTCAAAAAGTTCTTTGATATAAAAATCATAATTTGTGTAAATTCATTTAGAATATGAATTATTAGAAAAAGTTTTTTGACGGTGACTATTATAAAAAAAAAATCAATTAATTTCAATGAGGAAAGGATACATAAAAAAGTGCACGGTGCTTTCATTGGTAGTTAATAAAGAAAACCCTCAAATTTAAAAAAAAAACCCGTCAAATTTAAAAAGTTAACTTTCAAGTTAAAATACTTGGATTTCAAATGTTGACCATTTAAAAAAAAGCTGGATTTCAAAATTTAAAAAATCGACTTTCAAATTAAAATAAATGAATTTTCTCCGCAGGGGGAGTTACCCGTATTTATGCCTAATGCACCCGCACTTGGGTAGGGAGTCGATCCGAGGCTTTTTGAACCCTTAGGCCATTTCAGCGCCCAAGATCCCACTTTTGTTGGCCAACACCACCTGGAAGTAGTGTTGAGCCCATCTTTTATTTCAGTTTCTTTTATCTTTATACAGGATATTATTTCGAGTTTTCAGAGATCTCTTAATTTTATACACGTATAAAATACCAGGATTGTAAATTTGCATTCTAAAGTATTTTTCCAATGAGGACATGATGAGAAGAAATGTGACAAGCTACGAGAATATGCTCTCTAACGTCACGGTAGAGAGTTGGCCGAAATATTGGAAAGGTTCGGAAGATGATTGATAGAGAACTTTATTTTTTCAAATACCAGAAAAACTTAAGAGAACACTATAATGAACTAAAAGGAAATATGGAACCAGACGGAAGAGGGAAATTTAAAATTGATTACAAGGCTGATGATCTAACACACCTCCCAAGAACAATAATGGAACACATGGATAGTTTAGAAGGTACAGTACTATGGCAACAAGAAGAAATGGGGTGGGTGGATGGAAAGAAGAGGATGTAGAAAGTGCCCTATCTAAAATAAAAAGTAGGAAACAACCAGACCCGGATAAGATAAAGGGGGATATAATGAAATGGTTTAAATATAATCCGATATGCCTACAAACCTTAACAAAAAATTCTAAACAGGGTAATAACAAAAAATGAAATACCGACAGACTGGAAGATATAAAAAATAGTGATGATTGCCAAAAGGAATAAAGCAAGAGTAAAAGAACATAGACTAATAGCTTTAACTGGCACCAACTATAAACTGACAATGAATCTGATAAAAGGAAATTTTTTGAAACATCAAATCATTAGAAGTAAATGTTTTAAATGGTTTACGGAAGGTAGAGACTGGAGGATAATTTATTTATCCTGAAATATTGTATAGAAGATAGTAAACAAAGAAAACAGGAACTTGTATTCACAGCCATAGATTTCGATAAAGCCCTCCACTCAGTAGTCAGGAAAGCATTCATAAAAGTAGTGAACAATTACGAATGCAACCCCAGGATTATAGACAGTAACAATGTATACAGAAGACACGACTGAACTGCATGTGGGACAGAGAAAGGTTGAAGTAGTGGTAAGCAGGGGAATCTGCTCATACAGCGATCGATTTTTCACGTGAGCTCTTCATCCTAAGAGAAGTCTTAGCCGGCAAAGGAGGAAACGTTGAGGGAAAGTCAAGTCCAGCACACTCCCGCTCACCAACGGTTTTTCTCGAGGACGAGATTTACTCATCATCTACCAGTACCCCCGGATCTAAATAGGACCTTAAGTCACCCCCCCCCCGAATAAAAATACCTTTATTTCCTTGGCACGTCATTCTGATATGACGTGCTAACCCCCCCCCCCCATCCCTGTTCCGCCGTGATGTCTGGCTCCATGAACGTGACTCTACACATATAGCTTCGTTGCAACTATGCCGTTCTACTTAGAAAAGGCATAATTGAAAACTCTGGGGAAAGGAGGTCTGAGGCTTACCCCGCTGCGGAACCCAGAGGAAGAAGTAACCTGGTTTGGGATTCAGTTACAAACGCGGGGAGGCATAACAACCTACCCTGCGGCACCGTCCAGGACCACAGAGGGAGACTCTTCCGTCTCTGTGAGATGTCGGACGTAACTGTTAAATAACCAAAACCCAATAGAGGGGGCGGCACCCCGACTGGAGTCAGTTGATTCTGGCTTCAGTCATCATTAAGTCCGCCATGTTTTTACACCCTCTGAGGAGCCCAACCAGGTCCATAAAATCATCCATCACCCTTCACCACATTCAAGTCATGTTCACGGGGTCCTCATCGGCGGGGCGGGGGCCTTCCCATAAAAGTTAAAAACCGTCGATCTACAAAATGGCAAATACCTCTCATCTCACACTAACGAGCACCACACAACCAGCACCCGACACAATCGACCACCACACATTGCTCACGCTAGCCTCCACCCACGACACACCAATAACAAACATAATTAAACTACGCACAGGCCACAAGCTCGTCTTCCGCTCGCAGGAGGACGCGCTAACCTTCCACCAAAACGCCACCACTACACTAAATACACACAACCTCCAGACAAGACTCGCTGATGGTATCATGAAACGATACCAAATACGCATCACAAGGACCAACCCTTTGTGGCTGGCCTTCACTAACGATGACCTTCGCTCGCACCTCCGTCAGGAGTACGGGGAGGAGGTCATTAAGGACCTGTACTTCAACAGGTCAAAAAACTGGGCAGTAATCACACTGTCCAGTGACAACACAAAAAACATGCTGCTAGACCAAGGTATTAAGGTCTGCGGCACCCTCACAAACCCCACACACATTGAAGAACAACACAACATAAGACCCACACAATGCCACCGGTGTTATAAAACCGGTCACAACACCAATACCTGCACTGCAGACCTAATCTGCTCAAAGTGCAGTACAGTGGGGCACCACTACACGACCTGCACCTCCACCACAACCCGCTGTGCAAACTGTGGCGGCGACCACGTCGCCGTCTACCCCAGGTGCCCTTACCTAGGCAAGGCACGCCACGACGCCGTGGAGGCCATCCGGCACCCACAACCAAACACACGCATAACCACACCCCCGCCCCCGCACCCCCTCCCCTCACCATGTCATTCGCCGCTGCTGCCAGCCCTACGCTGCCGGCTCCCCCTGTTCTACCCCCGACGCACCCCCCCCCCTGCAGCAACCACACCCCACCCACACATCCCTCCCCCCCCAGCTCAGAACACTCAGAGACCCCCACTACTACCAACACCCACACACCACACTGCCACCCCCACACCACTCTACACGCCCACCCCCACCCCACTCTACACCCCCACCCCCACCCCACCCCACCCCTGCGACAACACAAAAACCAAATTACACCTGGCCACCCTGCTCTCAGCGGTGGCAAAAGACATGTCAAGGGGTGACCCCCGACTTTACGCGAACATACTCAACACACTATTCGCCTCCAACGGCATAGAGCAAATCACCTTCCCCGAGAAGGTGTTCGCTCTAATAGACGCACACACATCCAGACCTGCACTCCTCCCCACCCCGACGGGTACACTCCCCTGCCCGCAGGGAACCACCGCCCTCCACTCTCACCACGCTCTCCCTGCACCTTCCTCAGCCACTGCCCAAGCCCCCATTCACACAACCTATCCTCCTCGCGCTTCTTCCACCCCTCTATCCAAACCCCGCCTACCTCTCACTGCCACCACCCCCCTCGCACCCATCTCAGCCTCCTCTCCCACAGCCTCCACTGTCACTCCAACCCCCTCGAAGCCCACTACACCCCGTGCTAACCCCCAAAACCCCATCCCCAAGCCCCAACCGCGTAGACAGGCACGGGACAAACAAACCCCCCTCTCTCCTGTCTCCACTCCTTCCTCGCTCCCTACTGCTTCCCCCTCCACTCCTTCTCACTCTTCCCCTTCTCAACACACCCCTTCTCACCCTACTCCTTCTCACTCTACTCCTTCTCACTCCTCTCCTCCTCCGCCTTCCGCCCCTTCACCTAAGACTCCTTCCCCTCCAACCTCCCTTCCTTCAACTCCTTCTCCTCCGTCTCCTTCCCCTTCTGCCTCCACCACCCCTCCGCCGTCCCCACCTCCTCTCTCCCCCGACACCCCTCCTCTCATAATCTGCACCTCCCCAACCATCTCCATCTTCTTTGCGGGGGACCTCAACGCTTTTCACCCGACACTCCTCTCAAACAACACGAACGATGCGGGCAGTTACTTGGCCGGTGCCTTGCGGCGTCACCGCTGCGAGCAACTCGGCCCTGCCTTCCCCACGTTCTTTGGCACGCGCGGAGGCACCACATCCCCGGATGTGGTCTTCCGTAACGACCATGCCACACGTTTCTACACACACATTGAACCCGGTCCCCACCTACTATCAGACCACATACCAATATGCCTTCTCATATCCACATCCCCCATACTCATCCCCACATCACCTCTATACGACTACAGAAATACAAACTGGGCTGAATTCAGAAGCCACATATCCACAAACACACTACATAACCTCGACCTGGAGAACACCAATCCAGGACAAATAGACCACCACTGGTGCTCACTTTTAGACACCATCACCACCGCACGTAATCTACACTCACCACACAAAAACTACACCTGCCTAAAACATTTCACCTTTTCAATACACACACAGAGACTTATCACACAGTACAACAACCACTACACCAGAGGCCCACGACAACAGAACATCAACCAACTACGTGCCCGCATCCTTCAATGCGTGCAGCTAGATAGGAACCGGCAGTGGCGCGAGGTCGTCCGCATCGCGGACGACACCCGCTGCATGGACCCTTCCTTCTTCTGGCGGCACGTGAAAAGGATGCTGGGTACGGAACCATCCAAACCAATAACACTGAAAATTAACAACCACACACTCACAGACACCAATGACATCCTCGACGCATTCAGGTCCCACTGGGACACAGTACACACCCACAACCCACCAAAACCACATGCGCAGGAGCACTTCCAAGACATTTAGGAATGGTGCCGGACTCATGCTCACGAGCTGAGGCCTGCCCCCCTGATACGTATGGAGGTGCTCGACTACACGTCCACACTTACCACTCCAATCACCGTCGAGGAAACAAAACACTACATAAAATCGACACCAAAACGCGCCCCCGGCCCCTCAGGCCTACCGGCCACACTAATTCATAACCTCCCCGCAGACATATACCCCACACTCACACACCTATTCAATGCCTCTCTAGCCTCAGGCTACTTTCCAAAAATATTCAAAGTCTCTCACAATATACTCCTTCATAAACAACACCACAAAAACCCCAAACACCCAAACAATTACAGGCCTATTGCTCTATTAGAGCACCTAGGCAAAATACTCGAACCAATGGTCAACTGCCGCCTACGGGAGTTCCTGGAAGAGAGGGACTGGTTCTCCCCCCATCAATACGGGTTCAGGAGGGGCAGGTCCACTCAGGCGGCCGTGACCATCGTACACGACAGAATACAGAAGAAACGACAGATACACCAAAAGACTCTCTCCGTCAGTAAGGACGTGGAGAAGGCCTTTGATAAGGTGTGGCACGAGGGACTCCGTTGGAAACTCGCCAACAACACGGAGTTACCTCTCTGCACCAGAAGGCTCCTCTCACACTACCTCACTGGACGGCGATGCCACATCAGATATAACAACACCCTATCAAGACCCTTCACACCACGCTCAGGCGTTCCCCAAGGAAGCGTTCTGGCACCCACACTCTACATCATGTTCACAAATGACACCCCACGCCCACCAGAAATCTGCGTTCACACTTACATAGTGGCCTACGCCGACGACGAGACCATTCTCGTCAGCGGCCGGGCCCCCGAAGAAATCGCGCTCCATGCACAAAGAATACTTGACGAGAAGACAGACTACGAGGACAAATGGCTGATTGCCACGAATCCTCAGAAGACACAGATGACACTCTACGCCGCTAGAGATCACTTCATGCACAACCTACAAATCTACTCACACACACCAAACATGATCCACCAAAACCCAACAAGGCTCGCATACACACAGTGCACCAAAATCCTGGGGGTAACATTCGACAAATCCCTCAGGTTCAACTTACACCAGAACATAATACAAGCAAGAGCCTCACGTACAAACACATCGCTGGGTAGGTTCTACCCAGCGAGTAAAAAACTAAAACTACACCTTTACAAAGCACTCGTGCGTCCCATTCTCACGTACGCCCCACTGTCACTTGTAGCCTCGAGCGACACCTGGAAGCGGAAGGCTCAGCGCATTCAGAACTCTGCTCTGAAGCGCGCTTGCCGTTCGCCGCTGTACTCGAGAATGGACGCACTACACAACAACAACAAACTAACTCCTCTCAACACCTACGCTCACACCAGACTCACAAAACAACTTGTAAAACTCACCACAGACCCACTTTACACCTCGCTTCACGTAAGAAGGTACGCGATGGCGCCGCGATATCCCGCGGCCCACGAACACCTGCCACCCGTACCATTCTTCGCATAAAACCAAAAAGGCATCGTGAATAACGCGTTTCCGGATGGACTGTCAGCCTCCCCCCCTGACTTGCCCCCAACCCTCGCCCAGTCAATTACCACATAACCTACACCCTCACTACAACACCTCGCTTCGGTGTATAGCCACCGACCTATCTACTCTCGCTGTCCCTTTCTTAATTATTTTCCGCAACGCTCCTCTCTGACTACCCGACTGCCGTATTACAGCAGTCCCTCTCTGTTCTTTCTATACACAAAATGCAAATGCAATGAATCTGCTAAAAATGAAGTGTAGTGGGGCATCACTACACGTCCTGGACCACCGCCACATCCCTCTGTGCAAATTGTGGCGGCGACCACGTCGCCGTCAACCCCTATGGTGCCCTTACCTAAGTAAGGCCAGACACGACGCCGTGGAGGCCATCCGGCACTCACGACTAAATACACACACAATCATACAACTCGCCCCCGCCCCGCCCCTCACTCCCCTCACCAGAACATTCGCAACTGCTGCCGGCGCTACGCTTCCTGCTCCCCCTGCCCTACCCCAGACGCACCCAACCCCCACTGCAGCAACACCTCACCCACACATCCCATCCCCCCCACCCCAGCTCACAACACTCAGAGACCCCCACTACTACCAACACCCACACACCACACAACCACCCACACCCCACTTTACACGCCCACCCCTACCCCACTCTACACGCCCATCCCCACCCCACTTTACACCCCACCCCACCCCACTCCCCCCCAGCGACAACACATAAACTAATTTACACATGGCCACCCTGCTCTCAGCGGTGGCAAAGGAAATGTCGAGGGGCGACCCTCGACTATACGCGAAGATCCTCAATACGCTATTCGCCTCCAACGGCATAGAGCAGATCACCTTCCCCGAGAAGGTGTTCGCTCTAATAGACGAACACACATCCAGACCCGCACTCCTCCCCACCCCGTCGGGTACACACCCCTCCCCGCAGGGTACCACCGCCCCTCACTCTATTCACGCTCTCCCTGCCGCCGAACCCGGCCCTGCACCTTCCTTAGCCACCGCTCCCACCCCCATCCCAACCACCTATCCTCCTCGCACCTCTTCCACACATCTACCAAAACCCCGCCTACCTTCCACTGCCACCACCCATCTCCACCCCCTCTCCCACAGCTTCCACTGCCACCCCAACCCCCACGCAGCCCACCACACCCCGTGCCAATCCAAAATAACCCACCCCAAAGCCCCATCCGCGCACACAGGCACGGGACAAACAACCCCCCCCCCTCTCCTGTTGTCTCCACTCATCCTTCGCTCCCCCCTGCTCCCCTCCCAACTCCTTCTCACTCCACCTCTTCTCACTCTACTCCTTCTCACGCCACTCCTCCCCCACCTTCTGCTCCTTCACCTAAGACTCCTTCCCCCTCAACCCCCCCTTCAACCCCCTCTCCTCCGTCTCCTTCTCCCTCAACCCTCCCTCCACCGTCCCAACCTCCTCTCTCCCCCGACACCCATCCTCTCATAATCTGTACCTCTCCATCTACTTCTAGCCCTTCATCCCCCAGCTCTACGCCACCCACCTCCGTCACAAACTTCCCCCACCAAGACACCACCCCACCCAAAGCCACCACCTCCACAGAACACACTCCTCCATCCTCTACGGCTCCCCCACCCAACAACACTTTCGTGACCCACAAACAAGCATCCACACGAGTCAAGGTACTCGCCCCTCACGCCTCCTGGGCAATAACCAAGGAGAAGGGGACGATTCCTGGCAAATCAGCCTCCCGCGTCCTAAGACCACGACAATAGGTCGTATTAGTGTAATACAATTAAACGTACGCAGTTGGCACGGTATTCGCCATACGGTCGCCAACTGGGTACTCAACACACAAAGACCCGACATTATACTTCTGAACTCCACCAGCCTACACCCTCCCAACAACAGACTCCGCATTGCAGGCTACCACACGTACTTATCCCCACAGGCGCGGCACCTAGGATCTGCGATCCTAGTAAAGCGCAACATACACCACTCCCTCATCAACACACATGACACCTCCTTTCTAGCCTGCAAAATTGACACAAGCTCTGGCCCCATAATAGTGGCCACACACTACAGACCACCACGCATACAGCTAAATTTAGAAGTCCCACTCCGGTCCCTATCAAACCACAACCTACCTATCTTCTTTGCGGGGGACCTCAACGCTTTTCACCCGACACTCCTCTCAAACAACACAAACGATGCAGGCAGATACTTGGCCGGTGCCTTGCGGCGTCACCGCTGTGAGCACATCGGCCCTGCCTTCCCCACGTTCTTCGGCACGCGCGGAGGCACCACATCCCCGGATGTGGTCTTCCGTAACGACCATGCCACACGTTTCTACACTCACATTGCACCCGGTCCCCACGTACTATTAGACCACATACCAATATGCCTTCTCATATCCACATCCCCCATACTCATCCCCACATCACCTCTATACGATTACAAAAACACAAACTGGGCTGAATTCAGGGGCCACATATCCACAAACACACCACATAACCTCGACCTGGAGAACACCAATCCAGGACAAATAGACCACCACTGGTGCTCACTTTTAGACACCATCACCACCGCACGTAATCTACACTCACCACACAAAGAGTACACCTGCTTAAAACATTTCACATTTTCAATACACACACAGAGACTTATCACACAGTACAACAACCACTACACCAGAGGCCCACGACAACAGAACATCAACCAACTACGTGCCCGCATCCTTCAATGCGTGCAGCTAGATAGGAACCGGCAGTGGCGTGAGGTCGTCCGCATCGCGGACGACACCCGTTGCATGAACCCTTCCTTCTTCTGGCGGCACGTAAAAAGGATGCTGGGTACGGAACCATCCAAACCAATAACACTGAAAATAAACAACCACACACTCACAGATACTAATGACATCCTCGACGCATTCAGGTCCCACTGGGACACAGTATACACCCACAACCCACCAAAACCACATGCACAGGAGCACTTCCAAGACATTCAGGAGTGGTGCCGGACTCATGCTCACGAGCTGAGGCCTGCCCCCCTGATACGTATGGAGGTGCTCGACTATTCGTCTACATTTACCACTCCAATCACCGTCGAGGAAACAAAACACTACATAAAATCGACACCAAAACGCGCCCCTGGCCCCTCCGGTCTACCAGCCACACTCATACATAACCTCCCCGCAGACATATACCCCACACTCACACATCTATTTAACTCCTCACTAGCCTCAGGCCACTTCCCCAAAATATTCAAAGTCTCTCACAATATACTCCTTCATAAACAACACCACAAAAACCCCAAACACCCAAACAATTACAGGCCTATTGCTCTATTAGAGCACCTAGGCAAAATACTCGAACCAATGGTCAACTGCCGCCTACGGGAGTTCCTGGAAGAGAGGGACTGGTTCTCCCCCCATCAATACGGGTTCAGGAGAGGCAGGTCCACTCAGGCGGCCGTGACCATCGTACATGACAGAATACAGAAGAAACGACAGATACACCAAAAGACTCTCTCCGTCAGTAAGGACGTGGAGAAAGCCTTTGACAAGGTGTGGCACGAGGGACTCCGTTGGAAACTCGCCAACAACACAGAGTTACCTCTCTGCACCAGAAGGCTCCTCTCACACTACCTCACTGGACGGCGCTGCCACATCAGATACAACAACACCCTTTCAAGACCCTTCACACCACGCTCAGGCGTTCCCCAAGGAAGCGTTCTGGCACCCACACTCTACATTATGTTCACAAATGACACCTCACGCCCACCAGAAAACTGTGTTCACACATACATAGTGGCATACGCCGACGACGAGACCATTCTCGTCAGCGGCCGGGCCCCCGAAGAAATCGCGCTCCACGCACAAAGAATACTTGATGAGAAGAAGATTACGAGGATAAATGGCTGATTGCTACGAATCCTCAGAAGACACAGATGACACTCTACGGCGCCAGAGATCACTTCATGCACAACCTACAAATCTACTTACACACACCAGACATGATCCACCAAAACCCAACAAGGCTCGCATGCACACAGTGCACCAAAATCCTGGGGGTAACATTCGACAAATCCCTCAGGTTCAACTTACACCAAAACATAATACAAGCAAGAGCCTCACGCACAAACGCATCGCTGGGTAGGTTCTACCCAGCGAGTAAAAAACTAAAACTACACTTATATAAAGCACTTGTGCGTCCCATTCTCACGTATGCCCCGCTGTCGCTCGTAGCTGCGAGCGACACATGGAAGCGAAAGGCTCAGCGCATTCAGAACTCTGCTCTGAAGCGCGCTTGCCGTTCGCCGCTGTACTCAAGAATGGACGCACTACACAACAACAACAAACTCCTCTCAACACTTACGCTCACACCAGACTAAGAAAACAACTCGGAAAACTCACCACAGACCCACTTTACACCTCGCTACACTTGAGAAGGTACGCGATGGCACCACGATATCCCGCGGCCCACGAACACCTGCCCTCCGTACCGTTCTTCGCATAAACCAATAGGCATCGTGAATAACGCGTTTCCGGATGAGCTGTCAGCCTCCCCCTCCTGACTTGCCTCCAACCCTCGCCCAGTCAATACCACATAACCTACACCCTCATAACAACACCTCGCTTCGGTGTATAGCCACCGACCTATCTACTCTCGCTGTCCCTTTCTTAATTATTTTCCGCAACGCTCCTCTCTGACTACCTGACTGCCGTATTACAGCGGTCCCTCTCTGTTCTTCCTATACACCAAAGTCAAAGTCAAGAATACGTCGAGGGTGTACAGGATCCCCACTGCTCTTTGTGCTGCTTATAAACCACTTCATTGAATAATTAAATGAGAGTCAAATGGGTTTTAGAACCAGTAAAGTCTACATTCCAGTGTTGTTTCTTTGCAGATGATGGTCTTATATTATCAAACCATAGAAAAGAGATGGCACAGATAATGAGCCTAGTGGTAAAGATATCTACAGTATGTGGACTAAATATCAACAAACAGAAGAGCAAGAGCCAATGCATGATTATTAATAGAAAAAAAAATCCAAACCAGAAAAGATCAATGATATAGAAATGGTGCAAGAAATTAGATATCTTAGAATAATAATAATTATAGAAAGCAGAAAATATATGAAAAACAAAGAAAATAAAATTGAGAAGTCAAGAAAAATGTCGAACATTGCTTTTTCTGCGATGAAGGTCGTGCAATAGGATTCTAATAGGAAAAGTAGTTTGGAAACATTTTCCGGGCGCTTCAAAATACCTTGTAATGGAGGCATTACGAGGAGAAGTAGGAAGCGCCACAATGGAAGAAAGAGATATGAAAATAAAGTTAAATTATACAAAACATGTGATGAAAGGAAACAATGATTTATTAAAATAAATATTGCAGGAGATGAAAGAAAATAATAAAGGAAACCAATGTCTAGGTACAGTAAGAGGATATATGAAAGAAGTTAAGAAATATGGAAGAACTGAATCAGTTGGATGAAGAAATCGTAAAAGAGAAAGCAGGGAAATAGGGAGAAAAGGGATGGAGGTTAGGCATGGAAGGAAGATCAACACTGAATACATAATTTATGAACAAGAAATAAATCAAGGAAGAAAATATATATGACAACTCATTCAAGTCTAAGTTATTGTACCGAAGCAGAACTAACACACTGCAGTTAAATTGGAGGAAGAGGTTCACAGGATGGGAGGAGAAATTTGGTAATACTTCAGTTTAGGGGCGCTGTTTCTGGGCTATAATCTAGGCCTTATGACATCAGCCGGTAGCTTCAAATGTGGCCAATCACGGCGTTGTATTTGTTTTGTTATTTTGTTTTTCCCTTTCTTCTTTAGTAAATGCCTGCACTTCTACTTAATTATATTATTTAGTACTGCATTGATTTTTTATAATTACTAATGTATTAAACTTTGTATGTTTCGTTTAACTATTTTTCTGAAACTAAACCATTAATTTCACACACTGGCAATCTTAATTCAACCTTATTTCAAACATTGGCAACCTGAAACCGAGCAGTTAAACGAGCGCGATTCTTACGGATCTTTGTTCATTTCTCGGTCAATTTGGTAGACTTCTCTATAGATTGTGGCCTCATTTTAAAAGCGAAGATTTGCAACAGGTGTGGAAAAGAATCTAGGCTCGATTATAAGTGGGAAAGGGGTAGATAGTTTAAACAGAAACAGAAAAAAAGGTGTGAGAGAGTGCAAAAGGCTAGCGCGTCCAGAGCTACCCCGCCCCATCTCCTCTCTTCTGGCCCATTGTCTGGACCAGAAGTGAGGAGAAGGGGCGGGAGAGCCCAGACTCCTCCTATTCTCCCTTTCCCCACTCCCTGTGCCTTGCGGCACCGGTGAGAGAGCAACGGGAGAAAGATGAGGAGGAAAGAGAGAGAGGAAGAGGAAAGGGAGCGATAGTATAGCAAGAAACTAGGAGAAGATCAAACAGATGACCTAGGTAGTCTTGACCCTACACCTAATACGTGGTGCTAATACCACGATGTGTATCACCCACCCGCGTATATTTGTA
The DNA here is from genome assembly GCA_963969495.1 of Ceratothoa steindachneri. Taxonomy (NCBI): domain Eukaryota; kingdom Metazoa; phylum Arthropoda; class Malacostraca; order Isopoda; family Cymothoidae; genus Ceratothoa; species Ceratothoa steindachneri. Next base: position 3,066,274 of record OZ018333.1, on the reverse strand, counting down.
GAGCCCGTTAAGAAAGACAGTAACCGAGATTTAGTGAGGAATGGAAAGAAGTTAGAGGCGTGCGGTGAGCCACAAAATGCTTGGATGTCCAGCTTATCTCTGTCCATTTTAATTAGTTAGACGTTGGGATTATAGTTATAGAGGAAATACTCGAGATCCAGGTATCTGTGCTTTCCGTTTTTGTTACCTAGTACTTATAGTTGGCGTTCAAACCGTTATTAGTGTGTTTGTTTTTAATTAGCATTTTTTGTTTTTCTCGCATGTTATGTTGTATTCTAAATGTCTATTCTTGTATGTATGTTTTCCCTTTTATCATTTTCGCTTTCACATTTTCTGTTCTTCAAGGGTTTTTGTTACCCTTTCCTTCGTCGCTTTGCTGTATCTCTCTATTTGTTGTCACATCCGGTGATGTATCCTTCCTGCTACGTGTTTATGTCTTCTTCTTCTTCTTCGTCCTCATTTCCGATCCTCGCCCTGCTTGGGAAGAGTCAGTGAGGCCTCCAGTCTATTCCTAGTTCTATTTACGAGTAAAATTTCGTCTCCAATTTCGTCATGTGTCCTCTCGATGACTCCTTTGCTCTCTTCATCATTATCCTGTTTAAGGGCTCGACGTTGGCTTCTCTGTGTAGTTCTTCTATCCCTTTCATCTCTGCCCTTCTAATATTTGTCACTAGGTACATTGCTTTGTTCTGGACTATTTGTAGTTCGAGCAGTTTAGTTCTTGACACTGTACACATTGCGATTGCTGGATAGATCAGTGTTAGTTGGATAATCGCATTGTAAATCTTCATTTTATTCTCTTGACTTAAATTTCTTAATTTATACAAGAGTACTAGTCCTCTTCTTGCTTTATGTATTCTCTCAGCTACGTGTTTTGTGTAACCGGATTTCGTTATTGTCAAGCTTAGTACTTTACAGTCGTTACTGTATCCATATCTTACATTGTTCACGTTGATGTCTGCTACTTTTCTTCTGTATTTGGGAACTATTTTAAATTTGTCTCTGTTCGTACTGATTTTCCATCTGCGTTCGTATTCGTTAATTCTTCGAATTTCTTCTGCCGTCGCTCTTGCTTGAAATTGAAAGTGCCTGTATGGAGACACCATAACTTGGGTGATAGCATCCGAAAATTGTATGTTCAAACATCCCTCCATCATTGGAGGGGGGGGGGAGAGGCCGCTGTATATACAGCATCTAATAACGGACTTAGGCAACCGCCCTGGGAAACTAAAGCCTCCAGCTTAAAGGGTCCCTATTGGTGATTACCCAGGTCTATATACGCGTATCTTTCAGCAACATAGTTGCATATCAGCCTTTCCAGCTGACTGCTTAATCCAAGCCGAAGTATCTTATATTGTATGCCTTTCTGCCATACTTTGTCGAACGCTTTGGACACGTCTCTACATACTATGTCCACACTCCTCTTTTCACCTTTGACCTTGGCTATTTTCTCCATGATTACACAGAGCGCCATATCCGTGCTCCTGTTCTTTTCATATACTTTCCCGATGAAGTCAAGCAGAGATATTGGTCAATAGTTTTCAACCATGCGTAGAGATTTTCCTGGCTTTATGATAAAAATCATTTTTGCTACTTTTAGGTCTTTAGAGTGGTAGCCTGTATTAAGGCAGGCAGTGAATAGGTTTTTCAATCCCTTCAAGATGTTATTGGTCGCTTCTGTGTAGTTTTTCTTTGTGAATCCTGAGAATCCCGGCGCCCTTTGTTTGAAGCTGTTTATGCTATCTTTTAGTTCTTGTAGGGATAATGTAGCATCATTTCCCTCATTATTATTTGTCGTTATGTCAACCGAATCATAGTGTTGACTCCTGGCCGTTGTCTGGTTGAGTTCTTCGATAATTACGTTCTCAAAATCAATGTCGAAATTTTCATTTTCTTCTTCGCTAAATCTATAACCATTTCTCCAGTATCCTTTGAAAACTATTTCTATCTCGCTTTCATCCTTAATTAGTATCCCTCTCTCATCTTTAATCTCGATCTTGTGGTTTGCCGGTTTTTCCTTCATTCTATCTACCCATTTTCAAAATTTCTTTGGAGATTTATAGACATCTAACTTCCTTACTTGGTTGTTACAATATTCTTGTTGCTTATCGCTTATCATTTGCGTTAATTCTCTTTTATTTCTTCTAAGTTGGTTGTATAGATCTCTACTAATTCCTTCCCTCCGAATTTGTTCAGATATAAGTCTTATTTCCGTATTTTTATTTATCATTTCCTGTGACCATCTGAAGTTTTGGATCGTTCTAAAGGCTCTTTTTGGAACTGCTTTCTCGTCTGCTCTAATCAGCGTACTCCTAATTTCTCTAAGTCCCTCGTCGATTTCTTCTATAGTCGCCTCGATGAAAGTCCTTGGTTCATATTCCCTTAAAACTTCTTTGTACTCTGTCCAGTCTGCCTGGTGATAGGCTTTTCACTTCTTACCTGGCTTCTGTATGGGATTCTGGTTAATGGTAAGTAGTGTAGCTATTTGGTCGCTGACCGGTATGTCAACCGGTTCCAAGTGAAAATTAAATGGCAAGTTAAAGTTTGCGAGGCAGATATCTGGCTTACTTGTCGTTCTGTTATGTAATGTGGGAAAATCTGGTCCCAGTCTTTGGAGCATTCTCCTATCCAGCATCGTTTTCAAATGTCTGCCCGCATTGATGTTTGTTCTATGTATATCCACTTTCTGCGCAGTGTGCGTTCAAGTCTCCCATAAATATGACTGGGTTCCTGTTATTAAAAAGCTTAGTGAAGTTGGCAATTGGTAATCTGTCTCTTCTTGGGCGTTAGTTCCCCTAGGCTATTATAAGTCTAGTTAATTCTTATTTTATCTCTACTACTGCATATGATTCGGTTAGTCCTTGGTGAATCTTATAGTCCAGTTCTTTTTTTTTATCGCAATTGCTACTCCGTCGTGTCTTTGTCTCGAATGATTCGTTGCTACAACGCTGTAATTCCATATTTTTATTTTTTTCTGTTTCTAGGTCTAATCCGTGGCCAGATATTAAAATAACATCTGGGTCTAGCTCTCTAAAGATATTTCCGTATAGGCATTTTTTACCTATCCAAACGTTAGTATTAATTTGAAGTATTTCCAGTTTACGTTTGTTCATTTTGATATTCCTTTTTGGGTTTCCGCTTGTCTCTTTAGGTCTTGTTTATCGTTTCTTCTTCTTTCTCATGTTCTGTACCCGTATGCACATGATTGCTTCCTTTCCTTTTTGCGATAGTGATGTCAACGGGATCGGGGACTGTTGCCGTTGGGTTGATGTCTTATGTGAGCTGGATCTGGATCTTCTTTTCTTTTGGGCTTTCTTTCTGGTGACTCTAATCTCAGTATTTGAGTCTTCATTGTTTTCCTCCTGCAGTTTTGCTTTTTCGTCTAGTGCTTTTGTTACTAATCTTCACCTTAAATATTGCTGACGAGTCCACATCCTTGGGAAAGTTCATGGGTTCTAACCCGTTGTCTTTGAACATTCCGTTTAGGGTATTCGCGTAGCTTCCGGGGTTGGCAATGTTCAATATGTGCGAGTGCAAGATATTGAACATTGTTCCGCCTATGCTGAGTTGTGTTTCGGCCTTTTGGTTGTTTACTGTATTTTTTGTCGCTGAGGCGTATGCCATGTTCTTCTGTCCCTTCAATATCTCTTCGGTCTCCTTCCTTTTTATTATGTCTTTTCTTTTCGGGCTAGCTTTGTTTGTATAGGTTTATTGTGCAATACATTTATACATAGTACGTAAATATAATATAATATATAAAAGAATATACAAATACGCCTAAATACATTGCACAAAGCGGGGAGCCCGGCAGTGTTGGCGTGCAGCAAGAAGCGGCGGAGTGTCCCACGCGTGGTTTGTCTGCTACTAGTGTTTGGCGGCGGTCCTCATCACCCATCGCCCGGCTGGGCGCGGGCAGCGATCGGCGCGGAGGGGGTGCTGTTCTCAGCACCTCCAGCAGCTCGTTTGTTGGGAATGTGGCGGACCACCTGGGCGGCTCTTGCCTCTCGCGCCCTCAGTATGGCGCCTCTTACAGGGAAAGGCGCTGGCGCTCGCTCTGACCTGAGGCGGGTGGTGGCTGGGCAGGAGAGGAGGTAGTGCACCAGTGGTCGCCGGGAGCGGCAACCGCAGTGTTCGCGTAGAGTACCTCAGCCTGACACGCTGCAGCAGCACGTCGTTCGCTCTGGGCTGCTGGTAGGCTGCGTTCAGTGTGCGATAGGCTGTGGCTGCAGCATACCACTCCGCTTGCCTTTTGGTTGCCTCCCATTCTTGGTGCTGCTGGTGGGCGTTGTTAGCAGCCCTTCGTTTGTCCTGCGCCTTGAGCTGCTGCAGGTTGGGGCGCACAGTCCAGGTGATGGTGGGGCCGTGGGCGGCTCGCTTGGCGGCCTCGTCGGCAGCCTCGTTGCCACGCATGCCCACGTGGCTTGGAATCCAGTGTAGCCGGACCCACTTGCCTTGCACTGCCAGGTCCTGCAGGGTTCTCAGGATGGTGATGGTAATGGTGAGGCGAATGTTGTCCCTGGTGTGGGCGTGGGCGTGCTGCAGCGCCTGCAGCCCCGACCGGGAGTCCGTGTGCATCAATACAGTCGGCTCCCGGCGGGGCAGAGCGTGCTGGAGGGCGTGCAGGATTGCTACCAGCTCTGTCTTGGAGAGTGGAGCAGTAGTCTGACGTCCTCCACGCCCGTGTCAGCCCGCTCGTGATGAAGGCGGCGCAGGACCTCCCGCTGTCGGGGTCGACGATCCGTAAATGAAGTAGACTGGGACCTCATACATGGCTCTAAGGGCGTGCTGGCGCAGCTCCTCGGTGAGGCAGTGAGCTTTGCTGGCGGGCAGCTGTGTTGCTGTGATGTTGGCGGCGGGGGGCTTCCATGGTGGTGGTAGAGTGTAGGCGGGGTGGGGTGGGGGGTGTCAGGGTTGCTCCACAACACGTTCTCTGCCTGGATGAGGATGAGGCTGCTAAGGTGATGTTTATGAGCCACCTGTTGTTACGCAAGTAATCGATGCAATGCGCCACAGCCACCCAGAGTCTCCTCTGTGCTACACCCTCCACGTCGCGCTGGAGCACTCTGGCCACCCGACAGGCTACAATGCAGTCCACCCTGGTGATGAGGGGCTTTAGGTGGGTCTCGCTCTGCATGGCACAGGCACTGCACCACCTCGGTGCCCCTAACATGATCCTCATGGCGGTGTTCTGCACCACCTCCAGCCGCTGCTGCTGCTGCTGCTGCTGAGGCAGTGCTACAAGGATCTGTGCACTGTAGTCCACCAGGGAGCGCACTACCTGCAGGTAGTAGAGGCGGAGGAAGGGAAAAGTTGCACCAGCACTCAGTCGCATCATGGCCCTCATAATGTTCAGCTGGGCCTGCGTCCGTTCCCTCAGGTGCGTGACATGCTGCGTGAAGGACAGCTGCCTGTCCCCCACTCCCCGAGGTACTGGTAGGAATCAGTCCAGGCCAGCCCGACTTCCTAGACGCGCAGCCGCTGGCCAGCTGGTTGTAGTTTTGATGGCCATAGCACGGGATTTCTCTGATGAGATCTTGAGCCTCAGCTATTGGAACTTTGCAGTGATGAGGCGCAGCGCCTCTTTAGCCCGCGCGAGCTTGTCGCCGCGCCCGGTAACGACGAGGGCCAGGTCGTCGGCGTAGCTGAGCAGGATGGTTTCTTCCTGATAGGATGGCGCCACCAGCTGCTCCATCAGCACGTTGAAGAAGAATGGGCTGAGGATATCACCCTGAGGCGTCCCGTTCTTGAAAGTCAGGTAGGGAGACTTGTGACCCTGGAACTCCACACAGGCCCGGCGCTGCTGAAAGTAGTCCTGGAGCCAGCCCAGTACTCTCCCTCGGATGCCCTTCCTCACAAGGGTGGCGAGTATGGCGTGGGGCTGGCCAACTCGAAAGCCTTCTCGAGGTCGAGGAAGACTACGATGGTTTGCTGGTATTTGGCGTGAGCCAGGAGGGTGATGAGGTAGTCCGCCGTGCTCACCCATCTGGTGTAGCCAAACGCGTGGAGGTGAAGGCTCCCCACACACCACTGTAGGCGACTCAGCACCATCATCTCCGCTGTTTAACCAGTGCAGCTCAGGAGGGAGATTGGCCTGGAGGTGGGATCCTTCGTCTTGGGGATTGCCTGGATGTCCGCATCCTTACAGGAGGGCGGCCGGCGGCCTGCCAGCCACGACGCGTTGACAAGGGCCAGCAGCGTGGCGTCCCTGGCGGGCCCAGCGCGTGCCAGCATGGAGTACCGTACTCCGTCGGCCTCCGCTGCTGTGTCACGCCCACGCCTCACCCTGGCCAGCTTCTCGCGTATGAAGGGCTGGTTCGTTACGTGCGGCTGGCCCCGCGCCTCCCTGACCTCTTTGTTGCGCTATGGGTGTAGCTGCTGCTGGAGGTGGTGAATGTGGAGAAGGAGCTACTCGCTGGAACTCGTTGCTGTAAAGCAGTTCGCCAGCCGATTAGCTTCTTGCTGTGGGCGTGGGTGAGCAGCTGGGCGGGTCGGGAAAGCGCCTGAGGCCTCTCTAAAGCACCCCCACAGCTGGCCGAGGGAGGTGTGTTGGCTGAAATAGGCACACCACTCCAGCCACTTTGCCTCCCCGGCGCTCAGGGACACCTGTAGCGCGCGGGCTACCACGTGCTGCAGGTTGGTGGCGGTCGGGCGCTTCTTGTACAGCCTCCCGTGGACGTTGACGCGGCGATTGTGCTCCTGGACCTCCTCGTTATAAAATCACCAGTCCGGGCGCCGGCGGCGTTTAGAGGCTGTCCTGGGCATGGCCGCGTCTGCTGCACTCTCTATGGGCGCCGTGAGGTCCCTCTTCTGCTGGTGCAGGTCCGCGGGTGGCACATACGTGGACCACCATTCGTCCAGGGTGGCTTGGAACTTTGCCCAATCCGCCCTCCTGACGTTCCGCTGGGGGTGGCGGGAGAGGAGGAACTGGTGGGGACACAGTGAGGGTGGTGAGGGTCCCGTAGTGGTCGCTGGTGAGGGTAAGGTGGACCTGCCAAGTGGTGCCTGGCTGCCGGTTGCCCGACACCAGCGTGAGGTCGAGCCGCCCCCCATGGACGTTCGTGTCCTCACCGGTGTTGAGTAAGCGGATGTGAGGGACTTCTTTGAGCAGGTCGGCCAGGTGGCGCCCAGTCACGTTGGTGGGTGACAGAGTGCAGCACGGGGTGGTGGGCGTTGAAGTTGTCAGCCACAAGCAGACTGGAGTTGGATGCGAGGGAGAGCAGCTCAGCTGCCTCCAGCAGGTATCGCTGGCTCCTGTATATATTGTTTACCGTGAGAGGTGGGAGGGGGGGAAGCTGCAGCTCAGTGCCAGGACATCCACGCCGTCACCACAGTACACGGGTGTGGCGATTCTCTTTTGTGGGATGGTGCTCCGTATGAGGGCTGCACAGCCACGCCCATTTCCGTCATCAGCCGGAAGCGAGTGGAGGGTGTAGCCTGAGACTCGTCACTCAGCGCCGGAGGGCGTGAGCGTCTCCTATAGGAGAACCAGGTCCAGGTCTTCCTGGAAGACAGCTTGCAGCAGCTGGTGTTTCTTGGGGCGGAGGCCCTGCACATTTCACTGCAGCACCTTCAGCGTGGGCGCCGGCGATTGGGTTGGGTGGGCGAGGCTATCACTCTGCGCCTCCATCTTGGTTGTGGGAGTGCAGTGGGTGGAGAGGGTGTTGGGTGGGCCCCCTCTGCTTTGAAGATGATGATGGGGGCTATAGGGCACCTCTTGTGACGGTGGTGAGCACCTCTTCGCGGAGGAGTGCATCGAGGTCTTACTCATTGGGAGCTGCGGTGCCCTGCCGCCGGTCGAGCAGCGTCTTCACAAGTCGCACCACAGACACGAAGATGAGGTCTACAATGACTCTACCCTTTTCGTTGAGTGCCTAACCGTAGTTCGAGGGTCCACGTGGAGACTGTCAGAGGTTGTGCATTGGGAAGCGCCGTGGGCGGCTCCTCGACGGGGCGGGCATGGTGGTCCCGACTCCTGTGTCCCCCCGTCCTCCTCTGTGGCTTAGGGCCCCAGGAGGTGTGGCTGGGTGGAGGTGTGAGCGAAGTTGCTGGTCCTCCCTCTCGACGCCTGCCCGTCCCCGCCCCCTATCTAGACCTGACTTGTGCCGGGCTGTTGAGGGGTGGGAGGCCCCCGCCGGCTTGTTTGGTGATGGCGCTGGAACAAGGCATCGGCTGCCTTGTTGTTGGGGGGGGGGAGCACGTAGTCCCCCCTGCTTTTGCTGTTGCCCGCTCGCTGCCTGCCGCTCCCCCTCCTGTGGACCGCCCAGACGTGTGTCGGCCAGGCCAGGAGTCGTAGGTGGATGGGTAACCCACGCCGACCTGACTGGTGGTGGCGCGGCAACAAAGCGACAGTTTCTTTGTTGCTGGGTGGAGGTAGGGGTGTGGGGCATGTGGTTCCCTCTGCTGCTGCTGCCGGTCACCCTGTGGCATCCTCCTCATTAACTCAGGGCACTTCACCTTCCATGCGTGGTGCCCCTTGGTGCAGTTGGGGCACCGTGCCGTGGTGGTCTCGTTGGCCTTGTGGCGACCGATTCACTCCTCCGTCGGGTGCGCTTGGCTACACACGCTGCACCTGATGGGGTGTTAGCACGTGGCCTGGACATGCCCGAACCACTGGCACTCATAGCATCTCACAGGCTCACCCTGGTATGGGGCGCAGGGCGTAGTGGCCCCAGCTGCCCAGGTCCTTTTTGGGTGGTGGCTGCCCCTCGTACACTACCAAGATATGCTTGGTTGGGATCTTATCTCTGTGTGCGAGGAGCCGTGTTGCCAAGAGCACGTGGGGATGAGCCTCGACAGCCTGGTTGGGAGAGTAGTGGGGGTAGCACTCAGGCACCACCTTGTGCCTCCTCACGCTGGGGTCGAGCAGGATCACTCGGTCCCCCTCCTCGGCAAGGCGACGCAGCTGGGCCTCCGACCCATCGTCCTTCAGGGTGAGTACGTATTCACTGGTGAGAGTGGGGCGTGCGTTAATTCGCAGGCCAGGGTGCGCGCTCTCCAGCTCCTTCACTATCTGGTTGGCACTGGTGGTGTTCTCCTGGTGCACCAGTTTGATCTTGGAACGGAGGCCTCGTCGGGAATTCGAGACTGTTACCCAGCCTCCCTCGTCCTCCTGCTGAACCTATTCGGCCTGGGGGCTCTCGTCGATAACGAGGTGACCACTTTCATCGCTGGGGGCCTCTTCAGGCTTCTCTCTGTCTGAGAACTCCTCCTCCAGGCTGCGGGCGGTCCTTTTCGGTGTGGAGGCCTCCGTCGGTGACGCTGAATCCGACCCATTTCGCGTCCGCTTCAAAGATCTTCCCGGGGTGGTTATGGGCGCCGACCCTTGCATAGTGGCGTCACTCTTCTCCCATTAGCACCACAGAGTCCAAAGGGGAGGAAACACCGATGCTCTCCTTACAAGCAGGACAGGAACAGGAGGTATCTCCAATCAGCCCGTCCACGCTTGCTACTGCCTCTTTTGAGAGCCACGGAAACAGAAGGAATCTCCAATCAGACCGTGGTTGCCCTTACAAGACAAACGGAGCAGCAAAGGTGTAGCTGGTTTAAGCTAAAGTAAAGTGGGCAAGTCCTTCGGCAGGGCGTAGTAAGCGTGATCCTCTTCGTGATGTCACTGAAGCTGCTTGCGTTGATGCCATATGAAGTGCAGTGTATGAGTTGCCAGTGGACGTGGTTCGGGCTAGCTTTTTGATTTTTGATTTTATAGGTTTATTGTGCAATAGAGTACATTTATACATAATCATAATACAAATAATAATAAAATAAAAACAAAACAAACAAACAACAAAAAAAAACGACAAAAAAGACAAATACAGTAATAATATGATACAATAATATAAATACATGTATAAATGCACACATTACACAAAGCGGGCAGCCCGTCAGTGTTGGCGTGCAGTAAGACGTGGTGGAGGGTCCCACGCGTTTCTTGTCTGCTGCAAGTGGGTGGCGTCGGTCTTCATCACCTGTCGCCCGGCTGGGCGCGAGCGGCGATCAGCGCGGAGGGGGTGCTGTTCTCAGCACCTCCAGCAGCTCGTTTGTTGGGGTGTGGCGGACCACCTGGGCGGCTCTTGCCTCTCGCGCCCTCAGAAGGGCGCCTCTTACAGGGGCAGGGGCTGGCGCTCGCTCTGGCCTGAGGCGGGCGGTGGCTGGGCAGGAGAGGAGGTAGTGCACCAGTGGTCGCCGGGAGCGGCCGCCGCAGTGTTCGCACCTCCCTGCCACAAAGTCGGCGTGCAGCTCTTCCCGCGTGGAGTAGCCCAGCCTCACACGCTGTAGCAGCACGCCGTTCGCTCTGGGCTGCTGGAAGGATGGGTTCAGTGGGCGATAGGATGTGGCTGCAGCATACCACGCCGCTTGCCTCTTGAATGCTTCCCATTCTTGGTGCTGCTGGTGGGCGTTGTGGGCGGCCCTGCGTTTAACCTGCACCTTGAGCTGCTGCAGGCTGGGGCGCACGGTCCAGGTGATGATGGGGCCGTGGGCGGCTTGCTTGGCAGCCTCGTCGGCAACATCGTTGCCGCGCACGCCAACGTGGCTGGGAATCCAGTGGAGCCGGACACGCCTGCCCTGAGCTGCCAGGTCCTGCAGGGTGCACAGGATTGTGGTGGTGAGGTGGATGTTGTCCCGGGTGTAGGCGTGGGCGTGCTGCAGCGCCTGTAGTCCCGACCGAGAGTCAGTGTGTATCACCACAGTGGCCTCCCGGCGGAGCAGAGCGTGCTGGAGGGCGTGCAGGATTGCTACCAGCTCCGTCTGGAGGGTGGAGCAGTGGTCTGATGTCCTCCACGCTTGCGTCAAGCCGCTCGTGACGAAGGCGGCGCCGCACCTCCCGCTGTCGGGGTCGACGGAGCCGTCAAGGAAGTACACTGCGCTGCCTGGCTCCGTGACCTCAGACATGGCCATGAGGGCGTGCTGGCGCAGCTCCTCGGTGAGGCAGTTCGCTTTGCTGTCGGGCAACTGTGTGGCGGTGGAGTGTGCGGCGGGGGGGTCCCATGGTGGTGGTGGAACGTAGGCGGGGTGGGGGGTGTCGGGGTCGCGCCACAGCCAGTTCCCTGCCCGGTTGAGGGAGTTGGTTGCTAGGCTGACGTTTACGAGCCACCTGTTGTTACGCAGGCACTCGATGCCCTGCGCCACGGCCATTCGGAGTCTCCTCTGCGTAACACCTTCAACGTTGCGCTGGAGCACTCTGGCCACCCGACAGGCCACAATGCAATCCACCCTGGCGGTGAGGGGCACCAGGTTGCCCTCACTCTGCATGACACAGGCAGTGCACCACCTGGGTGCCCCTAACATGGTCCTCATGGCGGTGTTTTGTATCACCTCCAGGCGCTGTTGCTGCTGCCGGGGCAGTGCTACAAGGACCCGTGCACTGTAGTCCACTAGGGAGCGCACTGCCTGGAGGTAGTAGAGGCGGAGGACGGGCAAGGTTGCACCAGCGCTCGGCCGCGTCATGGCCCTCATCACATTGAGCCGGGCCTGCGTCCGCTCCCTCAGGTGCGTGACATGCTGCGTGAAGGACAGCCGTCTGTCCACCCACACTCCGAGGTACTGGTAGGAGTCGGTCCAGGCCAGGCCGACTCCTTGGACGCGAAGCTGCTGGCCAGTAGGTGTGCAAGTCTTGATGGCCATGGCCTGGGACTTCTCTGCCGAGATCTTGAGCCCCAGCTCTTCGCACTTGGCAGTGATGAGGTGCAGCGCTTCTTGGGCCCGCGTAAGCTTGTCGCCGCGCCCGGTGACGACGAGCGCCAGGTCGTTGGCGTAGCTAAGGAGGATGGTTCCTTGACGATAGGGGAGGGCGACCAGCTGTTCCATCAGCACGTTGAAAAGGAACGGGCTGAGGATGCCGCCCTGGGGTGTCCCGTTCTCGAAGGTAAGGTAGGAAGACTTGTGACCCTGGAACTTCACGCAGGCTCGGCGCTGGTGAAGGTAGTCCTGGAGCCAGCCCAGCAGTCTCCCTTGGATGCCCTTCCTCACAAGGGCGGCCAGTATGGCGCGGGGGCTAGCCAGCTCGAAAGCCTTCTCGAGGTCAAGGAAGACTACGATGGTGGGCTGGTTGTTGGCGTGAGCCAGGAGGGTGATGAGGCAGTCCGCCGTGCTCACCCCCCTGGTGTAGCCGAACACGTGGTGATGAAGGCTTCCCACGCTCCACTGTAGGCGAGTCAGCACCATCTTCTCCGCCGTTTTTCCGGTGCAGCTCAGGAGGGAGATTGGCCTGAAGGTGGTGTGATCCTTCGGCTTGGGGATGGGCTGGATGTCGGCGTCCTTCCAGGAGGGCGGCAGACGGCCCGCCAACCACGACGCGTTCAGAAGGGCTAACAGCGCGGCGTCCCCGTCGGGCCTAGCGTGCGCCAGCATAGAGTACCGCACTCCGTCGTCTCCCGCCGCTGTGTCACGTCGACGTTTCGCCCTGGCCAGCTCCTCAAGCGTGAAAGGCTGGTCCGTCGCGTGCGGCTGGCCCCGCGCCTCCCTGACCTCTTCGTCGCTCTGTGGGCGCAGCTGCTGCTGGAGGTAGCTGGTGTGGGGAGGAAGCTGCTCGCTAGAACCCCTCGCTGTAAAGCAGTTCGCCAGCCGATCTGCCTCTTGCTGTGGGCGTGGGTGGGCAGCTGGGCGGGTCGGGGCGGCGCCTGAGGCTTTCCTGAAGCTCCCCCACAGCTGGCCGAGGGAGGTGTGTTGGCTGAAAGAGGCGCACCACTCCAGCCACTTTGCCTCCCTGGCGCTCACGGACACCTGTCGCGCGCGGGCTACCACGTCCTGCAGGAGCTGCAGGTTGATGGCCGTTGGGCGCTTCTCGTACAACCTCCTGTGGACGTTGACGCGGTGATTGTGCTCCCGGACTTCCTCGTTATAAAACCACCAATCCGGGCGCCGGTGGCGATTTGAGGCTGTCCTGGGCATGGCCGCGTAAGCTGCACTCTCTATGGCCGCCGTAAGGTCCCTCTCCTGCAGGTGCAGGTCCGCCGGAGGCACATACGTGGACCACCACTCGGACAGGGAGGCTTGGAACTTTGCCCAATCCGCCCTCCTGACGTTCCACTGGGGCGGCGGGAGAGGAGGAGCTGGTGGGGCCACAGTGAGGGTGGTGAGGGTCTCGTAATGGTCGCTGGTGAAGGTAGGGTGGACCTGCCAGGTGGCACCGGGCTGTAGGTCGCCCGACACCAGCGTGAGGTCGAGCCGCCCCCCATGGACGTGCGTGGCCTCCCCTGTGTTCAGTAGTCGAACGGCAGGAACTTCTTCGAGCAGGTCGGCCAGGTGGCGCCCGGTCACGTTAGTGGGTGACACAGACTGCAGCACGGGGTGTTGGGCGTTGAAGTCGCCCGCTACAAGGAGGCTGGAGTGGGATGCGAGGGAGAGCAGCTCCCCAACATCCAGCGGGTACCGCTGGCTCCTGTATATATTGTATACAGTGAGAGTGAGCGGCCCCAGCTGTAGCTCCAGTGCCATGACCTCCACGCCGTCAACACAGTACACGGGCTCGGCGATCCTCTTGTGCGGGATGGTGTTTCGTATGAGGGCTGCACAGCCACGCCCATTTCCGTCACCAGCCGGAAGCGAGTGGAGGGTGTAGCCTGCGACTCGCCATTCAAAGCTGGCGGGCGTGAGAGTCTCCTGTAAGAGAACCAGGTCCAGGTCTTCTTGGAAGATGGCTTGCAGCAGCTCATGTTTCTTGGGGGCGGAGCCCCTGCACATTCCACTGCAGCACCCTCAGCGTGGGCGCTGGTGCGTGGGCTGGGCTGTCAATCCGCGCTTCCATCTTGGTTGTGGGCGTGCGGTGGGTGCAGAGGGTGTTGAGTGGGACCTCTCGGCGTGGTAGATGATGGGAGGGGGGGGCTGGAGGTCACCCTCTGTGACGGCGGTTAACACCTGTTCGCGGAGGAGTGCGTCGAGGTCCTGCTCGGTGGGGGCTGCGGTGCCCTGCCGGCGGTCGAGCAGCTTCTTCACCAGCTGTACGACACACGCGAGAATGACGTCCACGATGGCTCTGCCCTCCTCATTGATTGAGTCCCTCGCAATAACCTGGGGGTCCACGTTGAGACCCTGTCGCTGGTTGGGCATTGGGTAGCACCGTGGACTGCTCCTCGTCTGGGCGGGCGCGGTGGGCCCGACGCCTGTGTCCCTTCCTCCTCTGTGGCTTGGGGACAGAGGGGGTGGGTTGCTGGGTGGAGGTGTGAGCGTAGTTGCTGGCTGTGCAGCTACTGGTACCCTCTCTCGCTCCCTGCCTGTCCTCTTCCCCTGTCTCGACCTGACTTGTGCCAGGCTGTTGAGGGGTAAGGGGTGGGTGGGAAGCCCACGCTAGCCTTTTTGGTGGTGGCGCTGGAACAAGGCGTCGGTTGCCTTGTTGCTGGGAAGGCCCACGTGGTTCCCCCTGCCTTTGCCGCTCCCCCTCCTGTGTACCCCCCAGACGTGTGCCGGGCAGGCCGAGAGTCGCGGGTTGATGGCTAACCCACGTCGACCCGATTGGGGGTTGCGCGGCAATGAACCGACGCTCTCTTCTTTGGGTTGGGAGGGCACGTGGTTCCATCTGCTGCTGCTGCTGCTGCCGCCGGTGACCCCGTGGCATCCTTCTCTGTCGCTCGGGGCACTTCGTGTTCCAAACGTGGTGCCCCTTGGTGCAGTTGGGGCACCGTGCCGTGGTGGACTCGCTGGCCTTGAGGCGACCGATACACTCCTCCGTCGGGTGCGCTTGGCTGCACACGCCGCACTTGACGGAGTTTTGGCACATGGCCTGGAGATGCCCGAAGCGCTGGCACTTGTAGCATCTCACAGGCTCACCTTGGTAGGGGCGCAGGGCGTAGCGGCCCCAGCTGCCTAGGTCCAGCTTGGGTGGTGGCGGCCCCTCGTACACTACAAGGATCTGCCTGGTTGGGACCTTGTCTCTGTGTGCGAGGAGCCGTGTTGCCGAGTGCACGTGGGGGTGAGCCTCGACGGCCTGGAGTGGCAGAGTGGTCGGATATCGTTGAAGCACCAACTTGTGCCTCTTCACTCTGGGGTCGAGAAGGATCACTCGATCCATCGTATTTCGGGGTGAGGACGTATTCACCGTTGAGAGTAGGGCGAATGACTATCCGCAGGCCAGGGTGTGCTCACTCCAGCTCAGTCACAGCCTGGTAGGCACTGCTAGTGTTGCTCTGGTGCACCAGTTTAAACTTGTGCCGAAGTCCTCGTCGGGAATGAGACACTGTTACCCAGCCTGCCTCATTCTCCTGCTGGGCCTCCTCGGTCTGGGGGCTCTCGTCGATGACGAGGCGACCGCTTTCATCGCTGGGGGCCTCCTCTGCCTATGAGAACTCCGGCTCCAGTGTTCGGGCGGTCCTCTTCGGCGTGGAAGTCTCGTTCGGTGAGGGTGGACTTAACCCATTCCGCGACCGCTTGGCAGACTTCGGCGTGGTGGCTATGGACGCCGCCCCTTGCATCGTGGCGTCACTCTTGTTCGCCCATCAGCGCCACGGGTGCAAAGGGAAGAAGAGACAAATGCCCTCTTTACAAGCAGGACAGGAACAGGAGGTATCTCCAACCAACCCGTCCACGCTTGCTTCTGTCTCTTTTGAGAGCTACGGAAACAGGAGGAATCTCCAATCAGACCGTAGCTGCCCTTATGAGACAAACGAGGCAACCTTCTTGCTCTACTCTCAAGGTTAATAGTTACCAAATGGTAACATTCTTGGGCGATTAACTCTCGTGGAAGTGGGGATGACTCGTCAGCTGCTTGGATGCACTTTTCAGTGTGCTTGTTCTGCCATATTATTATTATGTAATTTAAGACGACGATATCGCTGCCGGCATTTAGCAATCGCCTTTTGCATTCAAAGCTAATGTTAGCCTTTCGAATTAGGAATATTACGAGTTTTTTTTAAAGTTGCGGGGGTTATGGGAGTAACTAAAAAATGTTAATTTTGGGCGGCAATAACCTAAATTAGGCGGCGCTATTGTCTTTGTTGTTTTGATAAAAGTGCGATCGGCTCTGCACGTTTATCGAATTAATAAAGACGATAGCGCCGCCTATTTTAGGCTATTTCCGCCAGAAATTAACATTTTTAGTTACGTTCGAAATGAGGGGCTTCGCCTTATGGCGTCTGACGTCATAAGGCCTAAATTGTTGCCCAGAAACAGCGCCCCTAAACTGAAATATTACCCAAAATGTGACATCTGCAACAGAGGAGAGAGAGATACTACATCATTTCTTAGTACATTGTGAAGGACTAAAAGACACATATAAAATATACTATTATAGGAGTCACTACACTGGAAAAAGTACTTTTGTTTAACCCAACAAGCGAAGAGGAAATAGAACATTATACACTATTTATCGAAGAATTATGGAAAACAAGAAAAAACAGAATCGAAATAGCCCGGAACATGCCCTAAATCAAAATAGAAACTAACGTCATTACGCTGCCTTTGCAAAGGCAATAGCGAACCTTACCTATGTATCTGTATCATTACAAAGGCATATAACCTTTTTCTAATTTAATCTAGATTGATTCAGCTAACGTGGACGTCCGCTGTCCCCAGGCAGCTCCTTCCCACTGACGTACTGGTCCAGTGACTCGAGAGAGTTGGTGTTGGAGCTGGTGTACCCCGGTGTAGGTGGCTGGTCATCAACTGTGGGCAGCCACTTGTCAAATTGGTTCTTGAAGATCTCTGGTGAAATGCCTGTCAGATTAGGCAGTCTTTGTGGGACAGAGCTGAAGAGGCGTGCCCCTGTGTAGGTGAAGCTATGATGCACTATGGTCTTCATCCTTTGTGACGCCCTCTCAGTCTTCCGCACATAGCACAGGCGACCCCTTCTTGGATGGTGATTCACCTACAGACCCACATTCGGTACCAGATGCTCCAGAATCTTCCAAACATATATTATTATGTATCTTTCGCGTCGTCACTGGAGAGAGTACAGTCCCAACTGTTGCAGCCTGTATGGGAATCGATACTTTCCCTCCAGTCCCAAGTGAGCCGCTGGTCGCCAACCACAACATCACGCCGAACTTTAAGTTAACTTGTTTGAAGAATCAAGTTCAACTTACTCTCGTCAGAGAAACCCCTTTATCCTGGTGCAGCCCAAAGCACCGAGATAGTCCTTGCCCTTGAGGAATACCCCGAGTGAACTCCCTCCAGCACTTCCCTGAGTCAAAGGATTCAAGCATTGACTCATCGCTAGCCGGTGCGAATTATTCCCCAGAGTAATCCGAAGAGAAGAAAGAAACATTCTTTCACTGCCCTTTGGTGAGATCATTTCCTACCGAAGGCGTGAGTCTCTCCCGCTGTCACACGCGCCAAAGGCCTCCGTGGCTTTAAAGCTATTTCGCCCAGACGAAAACATCTGGACAAGCGGCACGCGTCATCCAAACAACAACATTCCTGAGGAGACGTAACGATTGAGTTCAAGGTCAGACTCAAACCCGATTCTAGTAGGAAGCTACACAGGTATTTAAACCCCGGTATCCGTTTCTGTAAAGTTCGTTTGCATTTTTTTTACATTAAAATGAGCTGTGGGTCAACCATCACTATAACATAAGAACATAAGAACATAAGAAAAGAAGGAGACTGCAAAAGACCATTCATGGCCTACACTTGGCAGCTCCTGTTCCAGTCAACACACAAAATATCCAGTATGTCCTTTTTAGAAAGCCTCATTTAAATTTATTGAATTCATTTCTCTGTAGTTAAGGTGTCCCATTTCGTTGGTCCATGTTTTTTTGTGTTAATTAAAGTTTTAGTTTTTCTAAACAAATTTTTATTCAATCCTCGAAACGCTAAGCAAGGCACTAGGAACCCTCAAAGATTAAAGAAGAAATAATCAGATAATAATAATCAATCATAATCAAATATATAGCACTCTTAGAGGTAAAACGTAATCCAGGAGTTTTGACGTACGTAAACAACCCATACGTACGAACTCCTGCCATCACTTGGTCCTTCCTATACCACGACACAGCTGTTCCCAGTAGTTGTACTGTTGCAGTCCCTCTATTTTGCTTGTAAATGTTCGCTGACTTGCTTCTAACTTGATAATGTCTCCTGTCCTGAAGGGAGACCAAAGCTGGCAACAATACCCAAGTTTCGGGATTACTAGTGCTTTCCACAGAGTCAGCATACACGTTTTATTTCTTGTCTGGAATGTTCGGGGCATCCAGCCGGAGAGCTTCCTGGCGGTTTCAGAGATCTCGTTGATGTGGTGAGAGAAGGTTATGTCACTGCTCATATGCAATCCCAGGTCTTTAACATGTGCTTTCCCGGCAATATTATGAGGCTGACTTCATAGCTGGTCGAGTTTTTAGTTTTTTGTAGGGGGCCATATCGTAACAGCTCGAATTTATCCCTGTTGAGCGCCATGTTATTCTTTTTTGCACAGGCTATAATTCTGCTTAGGTCCTCCTGTAGTAGGGGCGTATCTTTTTCTGTTAGGATCTTCCTGGTTATCCTGGTGTCATCAGCGAAGGACGTAGCATGGGAGTGCTGTGGTAAGTACTACAGTAGATATGACTGTTACGAATGTTTTTATGTATAAAAGATGATATTTCATGAAGAAATAAGTTCCTGAGATGCGAAAACACTAGAGGTTATTTTTGCATAGGTTCGTGGCGAAATTAGTGGTGTTGGCGTTACACTCATTCAGATGATATTATATTTTTGACCTGAATTTCATTTATTTTAAATTAAAAGTCACTTTTTTATGTTGAAAGTCAGCCTTTTTAAGTTGAACGTCAACACTTTAAATTTAAAACTCAAGTGTTTTAAATTGAAAGTCAACTTTTAAAAATTTGAAGTCCAATTTTTTTAAATATGAAATTAAACTCTTTTTTAAAAATTTGATGTTTAATTTTCTTTCTTTTTTATTTGAACGTGAAAAATTGTAGTATTATGTAGGCTTTTTCATTTGATTACCATCTTTTTACTTTCGAACCCAAGGTATGATGTACAAAGGTTGGTGCAAGATGAACAGAGCTATTGTCGTACCATTTTACAATAACAATATCTGAAGATGAATCAACTCTTCAATTATATGAATTCCTCCCATTTTCTTTAAGTTCTTTTCTGTTGTTGAGATTTTTTTTTTAATCCCCTGCCATCCTATTTTGCCTAATTTTCCCTACAGAGTGAATGCCTATACTTCTTAGTTCTTTAGAAGTTCTAAAAAGGTAAAATAGTTGTCAAATAATACTTTGAAATTTATGTCCTTCTCCAGATTCGAACACAAGCGTATAACAGTATCACCTGTCGCTCCTAATTTGTCTGATTTTTTTTCCTCTATAAATTTCAAAGTTATAAATCATCCCAGAAACCCCGTATCTACTAAATACTTTGTACCCCCACTTATTTGATTTGGGGAGGGAGATATTGCTTCAGAGCCGAAGCAGACTTTGAACGAATCATTTGTTCATCTCCTGAGTTGAAATCTTCAGGTTCGATAATTTTATATTTTCCAATTATTGAATTGATCCCAAGCTTTACTTTGTATATTTTATCCCTTTGTGCAATTTTAGTAGACATATTTGAATTATCGTTAAATAAAATTGTTTTTTATATTCTTTAATCTTTAAAAACTTTGTTGTTACCTCTAATTCAGCTAGATTGTCGTTTTCCCTTTGGTCTCCATCTTCAGGAATATCATAAAATATGTTTGGTGGAAGGTCACAATTTCCTGAATGTGGTAAAATTCTAGTTCTCTTTGAGTCATAAAAAGTAGAAGACTCCATCTAATACCATTAATCCAATTTCTAGAATTATTAATGAAATATAGGAAACCAAGATAATGGGGTAAACCTATGAATGTATACCTAAAAATATGTAAGGATGTGTACTACATTTCATAATTTATATAATTATTATATTACTCATCTATATTATATAATTCTAATATAAAAAATACCAAAAAATAAAATGTTTGCATATTGAGAAAATACACTCCTAAAAATATATGATGTTCAAAAACAACCTTTGGGAAAAGTCCTTCTATTTAGAAAAAAAAATATACACCTAATATATTATATTTTACTTTTGCGTTCCTATTAAAATAAACACTTGAAATAACAATAAGTAAAATTTAAATAATTCAAGAAACTATTACTGAACTGTGATTTGACGTGAAGCAAATCAAACTGAGATGGGATGACGTATTCACTCATATAAGGAGTTTTCTCTCCATGATATACTCAGTTTTTTAGTAGAAGTTGGGATAGTGGAAGATATAGTAGGTGAAAATTAACGCGGGGAGGGGAGGTGGCTATTTTGCCCTAGTAGGGAGGGCATCGCTCTATTTTTTATTTATTTTTTTCCTTTGCTTTTGTTGTTTGTTTGAACTTTTTATCCTATGTTTGTGTAATTTCATGAGCTTTAGTGTTTTTCTTATTGTTTGTTCTCAAATGATTAGTTGTACTTATTTTTGCTGCAAATCTTAATCTTTCAAGCCTTTGTTAGCTCTAATTGCCAACAATTTACCTCGTGTTTCTTGTGTTGTAATAATTGTATTGTTCGCTGTTTTCATTTATGTATGTATTTATTAAATGTTCTTATATGTTGTATTGTGTTTTGTCTATGTATAAATTGGTGTAATGACTTCTTGTGTGCATAATTTTGTGCTTGGGACCTGATGTTGGCGTGAGACTTTCGCCCGTAGCCTCGCAGATATATTCAACCTGCCGCCTGTTGCCTTTAGCTCAGGAATGACACCATTCGTTAGAGTGGACCAGACCTTTTTTCCAAGTTTTTGTGTGACGACATTGATGGGCTCCAAACGTTTACTCCTGTGCAAATCTCTTTGCCTAAGTTGATCACGCCTTCTGACTTTGTTGATAAGCAGAGAAGCAGTGTTCTGGACACGTTGTAGCCTTTTCATCGAGGTTTTACTGGCCGCTTGAGAAACCACTGCGGGGTAGATGAGCTTAGCCCGAACATACATCAGATATATTTTCCTGATGTTGGCCGAGCTAAGATCTCTAAACCTGTATATCTTGGAGATTTCTCTCCTTGCCAGGTTCCGCCTCTCCGTGTGGTGTCTCGAGTATCCATGGTCGGTGATTTTAAGGCCCAGGACGGTGCCTTCGGTGGAGTAGCCGTATCTCCTCCCATCTATGATGATGGGCCATGACAACTCGCGGCTCAGCGGGACGATCTTGAATTTGTCCCTGTTGGTCCTGATCTTCCATCGTCTCTCGTACTGGCTGATGTTGTTGATTTCAGCTATTGTAGCGAACCGCCTGCACCCTTGCTTTCCTCTCCGGGCATGGGACAATTTCAGTGATGTCATCTGTGAATTGCAGATACATCGTATCCCTGTGCACAGGAGTTGGGAGTCGATTGTGAAGACCAAGTAAAACAGAGGACTCAGGCAGCTTCCCTGATGAACGCCCGCCTTCAGTTCGAATTCGGGACCTCTGTAACCTTCTATCATGAGACAGGCCCTACTGTCTATGACGAAGTCACAGAAGATCCATTCACGGATTGGGTCTAGCTGGAGGTTCAGGATCTTGTATTGAAGTCCTCCCAGCCAGACTTTATCGAGGCCTTTTGCACATCCCTCAACACAATGTCTACATAGAACCTGTTCGCTTGGAGTATGCTACTTTCTCTGTTAGGAGCACCAGGGCGGTATCTGTGCCCCCTTTTCTGCACAACACATTTTGTTGTGGGTTATGCGCTCCTAACTCGCTCAGTTGAGCTTGTAGCCTATCTGCTAAAATCTTCTCGAAGATTTTTCCCTGTATCTCAAGAAGAGAGATCGGGCGATAGTTAGCCACCTGGTCGGGGGGCTTGTTTCTCTTCGGAATAAAGATGATTTTGGCCATCTTGTACCCGTCCTGGAAGTAACCTGTATTCAGGGCAGCGTTCATTGTGTTCACCAAACCATGAATAATTTGCCTTGGGGCATTTACATATCTGCCGTTGGCTCATATAGTTTTAATAAAAAACATTTGTCAGTAACCGTTTGTCTTAGGTTGCCAACTGGAAATTTTGAATGATTTTTGGAATGTTTCTAAATCACGTTATAAGATAAAGGGTTAATGAGAAAAAAGTACACAAAAATGCACAATAGTTTCTTTCGTTGATAATAAAGAAAATCTCTAAATTACTCTAGTGTATAGACGACAACATATTAATGTTTATGTTTGGAGAAAAGTGCTCAAGAACCCTCAGTGACATTAGTAGACAAGCCCATTGTCTTCCGAAAGTATCTTTTTTAAAACTCTAATTTATTACATCTAACAAGAGATCTTTATAGGATTTTAGTTATTTTTCTAGTTTTTATATTTCATTAACAAAATACTGGGTAATTTTGCTGGTTTATTGCCTCTTGATGTGTTGTCTTCAAACACTATTTGTGTTAGAACAATATTTTGGAGGTAATGGTTAAGATTATCTGTTGGGAAGATTTTATGTCTGCTTCCACTGAAACCCACTCAAAATGGCGTTTTCTCTCATTACCGTTTTTTTTCTTCTAATTCGGCTTCTTCGTTCTTATACGATACAGAGTTGTGTTTTCATGAAGTTAGGTCATGGGTTAATCCCATAGGTGGGCGCAATAACGAAAAAATGTATGACGATAAGCGAAAAATCGATAACGATAACCTTATCGGCGATAACCGATAAGTGGTGATAAATTTATTGCCCGATAAGGTGATGACCGATAAATCGATAAATCCAAAATTATAATACAATATTGATTATTGACTATATATAGCGTTATTTTATAATACAATAGTAAAAATATTTGAATACTGTTTCTTAGTTTCTTACCTGGTGAGGCTCTCCTTCATCTCCTCATGGGTTTTGGGGATTCTCCTCCTAGCTCGGACCTACCTATTTCTCCCTCCAAGGCACGCGCGGCTCGCCCCTGTGCTAAACTGGAACCAAAAACTAAAATTATCGATTATCGCTAGTTTGGAACCAAAAGTATCGGTGATACCGATGAATCGATAACGCGAAAAAATAGGATAACCGATAACACGATATCATTATCACGATAAATTATCGCGATAACACCCACCTATGGCTAATCCCAAGGTTAATTATAAATTAATTAAACCTAAAATAACCGAACTTAATGTGAGAATATTTTACGTAGAATTAACTCCTTAGTTCGGGTAAGGTCGATAATTTTAAGCAACGGGCCACATTGAAGCTTACGAGTATGTAAGGCTTTGCGGGCCGCACTTTAACAATTATATGCAAATTTCGGATACATAGAAGTTAAATGCAACTATATATCAACCAGTTGAAAGATCATGAACGAAGTCGACTTTATCTCTGTCCATTTCCTGATTCCTTCTCTACAGAATGTCCGGGTGTCGTGGTATGGCATTACATTATATCAATACCATATTATATCTATGAGAGAGGACCAATAACTTGAAAGCGAACCGACAAAAGCGACGGAAAACCACGCGTTCAGACGGGCTGAGTAACGAGAGAGTGCAACGAGGTCAGGTATATTATGGACAATGACAAAGTTCAAGGTTATTTAAAGAGACATAACAAAAATAGAATTTTATTTACCCAAAAATTTAATAAGAGAATTGAAGGGTAAAATTAACTCAGCGAATTAACGGGCAAAAATCACATCAATAAACGAAGGGGGGGGAGATTAACTCAATTGGGTTACTGAAGGGGGAGGGGGGAGGGTCTTACGGATGTCTTCTGTGCGTGAGGTGAGACCACTCGGACTTCAGAGCGGGAGGTTGGAGTGATGACGGTTCTCCAAAAGCAAGGGGGGGGGGATAACTTCTGGTCCAGGGGAGAGTATTTCGGCTACCCGAAATAAGGAGGGCTTAGACAGGAGTTGATGAAAGAAATTGGGAAAATAACTCGGGGCGATCGTTTAGTGGAATTACCTCCTGGCTGGGGCAAATTCTAAATACACAAAATAGTTCAGCTGTCACTTTGCTTTGTTGCTAGCACTTGACTTGGAACCACGGGGAAATCTTCGGGGTTCGGGCGAGACTTCTCAACTCTGTGTCTCTTCCGGGGAGTCGAGCGTTATTTATGTCCGAGGCTCTCCCCGGAGTTGGGGGTTAGCGGGAAACAGCTCTACTCTCGAAGGGCCTCGAATCTTCTTGCAGAGCTATTTTAGCCCGCATAAAGGTGAATCGTGGGGGACTCGATTCGAGGCTACCGCTTGTGGAAGAGGAAAGGGGGGGGGGGGGTAGGCTTACCACTTTAGGCCTAGCCGGCCTTCTGCTGCACATGGGAGTTCCTTTCTGCTAAAGATCTTCCACGTGGGTATTCCCTCACACCATTGTCTAGCAGAAATCCAGAGTTCAAGAACACCTTAAGGAATCAGAATATAAGAAGGGACCAGTGGCAGCTCGTAGCCAAAATTAGTGTGTGTTGGGGAGGGGGCGGCTGCATCAGAAATATTTTAGCATTGTTTTTTTATTGTGTAAAAGGAAATAAACCTATAAAAATAAAATTTATAGATAAACTTGATAAAATCCTAAACAGAACAAAATCAAACATTTTTTACTTACTTATAGCCTAAATTGTTACAGTTCAAGCTTTATCAATTCATTTAAAAACGAAATCTATTCTTCTTGTTTTAATTTGCTCAAAAAGATTATTTATTTTTTCCTTGATCTCTGGATGAATACAGCGGGTTTTTTTTTTAGCCATTGAAAGCACTGCAAGTCCATTTAGTCTTTCAGAATTCGTAGTGCTCCTTAGAAAAGTTTTTATTTTTTTCAATGTTGAAAAGCACCGTTCTACCTCTGATGTACTCATGGGGATTGTCAAGAGGACGCAAGGAGGCCATGGTTAAATTTTCTGTAAAATAAAAGAACCGAAAAAAATTTAGGAATTAAGTTCTTCACTCTATCACATTCACGAATATAAACACGTTTTTAAGCACAACACACGCGGAATCAAAATGAAACACTACCTTCGACCAGCAAACCAGGGGCGGCCCTACGTGAGCCACAGTGCTCTCTCTCCCTAGCGTGCAGCTTCCTATCTCAGACATGTGAGCATTGGCACAACAGCCAAACACCGCGTCGCTGGAACTGTGAAGCACTTAGTTATATACAAGGACTTTTGTATTTTTTTCATAAACTAGGGGATGGCTACTGACATTAAGTTTAAGGATTATATAATGTACAAGTATAAAGAGAGAATTAAAAAAAAGACTCATTATATTGAATGTTATCGATAGTATCGAGTGGAAATAGGAGGTGCTGCAGTTCCGCAGTGCCTATACATTGGAAGGGACACACACAAATCAAAATGGAGTGGTAAGACTATTTTGTTGACACGGCTGCCTATAGAATTCGTGAGGCCTTAAGCGATAAAATCCTTGGAGAATCCTTTTTATAAAGTTCTACATGAAAGTCATACAAGGCTACATACCTAAACAGAGCATTGGGTTGCCACAATATACGTATAAAAATATAGAAAGGTATTTAAAATGAAAAATCCAAATTACTTTCAATTGAATGCAGTTTGGTAATAGTTTAGTTTATGGGCGCACGCTAGGGGGCGCTATTTCTAGACTACAATTAATGCGATTGGCTCTGCACGTTTATCGAAAGAATAAAGACGATAACACCGCCTACTTTAGGCCATTTCCGCCCCCCAATTTTTTTTTAGTTACTTTCGAAATGATGGGCTTCACCCCCATACCCCCACTGAATTGTTGGGGTTGCACCCCACCCACCCACAACTTGCAAAAACTCGTAATATTCCTAATTCGATAGGCTATCGTCATCTTAAATTACCAAATTAATAATCACATCGCGACAAAAGCTAAACCATCTCACCTTTCACTATTATAATCGAGCCGCGATTCTTTTCCACACCTGTTGCAAATCTTCGTTTTAAAAATGAGGCCACAATCTATACAAAAGTCTATTAAATTGACCGAGGAATTAACAACAGTCGTATTCAAGTCAAACAAACCGAATGCACAAGAATCGCGCTCTTTTAACTCCTTGGGTCCATGTTTGCCAATGTTTGAAATCTAGTCGAATTAAGGGTTGCCAGTGTGTGAAAAAATGGTTTATTTTAACATTAAGAGAAACCAAGGCTCACGTATATAAATGTCAATTTTAATCCCTTCAAGGTATAGCATCTTAAAAACCGAAACCATATATGCTGACTGGAATGCCTACAGTGACTTTTGTATTTAAACGAAATAGGTAAACGAAACAAAACAAAAAAATAATACAGTACTAAACATAAAAAAATAAATGCATTACTAAATCATATAATTGAATAGAATTACAGGCACTTACTAAATAATAAAGAATAGACCCTAAATTAAATAACAAAACAAATAAAACGCCGTGATTGGCCACATCTGAAGCTACCGTCTGACGTCATGAGGATTAAATTGTAGCCCAAAAGTGTAGCCGAGAAATAGTGCCTCCTAGCGTGCGCCCATAAACTCAAATATTAACTGCAGTTTTCGATTCCATACTTGGATTGGACAATTTGATGAAAAAGCGACGCCAAAATAAATCTCAAAAATGAAATCTCGAGGAGAAAACAATTAATTTGTTCTTCCTTCCTTATTTTGCTGGAAGCTAAATTTGAACATCTTGAGAGACTCTTTTACACGAAAGCAACCGGGAATGTGGAAAGGAACGCTCTTATGAGGGGAAAGATAGCGGAGGTTCCCTTCTCTCTCCCAATGACGACCGGGTCTCAATAATGCCAAGCATATTTTGATCAATTCTGTGACGGATGACCTCCTCTTGGAAGATGTGGCAAAGCCAATACTGTTCCGCTTGGAATTGGGGTAGGTGGATGGGGGATAAAGAAAACGTTCAGGGAACATCAATAAGCCAGCGGCTTGTCCTTATTTATACTAATATTTGCGAAATCACTTGACTCTATTCGTCAATATCAAATTTAACACTCAACTACATCTGATCCGACTTCATCAAGCACTTTCTCTGAAAAAAAGCCATTCCAACCAAATGGAGGAAACCATTGAAAACCAAAAAAGAGTAGTATGCCTGTGATGCCCTTTGCTCCAGGGCAAAATTATAATCTCCTTCAACACTATCATTAACTACTACACCTTTCATCTCTTTCTACATCAAGTTCAAGTTCAAGTTTCCTTAGAAGTAATCAGACAATTAGAAAAAAATGGCCTTGAACGAACTATGGAATTTTCGATTAAAATGGAAGATTGAAATATTTAGGGCCAAAGAACTCCAGTCAATTCTTCAAGATAAATGGAACAGGAAAACTGCACAAGAGATTCAAAGGGTGCTCTTTTCCTGTGGCAGGAAATGTCAACACATCATCGAGAATAAAGACACACACTCAATACTAATTTCATATAACTTGTACGAATGTTTTCAACTGATAATTTAATTGTTATATTCCCAAATAAAGAACAGTTCACTTTTTATAATAAAGTACTTACGAGGGGCGGTCAATAAGTTTTGCGAATCGATAGGGCAAAACAGAGGAAGGGGGATGGCTGTTTGTGGGGGTGTTAGGACAAGTTATGACAAGTCAGAACCTGCAGCCGCACGCTCCTGCCTCGTCTATTTAAGAAGCAGTAGCTGATCGCAGATCGTCAGTCACAAACAATGGAGAAGTTTGAGCACCGCGCAGTGATCAAATTTTTGACCAAGGAAGGCAAGAATGCAAAAGAGATCCATGAACGCATGGTTGCAGTGTACACCGACACCGCCCCTTCCTATGCAACCATTGCTCTCTGGAATAGTGAGTTCCTCCATGGTCGTGAGTCCCTTGAAGATGACCCCCGTCCAGGACGTCCGTCAGACGTGACCAACGAGGACAATGTGGCCCGTGTGGAGAGGAGGATCCTCGAAAATCGACGGGTGAAGGTCGAAGAAATCGAGCGAGAACTTGGAATATCACATGGAAGTGTTATCAACATCATCCACGACAATTTGGCCATGACCAAGGTCTCTGCCCGTTGTGTCCCTAGAAGCCTCACGCCACATGATCGACTTCAAATTCGTCAAAGTCCACAAGGACAGAGTTGCACAAGCTGCCCTGCGTGAGTGCGGATTCGAGGAGCTCAACCATCCCCCTACAGTCCAGATCTGTCGCCTGGCGACTACTTTTTATTCCGCCAGCTCAAGGCTGCACTGCGTGGACGCCGGTTTGTGGACGATGAAGATGTCCAGCTCGCCGTCCAGGAGTGGATTGAACAGCAGTCGGGAGATTTGTGGTTGTCGGGAATTCGAAGCCTCAGGGACAAGTGGCGCAAGTGCATTGAAGTCGAGGATAGTTATATTGAAAAATAATAAAATACTTTTCCTCATATCTCGTTTCCTTATATCCGAATTGCAAAACTTATTGACCGCCCCTCGTATCTGCTGATGCTTTGGTTTATTCATCCAAATTTGCTTAACATTTAACCTTACGTATTTTCTAAATCTTTGTTAACAGTTATGAAAGATGTTGGAATGGATATAAAGGGGTTCTGATCTCTTAGAACGGTGCTGTGGTTCCACTCTTCAAAAACGGAAGAAAGGATGATCTTAAGAACTATAGGCTAGTAAGTGTAAAAAATATTATGTAGATTACTTGAGATATTATTCAAAACTAAAGTGGTAGCATACTTTTAGAAGGTAGTAGTTTGTTGAGTGATAAGTCCTTATCATGTAAGCGAAGCATGTCATTTGCGAAGAGTTGCACCCGGCTTCCACGAAGCAATGGGGCGCGTATCCCTTAGAGAAGGAAGTCCTGGACGTTCAGACTGCGGACGTCTCTCTTTTCGCGAGGCTTAGGACTTGGTCCTGTCGCGCCTAGCGCTCCATGGAATGTCTTATGCCTCAACTTTTTAAAAAGTCACCCTCTGGTCCTGGACAAATCAAACCTACGAACTTGGTCGCTTCCGCGTCCATACGGGACCAATGTTCCTGTTCTACCCACCACTGATGTTCCCCTGGTAAAGCTGGCGACACAAAGGGTTCACAACCAGCCGCAGATAAAACCAGGCTTTCCCCCACCGTGACCGTTTCCCATCAGGCGAAAGGGCCGTGAGCTTCCACTGACACATTAGACTCATATGAAGCAAACCCTCTGAAGGTCGTTGTGAGACTTTCTTCGGAGCCTCCTAGAGCTTTCACCCCAAAGGACAACAACGCCAAAGCAGTTTCTTTTCCCATGACCCCACCCAAGACTGGACCGGACGACTCGGAGACGCGGGACCTTCACAAGAGGGACCCACCCCTCGCTAAAGGCGGAGGGGTCACAGACTGGCTTTGTGACTAATGGTTTCCCATATAAACAATTTTGCCTTTTTGGAGGATGAATATCATCTGTCTCTTGTATCTCTATGCATTTAGTCTATTTAAACCATTTTGAATTGTAAAATTCTCCAGTATTTTCACCATACAGGCTCTTAATTTCGTATCATCAGCAAACAGGGACATTTTTTCTTTTTAATCCAAAATCTAAGGTCGTTAACGTAAAACAAGGATAATATTGGGCCCCATAAGAGATATTGGACATATAAAGTAAGGAATATAGTAGTAGAGGGTTTTAGTAGGAAAAATCGTGGGGAAAAATGGGGAAATTGATGTAAAAGCTAAAATGAAAAGTAGAATGAAAGACAGGCCCCCGATGATAGGGCATCTCTGGCTTTCTTTGCGTTTTGGTATATATTTTTGTTATATAGATAAATATATAAAAGGCATTCAAGCCTTTGTAGCAGAGTTTTTTTTTATCCATACTGCCTTTGGTGAACCCTTTTTATGTTTTTATCTGGGTTGTTTACACCCTGATTTTGAGGTATTTTTTTATTATTTTGTTTATTTTCATTTTTGTTGTTTTTGATTTTTTTTGAGAGTTAATCGTGC
Source organism: Ceratothoa steindachneri (assembly GCA_963969495.1). Taxonomy (NCBI): domain Eukaryota; kingdom Metazoa; phylum Arthropoda; class Malacostraca; order Isopoda; family Cymothoidae; genus Ceratothoa; species Ceratothoa steindachneri. Next base: position 3,036,512 of record OZ018333.1, on the reverse strand, counting down.
TAAAATTTGGGAGGAAAATTAGAAAATTAGCACTTAACTAATTTAGTGAAAAGGGATTTTGTTTGGCTTTGTTTCGGTTGGGTATTGTGAAAGTTCTAAGTGAACATTAGGTCTACGTCGTCGTCAAATGAGTAGTCTGCTGCTTTTAAAAGGTGTTGCGTATCCGATGTCATCAAAGTCCATGTGCTCGAGTAAAACTCGGGATGGAGGTGCCGGTGTACTTTGTCCCAGATCTTGCTTGCTCTCAGGTGAAGCTCCACGTTTATGGGGGTCAACCCCAGTTCACCATGGAGCTCACTCTGCCTTCTCCGCTCTCTCCTTCGGGTTCTCGTTATAATATAGACAGCCTTATTTTGGACCTTTTGTAGTTTAAGGACTTGGGTCTTGGGAATTGCGTTTATAGGGACCGGCGGATACAGGAGTTTTGATCGAATGCATCCAGTATAGATCTTTAGTTTGTTAGAGGTACTCAGGTTTAGGAACTTGAAAAGTTCCTTCCGTGCATTCGATGTAGTTTTAGCTACATGACTCCCATATCCACGAGGTCGCAATACGGAGTCCCAGAACCGTGCCCTACGTGCTGTTTGGGATGCGTGCACCTCCCACACGGATGTCTGCGAGGGTCCGACGGAATAGTGGAATTACACGGAACTTTGGGGCATTGGTAGATATCTTCCATCTTCTCTCGAAAGAGTTGATGTTTTCGATTTCTACCGCCGTACTCTGTGCCATGTAATTCACATTCAGATAAAGTGTCGTACAGATCATCGTTATATCGTCCGCAAATTGGATGTATAACGAGCCTTCAGTCAGAGGTTGGGGAAGGTCTATGGTGTATATGTTGTATAGCAAGGGGCTTTTATACCCGCCTTGGGGCACCCCCGCCTCGAACTCGAACTCGGGGCCATTGAAATCCTTGATGTTCAGAAACGCCCTCCTCTCCATTACGTAGTCGCATAGAATCCTTTCAAATATGGGATTGAGGCCCAGTTGTAGGATTTTGTATTGCAGGCCTCTCCTCCATACTTTGTCAAAGGCCTTTTTGACGTCGCGGAGTACCAGATTTGCGTGGCGTCTTTCAGCTTTTACCTTTGCCAACTTCTCGGTGATCACGGCTAGCGCAGTGTCCACTCCACGCTATTTTCGGAAGCCATGTTGTTGGTGATTGTGAGAATTATTTTTCTCGAGGAACGTATTCACCCTGTTGGCCACCGTATTCACCTGCAAATTCTAAGAGAGATATAGGCCTGAAGTTAGCTGGACTGTCTGGTGGCTTACCGGCTTTGGGAATGAATATCATTTTTGCTACCTTCCAGTGATCAAGGAAGTAACCCACGTTCAGGCACGCATTCATGATATCCATGAGCTCCAAAAGAATGTTAGGTGGGGCTCGAATAAAAGTATCCTTTTTCAGTCTTTTACGCCCTAGTGCTGATTGACGACAGGATTTTAAGGTTTTCGAGAGCTCTTCGGCAGTAATTTTACCACCGAGTCCCTTTCCTGCGATACATAATGGTGAAGATGGGTTCTGTGTATCTGGTCGTTTGAATCGTTTATTATTCTGTCTTCGAAGTCTAAATCAGTTATCATTCTCTTCCGGGGATATCTTAAATATAGATGCCCAGAATAGTCTGAATTCCTTTTCAATTTCTTCCCCGTCCGTAATTTCGGTATTGTCACGTGTAAATTTACAGTCTTTTGTGTCTGTCAGCCTCTTAGTCTTTTTACTGTCTGCCTAAATGTACGTGAGTCGTTTTCTATATTTGGTCCGTCTATCAAATTGTCCGAAAGTACATTGGGTTGGTCCCTAATAAGAGTCATTAATTCGTCGCGCACCTGTCGTGCCTGTCTGTGCGTAGTGATGTTGGGACCAATAAGGTTTACTTCATTGATCTGTTCCCCGTATTCCCTCGCGATGGATTTCATTCTGGGGATCTAAGAAGGGGTAGGAAGAGTTTTATATTTAACTCGGGGCATGGCTTCCTTATCGGCTTTTAATAAATTATCATTAATTTTATCCAACTCCTCGTCAATCTATTCTAGAGTGGCATTAATTAAGGGGTCAGGGTTGTAATTTTCGAGGAGTCGTTTATAAGTATCCCAGTTGGCTTGAGCGTAGCTCTTGCGTTTTGGGATAGGGACTTGAAAGGGGGAGGTTGAGATTTTAATAAGGATAGCTTGGTGGTCGCTGGGGATTGGAGGGCCCGGCTCAATGAAGTAATTGTAAGGGAACATAGTGCTAGTGAGCACTATGTCTGGTTTTGTGGCTGATATGTGTGTAATGAATGTGGAAAAGTTTGGTCTAATTCTTGTTATAATTTGCCTTTCAATAAGTGTCTCAAGATTCCTGTCTGCTGGGTTGGTCGACGTGTAATCTGAGGCAGCAATCCTCATATTGAGGTCGCCGGCAAATAGAACGGTTCTGCCGTGACCACAAAGTTGCAGGAAGTTGTGAAGGGAAAAGTACCCTCTCCTTGGGGGCTGGTAACCTGTGGCCTGGGCCAAGAGGCCCACTGCCATACGGACCTCAACGGTGAGGTATGACTCATCGAGTTCACTTATTGATCTCAAGTCTAGACCTCTTTTCACAGCTATCGCGCATCCGTCGAAACTTTCTACGCTGTGATTTTGGTTAAGACTTCGTAGGGGAATTTTTTTTATCTTGTTTGTGTTATTCATCACATTTTCTGAGATAAATATAACGTCTGGGTCACATTGTCGTATTACGTTACCATATAGTATTTTTTTGTTCATCCAACCGTCTGAGTTAAAATGTAATATTTTTAATGTCTCCATTGTCTTGTTCACTAAAGATTCTTGTGTGTGGTCGTATTGTTTTTTGGACTTATTCTATTACCAGCTTAGGTCCTTGTGGAGTGTTTGGTGGCGTGATTGTTTTCCTGTACGTTTTTTTTCTGTATTCGCCGTCCGTTAGAATATAAAGGTTTCGGGTGCCTGTTTTATTAAGTCTTGGAGTAAAGCCTCCTTGACTTGTTTTTTGCTGCAGTCGTCCAAGGTGAATTCCCATTTGTATCTTCCGGATATTACTCCTTCTGATACATCAAGGACATCTATCTCCTTAGGGAAATGGGACCTTTCCTCTTATAAGAAGAAGACAATCTCGGATGTCTCTGAGGCTGTGAGGCTTTCCGTGAGCGGGGCGAGCGTGCCCCACTCCCCCTTCAGGTCTCACTGTCTCAGTCATCATAACCTCATTATCCTTCTGTGTGTGTGTGTGTGATTGAGTTTGTTTACTATGTAGTTTGTGTGTCATTCTGCTTCTCAGTGCGTGTTTTTGCCTCCTTTGCTGCTTGAGCCTGGATCCTAGGATCCAAGGAGAGAGCTGGGGCGCTGCTGGGGATGGAGAGCTTCTGGCAACTAGTCTTGCACTGGGGTTTGAGAGTAACTTTAAGACCGTGGGTTTGGGGGAAACCACATTTTCTCTATTCCGTTATGCGTCAGCATTCTATCAAGTTCATCTGCACAGCACCCCGGAGAGGAGAGATTTGCAATGTGAGCATAATAGATGCAATACATAATTTTTGTCGAGGTTTTGTTCTCGACATGGAGATATGTTGGACTTCCCTTAGACTCCGCAACAACAGCTTTAACAACCTTGGCGTAGGTACTGTTCACTTTGTTTTCTTCTTCCTGTTTCTTTTGATTAGCTTACTCTTCAAGAGTTCTTTTTTGACCTGGAAAGCCATGGAGAGCGTTTTATGTTCTCCTGCACAGTTCAGGCACTTCATAGAGGTGCTATTACAGCTTCTCCAAGAATGTGCCTCTGACGAGCAAATAGAGCACACAAAAACGTTCCCCTGGGGCAGATGTTCGTGGTGTGCTCTTCGTACTTATAACACTTGAAACACACCTGGAGGTCAATAAACTCCTCGCGTTCGATCTGCTCAGGGCAGCCATGGACGTTAAAGAAGAGCATACCTCCCTCCGTAGCCTTAACCGCCATTGCCGTATCACAAAATACTATTTTGAATACGTGTGTGTACTGCTTGAATTTTATAATCTCAGGTACCTTCGTCCAGGTGTGTTTTTTCCACCCCCGCATGTGATCTCTTCAATGGTTTGCCCATCAATCCATGGATCGAGGCGGCAAGGATAATGCTTCTGTGTGTCTTAATTTGCTGTAGTGTGTGAGGTTTTACGTTAAGTGTCTTTAGGTATTCTGCTGTTTTAGGGGAAGTGAGTGCTTCGCAATCACTCTCCTTTGAGCAAATAGCCGCATATCCTTTATGAGTATCGATTAGTCTCAAAAGCGCAATTCCTAGATCCCCATTAATTTTAGCTAGGTCCCTCCCCCGATCAGGCTTGGGGCCATCGCAGAGGGTCTTCAACGGTATCCACCGGGTCTCCCTCATTTATCTTTCCATAAACTTTAACGGAAATTCCCCACGGAGTAATTGTGTGTGTTTGTATGTTTGCGTGTCTGTAATTTGAGCAAGACTTTATGACCAGGTTTTAGAGAAAAGAGAGTTTCCAAGAAAGGTGTCCCAGTCCCCGCAAAATATAACTTTTTTAATGGCACTTTACCTTCCGTGTAGGGCGCTTTTCGAATGCCTACAGGTTGTTGTCCGACCAAGGAGCTTCAATAAAGAGTTGGGAGAGGGAGGGGGAAAACAAGTTCACTCCTCGCCACGGGTGAACGAAAGCGAGTAAAAAATTTCACAATTTTAAATGCAAAAAATTCGTAAATGAATTTCTTAACAGCAATGCCAAAACTTATCCAAAAGGATTCACCAAATACGTGGTACTAACGTACAAATCTCAGTGCGATAAAAATTTAGGCACAACACAGTCTTCACGAGAGCAATGGGAATTTGACGAACTAAAGCAACCGAAGCAGTCCCAATAAGAGATCTCTGAGCTACCATACTAATAACGCCCCTCCATTGCGATTATCTCCATTCAGTACTACCCTCTTATTTGCATTCTTCAGCTATTTCCCCAACCAATTTAAAGATTTCCCAGGAACTCCGTATCTTCTCAACCTATAAAATAGTATCAAGTGAGTGGCTTTATCAAATATTTCAATAAAATATAAGTAAATTACTTCTATAAATTTCTTTATCCAATTATCCTGTGACATAATATAGAAATTCAAACAGATTTTTTAGGCAACGACAATCCAGGGTTAGCAAAATTGGTATACGTGAGATACAAGTATAAAGTACGTACGACTAAATGTTAACAAATCCAGGAGGACCTGGACGTGGTTTTCCTGCAGGAGACGCTCATGCCGGCTAGCTTTGAGTGGCATGTGGCAGGCTACACCCTCCACTCGCTTCCGGCCGGTGACGGAAATGGGCGTGGCTGTGCAGCTCTCATACGGAACACCATCCCGCACAAGAGGATCGCCGCACCCGTGCACTGTGGGAACGTTGTTGAGGTCCTGGCACTGGAACTGCAGCTGGGGCCCCTCCTCCCTCTTACGGTATACAACATATACAGGAGCCAGCGGCACCTGCTGGAGGCAGGGGAACTGCTCCCCCTCGCATCCCACTCCAGCTTCCTTGTGACGGGCGACTTCAACGCCCACCACCCCGTGCTGCACTCTGTGTCACGCACCAACTGCGATTGGCCGCCACCTGGCCGACCTGCTTGAAGAAGTCCCTCATGTCCGCCTCCTTAAAACCGGGGAAGCCACGCACGTCCACGAAGGGCGGCTCGACCTCACGCTGGTGTCGGGTGACCTACAGTCCGGCGCCACTTGGCAGGTTCACCCCACCCTCACCAGTGACCACTACGGGACTCTAACCTCCCTCATTATGGCCCCGCCAGTTCATCCTCTCCCGCCGCCGCAGTGGAAGGTCAGGAGGGCGGATTGGGCCAAGTTCCAAACCGCCATGGACGAGTGGTGGTCCAACTACGTGCCGCCCATGGACCTGCATCAGCAGGAGAGTGACCTCACGGCGGCCATAAAGCGTGCAGCAGACGCGGCCATGCCCAGGACAGCCTCTAACCCCCGCCGGCACCCGGACTGGTGGTTTTATAACGAGGAGGTCCGGGAGCACAATCACCACGTCGACGTCCACAGGAGGTTGTATGAGAAGCGCCCGACTGCCACCAACCTGCGGGTCCTGCAGGACGTGGTGGCCCGCGCGCGACAGATGTCCCTGAGTGCCAGAGAGGCAAAGTGGCTGGAGTGGTGCGCCTCTTTCAGCCAGCACATCTCCCTCGGCAAGCTGTGGGGGTGCTTCAGGAAAGCCTCAGGCGCTGCCCCGAACCGCCCAGCCGCCCACCCACGCCCACAGCAAGAGGCAGATCGGCTGGTGAACTGCTTCACAGCGAGGAGTTCCAGCGAGCAGCTCCCTCCCCACACACGCCACCTCCAGCAGCAGCTACACCCACAGCTCGACGAGGAGGTCAGGGAGGCACGGGGCCAACCGCACGTGACGGAACAGCCCTTCACGTTCGAGGAGCTGGCCACGGTGAAGCGTGGTTATGACACAGCGGCGGGGGCCGACGGAGTGTGGTACTCCATGTTGCACACGCTGGGCCCGGCGGGGACGCCGCGCTGCTGGCCCTTGTCAACGCTTCGTGGCTGGCAGGCCGTCTGCCGCCATCCTGGAAGGACGCCGACATCCAGCTCATCCCCAAGCCGAAGGACCCCACCACATTCAGGCTAATCTCCCTCCTGAGCTGCACTGGAAAAAAAACAGTGGAGAGGATGGTGCTAAGTCGCCTACAATGGAGCGTGGGGAGCCTTCACCCCCACGTGTTCGGTACACCAGGGGGGTGAGCACGGCGGACTGCCTCATTACCCTCCTGGCTCACGCCAACAATCAGCCCACTATCGTAGTCTTCCTTGACCTAGAGAAGGCTTTCGAGCTGGCTAGCCCCCGCGCCATACTAGCTGCCCTTGTGATGAAGGGCATCCGAGGGAGACTGCTGGGCTGGCTCCAGGACTACCTTCGGCAGCGCCGGGCCCGTGTGAAGTTCCAGTGTCACAAGTCTCACTACCTGACCTTCGAGAACGAGACGCCCCAGGGCGGCATCCTCAACCCGTTCCTCTTCAACGTGCTGATGGAGCAGCTGGTGGCGCTTCCCTATCGGAAAGGAACCATCCTTTTCAGCTACGCCGACGATCTTGCCCTCGTCATCACCGGGCACGGCGACAAGCTCGCGCGGGCTCAAGAGGCGCTGCACCTCATCATTGCCAAGTGCGAAGAGCTGGGCTCAAGATCTTGGCAGAGAAGTCCCGGGCCATGGCTATTGAGACTTCCACGTCTGCTAGCCAGCAGCTGCACGTCCAGGGAGTCGGGCTGGCCTGGACCCCCTCATACCAGTACCTTGGGGTGTGGGTGGACAGGCGGCTATCTTTCACGCACCATGTCACGCACCTGAGAAAACGGACGCAGGCCCGGCTGAACGTGATGAGGGCCATCACGCGGCCGAGCGCTGGTGCAACCTTCCCCGTCCTCCGCCTCTACTATCTGCAAGCAGTGCGCTCCCTGGTGGACTACAGTGCACCGGTCCTTGTAGCCCTACCCTGGCAGCAGCAGCAGCGCCTGGAGGTGGTGAAAAACACCGCCATGAGGACCATGTTGGGGGCACCGAGGTGATGCAATGCCTGTGTAATGCAGAGCGAGACCCGCCTGGTGCCCTTCACTGCCAGGGTGGACTGCATTGTGGCCTGTCGGGTGGCCAGAGTGCTCCAGCGCGACGTGGAGGGTGTTGCGCAGAGGAGACTTCGGATGGCCGTGGCGCAGGGCATTGAGTGCCTGCGCAACAACAGATGGCTCATAAACGTCACCTTAGCAGCCAACACCCTCAACCAGGTAGGGAACTGGCTGTGGCGCGAGCCCGAACCACCCACCCCGCCTACGCTCCACCACCACCATGGGAGCCCCCCGCTGCTGACTTCACCGCTACACAGCTGCCCGCCAGCAAAGCGCACTGCCTCACCGAGGAGCTGCGCCAGCACGCCCTTAGAGCCATGTCTGAGGTGACGGAACCGGGCAGCGCAGTCTACTTCACCGGCGGCCCCGTCAACCCCGACAGCGGGAGGTCCGGCGCCGCCTTCGTCATGAGCGGTCTGACGCGGGCGTGGAGGACATCAGACCACTGCTCCACCCTCTAGACGGAGCTGGTAGCAATCCTGCACGCCCTCCAGCACGCATTGCTCCACCGGGAGGCCACTGTGGTGATACACACGGACTCCCGGTCGGGGCTGCAGGAGCTGCAGCATGCCCACGCTCACGCCCACGCCAGGGACAACATCCACCTCACCCCTACCATCCTGTGCACCCTGCAAGACCTGGAAGCGCAGGGCAGGCGGGTCCGACTCCACTGGATTCCCAGCCATTTGGGGGTGCGCGGCAACGAGGCTGCTGGCGAGGCCGCCAAGTGCGCCGCACACGACCCCACCATCACCTGGACTGTGCGCCCCAGTCTGCAGCAGTTCAAGGTGCAGGCCAAGCGCATGGGCGCCCATAATGCCCACCAGCAGCACCGAGAATGGGAGGCGACCAAAAAGCAAGCCGCGTGGTATGCTGTAGCCCCAGTCTATCGCACATTGGACCCAACCTACCAGCAGCTCGGAGCAAACGGCGTGCTGCTGCAGCGTGTGAGGCTGGGCTACTCCACGTGGAAAGAGCTGCACGCCGACTTTGTGGCAGGGAGGAGCGAACACTGCGGCGGCCGCTCCCGGCGCGCACTGGTGCACTACCTCCTCTCCTGCCCAGCCACCATCCGCCTCAGGCCAGAGCCAGCGCCAGCCCCTCGCCTTGCAAGAGGCGCCCAACTGAGTGCGCGAGAGGCAAGAGCCACCCAGATTGTCTGCCACACACCGACAATCGAGCTGCTGGAGGTGCTGAGAACAGCACCCCTTCCGCGCTGATCGCCGCCCGCGCTCAGCCGGGCGACGGGTGGTGAGGCCGCCGCCACCCATTAGCAGCAGACAAGCCACACGTGGCTTGACATTCCGCCGCGCCTTGCTGCGCGCCGACACCGGCGGGCTCCCCGCTTTGTGTAATGCATATATTATGTATTTCTATATTATTATATCATATATCGCTATTGCACAATAAACCTATACAAACAAAACAAATGTTAACAAATTTGGAGGAATAAATCGGAAGTTATCAGTTGAAAAAATATGTATAAGTTAAGTGTAATTAGTATTAAGTGTGGAAGCCTCTATTTTCGATGATGCTTTTACATCTGCCATAAAACAGAACTTTGACACTCTTAAAAAGTAAATTTGTTCTACTAATCTTGAAGATTTCTTAAAGTTCTTGAACTGTTTTCGGATTCTTCGGTTTAGACCTCTCTTCGAGTGTCTTCCAAACATTTATAAATGGGATTCAGGTACGGACTCTGTGGAGATGAGTTCATAACAGTGATGTACTTGGTCAAGGAGATTCTTCAGATACAAGGTCCCGTTGCACAGTAATCTTGCTCCACTGAGTTGCCTATAAGCATTCTTAAGGAATTATGTATATGCTAAAATGGTCACTAATTAGTTGGATGCGAGAATAGTCTGTTTATTTACAAAAAAATAATTAAGTAATGGCTTATTCAGAGAAAGTGCTTGGTTCACACGTAGATGAGTTGTTTATATGTGATGGTGATGAATTAGAGTAAAGTGATTTCGATTTTTTTGGTGGAAATCAGAAGTGGATAGCTTCTGTATGTCTCATTGCTCCTCTCCGTTATCCCCCATCCATCAGTGCCAATTTTGAGCAGTCTCTATGCGCCATTGCCACATCGTGCCATACTTGGTTTACTTACTTGGTTTACTTGGAGAAGTTTTGAGGTCCGTCCTCATAGCCGTAGTGATCTACCGGTAGTGCCAGTCCTACTGTCCCTTCTCACGAGGTCCAGTTGGTCTGTTATGGTGTTGGAGGGGGCCCTTCTGATGGTGGTATACCCTGGCACTGATGGCTCATCCGGCACCATCCTCAGAAACTTGTCCAGTGCGCTTTTGAAGCTGTCCACCGGGCAATTGGTCCTCCCTCTCACTTCTTTTGGGAGAGCATTGAAGGTTTTTGGTCCTTCATACCCCAGGCAACGCATTGTAAGAAATTCAAATTTACATACATTTAATCAACGCAGGTTAATGAAATTTACAACGAACGTGGAACATTATTAAATATAATTTAACGAGGCCTGAACCTCAAGAATGATGTAGACTGCTGAGAAAGCTGTCGATGTGAGACCCATAGAGGATGGATTCGCAATGAATACTCGTTAGTTAGCGCTAATCCTTCCAGGATACTGGGAGGATCCCCGACCAGATAATGAAATTTTTATTTAAGGTCAGTATAACAATCGCTGGTCGGCCCGAGGGCCCCAGGAACCGGTCCTCTTTGGGGAAAGGTGCTAGGAAGTAGTATGTTTTGACACCAAACAGCCTTCGTCACGCTGGGGAAGAGGGATCTGTTCCGCGTCACAAGAATCCTATGAGATATAATAAGGAGCGCAAGAAGCTCCTACGAAACAATAGGGAGTATTTAGAGGCAAGAAGCTCATACGAAACAATAGACACTAAGTATTTACTGCCTACATAAAATTTGTAAATTAATGAGGATGATTGCAATCAATATCTGGTTCTATTAAAAGGAACCATTCAAAATAAAAGTATTAGGCACGGGTGTGTTATGGGCTAAGTTCACATCCAGAACTCAATTAAATAAATCTTTTAAAATATTTAAAGGTAAATAAACTTTAAAATATATAACATATTTTTCAAAGAAAAGTTTCAATTTGTATAAAATCAGTTATATTTATATTTGTTTGACATGATAAAGTATTTAACCGATAACTAATTTAAAACGATATTAATTGAGAGGGAATGACAAAAATAAAGGTAATAATAGCTCACGCTAGCCGAGTGGATACGACGTTGGCCTTCCAACGTCGCGGTACCGGGTTCGATTCCGAATCCCGGCGTGAGCGGACACAAACGTCAGCGCACGGAGAGATCTGGCTACCGATTAGTGGACACGCTGTGCTCATCCTGTTTTCGGGTGGGTAGATCTTACACCTCACACATAGGCAATCGCAACACTGCTTTCTTTCCTCTCCCGCCTTCACAGCACAACACACACACACACGCACGCACACACTCTGTTCAAAGGAATCCTGCCAATGTGTATCTATATCCACATACCTATGTCGCGGAACAGATCCCTCTCCCCCGAGGTGACGAAGGCTTCCACCTGAACGCTGTTTGGTGTTAAAGCATAATACTTCCTGGCACCTCTCCCCTAAAGAGGACCGGCTCCTGGGGCCCTCGGGCTGACCAGCGATTGTCATACTGACCTTTATGTAGATTTCATTATTCGGTCGGGGATCCTCCCAGTATCATGGAAGGATTGGCGTTGACTAACTAACTAACAAGGTAAAAGAAAAAAACAGAGAGAGAGAGAGAATCACCCCCCTCCTATCCAGATTTTGCATTGCGAGTGCCCCCTCTAAACTCACATTTTAGAATGAAAACATTTTAATGGCGTTGCTTTAATACGTTGGCAAGGCCTCACTGCATAAGAATAATTGTAATCCGATGAGTATTTTTTTAGTTTTGGGTTGGCGAGGCCAAAATAATTTTTTAGCAAGGTTAAGCAACAATATATCCGTTAATGATGGAGATGGACACAATAATCTTATATAATAAAACTTTAAGAACATTAAATTGTGCTAATAAGGATATATTATTATTGGATGCAAGCGGCGAATAAGGGATTATTTTTGTCCGACCCCGTCGCAGTTAAGTGACACTGGGTTCAGAGCCAACAAGTGTGCATTAATTTCAATAGTATCGTCAGTCATTTTGAATAAGAGTGGCGCACCTATTTTAGATTACTAAAGCCTATAATACTTCTTCGTATCATTGTAATATTCTCTCGGAGTAATATTCCAATGGCGGAGAGAGTCTATCACCGTTTATATAGTTACAAAACCCCAAGATTTCAACCCGATTCTGCAACTCGAGAACTTTTCCTCGACGCCATCATGAATTATCATGAGACGCCTAATTTAGACTCGCACGTCCGTTTTTATTTTCCACGTTTGGGCTACAAAAACCTGTGATATTACTTCATATCTTGTAATATTATCCTAGTAGTAATATTTCGATGGCGTAGAGGGTCTATCACACCTTATGAAGTCACAAATAGACAATATTTCAACTTGATGCTGAAATACAATAATTCTTCTACTGCGCCACCTGGAAATGCTAACGCTCGCAAGCTTATTTCACTATTTGTTTGAGAGTCGGTCTAAGTTCCGCTCACTCGCGCATTTACGATAAATTTCCAGAACATTCCAGCCACAATTTTTAGGCCATGAAATGTATTTTTTGACGTTTTTAGGCTTACCATCGAGCTAGCTTCACATTTATGTGATCACAGCTACCACGACAAGTAAGCAATTTTCGGCGAAAATAAGCGATTTGCGGAGACAACAGCGATCATAAATCGTTAGTTAACCTAACCTAACCTTACCAAGCCAAAATCTAACTAAAAGTAGTCTAACCTTCGTGGGCTCTTCTATTGGGTTTACCGATCTTACTTGCATAAATAGGGACAGGAAACTATACAGGATGAAGATAGGTGATACAGAGACCAGGAAATCCTTGTTGTACAGAACTAGAGAATTTAAAGACCTGTAATACAACATGGACCTAACATATGCCCAACACAAGGATCTACTTGGCGTAAGCAGGCTAGCACTAGCTCCGATGCGCGGAGTCAGCCTAATAATCCGGGCATTGTTGCAGAGGATGGTTCTGAAGGTGCACCAGGAGTAACTGTGTCCGTTAACCAGGCTACGTCATCTGCATGCTAAACTGGCGCCATATACAGAATTACTAGGCAGGTACTGCTAGTTCTTTAAACTTATAAGAGGTGACACCCTGCCTGGTGTCACTACGACTAGTAACAGATATTTGATAATATTAGGATTTGTATGTGTCCCCTTAATAGCCTACTGAATAAAGTGAATATTGTAGCACATTTCTTAAGGGAATATCAGATAGATGTAATGGCAGTAACTGAAACCTGGCTTATTTCCTGTATTCCTGACTCATTTGTCTCTATTAAGGGTTATGACCCAGTTGCACACAAACGCGAAGTGCAATTCTAACATCGAGCACTAACAAAGGCTCGAATGCTCGAAATCGCGACTACAATCAGTATACAACACAACAAAGACAAACAATAAGAAGAACACTAAAGAGACACGATTACAAAGACACACAACAAACAACAACAAACCAGAAGGAAACACAAGATACACCAAAAACAAAAACGCCTGCGATGCCCCTAAAACAAGGGCAACCCTACCCGTCATTTTCACCATCTTTTTTATCTACTACTATCCAATTTCAAAGAGTGATTATACCCAGTTGCGCGCACGGACACCTTAGGTGACACTCGTAAACATGGTTTATGTCTGTACATCAAAAGCAATTTATATTTCTTATCGTTAGAATTAAATGTATCGTTTCATGATACCGTCAGCGAGTCTTGTCTGGAGGTTGAGTGTATTTAGTGTAGTGGTCGAGTTTTGGTGGAAGGTTAGCGCGTCCTCCTGCGAGCGGAAGACGAGCTTGTGGCCTGTGCGTATTTTAATGATATTTGTTATTGGCGTGTCGTGGGTGGAGGCTAGCGTGAGCAGTGTGTGGTGGTCAATTGTGTCGGGTGCTGGTTGTGTGGTGCTCGTTAGTGTGAGGTGGGATGTGTTCGCCATTTTGAGGCTTTTACGGGTTTTTTTATTTCTTTTTATGGGAAGGCCCCCGCCCCGCCGATGAGGACCCCGTGAACATGACTCGAATGTGGTGAAGGGTGATGGATGATTTTTTTTATGGACCTGGTTGGGCTCCTCAGAGGGTGTAAAAACATGGCGGACTTAATGATGACTGAAGCCAGAATCAACTGACTCCAGTCGGGGTGCCGCCCCCTCTATTGGGTTTTGGTTATTTAACAGTTACGTCCGACATCTCACAGAGACGGAAGAGTCTCCCTCTGTGGTCCTGGACGGTGCCGCAGGGTAGGTTGTTATGCCTCCCCGCGTTTGTAACTGAATCCCAAACCAGGTTGCTTCTTCCTCTAAGTTCCGCAGCCGGGTAAGCCTCAGACCTCCTTTCCCCAGAGTTTTCAATTATGCCTTTTCTAAGTAGAACGGCATAGTTGCAACGAAGCTATATGTGTAGAGTTACGTTCACGGAGCCAGACATCACGGCGGAGCAGGGACGGGGGGGGGGGGTTAGCACGTCATATCAGGATGACGAACCAGGGAAATAAAGGTATTTTTATTCGGGGGGGGGCTAGGGGGGGGCTAGGGGGGGGGGGTGACTTAAGGTCCTATTTAGGTCCGGGGGTACTTGTAGAGATGAGTAGATCTCGTTCACGAGAAAATCGTTGGTGAGCGGGAGTGTGCTGGAGGTGACTTGCCCTCAACGTTTCCTCCTTTGCCGGCTAAGACTTCTCTTAGGATGAAGAGCTCACGTGAAAAATCGATCGCTGTATATGTGACTCCTCACTCTCACTCCACCTCTTATGTAGTTAACACAAGATCCAGAATATTACCAAAGGACAGGAAAGTTAACCAATTGAGACAACCCAATAGAAATAAAACAATCAGTGAAGACGGAGGTAAGTGCGTCATACTCCCTGAACGTAGCATCTTCACCTCACCAGTTAATATTAGGTAAATTAAAGTCACCCAGAGTAAGAACTTCCTTATTAACACAAAAATTTAATAGAAAGTTAATCAAAGTGGCATTTTCCACCAATGAATTGGAGGGAGGACGATAGATAACGATAATATAACAACCGAAAGAAACCATATAGTCAGTCACTCGTCGTCGTGGGATCTTCAACTCGGCAAAGGAGGAAAATATTTAGGAAAAATTTCTCAACCCTGTGAAAATTTTTGAAAATTTCAAATAGACTATCATACTAGTCTGGCACAGCAAACTCACCTGTTCAGCTTCGAATAGCAACCAGAGGCTTTAACGCTGTGTAACACTCGGCTCGACCAGGCTCTCACCCTGCCTATACGATCTTATAAGGAGAGCCGGACTGATTGGAGATTCCTCCTGTTTCTGGAACTCCTCGGTCGGGACGGACTGATTGGAGATCTCTCCTGTTTCTGTCTTGACTAGATCTGTGTAGGCACCAAGAGAACAGTAGTGAGCTGTGCTTAAACTCAAGTCAGGGTGAAGAAAGGTGTAAAATCTCTGCCCCGGAATCTCCTTCCTGATAAAGGAGGTAAAGTTTTGGGAAAATTTCTCAACTCCCCTCGAACTTCCACGAAATCAGGTCTAGACGGATTGATTGGAGATTCCTCCTGTTTCTGTCTAGACTAGACCTCCCAGGGCATCACTCATCTCGACCGGGCTCTCGCCCTGCTTGTACGATCTTATAAGGAGAGCCGGATTGATTGGAGATTCCTCCTGTTTCTGGCACTCCTTGGTCGGGACGGACTGATTGGAGATCTCTCCTGTTTCTGTCTCGACTAGATCTGTATAGGCACTAAGAGAACAGTAGTGAGCTCTGCCCAAACCCAAGTCAGGGTGAAGAAAGGAGATAAATCGCTGCCCCGGAACCTCCTTCCTGATAAAGGAGGTAAAGTTTTGGGCAAAATTCTCAATCCCCACGAACTTCCACGGAACAGGTCTAGACGGATTGATTGGAGATTCCTCCTGTTTCTGTCTTGACCAGACCTCCCAGACCGTCCTAGCAAGCAAGCTGCTGCCCGAAACAGAGTCCTTATCCCCTCAACGCTGAACCTCCTTTCCGGTAAAGGAGGGAAAGTTTTGGGTAAATTCCCAAAACCCCCAAAATACGAGGCTCCTCCCGCTGTCAAGCGCACTGCCCCCTGACTTGGTGACGGCGGACTGATTGGAGAGAACTCCTGTTTCTGCCGTCGCTTGGGTACGGGTCATAGCCCTGGTGGACTGATTGGAGATACCTCCTGTTTCTACCGGGGTTATAGCAGTGGTGGGCTCCTAAAACCCTTACTTCTCATCCACACAAAACTAACTGGGAGTGCCGGACTGATTGGAGATTTCTCCTGTTTCTGGCGCTCCTTGGCCGGGCGGACTGATTGGAGATTCCTCCTGTTTCTGTCACGACCAGTTTAGTGTTGGTCACGAAAACACCTTTAATGAGAAGTTACCCTCACCATGAACGTGAGGGGGGAGCCGCTGGACTTTCGAGTCCCGCTTAAGCTAACCGGCAATCAAAAACCGGAAAAGGCCGAGGTATTCGAAGCCATATTCGATAAACTTGGCATCGGTCTCAAGCGCCTTCTTGAAACCAACAGAGGCTATACGGTCATCTGCCACACGCAAGATGACCTTGAAAAAATTTCATCCGAAGCAGGCTCACAAGAACTCGGCAAGATCGGTCTAGAACCTCGACCATCTCCGGCACTAGCTGCAAGGAAAGCAGTCATCTGCAGAAGGGTGGACCCCTGGGTAGGGGAAAGAACGGCAGAAGAAATTAAAGCTGAAATTTTGAGGAACCATCAATGGGCGGAGGTGATCGAAGTCGTGAAATTTCGTAGCCTTTCCCATGTCTTCAAAATTGTTTTTCAAAACATGGACATGGCTGCAAAAGCCAAGGAATCAGGTCTCAGGATGTTTTCCATGATCATCTCCTCAGACCAAATTGAGCGGGAGAGGTTCTTCGAACTTCTTACCTGCTTTAACTGTTATAAGGTAGAAGACCACTCTACTAGCGCCTGCCCCGACTCTGGAAAGCCAAAGATCTGCTCGGAATGCTCACAGACCGGGCACGACTGGATGCACTGTGTGAGCAGCACGAAAATGTGCATCAACTGCGCTGGCAACCATCGCACCCTGAGCATGCAATGCCCTGTCAGAAAAGAAGAGCTGAGGAAGAAAAGAGAGGCTGCAGACAGGCCTAAACAATCATATGCCGCTGCCGCTAAAGCGCAAGCACTACCGAACACGGCGCCGACACAACTGCAGATAGTGCTGCAATTAAGCGACAGTACTCCCACCAAAATGCTGGCATGCATTTTACACGCTCACGTTATGAACCTTGCTTGCCCTGGTTCATTTAACACGGAGATGAATAAAATGCTGGCAGCCAATGACTTGGAGACGGTTAAATTCCCAGACAACCCCGATTCCAATAAAGTCCTCTCGGCATCATTCAACAATAATAAGCATCCACAAACTGAATCCATTCAGGTAACCTCCAAACCTCAAGGCATCGAACAAGCATCAGCACAACAAAAGTCTGACGCCCCAGCAACCATACCCAACTCACCCAGGCAGAAGAAACCCCGAAAAGCCAAAGTGGAGCCCAAGATCCAGTCAAATGAAGCCGATCAGAAAGAGGATGACCTCGAGCTAGACGGCAGAGAGATCAGACTCACTCTGGCAATTAATGCACAAAACATTGATAAGAAAGAGATCTCCACTGAGGAGGTTGCTGCCAGAGTCAAAAAAGGACTGATCAAAGTATGCTACGACGCCCCAGTCTCCGGTGAAACCATTCGAGCCTCTCTACTCGCGTGTAAAACAAAGCTCTACAACGAGAACTTCAGGCTCTATGACCCGGAACAGTACAAACAGATAAAAGCTGGCCGCCAAACGGCCAAAGATTAATAAAGACTAGCGGGATAGCCAATAGATACAGAAACAAGTTAACCATCCTGGCACACAATGTGCAAGGATGGGAACCGAACAAAAACCATCTGTATAACGTCTACAGAGAACTGGACCCTGATGTTCTTCTGCTGTCAGAAACAAGTGTTAAAGACTTGGACAAGCAGAAGATCTATGGATATAATGTTATACAGAAGAACTGCACCGGCGAAAGATTCGACGGTGCGTTAATAGCAGTAAAAAAAGATCTTCAATACAAAATAGGCAACCCTATGGATGAGTCCACGCTGTCCATCATCCTAAGGTGCTCAATGGGTGACATTGAACTTAGTGCGGGATACCAGCCCCCTCGCAGGTCATATCTTCCATACCATGACCTGTACACCCTGTTCACTAAAGAGCACCCTGTCCTGTTCGCTGGAGACCTCAACGCCAGGAACAGAGCAGCGGGTTACTCCTCTACAAATTCAAGAGGCAGATCACTTGACCTCTTGACACGTAGAGGCGTTGCAGATCGCATTGGTCCGGACTTCCCCACATTTTTTTACCCCGGGACGGCCACTAAACCGGACGTGGTGCTCACAAACCCCAACTTCCCGTTTCACCATCGTGTTGCGCCCGGACCCCTAACATCTAGCGACCATCTGCCTATGATAATTACCATAGCAACAGCCCCTATCCCAGTCCCAGTTATCCCTAGAAAGGACTTCTGGAATGCAAAATGGGAAGAGTACAGGAGTGCATTTCCAGAAGTTATCCCTGATTTGCAAGACGCATCCGAAGAAGATCTGGATGACGAGCTAACTGCTATTAACGACCTCATATCAGCCGCCGACGCTATTGCTATCCCGATGACGTCACACAAATTAATCTTACCCACAAAACCAACCCCAGAGAGAGTGGTGCTACAGCATCGTTTCACGGAAGTCTACGAGACCATCCTCAATTTGGGCTACTCCAGACCCATGGACTTTCGTAGCGTCCAAAACTTGAGAAATCAGCTGAATTTCCGAATAGGAACAGAAATTCGGAACAAATGGAATCATCTGATTGAAAAATTAGATACTGAGAGGAACCCCAAGACCTTTTGGTCAACCATCAACAAGCTAAAGGGAAATGCTTGCATCCCTGGCCGAACGGAAATCAAGCATGAAGGTACAAAGGCGGTCACTCCTAAGGAGAAAGAGAAGCTTTTCCGCGGAGTCTGGAAGAACGTCTTTAGAATCTCTGATGAAGAAGAAGAAGACTTCGACCTAGGCTTCGAGGATCAGGTTCTTGAGTACATGGAGAGAAGAGAAGGGAGGTTTGACCCTTACTGTACCACTTGCTACCTCCGATTTCAAGGATCCTCTCAGGACGGCATGAAAATCTCAACCGAAGAGCTTGCCAATTCCATTTCATCATTTAAGTCTAAAGCCCCAGGGCTAAGCCTAATCACTATCAGGCACCTAAAAGAAGCCCCGGAAAGACTTAAGACCAGACTGCTGAACCTATTCAATGCGTCTCTTGCAATGGGATACTTCCCGGATGGCCTGAAGACATCCAAAATGATCTTCATACCCAAGCCGGGAAAACCATCTAACCAGGTCATGAATTATAGACCTATCTCACTGCTGGAGACCATTGGGAAGGTTTTTGAAAAAATCCTCAACAGCAGACTGGCTAAACACCTAGCTGAAAAGAACCTCCTGAACGAAGAGCAGCACGGGTTCAGGGAACACCGAGGCACAGAAACAGCGATAGCCCATATGCTGCAACATGCGGCAGCATGGCGAGCCAGAGGTTGCTGGATCGATGTCGTCTGCAGAGATGTAAAGAAGGCCTTCGACAAGGTCTGGATCGAAGGCCTCAAATACAAAATCTCCAGACTGAGACTCGCTCCCCACTTCGAAAAAATTCTCTGTAGCTATCTCACCAACAGACGTGCAGTGATAGCATTCGAAGGACACGTAGGAGAATCCTTCGACCTTGCCTCCGGTGTTCCTCAAGGAGGATGCCTTAGCCCCACTCTCTACACAATTTTCACGAGGGATATCCCTAAACCAGCTGATGGGAAAACCCTCAACATCCAGTACGCAGATGATGTCACCCAAGTTGTGGTGCGAAGGACGAAGTCGGCAAGGCTGATGGCCATGGCCTCAGCGGCTGAAGCCGAGAGAATCTCCAGATTCGAAAGACGCTGGAAGATTCAGACCAACGTGGCTAAGTTCTCCGCAACCGCAATTGGAAGACAGCGTACCATCCCCTTCAAAATCGGAAACACCGACATTGAATACACTCCTCGCGCGTCTATTCTCGGTTTCAGACTCTCCAGTTCCGGAATGAGCAAGCACGTGAGGTCCCGAATTGGATTTGCGAAAACTGAACTTGACAAACTCCACCGATTTAAGAATCTTTCCACAACCAATAAAAGAAAATTATACATCAGCTTGGTCAGATCCAAGCTGGTATACCCAAGCATCCCACTCAATGTAGCATCCGGCAGGAACATGTCGATGCTACAAAGAGTACAGAACCTAGGTCTCAAATTCGTTACAGGCTCCAAATGGTACGACTTCCGGACCTCAAGGAGCCTACACGAACAAACAAAAATTGAGCCAATCAATTTATACCTCTACAAAAGAGGGAAAAGCATCTGGGAGAAACTGGAAGGGTTTCTTCCAAACGAGACACTCGATGCTCTGGATCACGAAGAGGGAGGTTACATGAGTTACCTCCCAAACACCAAAAACGAAGAGCCACAACCCAGATTCAAGTGAGTTGAACTAAAAAAAAAAAAAAAAAAAAAAAAAAAAAAAAAAAAAAAAAAAAAAAAAAAAAACTTTTATACATATTCATATGGAAGTTCATACAGAATTATTGATTGAGAAAAAATAGAAGAAAAAAAAAAAAAAAGGTTCAACCATCACTTAAAGTACCTATTCAATGGAGATGGCCCGTACACCGGGCAACTACTCTATTAACCTAGTACTTTTTTCATTTTCGCATCTTTCGCCCCCCCCTCTCCGTACTCACTATCTAACCCCTCTTTTTCACAACTTTCTACAACTAATACTAATACTACATAAGATGGGCGGATTGTAAGCATTCAGTCGTTGTGCCCCATCCCCGATTGTGGTCATACTGTTCGGTACATTCTTGTTGAATGTCCTAGTCTGGGCGATCTCCGCGCACGTTACCTGTCCCGGTACCGGAATGGGCGGGGTCGCTACCGCCTCTCCCATGTACTCGGGACGAGTTCGTGCACACCGATCTGTGGACTTTTAGACTTTTTGGAGGAGGCCGGCCTTCTCCCCTTTATTTAAATAGTTGGGGGTTTTTGTTGTTGTTTTTTTCTTATTTTAGTAGGTTGCATGTTCTTGCGCCGGGGAGGGGGGGAGGCGGAGCTTGCTTCCTGCTTATTACCTATTTTCTTTGTTTGTTTTTTTAGCATCCTCTTTTAAAGATGCCTAATTTTAGGCAATGTTGAATACGGCGACTAATGCCCAAATAAGCAGTCGTCAGATGACCTCTAGAAAAACAAAGAAGAAAAAAATGTCCCTCTTCTACATATTTGAATATTGGTTTAGGCCAAACTCGAATGGGAATGGCAGACGTACCGACAAAAGAGCATAGTTTAAAGGCAAATACAGTAACATTAATCAGTCAGTCCAAGAAATTGATGCAATACTGTACAGATTCCTTGGACATTGGACAAAATAAGAGATGAAATATAGGTAGAATTAGAGAGAGAATAGTAAGAGAGTAAAGTGGTTAAAGGGTGAGTTTAAAGAATAGATGATGTGTAGGAGAAAGAATAGAAAGATCCCTGGTGAAAGGTAGCTCTGTCAATGTGTTAGATTTGTGTTTTGGGGTTGTTTTTTTATTATTTAATAAACTATAAATTATAAATTTATAGTTTATTTAATTAAATTAATCGTAGTTAATTTAATTATTATTTTCGATCCTATTGATCGATTGATCTTAGGCATTCAAGCCATTATTTTTGGCGGGATTTTATTCCCGCTGTGAGTTTGGAAAAGTTTTTGAAAAGTTTTTTATTATCATTTTTAAATGAATTTAAAAGTGAATTGATTTCTAGTTTGCGTTTTGCAAGTGGTTTTTAATTGAGTTTTAATATGCTAAAGGAACCTGCGCATTACTTGTTATGTTTTGTCAGTTCTGTCAAGTGTATTTTGGAATCACGTCATTGTCTGTCTGTAGCTTGCTACTTTTGAATGGTTTATTTGTCGGTCTACTTCGATTTCTATGTTTACGAAAGAATTCAGGGGTCAAGCGGGCGCCAATGGCTTGCCATATCCTCTTAGCTCTCTCGTGGAGCGCCACGTTGATCGGAGATAATCCAACCGAGTCGTGGAGCTCCCTCTTTCGTTTACGTTCTCTTCTTCGCGTGTTTATAATAAGTAAAACCGCCTTATTCTGGATGACTTGAAGTTTCGCAATGTGGGTCTTGGCTCTTGCGTTCAGCGGCACTGGGGGGTACAAGAGTCTCGAGCGAATGCACGCATTGAATATCTTGAGTTTATTTGAGCGAGTTAGGTCGATGAACCTATAAAACTCCCTCAAATCTCTCTTGCTATTCGCGACTGTCCGCCCGATATGACTCTTGTAACCCCTTGTGGTGATTTTGAGCCCCAGAACCGTCCCTTCCGAGCAGTAGGGGATTCTCTCCCCCTCTACCCGTATATCGTTGAAGGTCTTGCGAAACATGGGAATTATTTTAAACTTTTGGGCATTGGTTGATATCTTCCATTTCCTCTCGTAAGAGTTGATGTTAGATATCTCCCTAGCCGTATTTCTCGCCATAAATTCCCTGTGAACGTAAGTGGCGGTACAAATTTGCGATATATCGTCAGCGAACTGGACGTATATCGTACCTTCAGAGAGAGGTTGTGGTAAGTCACGTGTATAGATGTTGTATAACAGGGGACTGAGACAGCCCCCTTGCGGTACCCCTGATTCGAGCTCGAATTCGGGGCCTTTGTGTTCTCTGATTTGTATATATGCTCTCCTCTCCATTATGTAGTCGCATAGAATCCTCTCAAGAATGGGGTTGAGGCCTACTTGCAGGATCTTAAATTGCAAGCCTCTCTTCCAAACCTTGTCAAAGGCTTTTTTAACATCGCGGAGCACCAGGTCGGCATGCCTTTTGCTTGCCTTGATGTTTGCAAGTTTTTCCGTAATAACGGCTAGTTCCGTGTCAGTCCCTCTTTTCTTTCTGAAGCCGTGCTGCTGCTCGTTATGCAGGTTGGCTTCGTCGAGAAAAGAGTTGACCCTATTTGCCAATATCTTCTCGAAGACTTTGCCAGCAAATTCTAAGAGAGATATCGGTCGGAAGTTTGCAGGGCAGTGCGGGGGCTTTCCCGATTTGGGAAGGAAGATCATCTTGGCCACTTTCCACTGGTCGGGAAAGTAGCCCTTGTTCAGAGCGGCATTCATGATGTTAAGAAGCCCACTCAGAACATTAGGCGGTGCCCTAATGAAATTCTCCCTGATCAGCCCCGTGGTACCCGGTGCTCTTTGACGAAAGGATTTTAGTGCGATGGAGAGCTCTTGGGCAGTTATTTTACTCCCATAGCCCTCCATCGCTCTTTCCTGCGACACACAATGATGAGGGGAGGTTTTATGTATTTGTGTGTTTAGCTGTTGGATTATGTCATTTTCGAAATCGATGTCATAATTGTCATTTTCTTCGGGGGTAATTTTAAAGATTGAAGACCAGAAAATCCTAAAAATTTCCTCAATCTCTTTAGTCTCGTCAATTTCTTTATCGTCATGCTTGAGTGTAATTCTCTTCTGTGTGGGTTGTCCTTTTAATCGTTTGTACGTCTGCCAAAATGTGCGTGAGTCTCTTTCTATGTCGAGTCCTTCAATCAGTCTGTCCCATACCTGTATTTGTTGGTCCGTAATTAGTGTCTGGAGTTCGTCCTTTATCTGTCTTATTCGTCTATGGGCATTGTGGTTGGGGCCTATCAGCGCTACTACATTGGACAGGTCCTTATATTCTTGGGCCAGGGCTTTCATGGAAGGGGTCCAAATAGGAGCTGGAAGGGTTTTATATTTAATACGGGGAATGCTATTTTCATCTGCTTTAATTAGGAGGTCGGTGATTTTATCCACCTCTTCATCTATCTCTTCTAAATTGGCATCGAGTAAAGGGTCTGGGATATAATTTAGAAGGTAATTTTTGTAGCATTCCCAGTCCGCCTGCTTATAGCTTTTGCATTCTGGGATTGCAACTTGAATGGGATTTACGCCAATTGTGATTTTAATAGCCTGGTGGTCGCTCGGAATAATGGGGCCTGGTTCAATGTAGTAGTTGTACGGAAACCTGATACTGGATAAAACAATATCAGGCTTCGTTGCTGCATTACCTGTAATGAATGTCGGGAATTCTAGTCCGATTCTAGTCCCGTATTTTCTGTCAAGTAGGACTTCAATGTTTCTACCTGCATTGTTTTAGGAGGTATACCCTGATGCTGCACATCTTGCGTTCAGATCTCCAGCAAAGATTACATTCTTCCTATGGCTGAAGACCTGTAGAAGGTTGTGCAGGGGTACATAGCCGCGTCTTGGGGGTTGGTACCCCATGGACACGACCAGACCCCCCAGGGTAGTGCCTACCTCAATAGCAAGGTAAGATTCATCTAAGTCGGGTAGTCTTTTGTATTTTAAACCTTTTTTGACGGCTATTGCGCAGCCGTCATACCGTTCCTGGCTGTGATTTTTGCTGATGACGTCGTATTGAAATTTTTTTATTTCTTTATGAGCGGTCATTCCGTGTTCGTTAATAAGTATGATGCCAGGGTCACTTTGTCGCAGAATGTTGCCATAGATGGAACCTTTTCCGCCCCACCCATCGACATTCATCTGTATGATTGTGAGTCTGTTGGTCATTTTGAGTAATGTAGGTTCTTTTAGTGTGTGGGATTAAAGTAAACGTTTATTCGTGATCTACTTTAGCCCCATGTGGTGTACTGGGCGGGGTGCGCTCCCTGCCGTTTCTTTTCTTTCTGAATTCCATGTTGGTGATTGTGTAAAAATATTCCGTGGCCAGCTTAACCTTATTTTGTGATAGGGCCTCCTCAACCTGTCGCTCCGGTACCTCGTCTGAACATTCCCATTTGTATCGTCCGGTCCTAAGACCTTCCGATACTTCACGGGAGTCAATCTCAGCTGGGAACGGAGTCGATTCAGGGGCGTACAATTTTAGGTTGAAGCCTCTCGAATGGCATTCGAGCTGGTGTTCCCTCCCCCGCGATGAGGAGGTAGACCGTGGGCCACGAGTTTTGGAGATTTTCCTCGACCTAGGAGACCTGATCTCCTTGGGTCGGACTGCCTCCTTTGTTGGTGTGTGTTTTGGTTTTTACAGGTGTAGATTTTTTGGGAGTGAGTGGCGCTTGTTTCTGTGTTTGTGCTTCTTTTGGTTTGTTAAGTCGGGGGTCACGTGAGATGGCTGTGTTTGGGGTTGGCACTTTTTGGCACTTGTCTTGGCACTGAGGAGCTACGGTTATGCGCATAACCTCCTCTGAAGGAGGGTTATCGGGGAACCACATCTCCGCAAGCCCGTTCTTTACGAGCATGCGGTTGACTTCTGTGGCAAAGGTACCAGGGCGTGTAATGTTCGCTATATGTGCATAATAAATGCAATACATAATCTTGGTGGAGTGCAATTTTCAATGTGTAGATATGTCTTCTGGCTGTTAGACTCGGCGATGGCGGCTTTGGCAACTTTATCGTAGGTTGAGTTTGCTTTGATTGCTCATCTCCTGCTTTTTGATTGGACATGCCATATACATGGTCCGGTGCGGGCCTTCGCAATTCAAGCATTTGGTGGTGGTGTTCTTGCAATCGTGCCAAAAATGGTCGCGACCGGCGCAGATGGAGCATAACTTGAGGTCTTTGTTTTCAGGGCAGTTGGACGTGGTTTGATGGTTGTATTTGTAGCACCTAAAGCACATCTGCAAATCAACAAACTCCTCACGTTCCATCTGTTCTGGGCAAACTCTCACGTTAAAAAAAGGCAATCTTTTGTCCTTAGCCCTTTGAGCCATAGCCGTGTCTTCAAATACAACCTTAAACACGTGCGTGTAAGTTTTAAATTTGATGACCTCAGCTACCTTTGCCCATTCGTGGTTCCTTTCGATTTCTAGTTTTATTGAGTCCGATGAGTGGCTCCCAACCCAGGGGTCGAGGTGCCTGTAGATCAAACTGCGGTGAGTCCTTATTTGTGGCGGTGTGGTTGTTTTTAGATTTATTGTCTTTAGGCATTCAACAGCTTTCCCGGAGGTCAAGGCTTCGCAGTCGGCCTCTTTCGCGCAGATAGCTGAGTATCCATTATTAAGGTCAATAAGTCTAACAAGGGCAATGCGTAGGGTTCCATATACTTGTTCGAAAACTTTTTCACGGTCAGGTTTCCTGCCCTCCGGGGGGACCCGAAGATTAATTCGCAAGGTTTCTCTCATCTCACCTGCATCATAGGATGCGTTCTGGTATGTGTATGTAGATGTGTGTTCACTTAAGGTTTTTATAGAAGGAAAGGGGTGAGAGAGAAAAAAGGGGCCAATGTCCAATAAAAAATTAACTTTACCTTAGAAAAAACTTCCTTCAGGCTAGCATGTGGGCCAGGGGAGGCTTCGGTCTCCGTTTCTGCGAAGGAGTGAAGAATTCTTCCGTAGCCGTAAAAAAATCTCCAGCCTGTGGTCCACTTTTCAAGTGCGTATCCTGCTTTTTCACTATTCCGAAATTAGTTCAAAACTCAAAGCGAGTATCACAATCACTTACAAAATTTTGCTTTATAAATTCCGAGGTGGTCACAGCGAGTACATACCCCCAAGTAATCATTCTGTACAGAAAGTGTTAATGACCTCTCCAAACTCTCTTAAAAGAGAAAACTAGTTTGGCAGTATTTTAAAGGATATCAGAGAATTCTTTGTCCTGAAGTAGTACACAAACTTAACAATACTGATGACAACACTAGTATGGGACTTGATAATCTTCATCTGAAATTACTCAAATCGTGCTCAGTTATTGCTTACCCTATATACAAGTTATTCAGGGCTTCTATAAACGAAGGTAACCTCCCAGACCTGTGGAAGTTGTCTGAGGTTGTGCCTATATCTAAAAAAGGTTCTCGCTCTATCCCCCTAAACTATGTACAGGCCAATAAGCCTAACATCCGTTTGTTGCAGAACTTTAGAAACAATAATAGCCGAACAGATGTACGAGTACCTTGAAGTTAACTCAATCCTTTTGAACAGCCAGTACGGCGTCAGACGTGGTAGGACTGCAGATGACCAACTAATCCTAACCTATGATTTCGTCACTTCAGGACTCGACAGCAGATCTGTGATTGATGTGATTTCGTTTAATTTTTCTAAGGCTTTTGATATAGTGAACCCTAACATTTTAATTGAGAAACTCTACTGTATAGGCATAAGAGGTTCACTATTGGATGGGATTGGATCCTTCCTCCAGAATAGAACTATGTACGTTACGGTATCTGGTGTCAATAGTAGCCCCAGGGGATTACCAATGAGGTCCCCCAGGGTTCTGTACTGGGTCCTCTCCTGTTCTTGATATATGTGAATCATCTACCTCAGTCTGTTCTTAATCGTTGCAAAATCTTTGCTGATGATCTAAAAAATGACCTAAAAATTTTCCCTTCCTCCAATCTATCATTGGGTCTTGGGGCATCTTCTCACCAAAAAGATATTGACAACATATATTCAGTTGCTTCCTCCTGAAAGCTTGATCTGAATAGGGATAAATGTGCAGCACTACGATTTCAGAGAGGTTCAATTCCCTGGCAGACAATTGGTACATTGTCCAGTTATTATCTGCATGGTCATTGCATTACCTTTGTAGATTCCCACAAGGACCTGGGTGTTTTGGCGGTTCCCTTCCTTAGGTTCCACCTCCACATAAGAACTACTGTAAACAAGGCCTCTCCACTTTCTGCCAACCTATTAAAGAACACTCTTTGTAGATCCCTCTAATTCATGCTTAACCTATACAAAACTCACATTACACCTCAACTAGAGTATGCATGTGCGTATGGAACACTAGTTTTGATAGGGATAAAAGGTTGATAGTCAGTGCAGACATCATGTGGTTCAACTCTCTTACGGTGACAGACTCCAAAGACTGGACCTGTACTCAGTTCACGGCAGATTATTACGGGCTAAATTAATCAAGTAATGGAAAATCTTCAACCGCCAGTGCAGTATCAAACCAGACGAAATTTTTACCCTGGCACCTACTTTGGGCACCAGAGAGCATAGGTTCAAGATTTACTACACTCAGAGTTCTTTGGAAGCAAGACGTAGATTTTTCTCCCTCAGATATGTTGAGATCTGGAATTCCTTGCCTGAGAGTGTGGTTGCCATTGACTCTATCAACTCATTCAAGTCTGCATTGCACATATGCCTTGGTCCACTCCTATTTCATTATGATGACTAGCTCTAATACCAAACGGATGTCACACCCATAGTGTACCAGTACCTATCTACCCTTTACTCTATTCCATTAATACAACATGAGTTATCTACACTATCCTACATAAGACACACAACTAAGTCTACTCCATTGATTATTACAAAAACAGCATTACACTTGTAACAGACGGGCGTGCCTGTAGGCAAGAGCTGTCCCTTAGAGGTTAATACTATATACCTCTGCCTGACATATATAGTAATGGGATAGCCAACCAGGTGAGTTAACCAGGTGAGTTACAGGGTTTATTAAGCTAAAACGGGTGCGCCACTCATTCAAAATTACCCAATCTATATTGAACTACAGAAACAAGGACCAGCAGAGACCCTAGAGTCCGCTCAAAGCCAGTCCGCTTACAGAAGATGTTAATTACCACTTTCTAACGTAAGTGTATCATGCTTTTTTTTTTTTACTAATTCAACTCTACGGTGCACACTTATTTACATGTGTACCCTTTATATATATAATTTTTAAATTATATTTTTTTATAAATATTTCTATTCTACTGTACACACTTATTTACATATGTACCATTTGGCCTCTTTTTCCATGCCTTTTCTAACTATTTCACTTCTACGGTACACACTTATCTACATATGTACCCTTGACATGCAGGTTTAGCTATCCCTCAAATTCACTAACACGCTTCTTCGAACCAAGGGGGGTGAGGTTGATAGGACAGTACTCTCTTCTCCAGCAGGCGTCGCCTGCTAGTGATGAAAATAATATAGGTATAGGACAGACAGAAAAAGAAAAGGGGAATTCACATTCACTCCATGCATGGAGGCGTCGCTGGCATCTTTCTATTCATCATTTCATTTTAATCAACTCCTTATAATATATGACGTTTTAATCTGTGCTCCTACTATGTTATATTTACGCTATTGAAGTACTCATCAAGTCGGTTTTTGAACATATTAACTGACGTGCTTTCAACTACACGGTTGGGAAGGCCATTCCACGTTTGCGTGATTTTAAACGTGATGTAATTTTGAGCTATAATAGAGTTAAATCGCTTGTTCACTAATTTTAAACCATTTTGGCGTGTGTTGGCCCTTTCGTCCATCTCCAACAATAGTCTATATGTAATCAATATTGGTAAATCCGATTAAGATTTTGAATACCTCGATCAACGGTCCACGTAATCGTCTACTTTCAAGTGATAGTAGGTTCAATGAGCGGAGTCTATCTTCGTACGGTTTGTTTCGGATTCCAGGAACTAGTTTCGTAGTCCGACGTTGCACTCTTTCTAACTGCGCTATATCCTTGTTTAGGGAGGGACACCAAAATTGAACTGCATATTCTAGGTGTGGGCGCACGAGCAATTTGTATAGTGGCACGATTATATCTTTCGTTTTGAAAGTAAAATTCCAAGCAATATATCCTAGCATTCGGTTTGCTTTTTTACAAGCTTCTGGTCCTTCGAGATTAAAATCCCTAGGTCTTTTTCTAAGTTAACGGATTCGAGGATTCGGCTTTAAATATGGTATTCTACTTTTAAGTTATGACATCCTAAATGCATGACCTTGCATTTACTTATGTTGAAGCCCATTTGACATTTATCCGCCCACTCGACAATTTTATTAAGGGCTCTTTGCATTTGCTCTACATCGGGTCTCAAAAGGGCTCGGTTTCCCAGCTTTGTGTCATTTGCAAATTTAGAGATCCTACTAAACACTCAATTATCCAATCATTAATGTAAACAATAAATAATAATGGGCATAGGACTGACCCCGCTGGTGACTGGGGCTCACTCTGAACAAGCCCCATTTACAACAACCCGCTGTGAACGATTTGATAGCCAGTTTCTAATCCATTTAACTATGTTACCCCTCACTCCAATTGCTCTAATTTTCATCAATAGCCTTTTGTGCGGAACTGTATCAAAGGCTTTTTTAAAGTCAAGGTAAATTATATCCACTGCTTTAGTTTCATCGTAGATGCAAATCATGTTATGAAAAAATTCGAGTAAATTGGATAGGCACGAGCGCCCCCGTCTGAATCCATGCGGGGAGGCTGCGATTAAATTATTAGCCTCGCAATGTCTCACCAACCTATCTCTAATTATCGATTCCAAGGGTTTTCCAATTACAGAAGCTAGGCTGATGGGGCGGAAATTAGTAGGCTCAGATTTATCCCCTCTTTTGAATATCGGCGTAACATTTGCACGCTTGAACTCTATTGGAAGTAGGCCTTCCTCTATTGATCGATTAACAATCGTGCAGAGCGGTCTTGCTAATTCATTTTTTAGTTCTTTAAGATGGGTTGAGTACACCCAATCAGTTCGTTTGAATTTCAATATTTTTTTTCTGTTCCTTAATTGTAATGACATCACAGTGGGGAAGTGATTTGGGGGAAAAATGTGGATCACCTGAAGAATCTGACCCTCAAATGTTTCTGCTGAAGAATCTGACCCTCAAATGTTTCTGCTGAAGAATCTGACCGCCAGATCGCATCTCGCCAGAATGCCACTTCTGATAAATTGATTTAAATAACTGATATAATTATCTACTACAGATTACCCTTAAGCCGTACCGATTAAACAGAAGAAAAAAGTAACATTAAACAGATCATCTGTAAGCGTTAGAGATTAAATTTATTTTTTGCATAAAAAAATAAGATGAAACAGAGATTGTGGCTTCTGAAGAATCTTTTTCCCTGAATATCTCTTCTGAAGAATCTGACCCCCAAAATATCTCTTCGGAAGAATTTAACCCCAGGTAATCTCACCTGCAGACTCTCTCACACAAGGCGCTTTGGCGGTCAGATTCTTCAGGTGATCCGAAAAATGTAATACACATCTTTACATATTTCTATGTATACATGCATAGGCTTACCAGATCATCATGGCTTCATATATTTCATTTATAATTATAGAAAGTATTTTATAGGTATTAGATGGAGTCTTCAACTTTTTATAGCCCAGAGGAAACTAATTTTACCACACTCAAGAAATTGTGAGCTTCCACCAAAATTATTTTATAATATTTTAGACAAAAGGGAGGAAGGAAATGGCGAACTGGGTGAATTAGAGGTAACAACAAAGTTATTAAAGAATATAAAAACAAATTGTTTTTATTATGATTCAAATTCAACAATAGATTTAGGCCTTTTTCTTATTTCTTTTTCAGGAATTCGAACATCTTCAAGATTCCTATGAGTACATTTTGGGAATTGAAGCTTCTACAAATTTCTCTCATGGTCTTCAAGAAAGTCCAAATGAAAATGATGCTCATAACTTTCATAATTGCAAAAACAAAACCAAGAAAATGGAAATCAGATTCGCTGGAGAGAGAAATTCTGCTGATGTGCTATTACACGTTTTAAGTTCTTCCTTGTCAGATATCGAGCAAGAATAGGCCCCATTACAGTATTTTGGGATGATCAATTCATTAAATTAATTTGTGACCAGACTAAACTACATTGTATAAAAAAAACATGAAAAAAATCTAAACTCCAAACCTATAGATACAAGAAAAAAATGAAATCGAACACTTTATTATTGAAATTTTGCTTTTTTATTGGCACTTATCCTCTCCATCAGCATAGGTTGTACTGGAAGCCAAAATGTCCGCTTCCTATGATTACACAAACCCTGCAAGTTGAGGTGAATCGCTTTGAAGTGCTTAAAAAAAAAGAAAAAGCCTACATAGAACTAAGATTGCCCTCAGATGGTTCACCAATATGCAAGTTCATGGGGTGTGTGGACTTGTGTGACATGTTCTTGTCTTTATATTGCATAAAGTAAAGAGCTAAAAATGGTATATGCCCATCTTTAATATTTTATAAAGCTGACCGAACCAATGGATGGTTATTTTATCGTAGGCACTACAAGCAACTCCTTTCAACTGGCAAAAATACGTCTATGAGCCTACTAGAGTTTCAAATTGATATAGCTGAAGGACTTACTAAGGCAGGGAACATCCTTTCACTTCTCGAAACAAAAAAAAGGCCATCAACTTCAAATTCTAAAGAACCTCCATAAAAAAATGTGAACACAAATGCTGCAGTAGCTCTGATCAAGTGACATAAAATATGATGAGAAACAACATAGATGCAGACATTGTTCTAAAAGGTATACATATCTCAAATGTATAAAATGTGAAATGTCTCTTTGTCTAACAAAGGATAGAAATAGATTTTTTTTTTATCAATTCCATGTGAAAAATTTATATTGTCATTTGTAGAGGATAATTTTTCTTAATTGTGCATGCTCTTCAGGTAATTTATAATTACTTTTTTCCTTTTTTAAATCAAATTTCATGTAATAACTAATAACTATAGAGGGGTCTATATTTACTTTTATTTTACAATACAGGGTGACCCCCCCAAACGGGCCCCAACTTTCAATAGGCCTCATTTCTTAATTTTCGGCAAGGATTGAATGAAACTTTGGTTATAACTCGTTTATTGTGTTTAAAAACATCATATCAAAACATGAGTCTTTGGACTATTCTTCTTTATTCTAGAGCACGTGTTCGAGATGACCTCCATTTAGCTCTGTGCATTTCTTGAGGCTCAGGACAAAGTTGTCCATGACGTCTTTACAAAACAACCGACTAATGCTTCTGATCTCCTCCCTGATGGCTTCATTGAGTTCCGTGATGGTCCTGGGTATCCCTGCGTACACCCTGTCTTTAAGGTAGCCCCAGAGAAAGAAATCTGGGGGACTAAGGTCTGGGCTGTGAGGTGCCCATTCAAAAGTACTCTTGAGACTGAACACACGGCCACCAAATTTCTCTTTCAGCCAATCTTAGGAAGGTTTGAGGTGTGATAGCTTGCTCCATCTTGCTGGAACCAGAACTTTCCCATACGCTACGGGAACAGGGTCTGCAGCTCCCTCTTCAAGGTTTTGAGGACCTTAACATACCGCTCCTTGGTGACTGTCACTGTCGCGCCAGATTCCTCGAAGAAGAATGGTCCGATGAATGCCTCTGGCTGAGATTGCAGTCCATACCGTGCACTTAGGGGAGTGAAAGGGCTTACTGGCTACCTCATTTGGTCTGGAGGACACCATAAGACATTTGTCTTCTAGTTTACCTTTCCTTCAAGATGGAAGTGAGCTTCATCTGAGGTCCAAAGGAGGTTAAGGAAAGTTGGGGTCTCCTGAATCTTCTCCAGTATCTTGACTGCCATAGCCTTTCTCTGCTCCTTGTCTGAGGCTGTAAGGTTCTGCTTCGTCTATATTCTGTAAGGGTAGGCCTTTACATCCATTACTAGCACTCTCTTGCAAGTCTCACGGGATATACCGAGGGACTGACTTCGCTTCCGCACAGAGCGTTTAGGACTCTGCTGAACTTACTCTCTCAAGCTCTCGACCAGCTCAGCTGTACGCTTCTTGGGGCGTCCTGATTGGCTTGGACGGTTGTCACTGGCTGCATTGAGGTTTTCCACTGTCCCATAGTTCTCGAAGTGGTCCACCCAGTCCTGAATTCTGCGCCTGTAGGGAGCTTTTTCACATTCGAACTGATGCACGAAAGTGTCCCTGCACTTTCTTGAACGAGCCTGCCTTGTAGTAATGTTTGACGCAGTACATTCTTTGCTGGAGCTCCCATTGAGATCTAGTTGTGTTCACAGGCATTGCCTCTGTCTTGTCCTGCAAAGTAAGGGCGATTAGTGAATGAATGAAGGATATATCACAAAATAGTATGTGCAGGCCCGCTTTTTAGAGGCCACCCTGTATAATGCCTATGAGTTTTTTTGTCAAAAATCAAATTTTGGAAAATGAATTTCTTTGGTAAATTCTCTATCCATGATTTCACAATGTTGTTTATTAACAACATAACTAAAAATATGTTTAAAAAAATTATTATGGTTTCATTTCAACTGCATTGAAATATATTTAGTCGCATGCGAATCTCTATCTCACTATGTCATTCGGTTGGGCCATCGGTCCCTCCTTTGCTTTTTTATTTTTTGTAATAACATCATAATTATTCGGCCGATTCTAACAAAATTTGAAACCCTTATGTTGTTTTACATTCACTTTCGAATGATATAATTGCCAATGTTCTCCCTAAGGTTAGTCCGAGAATTATTGAAAGTTTTGAAGGTTGTAATCAGAATAAGTAAGAGCACGCGACTTTTGGTCAGTAGACTTTGTTTTAACATGAATCGAAAATTCATAGGATAAAAATTAAAATTAATCTTGATTTTTTTTTATATATAAAAGTAACCCATTAAATATTGATTCATGTATATAAATCAATATTCTTTATGGCTTATACATATTATGATTTTTATTTCAAGAAACTATTCAATAATTGATAATGCTTTCAGTCTTAAAGTATTTAAACGGTTTACTTAAGTACATTTCCCACGAAAGTCTAATACACGAAGAATGTGCACCACTTAATTGAATTTAATAATTTTAAATGGCTCATTTTTATGAGTCTCGTATCCTTTTACTCTACAAGTGTATACGGTTGGAGTAATTAGTCATATCGTTGATTGCCTGCTTGTGGCAGTTATTCCTTCTCACTCTTACTTAGGCCATAAAGACACATTCTACGCAGCCAAACATTGAGACGCAGCCTAAGATCCCCAATTAGAGATAATGGAGTCACCAAACGAACAAGCAGAAAGTGCCAAGAAATTTCCATTTCACAGATTTAGAAAGCTTAGCCCGACTAACATTAGGAAAATACTAAGTGTATATCTGGCTAAGCTCATCTACCCAAACATGGTCACCCAAGCTGCCCGCAATAACTACAGAGGTGATTCTAGCAAACATAACCTCACTTTATGTTCTGTTATTTTAGGTTGGATTAGTTAATAACAAACTTCGTAGTTATCTCAGGATTCAACTTCATGGACACAGTACTTTGTATGGTACAAAAAAGATTCACGCCAAATTCTAAAAAAAACTGTAATGAAGAAAAGAACCGTTTAGAGAGATTTTTAGTGATTTTATATAATCTTAACAATTACCCCCAAATATTCTTCTAACACTAATAATATCCTACTCCCATACGTAAATCTGATGGCTACCCGGTATTTTGTTAGTGATAAAAGTCGAAAACAAATAATTAGAATTAAATTATTAATGTACTATAGTTGGATGCACTAAATTACAAATTAGTTTTTAAACTAATTTTCGGAAGACAAGGGGGCTTATAATGTTGCTGAGGGCTCCAAGAGCAATTTTCTCCCAAATAAGAATTGTTGTATTCATATTAGTGGAATTTAGAGATTTTTCTCTGTTCTCACCGGAAGAAACTCGTGCATTCTTTATTCTTTCACCATTTAAATTAATATTGATTTTCTTTATATAAGTTACTGTTTTAAATATTTTCTTCTAAATTTTTTGGTAAACATGTAGATTGGCGGCGCCAACGATGGGATGTAGACTATTTTGTCCGTGTTGCAATATGTTTCACGTTTTTGGAGTAAATTTAAGGGGACTGCTCGTGTGGGGGTAAACACTGCAGGAGGACCCCCTACGATGATCCTGAGTTTCAATCAATGGGGGGGGGGTCTTGGGGGTACAGACCCCAGTATATAATCCTATTTGTTTATAGAATAATGTTCTAACCTCTACAGAAGTGAATGATTTAACCAAATCATTTCTGTGACTTTAATCGTTTTGCGAATTATAATGAGGTGGGGGTGGGGCCGGACGTCATAAATGACTGAATTGAATTTTTATTTTGTTTTTTCACTTAATATCTTTTTTAGTATCCTCATTTGGAGTCATTTTTATTTGTCAATATATTTGTCCCCATTTTACTATTTATATTACCTTTTTTATACATTTAAATATACTTAGCTAGATCGTTTAAAGGAACTAGTTTTTGTGGAACCCTTTGGGTGGAGGAAAGACGACTTTTACGCGGTCAACGCAGTTTCAGTGATTAAAGAGTGGATCGTGCCCGGAACACTAATCATTTCTGACTGTTGAGCTGTTTACGCCGGTTTGGAATTGGAGGGCTATAAACATCAGACCATCAACCATTCCAAAAACTTTGTTGAACGAAAGCGCGCAAGCACCCAAAATATTGAACGTGTCTGGCGAGATGCGAGAAATTCAATCCACAAATACGGACGAAAAACAAACCAGTTCGACGCCTATCTCGCAACCGCCATTTTCTGCAAAAGATTCCCTTTTACCAAAACGGGAATTAAAGAAAGATTCCACGCTTTCCTCGTTGCTATTTCAGAAGTCTACCCACCGCAATAAAGTAAGTAAACAGCGTTTTTCGTTTGGTTATTTTCGGTCATTTTTGTACAAAAAATGGCGCCGGGTATATTTGAATTAGAACTCAAACGTGCATGAATATCAGTCACGGGTGAACGAAATATAAACATACAAAAGTCCATTTTTTTTTTCGGCGCGCCGCCAATCTACATGTTTACCAATTTTTTTTATAAATGTAATGTTTTTCAAATTCTCAGTTTTTTAACAAAGAAATGTTTTAATATCATATAAATTTTCGACTGGTGATACCCTTGTTTCTGGATGCAATCCTCTGG
The DNA here is from genome assembly GCA_963969495.1 of Ceratothoa steindachneri. Classification (NCBI taxonomy): domain Eukaryota; kingdom Metazoa; phylum Arthropoda; class Malacostraca; order Isopoda; family Cymothoidae; genus Ceratothoa; species Ceratothoa steindachneri. The sequence goes on along the minus strand of OZ018333.1, from coordinate 2,999,944 downwards.
ATGTAGTTTTCCTGGGAGTTTGGGTGCCTTGAAAAAGAGGCCGCTTGACTCGGATGACCTATGATGAGCCCTTGTGGCTTTTGTCATCCGTTATATTATATTGTGGGGGACTTTGATTTTGTCTTCCCCTGGTGATGGTGCTTTTTGTGGGTGGGTTTTGACGGAGGCGGATGACCTTTGATAGGCCCTTGTGGCTTTTGTCATCCGTGTAATTATGTTATGTTTTTTTATGTTATGACTTTAAATATTTTAAATGTTATGATTAAGTAAGTTTTTAGATGAGAATTGAATCTCTTTTGGACCGTCTTCCCTCAACATTGTTACACGCAATAAATGAAATAGAATCAATCAACGTGACTCTTCACAAGCGAGCAATCACTCTATGGAAAAAAATTACCAAAATATGCCTGAAGAAATAATAAATCAACTGAAACTACCGAATGAAGACTAACTACCCTGAAAGCAGCCAGCTGAAGACGCAAAAAGAAATTATACCGATATATAACGAAAAAATAGAACGAAAAATACATGTATAACTTAAGAAAAAGATCCGAAGTGGACATATTAAAATAGAACAACTACAAAATAGTAAAAGATCCGAATTGGAGACAACTAAAAAAACAAACCGAAATTGACAGATGAAAATAAGTTAACTACAATATAATAAAAAAATCCGAAGTGGAGAAAATTAAATAATTAATTGAATTAATATAAAAAGATCCGAAGTGGACGCATTAATTAAAATTTATTAAAACATAAAGAAAGAATCCAAATAAGAAAAAGTGCATTAGCAAGTTATCCAAAAATAACACAACTGCTTTATTTAAGAAAACAAAGGCTTGAACGCTAAAGCGTTTTAACACAAAATATATCATAGAGAAACATAACTACTGAGTTTGCCAGCCATACTTCTATCTTTTTCTCTTTTAACTATCCTCACACCAATTTCTATCTTTAAATATCACAATCACGAATGCAGGGAAAGTTTCTACTAACTGCCAGCGGATTTTCCAATACGGATTGTTGGTGAAGAAGTTTATTTTGCTCCTAAGTCCACGGATACCTGTGCTACACGTGCGTTCACGCGCGTGCGAACGCACTCTCGAGATCCTCGCTCGGACCACCGGTGGACTAATTTGATCTTTTTCTTACCACAGTAGCACATCACGAGTTTGGATAACTTTTCTGCTAGTTAAGGTTCTGTAGAAACCGCCTGTCTTCTGATGTGTCCAAACCCCGGAAGGAAGCCCTACAGAGGGCGCGAAGAAGGGAACCCCAGTCTGGGGTGGAGTGGTCAGAACAGGTAGCTGGACCCTGTTAGACACGATTATAGGTAGAGCAGATAAAGGAGAACTCTGTGAATAGCATTAGGTCAACGCCCAGCAATAAGGGCCTGTTAGGTTCGCAGAGGGAACCACCGCCTCGGGGCCATCATGGACGACCCCTATGGCCAAAAGCGCATTTCCCTTAGGGTGATTGAGCGTTGTCAGAAGCCTACAAGAGAAAAAGTGTTTAAACTCGCCTTTTCGAAGCTTAGAATTGAGCTTTGCCAAGTTAAGGAACAGACGTATGGTTACCTAGCCATATGCGACACGACCCAGGATATTGACAAGATACTGAGTACGGAGTCGAAAGAAGAATTAGAGAAGATCAGCCTTGCTCCTAAGGTGTTCCCCTCAAGTTGCAGCTCAGCGATCGATCGTCTGTCGACGCATAGACCCTTACGTCGGTTCGCAGTCTATTCAAGAAATGCAAGATGAAATTGAGTCCAAGCAAGTTTGGGCCAAAATCGACGAAGTGTACAAGTTTAAGAACCGCGAAGGAGAGAAGTATAGTCACGTTTTTAAGGTGACATTTCAAACAACTGGGATGGCAAACACAGCTTGCGAAAATGGATTAGTGATGTTTAATTCAAAAGTCTCTGCGTCCTGCATAGAGCGTGACGTGTTTGTTCCGGTTCAAGTGTGCTTTTCGTGTTACGCCCTAGAGAAGCACCCTACAAAGGAGGTGCCCCTTCGAGGGTAAAGTATGTGGTGAATGCGTCGGTAAGGATTATACATAGAAAGAGTGTAAGAGCCCTCAGAAAAATGTATAAATTGTGGAAACTAACACCATACCCTATCCATGGCCTGTCCTCTAAAGAAGTCCATATTAGCAAACAAGAAAAAACAGGCTATATAGGACAGAAACAAGAAGGCTACTACAACATACGCACAAACAGCTAAAACGGATAAACAGAGTAAGACTCTCTTAAACATAGACCCGGAAATGAGACCTGATTTAGTAATGTGCATCCTTCACACGCACTTTGCAAATGTTATCAAACCAGGTAGCTACGTTACCGAACTGAACAAAATGCTGATTCACAACAGGCTCAAGCCGATGTGGTTTCCGGACAATCTTTCGTCAGGGGAGTTGTTCCAGGCCCAACTCAAAACAATGAAAGACGCTATCCCAAGATCTTGCTCCTCGTCTAGAGACCCCCGCCTCAATAGACCTAAAACGCTGACCCCCTAGTGTCTCCCAGACGGAATAACGCTCCACTAATGAAGAAGAAATCGCCACTACTTCAACTCAAATTGAGAATAGAGACGAGACCGTCACAATGGACAATACTGTAACATCAAAAACCTGCAAAACAACGGATGAAATAAGCATGAGGATATACGTCTCGCCGTCTGCACCATACCTAAAATCTCGAAATCAGCTGACATCATCTCAGGGATCATGAAAAGGAAGTATAAATACGACTATGAAGCAGGCATAAATGAAGATAACTTGTTAGCGGCTCTGAAACAAGGAATATTCGTGATAACCGAGGAATCCTGCTTTAATCTCGCACATGAGATTTTCAAAAAGAAGAGAAAGGGAAGGAAAAGATACCCAGCACAAGAAAACAGGAATAAACCTAAACAACCACATAAAAATTAAAACTCATGGACAGCCAAATAAGATATATCAGAAAATTGAAAATCTTCTCCTTCAATGCTAACAGATGGGCAAATAAAAAAATAATATAAAACGAGTTATAAGGAACCCGGACCTAAACATCATCCTCATTTCCGAGCATGGCATCGACATGCGAATAGAGTATATTAAAATATACAATTATGAGGTTCTGATGGCCAACCACTCTAATGAGAGATTCGATGGCGTCGCAATTGCAGTCAGGAATGGAATAAAATTCCAAGAAATTCAAGGTTTGGAAGAGTCTTACCTGGCGGTGAAGATCAAGATGACCTATGATGACGTTGTGGTGTCAGTCAGTTATCAACCACCTAGACGCTCATATTTGCTAGTTCCCAATTTCATCCACCTATTCCGTAGAAACTCCTCAACAATTTTAATTGGAGACCTCAATGCTCGCTGATGTTGTATTGACTAGCACCAACTTTGCTCTCAACCAAGTGACAGTGCCGGGTCCTCCTTACATACCATCGGACCATATGAGCATGGTGACTACGTTGTCAACCTCACCAATACAGGTCCAAATACCCAAACGGAGATGCCTGAACAGGGGTGATTGGGAAGCTTATAAAGACCACTTGAGCACCATACAGGTAAATAGACTGGAAGGCGCCTTGATCGAGGAGATAGACCGTCATCCTAGCAATATAGTGGAGAAATTCAAGGAGGCTGACCGTCATGCTATCTCATGGGCGGATTTAAAACTCTTCCGGTCCCAGGTGGAATAGAGGAATGAGACAAACCTGTACGGTAACGCAGCCCAACGCTATAGAGATCTAGGAGAACTAAAAGAAACAATCAAACTTCTCATCATGGAGAAATCCAAGAAGACATGGGACAACATAATTAGCAACCTAGACAATGAAAGTGATCCGAAAAAAATTTGGAGTCAAATTAAAAGATTAATAAGAATCTCTCCAAGGGAAAGAATAAATATAGATATCAACGGAGTCGAAATCAACAGAGATGAGGACGTGGAGCGTCACTTCAGAGACTATTGGAATCACAGACTTTGTATCAGCGACGCAGAGAACGCAGAATTTGATGGGGACTACGAAGATAAAGTTGATACAAGGTTGAGAGAGCTGGGTGAAGAACTCACACCTCATCTTCTTGTTGACTGTACGTGCCGTGGTCCGGAGGAGGGTAGGCCATTCACCTACGCAGAATACGAAACTGTACTGAAGAGTTTCAAATAAAAGGCTCCGGGGTTGACCGGAATTACGAAGATTCACCCAATAAACGCACTGCCAACGTAAATCAAGCAATTTTAAACATCCTCAACGCTTACATGAATATTGGCCACTTTCATGAGTCATTGAAAAAGACTAAGATGATATTTTTGTTGAAGCCTGGGAAGCCTAAAATAAGCGATGAATAGCTATAGACAAATCTCCCTATTGGAGTTAATCGGTAAACTATTCGAAAAGCTCCTGAACACCAGACTTACGAACTATTTCGAGATTAATGGCCTATATAATGATTAACAACACGGTTTTAGAAAAAAGTTTGGAACCGAAACCGCATTAGCCGTCATAACAGAGGAGATCGCTGTTGCAAAGGCCATTAGCAATAATGTAGATGTCGTACTTAGAGACGTGGCCTCGACCTTTGACAAGGTCTGGGTGCCCGGCCTGAAAAATAAAATCTACGACCTTAGTATAAAGGACGGCATGACCATGATCCTGTGCAGCTACCTCGATAATCGTAAGGCCATGGCCAGCATTAACGGCATCGAAGGAGAGCTCTTTAACCTGGAAGCAGGGGTGCCACAGGGTGGATGTTTGAGCCCCACGTTATATGCGATATTTTCCAGCGATCTCCCACATCCTGCCTACGATTTTGCCCAATACATACAACTGGCAGACGATCTCACACATATCGTGACGAGCGACTACCCTAATCCGAGAGATGTGGCCAACAGGACAGGAGGAGAAATTGCTATAGTCAACAACTATGAAAGGAGGAATAAAATCAAGACGAACATCGGCAAGTTCAAAATGATTCCGATGGGATGCAGACAAACGAGGGAAGTTGTAGCGGAGGGTGTACGTTACCAGTACTCCACAGACAGCAAGGCACTAGGCCTAAAAATAACAACAAGTGGTTATTTCAACACATTTCAAGGAGAAGATCGCCAGAGCTAAGAAGGCGCTACGATCTCTCTTCCGTTTTAGATTAATGTCACCGTCCAACAAAAGGAAACTATATCTAGCGCTCGTGAGACCGCTGCTCCTGTACCCCGTCATCCCCACACACACCTTGAGTGATTGAGTGATACAGCGCTAAGGGAAGCGCAGAAGGTACAGAACACCGCGCTGAGATTTACGTCGAATGTAACTCTTTGGGACCGTCTTCCCTCGGCGTTGCTACATGAAGTAAACGATGTAGATCCGATTAATATGACTTTACACAAGCGAGCAATCACTCTGTGAGATAAAATACATCAAATTATACCAGAACAAATCACGAACCAATTAAGACTATCTGAAGATGAATACCCGAACATACACTTTAATCAGGCGTTCAAAAGCAGCCAGCTAAAGATTCAGACATAAATTAGACCAATATATGTATACCTAAGAAATAATAAAAAGGAAGATAAAACATAATTTAACTAGACAATAATGAAAAATGAAGGTAAAGACAAGTATAACTAAAAAAAAGATCCGTATAGCACATGCATTAGAAAAAAAAGAAAAAAAAGGTCCGGAGTGGACACAAAAATAGAAAATCTTTAATACATAATGAGTAATTAAAAAGGAGTAAATTACAAAGTTTGAACGATTAAATAAAATAATATTAAAAGATCCGAAGTGGACACATTAATAAGTTATTTAAATAATCATTAACATAAATATAAAGAATCAAGAAGAGTAACTGCATTGGCAATTATCCAAGATTAATTGAACTGCTAAACCAAAAATGAAAACAAGGCTTGAACGCTAAAGCATTTTTCATCGCAAGAATCGATATAAATATTTAAAAATACTGAGCTTGCCAGACGACCTGGCACATACAACTCTCTCTCTCTCTCTCTCTCTTAATTACACATACTTCTATCTATCTTTCCTCTAACTATCCCCACACCAATTTTCTCTTTAAACATCATTGATTTAAGATTCACATCGCTGATTTGATATCAATTTTAAACGACTCTTTCGCGAGTCTAATCTCCTTTCAATCACTAATATTCACAGGGGTTGTTTTTATTTATGCCATTGTGAGTAGCGAAGGACGAGTAGTAAGTAGAGTAGAGTACGAAGTCATCATGTTTGGACGTGGCAAAGGAGGAAAAGTTAAGTGAAACGCCCTTTCCAGACATTCTCTTTCGGAAGGAAAAGGAGAAAACTATCCGGAAGAATAGTACACTAATACCAGGAATAAAGAGGAGCAACGTTACGGGATAGGGGTCATGGGGCCACCAGCCATGGACGTCAAACGGATTCCCCTCCGTACCATCAGTGGAGCAACAAAGCCAAGCTGGCAAACGGTCGTGGAGACTTTCCGTGTGCTCTTCGCTTTTCAGTCTACCTCGCTATTCGACAATGACATTACTCAATTTTCTTTAATTCTTTCTATTTCTTTATTCCGTTTGCTAAGAAGATCTTCCATCTTTCTTAATCGATGTATGTTATAATCTTTGGTTGGTGTTATAAAAAGGCGTAATCCTATGTATATTATCTTTATGGTTTATTATGCATCTACCGTGTTAAATGTCTCGTGGCACTTCAAGAATTAATACAATATTTATTAGGATAAAACGAATGCGTTCCTCTTATTCAATATTATCAAAGATAAACTTACTAAATATAACAACAAAGTCGCGCCCACTGGCACTATGAGGGTGTCTCCTATCCCACTCACTGCAAAACACGGAACTCTCTTAAATGAGCCCTACACCCATTCCCGCTTCTCCTAATTAGGCCTCGTTCCCGCCATCATCCCATGAATGATGAGATGACGGATGTGAACGAGATCGGTGGTCGCTGTTTCGTCAGGTCATGGAATGTGACCAAGATATGCGTCTTCAGACATAATATGCACAATAATGACTCAATTTAAGATAATTAATTTCTTGACATAGACATTGGAACTGATTATTAGGCCCTATGGGGAGAACCCATCAAAATATAGATTTACTTTTGTAATATCTCTTTTTGTCTGTATCTGATATTTTTTTGAGAATTAATAACAGGTGAAGGTAATTTGATACTTGCGTGTATGTGTGATGTTTTGTGTATAGTCTTTGTCCTCTTTATGTAAGAATTGGAGTTATGTCGTCCCTAAGAACATTTTGGTGCTGGGGGATCTTGTATTGCAAGAGATTCTCTCTCTTTCCTCCTGCGGTTTTAATACCCCATAGTGCTGGAATGAGACTCTCGGCTAACTTTTAAAAAATCGATATAAATTTTAAGGAGGAGAGAGAAAGAAATTGCTCGATGGTTTCTTCCACTACCCAATGTGAAAAGCCTTAAATTTGTACTAGCTGGACGCAGGTTAGGCCATAACTTCATGAACACACTACTTTCTATTATACACAAACGATGGACGCTTTCAAGAAACTACTGAAATATAGCTAGGATGTCCTGGACTTTTTACGAATAGCGTATTTTTTATGAGGCTACGTTAGTTCCCAAGATCTATGTGTAGAGTTAAATTGTACAGTTTATTTCCAGCGCTGATTCCTGGTCCATCTTAGGGTCAGAATCAAAACCTAAGGCCAGAAATAAGGGGGAAACTGGTTCGGAAAATTGGCATGGATCGACATGAAAGTCGGGAACCGACACTATCCGACGATAGGGATGTGATTGAAGGGCCCTTGTTGCTCTCACCTGGGGAATTACTTACCCCCCCTTAACCACTCTAATAGCTTAGAAGTGAAAGTTAGGATTTCTCGGTTCTCTTTAAAGCAATTATGATGAAATTTTTCCATGCTGGTCGACACAACATGACAACACAAATGTTATGTTTTAATTATGCTATATTCCCTCCTTCCCCGCAAGGGGATGCCTGTTGAAGGATGGATGACTATCCTGCAGCTGCATCTGGAGGCTTTTGCTTGCCCCCCAGGCCTCAGCGCATCCCTTTCTACTAAAAACATCCACTGTCCCTCTTCCTTTTCTACCTCACTTTCCAAACTCCCCAACTCTACTTTCTCTCCTTTCCCTTTCGGAGACCGGTGGGCGACTATTTTCGCAGACTAGTCACCTAACCCCTTCATCTTCACTCGCCCCTGGTCGAGGCCGAGGGGTGGGGTGCATCTCGAATCCCCCGGCTCCGGTGAGAGGCGATGGCTTTTAACCTGCCTTCACCTATAGTACCCTCCCTATTGTCCTCCCACTCACCCGGCTATACTTTCTCATCATTTTTGCGCTCAAGTCCTGGTTCCGCCACACGCTGTCCATGGACGTTTGGCCACCGACCCAACCAGAAACTAACTCTTCCGGTTAATGGGGAGCGCCTATTTAAGGAGCTCCATGCGAAAACCGGAATCGAGAGGTTCGACCTGAGGCCCCAGGAAGACAGGACTTTGGTTGTAAAGTCCCGTTCAGCTGGGTCCACGGAATCGTTGCTAGCTCTCCGTGAGGTTCAGGGCTTCCCCGTCCGTGTCATGAAGCACTCGCGCCTGAACAGCTGCCAGGGAACTATATATGCGGAGGCCCTTCGTGACATACCTGTTGAGGACCTCTTAGAGCAGTGGTGGGGAACAGGGGTAAAATACCCCAAATGGGGTAATTTAGAAAAAAATGGGGGGTAATGGATGTGCTAAGTGAGGGAAATGAATATGAAAGTTGGGGAAAAAGAATGCATCGAGGAGCCTTTTTTCTATTTTTCAGTAAAATATGGCAACATTTCTAATTATGTGGCATTTTGCCATGTTTTGAAAATGCATAAGGTGAGTTATCATATAATCTATAATATTTACGTTTCTGTATAGACTTTTGTGTTTAAAATTCAACAAAAGTTAAATATATAAATACAAGCCGCTGTTCTCTTCCTTAACAGGAAGAGCTTGGTTACACAGGCACTCCTGCGGGGGGGGGGGGGGCCTACGGCCTTATTTGCTAATCTTAACCGCTTTTTTTAAATCCCCTTTATAGACTTTATTTTTAACACCCTGAACACCCTCTTCTTCTTCTTCATCTTCATCTTAATATTAATCTTCATTTTCATCTTCATCATCTACATCTTCATCTCCTTCTTCTTCTTCTTCGGTCTGTGTCCTACAGCCTATCATGATTCTTTTTTCTTTTCTCCATCTAAATTCGCTATAATAATTACCATGCCAAAATTTTAATAAATTTTCTGAACTTCACCATTTGTAATTCTTTTAGTTTTAAAAAAGTCACAAAAATTCGAGGTAACCCTTCAGTTTCGGGGCGCACGGTAGGTGGCGCTGTTTATAGGCTACAATTTTGGGCTACAATATATGTCTTATGACGTCAGACAGTAGCGTCACATGTGAACAATTACGGAGTTATATATTTTTTGTATATGAGTATATACTGGGGGGCTGCGCCCCCCAGACCCCCCCCCCAATGATTGAAACTCAGGATCATCGCAGGGTGGTCACCCGCAGTGATATCTTCCCCACCAAGCAATCCCCTTGAATTTACTGGGTTTTTTTTCTCCCCAACAGCTTTTTACTGGCAGAAAAACCTAACCTAATAACAAACAATACTTACTTTTATAGCTTTCTTTATTAGTTTATGCGCCTCTAAATAATCTAAAAGTTTTTCGCGATTATACAAAATAAAACCGAATTCGAATAACGAAGAAGCACATGGAGAGCACGAAAACGTAATAACGAAACAAAAACACCTACCGTGCCGCCCTGAATCTGAAGTATTACCAAATTCGATACTTATATTTATTTCTGAACTTTACCATTTTATTTTTTTTATATTATAAAGGAATTATTAGAAATAACTGCTAAAAAAAATAAATATACTTAGGTGACAACCAAACTAAAAGAAAAAATCTTATTCAAACCTTCACAAAATCTCGTTCTTAAAATAGAGGGTTATGGATGAGATTAGTTTAGACTTTAGGATATTTTAGTTTATTTGTAAGGGGGCTAATTGTCCCATCAGCTCTTTGGTTGCCAGTTTATCACTTTTTAGGGGTAACTATTATATTTTTCATTTATTTATTTATTTTTATTTTAATGAATTATTTTATATTAAAAGTAAGTTTTATATTGATTGTATAGGTTTATTGTGCAATAGCGTACATTTATACATAATCATAATACAAATAATAATAAAATAAAAACAAACAAAAAAACAAAAAGACAAATACAGTAATAATATGATACAATAGTATAAATACATGTATAAATGCACACATTGCACAAAACGGGCAGCCCGTCAGTGTTTGGCGTGCAGTAAGACGTGGTGGAGCGTCCCACGCGTTTCTTATCTGCTGCAAGTGGGTGGCGTCGGTCTTCATCACCTGTCGCCCGGCTGGGCGCGAGCGGCGATCAGCGCGGAGGGGGTGTTGTTCTCAGCACCTCCAGCAGCTCGTTAGTTGGGGTGTAGAGGACCACCTGGGCGGCTCTTGCCTCTCGCGCCCTGAGTAGGGCGCCTCTTACAGGGGGAGGGGCTGGCGCTCGCTCTGGCCTGAGGCGGGCGGTGGCTGGGCAGGAGAGGAGGTAGTGCACCAGTGGGCGCCGGGAGCGGCCGCCGCAGTGTTCACACCTCCCTGCCACAAAGTCGGCGTGTAGCTCTTCCCGCGTGGAGTAGCCCAGCCTCACACGCTGTAGCAGCACGCCGTTCGCTCTGGGCTGCTGGAAGGATGGGTTCAGTGGGCGATAGGCTGTGGCTGCAGCATACCACGCCGCTTGCCTCTTGATTGCTTCCCATTCTTGGTGCTGCTGGTGGGCGTTGTGGGCGGCCCTGCGTTTAACCTGCACCTTGAGCTGCTGCAGGCTGGGGCGCACGGTCCAGGTGATGATGGGGCCGTGGGCGGCTCGCTTGGCAGCCTCGTCGGCAGCATCGTTGCCGCGCACGCCAACGTGGCTGGGAATCCAGTGGAGCCGGACACGCCTGCCCTGAGCTGCCAGGTCCTGCAGGGTGCACAGGATGGTGGTGGTGAGGTGAATGTTGTCCCGGGTGTGGGCGTGGGCGTGCTGCAGCGCCTGTAGTCCCGACCGAGAGTCAGTGTGTATCACCACAGTGGCCTCCCGGCGGAGCAGAGCGTGCTGGAGGGCGTGCAGGATTGCTACCAGCTCCGTCTGGAGGGTGGAGCAGTGGTCTGATGTCCTCCACGCTTGCGTCAAGCCGCTCGTGACGAAGGCGGCGCCGGACCTCCCGCTTTCGGGGTCGACGGAGCCGTCGGTGAAGTACACTGCGCTGCCTGGCTCCGTGACCTCAGACATGGCCATGAGGGCGTGCTGGCGCAGCTCCTCGGTGAGGCAGTTCGCTTTGCTGTCGGGCAACTGTGTGGCGGTGAAGTGTGCGGCGGGGGGGTCCCATGGTGGTGGTGGAACGTAGGCGGGGTTGGGGGTATCGGGGTCGCGCCACAGCCAGTTCCCTGCCCGGTTGAGGGAGCTGGTTGCTAGGCTGACGTTTACGAGCCGTAAGTTTTATAACGAGTTTAACTCTATTTAAGAAGATTTCATGCAGCCCCTACACTCTTTTTAAGTCTTATTGTTTGAATTTTTATGGTTGTGAGTTGTGGTTTGATTTTATGTTATGTTATTTTAAAGTTTTAATTTAAACTCTTAAATTCGTCACTAAATATTTTTTTATTTTTCAAAAATTGAAGTCAAAAGACCTTAAAAAAGTGATAGATTTGTCTTTCAATTTCAGATGGCATCAGCAAGGAAAAGGACATATCAAGCAGAGTTCCTTAATTATGGCCTCAGGAAATAGAGGACAAAGGACAAATGGAACCTCAATGTGTCATCTGTATGAAAGTACTCACTGCCGAGTCTTTCATAAAGAATCAACTGAAGAAACACTTGGACAAGGTTCATTCACATCTGTCTTGCAAACCACAGGAATACTTTGAGAATCTGGAAAAAACAGTCAAAAGACAGAGATTGGAAAATAACAAGAGCGCAACGTTTGACCAACGTTCAGCAGCAATAGCTAGTTTTGAAGTGGCATGGTTGGTTGCTCGAAACAACAAACCACATACTATTGGGGAAGACTTAATCAAACCGGCGGCTGTGAAAATGGCAGAAATAATGTTGGGGCAGAAAGTAGCTAAACAACTGAATACAGTGCCTTTGGCTGCAAGAGTTATTAAATTAAGAATTTCCATCTTGGCAGAAAATGTGAGAGAACAAGTGATTTCTTCAGTAAAAAGTAAAAAAGAGTAAAGAGTTTGCCATTCAACTTGATGAGACTACAGATGTCAGTTGCAATTCGCAGATGATGGTATACGTTCGATACAGGGGTTCTGATGAAATTGAAGAAGAAATGTTGCTATGTTCTCAGTTGAGAACTCATGGTATTGGTGTGTTCAATAAGGTTGATGCATACTTCAAAAAACAAATTGTTGATTTAAAGTGGAAAGATTGTATTGCAATATCAGTTAGAGCTCCTGCCATGCTTGGTCACGTCATTGGTTGTGTGGCTTTGGCCAAACAACAGAATCCAAATATTCAGGTCATCCATTGTATGATACATCGCCCGGCATTAGTTGTGAAGGATTTGGAACCAGAAGTGGAAGCTGTGTTGAATGATGTAATTATGATTGTCAATGTTGTAAAAGGGCATGCACTAAATACGAGGATGTTTCGTGATTTTTGTGAGGATGGAGAGGCTGAATATTCAACCCTTCTTTTCCATACGGAAGTAAGGTGGCTTTCACGTGGAAATGTCCTGAATAGAGTTTGGGCTCTTAAAACCGAACTTGAAATATTTCTGACTGATTAAAAACACACTTGCAGAGAAGTTCAGAAAATCAACCTGGCTAACTCTTCTTACATAATTAGCTGACATTTTTGGGCATGTAAATGCGCTGAACAAGGAATTGCAAGGAGAGAAAATCAATCTCATCTTATCAAGGGAAAAGAATTCAGCATTTGTATAAAAGCTTCAGTATTGGAACCAAAACGTAAATGCCAATAAGATTGCTGTCTTTCCAAACCTGGCAGAGTTTTTGGAAGAATGTGAAGACTGCAGTCTTAGTACAATGAAGGAATCAGTCACAAGGCACCTGACCAAACTTAGGAATAGGTTCCGTGACTATTTTCAAGAGCTTGATTCACATACTGTCAGCTGGGTTGTAAATCCATTCAAATGTCAACTGGCTGATTTGCCTGAAGAGCCTGAAGGATTGGCAGAAGAGCTTATTGAACTGCGTTCCAACAGTGAAACAAGCATGGAATTTGAGACGAAGGATGACCTCTCTAGTTTTGGGATGTCAAAAGCTGCAAAGGCTTATAAAACTGCACATTTGGAAGCTTCTAAAATGCTGCTACCTTTTGCAACAACCTACCATTGCGAACAAGGTTTTTCTACCCTTGTAAATCTAAAACCAAAATACAGAAACCGGTTGGATCCTGAAGACAGCATCAAAGTAGCAGTGACATCAAAAATCCCTGATATTGAAATTGTTGTATCAAAGATGAAACAGTATCATTTTTCCAAAGCCTGAGGGAGCTAATATATTCAAGTTTTCCATAATATTTTCATTAGTTTTATTTGTGTATCATTCTCATGACAGAAAGGGTAAACATTTTTTCCCTATAATAGTGGATTCAATACCATTTTCCTATTTAGTTTTTGTATGAATTTTAAATACATGATAGTGACATAGTCAATAATTTTGCTTGTGTGCCATGTAATTTGAAAGAGTGACTGTTTTATTTCTGTTTATAAATATATAATTTCTTACAATTTTTTCTTGTGTGCTATTTCCATGCCAAATAGAGCCCTGAAAGGCTCTTTAGCTTGACCTCCCACTTTAAACAAACACTCAACCCTCCGAAATACCCAGTCCCGACACTCCTCTCCATTAACCCACCAATCCTTCTTTTCACTTTCCTAGCCCCCTAACCCCATTTTCACCACCCCTCATTCTTCTCCATGGTTATCCAAGGCTTCCTCTGGTATAAAAAAATCAAGCCCCAAACGGAAAAAAAAACACCTAAGGAATCCGGATCTCAGCCTTATCATGCAAGGAAGCTCGGATCCTCAACCCCACGGAGTGGGTAGATCCCCGCTATGGCCTTCCCCACATGTCCTTTTGTCTCTCCCACAGTAGTCAACTGGAACTGACGTGGTCTGCTGGCTAACTGGGAGGGCATCATCCGTCTTTTATCCCATAAACCTTCCTGTCTCTGTTTACAGGAATTAATCCTACGATGTCGCTAGGTCCCTTGGATCTCAGGCTACCTCTCTTTTGTTTCTCAGCGACGCGGTGATTCCGAGAGAGGTGGAGCTGCCATTCTGGTTCTCGACTCGGTCCCGAGTCGCCTTCTCACACTACATACGGACCTTCATGCGCTGGTGTCCAGCTTTGCTTAAGACGGCAGTACACTGTGTGCTCGGTCTATATTCCTCCTCACGACCGTCCTACTCTTGATTCTCTTCGGGAACTAATACTTCAACTTCCTCGCCCTTTTCTTCAATAGTAGGGATCCTGCCTGGGGGGACTGCTGCACGACGTTCCTAGCACCTACTTTGCTGTCACTTATGGATGAGCTATTTTTCTCTCCATTAAACTCTGGCTCACCCACATAACTTCACCCTTCCACCGGCACCTTTACTTGCCCCTATATTTCCTTTATATCGGATGAGGCGCTGCTTGACTTCTCCTGGGCAGTTTCTCAGGATGACTTCGGGAGCGACCAATTCCCAGTATCTCTCTCTATCCCCTCACCTTTCGAACCTGTCCGTGGACGGAGATGGCACTTCCATAGGGCTGACTGGGGTATCTTTCAAGCTAATATGGTCTGCTTTCGGCTAGTGCATGATTCCATACAGTTGATGAGGCTTTGTCCTTCCTCAGCAATCTAATAATTTTTGCAGCTACTTCTTCAATTCCTAGGTCGTCAGGTGCGGTCTCCCGAGGGCCGTTCCGTGGTGGTCTCCGGCGTGCAGCGAGTTGGTTCGTAGAAAGAAGCGCGCCGCAAGCCGGTACTACCGAACCCGTCTTCCCCATCATAAAGAATAAATGAACCGGGCACGGGCCCTCATGCGACTATGCTTCGAAGAGGCACGTTGGTCGTCATGGAGATCCTATGTGTCCGGATTTTCCTCCTCCTTTACCACCGAAGTGTGGCACCGGGTTCGCAGCGTTGCTGGCAAGGCATCATCGCCGCGCCAGCCCGTTATTAGGGAAGGCAATGCCTACCTCTATGGTGGATATAAGGTGACTGGCATGCTCGCCAGGCTTTTCTCGTCGATATCTAACCAGACCCTACTTCACCTCTATCCTCCAGCTTTTCCTCTCAGATCAGACGGGGACTATAGCAAGTAGTTTTCTATAACAGATTTACAAAAACTCCCTCGCCTCATGTTGCTCAAATAGCCCTGGTCCTGACGGAATCCCATAATGTCTGCTCAAACATCTACACGTTTCTGCTTTACTCTTTCTCCTAAATCTATACAACCACATCTGGATTGAAGGCACCTTTCCCACGACATGGCATACAGCCACCGTCGTGCCAGTCCTTAAACCGGATTTGGACCCTGCAGATGTTTCGTCATATCGCCCCAAGGCCATGACTTGCTGTTCCTGCAAAGTCATGGAGAGGATGGTGGCGTCTCGTCTTTCTTTCACTGTCGAAACACAATATCTTTTTCTTGTATGCTAAACTGGCTTTCGCTAGTTTCGCAGTGTATTAGATCCACTCCTGCGGCTCGGCCACGACGTGAAGAGGCTTTCTCATAACATAGTGTCTTGTTGACTGCCTTCTTTGAAATTCGCAAGGCATACGACACTGTCACTAGATCCTCCATACTCTGGAGTCTCCATTTTCTTAATTTACGCGGCTATATGCCAAATCTCCTCTCGGGATTCCTTCGCGATCGGTCCTTTCAAGTTCGGGTCAGTTCCTCTACATCTATTCTTTCTCTACAGGAGGAGGGAGTTCCTCAGGGATCTGTCCTGAGTGTCCTACTATTCTCTTTCATCATGAATACTGTTACCACTTCACTCCCTCCAACTATCAATAGCTTGCTCTACGCTGACGACCTAGGGATTTACTTTAGCGGTAAACCACTATCTCTGGTCACCCAACAGGTCCAACTCGAGGTCACTGCGGCTATGGATTGGGCGATTTCCAAGGGTCAATCCTTTTCTCCTTCTAAGTCTTGTTCCGTTCTTTTCCACCGCCTTCAAGGTAGACGAGCCCTCGAGCGTCCGCTGATTATGTCTGGGACTCCGATCCCAACTAAGCAGTCCGTGAGGTTCCTTGGCCTGGTACTTGACGAGAAGTTGTCCTGGGGGCCTCCCATGGAGCAGCTTGTTTCTACCACCCACCTGACACTCAACCTTCTACGCCTTCTCTCCCACACTAACTGGGGCGCTGACCGCCCCATCTTGCTGCGCCTTTACGGTGCCCTTCTCCTCAAACTCCACTTTGGGTATGAGGTGTACACCTCAGCGTCCCCTTCTACCCTCCGACGTCTCGAACCCATACAAAACTTCGCTCTGCGGATGGCTTCTAGAGCCTTACACTCCTCACCTGTTGCAAGCCTTCGGGCAGATTGGAACGTCCCTCCCCTAAGGGAGCGACGGAACTTTCTAGCCACGAATGCTCTCATACGCTCCTGGAGACTCACCTCTACCCCTACTTTTCTAATAGTTACAGGTGACCCCTCACCTGAGGCCCATTGACACCTCCCTAAAATAGACTCTCCTCTTTTCACTGCCATCCCCTTTCCCATTCCTCAAATCTGCCGGATATTCTTCGCAGGAATCCCACCCTGGATGCTGGCCCCTGCGAGGATATGCAACCACTTGCTGTCTCCTAACAAATCCTTTACACCGGCTGAGGCTCTTCGTGGGGGAAGTTCCTTAGCCATACTTTTGACCACTCTTAGAGCACGACCATCTTTCCGGATGGTTTCTGCTCTCTACTTAACTCATCGGGTGCCGTCATCGTGGAGACGGTGCCCCGATACACCTCCTCCTTTTGCCTTCCCTCTGGGTGCTCATCTTATACTGCGGAGCTCTATGCCACAAGGGAGGCCCTTCTAATTACCCGTCTTCAAGCCTCCAACGACTTCGTAATATATTCGGACTCTCGGAGTGCGATTTCCGCACTGTCCCTCTACTATTCTCCTCACCCTAGTGTCCGCGAGATCCGTCAACTCTTGCACGAGGCCATCGTTTCCTCGCCAAAGATGATCACCTTTTGCTGGGTTCCCTCGCACTTGCGAGTTCCTGGCAATGATCGAGCTCGTCTTGTTCCTATCCCTCACACTAACCTCTTTCCTCACTTCAAAAAGCTAATGTCAACACAGTGGCTTGCCTCTTGGCAATCTCCACCTCTCACCAAGCTCCACCAGATCAAACCCACCTTTGTGTACTGGGCATCGTCTTTCCATCGCTCCCGCCATTAAGAAGTCGTTTTAACCCGTCTTCGTCTTGGTCATACACGTCTAACTCATGGGTACCTTATGTCCCGTGAGCCCCATCCCATTTGCAATACATGCCGAGCCAAGCTTACAGTCTCCTACTTTATGGTAGACTGTACCCGGTACTTCGCCATCCGTCGCCTCTTCTTCCCTTACATATCTCTTTACCCCACAGTGAACACCGAAAGATGATTCTGGCCAAAAGCTCCAATTTCTCGATAGATGCCATATACTCATTCCTGTCCGCTGCTGGTCTCAAATCCACGATCTAGCCCTCCACAAATCCTTTCCATCAGTTGTACGCACCTTATCCATCAGTAACCTTGTAGGAGAAGAGCATAATGCTCCCAAGTTTTGCCCACCTCCCTTCCGGGCGGGCCGCTTATCACCCCTTCTCTTCCCATCCAATATCTGGTGGTCTCCAGCCGGAAGAAACCACCGGCCATTTCAGCTAACCACCGAGTTCCTTCCCGGACTGTTTATCGATAAATAGGTTCCCATCTTCTCTTTTGATAGTTGCTGGAAGTTTATAAAGGACGAAATAGAGTAGCTTGACATCTAATCTACTTTCGACGCCCTGAGAACATCTCCCGAGTTTCGAGTATAAAAGACGAATTATTTTAACCCTCAATAGTAGAGCTTGCACAGCGTCTGGTGGGGCAGGAATTGCCATCTATTGGTGTAGTGGTAATTCATCGATGCCTCAAGTCTTCAGAGATGAGATCGGTCCCAGTTAGGGAGGCTCCTTACCCCGTTGGTCTGCAAGTCATTGTGGACCCAAGCTCGTACTCACGTGTGAGAGCCGAAGCTACAAACAGCCTCACTCTGGTTCCCTAAGTGAGAAAACTAAATCTCGGCTTTTCTCCGTGACCCTACGCGTCGTTAAGTCACTTCGTCCCTCCCCCCCCCAACCCTCACAGAGGAACCCAAGATTCCTCGGAGTTCACGAGCGTGGGGCCCTCTGTAACAAGAAGCTCCCATCACCGCTTTCTTCCAGCAGAATCGTGATGGAATTGTGGGATCAGGTCCGTCCCTGGAGAACCTACCTCATCGTCTCCACCCCTTATCTCACCACCTTCAACCACCAGCGCCACCCGAACACCAGGTTTCAAGTTAACCCTCCCCTTTCACATTCCCCGACTTTACCGAGAAGCTTACCAGCATTACAAGTGTATAGGGATTTGTATGGTGAATAGTAATTTTCAAGCTATGTGAAATATCCGAGATTCACTTATTAATTCATCTCTCAAAGCACATTATTTGTATATATATATATATATATATATATATATATATATATATATATATATATATATATATATATATATATATATATATATATATATATATATATATATATATATATATATATATATATATATATATATATATATATATATATATATATATATAAATATATATAATAGTCGGTGAAAACTCTAACCACCCCTCGGCCCATTCCTCGACAAACCTACTCCCTTAAACAGTTCGCTGAGATGGACGCCTTAGCGTCGATCGGCGGTCATAATCCTCACCATAATAATAATAATGTTACGTCCTTGAATTTTTATTTCAGATTCGTCATTTTTTGTGAACCACGTTAATAGCTTTTGAATGAAAGTAGCCCATCTAGACATTTGGGAGAAAACGAAGGATAATTATACACAATAAGCATACCTTGCGTATATATATAACAAAAACCACAATTATAATACACGATTGATGGACATAATAAATTATTTGCTCCAATGAGCGCCATCTCGACGGATGACTCCAAAAACCATATTATGCATGGAATCTGTCAATTTCTTAATTGAAGCAGATTGACTGCCTCTGCTGCAGCTTTGATGGTCGCCCATAAGACTTTAGACGAAAATTGACTTCCATCGGCATAAACATTTTTTTTAATGATGGACCATAAATTTTCGATTGTGTTGAGATCCAGAGGCTGGTGACCTCACCATCAACTCGTATGTTGTAAGAGCCTAAGAACGCTCGGGTGGCCATGGTGGAGTGGAAAAGAGCGTTGTTATGCATGAAAACTAGTTTTTAGAAGTAAGAACGTTATGTAATCTAGCTTTGGATCCAACACATCCTTCAAGAGATTGCAGTAGGCAACTGCAGTTACTTTAACCCCATCAGACACCCTGACAGGGCCAACAGGTGTGTGTCCAATTATACCTGCTTACAACATGACGACTCCTCCGTTATGTTGACGTGACAAACGTTGGTGACACTCATCTCCGAAATAGAACCAACTGTCTGGTAAGTCAGGGATCGCCCTGATCCCATTAGTGAAGAGGACCCACCTCATCTTCAATGCCATGTATTTCTGGGCCCATTGGAGGCTAAAAGTCTGGTCAGGGAGGGTTAAAAGAGGCAGTTTCATGGGAGCTCGCACGAAAGCCATGTTCCCTAGGACACAGTTCCTTGTGGTCTTCGGTACATGGGGACGACTAGTGGCAGTGAAAATGACTTTGCGTGCCTGTCAGGTTTTCCCACATAACTGGCGGCCAATATTCTTCGACGTCCTATTATTCTTGAAGAAGATAGATGTTATTAGCGTGGTCTCCCCCCCCCTCCCCTCCAAACTAGATAATTACAACGTCTGCATTCGTTCTAAGTTCCTATTCCCTCCGATCCTTATGAACGCGACTGTCAAGAACCACGTCCTTAAACTTCAAATGGTTCAGAATAAGGTAGTTCTAATTAGAACGAACACTAGGTGGAGAGATGGGAGGAGAAAAAGCGAGCTCCATGACCAGCTTGGGTTAACTCCCATAAATGTCGAGCTGCTAAATTGAACAAGAAGGATCTGGGAGGCTATACGCAGGCGCCTCCCACCCGAGTTCGTACTTGAGCACATGGATAGGGCTGGCATGAGACCATCGATAAAATTCACAAGCAGCTGAATGCTCATAGACAAAGACACAGTCGAACTTATCACGTGAAAATACACTTACCCATGAACAACTCTCCCAATAAATACCTAACTTGACATAGATAAAAAACAAGAAAACTACAAACAACAACAACATTATACGCAAAATCTGGTGCCCATACACAGATAATTTTGCCTAGAAGCAACGAGGACTAAACTCCCCTACTGCAATAAAAGCTTGAATGCTCTTCTGCATTACCCACCCCCCCAAAAAAAAAACAACCGGCAAAAGCTAAAGAAAGCAAGAGATACCACTTCACCAAGGAACTGCTCTTTCAATCTAATTTCACATTCTTTTCCCCTTTATTTACCCACTTTCTCTCTACCTCACAAACTCCTACTACTATATATTTCCTCACTCTATATATCTAATATCCAATGCCCAGGTTCCTTTTCATGTTTTTTTTTATTTGGTTTCCTTATCTTTCTTTTCTTAAACTTCCTTCCTTTTTGGGCTGTTAATCGCCCTCGTCATGGGTAGTCAACCGTAGTTAATACATTTTTCGTTGCCTCAGTACAATTCGTGTATGTTTGTCACTCTTTCTAGCTTTGTGAACACATTACTTTCTTCTTTGGCAGTTTTTCAAGGTGCATCCAGGGCTTAGCATTGGAATGACTGCTGAATATTCGCGAATTATTTCTTCTCGATGTTGTCATGTCAGAGGAATTGCAAATTACTTTAAAAAAAACATGAGTGTGGTTTCCAAATTTTATTACCTCGGCAATTTGTAGATAGCTATTCTGTGCTTCAAGTTCATGCTTAAGTTGAAACTTAGTGTTTGAACCAACCCATAAGTCGAGTCTAAGGCAAAGGACAAATTCCTCCTCATTGTGGTAGATAGCTACGTATCTTATCTGTGAGTCAATTAGTTTTGACCAAGGCGACCTTGTTTCTGGCTTAAACGGTCCATATAATAACGCTCCTTTCTGCTTTTGTTCATCCTTTTTCCGTCTTTATGGTGGTCTTTTGCATTTAGAGTCCATGTTGTTCTGATTAGTGGAGAGAGACCCGCTTTGCCTGCTCTGAATAAAAGGACAAAATCTAGGGTACTAAACCCCATTATATGTAAGTGCATACTTATTGCTTCCTTAGGTGCATGCCTATCAACACACTCCGCGAGTCTCATACATTAATTGGCCTAATAAATTGGACGCTTGTGCAAGGTTTCCGGATCCTGTCCTTAAGGGACCAATTCTTCTTGCTAACTATCAGAGCTTTCTTCCATGGTTTACTATACCGTACTGCCAATGAGTTCTGGTCGCAGTAAGGGTCACGTTTTATTGCGAAGATAATAAAAATAATTTAAGTAAAAGTGTGGGCACTCCCTTTTTGGAGGATATCCTTGCACTTAGAAACAGGGTGTCTCTCCAGTCAGGCTAAAAGGGCATTTATTTTCTGAATAGCGGCTTAGATCAAAGTGCTTTTATGTGGAAATCACGTTTTTCCCGACTCTTTTAAATGACTTTGTCTCCTTTACTAATTCCTTCGAAAACATCCTGAGTTAACCGATTAAGTCCCTCCACTCAATAAAAAATAGGTGAATAAATGAAGTCTCAACAAGCAATTAAGATTTTCAAGAATCAGAGACGACTTGAACATCCATGAAGTAATTATACTCTGTACAACAATGCTCCCCCCCCCCGGAAATGAGAATAACCTTTTCCAGGGGTATTTTTTGCGTGAATCACGAATATAACATCTGTCTTCTTTTGGTACCCTCCAGTTTCTCGTAAATTACCATCTTACACTAATGGTTCTGTAGGGATTGAATGCATACCGGATTGGTCCGAAACTGAAACTGACAACTCTAAAAGTTATAAACGGATTTTGATATAATTTTAATAGGGTGTTCCTAAGGTATTTGTCAACCTGACCTATGAAATTTATGAAAGTCTACTCGATATTTGTTTGGTTATATGGGTCCAAATCCGTGGTAACTCTTACATAACCCTTGATAATTTTGTAACTTATTATAAATGTTTCCTATTTTTACTTTTTATTTAATATTTGTTGTTGTTACTATTTATATTATTTTTCACATACTGCAGTGTCTTTTCTTTACAGGAAACAGAGCTAAAATACCTACAGAATGCAAAAATTTCGCAGACAGTTTCTGTTATTTATGTGGATCAGTTACATTAAGACAATGCAAGAGACAGTTGACTCAACATGTGAAGAAACTTTATGAGCTGTAATTTGGATGTAAAGTGGGTAACCAGGACAAACGCTGGACACATCACATATGTTGTGTCAGGTGTACAAGTTCCCTTTCTGCCTCGGTGAAAGGCAAAGGGCCTGGCCACATGATTGGCGTACCAATGGTCTGGGCTGAGCCAAAGGACCATTCAACGGATTACTACTTCTGCTTAACAGAAATTAAAGGTTGGTATTCAACGTGTTTTTTTTTCCTGGTCTTTAATATACCAGGTGTCCAAAAATTGAGTGCGTATTTTGATGAAATTGAAAACCTTTATAAAAAATTCTTATTGAATTATGTTCATGTTCAAATTGTGCTCTGCACAAAATTGTAGTGTTCCATTTACAGGGTGACCCAAATTTTTTTAAGGGGTTTTGACTGATTATAAAACAAACCTTGTAGCAACGGCATCACAAAAAAAATCACTTTTAAGTACTTTGCTTGACTAATGCTCGAGCTATTAACTGGGTTTGTCATTAAAAAAGTAATGGGACTCTCGTTTGAGGTCCCCCTTCCAATGGGGGCCCAGGTAACTTTTAGCGCAAAGTTATCGACGATTTTTAACATTTTTAAGATCCCGTCTAGCGACTGCCTACTAGGGAAAATTTCGCCGTAATCACGCCAAAGCCTACTAGTAGGCTAGATTAAAAAGGAAATAACGTGTAAATAACAAATAACAAATATAAAATTAAGAGAAAGACTAAGCACCGTCTAAAAAAGCAAACAAAAAAACAACAATAAAAAAGAAGAAAAAGCAGAAGGGAAACAAGATGAAAGCACGCTTCAGCGGCGGGGGTAGGCCCCCCCCCCGGTGCAGGAGCATGTGACAAACAAAAAAGAGTCAAATAAAGTGGAGAGTCGTATAGTTCACAATTCTGTGTGCACGAATCCGTCCCGAGTACAAGGGGCAAGCGGCAGTGACCCAGCTCGTTCCGGTACCGGGACAGGTAACGTGCGCGAAGATAACTCAGACTCGATCATGCAACAAAAATGTGCTGAACAGTCTGGGGAACAACGAAGTCGTCGCAATAAGGCACAGGCGAGCGCTCCATCAAATGGCGGTGCGTCCCGCGAGTGTGTCCAATTCGGAGAGGACAGAAAACAGCCTGAAGCCGTCGCGGCATTGGGGGGTAGGTCCATGGTAGCAGTCGTGGCGCAATGGCAAGTAACCTTAAGTTT
Organism: Ceratothoa steindachneri; assembly: GCA_963969495.1. Lineage (NCBI taxonomy): Eukaryota > Metazoa > Arthropoda > Malacostraca > Isopoda > Cymothoidae > Ceratothoa > Ceratothoa steindachneri. Next base: position 2,976,113 of record OZ018333.1, on the reverse strand, counting down.
CCCTCTATCGTCTTCTATCTTCTTCACCAAATTTCCGGAGGGCAGCCCGTATTCCAGCGATGCAATCGGTGTGAGGAAGAGCGAAACGCTGGTCTGGTAGCCCAGACCTCGCGGACTCTTTGGCGCCCTCATTCCTCGAAATTCATAAATGTCCAGGAACCCAGCAGAAGATTATCTCGATATCAGCCAGGCTTGCCAAAAACCGTAGCGTTACGGATATAGTGAACCAGATGATGCGGGGATTCCAATGCCCTGAGAGCACTCATGGCGCTTTGTGAGTCCCTATAAATAACAATCCGGTCTCCGAACCGGGCACGTCACGTTATCTCCCGTAACGAGCGTTGTGTTGCAACGAGCTCGGCCGTGAAGACAGACGGAGAGCCTGGCAGAGCCCCGCTGACTTTAAACAGAGGGGACACGGCGTGGAAAACGACCCCTCTTGAGAGCTGGAGCCATCCGCATACACTGGCACGGTTCCAAGGTGACACGAAGTATGCTCCAAAAAGGCCGAACGCGATACTCCAGGCGCTGTAAAAGTTTTGGGAGCAGAGGCGAGCTATCAAAGGAGTTGCCTAGCCCTAAATCCAAATAGCTTAGGGTATAACTGGCGTCTTTCGGCGGAATATGCACCGTCGAGATCAGCTTCTGTTGCAGTGAGAGCTGTCGTCCACGTAGAGCGTAGCGAGAACATCTTCCGGCCGTACCAAGGTGATGCTGTTGATGCTCAGGGCAAAGAGTGTGACACTGAGGACACTTTCCCGCGGGACACCCTCTTCCTGCTCCATTGGGTCGGAGAGGGCTCCCCCACATTCACGCGGAATCGGCGATCTCGCAAAAATTCAGATATAAAGATTGGGAGACGTCTCCTCACCCCCGTCTCGTGGAGAGTCTCCAGAGATACCGTATCGCCATGCGGTATCATAGGCCTTCTCCAGATCGAAAAACACCGTGGCATAGTGCTGTCTACAAAGGAAAGCCTCACAGACGGCGTTTTATAGCTCGAGCAGAGGCTCCGACGTGGAGTGGAACTTGCGGAAGCCACAATATGCAGAAGACAGATGTCTTCTGTTGTCCAGAAAGAAGGCCAATCTAACATTTACCAATTTCTCCATCAACTTGCACACGCATGCGGTTCGAGAGATTGGGCAGAAACTGGCCGGCGTAAAGGTGATCTCTCCCGGTTTTCGAAGTGCGAGCACAGGAGCGATTTGCCAGGAGTCTGATAGGATACCCTCTACCCATATCCTGTTGAACAAATCTAACAGAAAGGCCATGCCTCGATCAGCCGGGTGTCAAAGAATGGCGCACGGGATAGTGTCCGGACGACGGGCGGTGTCTGCGCACCATGCGAGAGCGAAACACAACTCACTCAGAGTAAACCTGTCATTTAAGGGTTCTCCGACTCTGGAGGTAAAGTCCAGTCGGTGGCCTTCCGCGATATCACGACGCGCATTGAATGCTGGCGGAGTAGCATCCCAGCGAGAGAATGCGGTTGTGAAGGATACGGCCATGGACGCATGGCCTGAGATTGCGGTCCCATTGTCCTGGAGAACGGGAGGGCAGCCCTGCGAGAACTTGCTTCGAAACCTTTGGACTCATCTCCACGCCTCTGCGAGAGGGGTCTTCCCGTTAAGTGAGTACACATATGCCCGCCAAGAAGAGATGCGGCAGTTTTTCGAAACACACCGGAACCTAGCCCTAGCCCGACGAAATTCACCGATAGTGAGGTAATCGGGCAGCGCTTATAGCGCATGTATGCATAACGCTTCTGTTTGAGGGCCACCCCACACCCTGCCCACCACCATGGGAGCGGTCGAGGTGCAAAACGGCCAGACGTTCTAGGAATAATAGTTAGGCTCACGGCAATGAGGTTGCTGGAAAATCCCTCAACGGCCTCATCTACCGATCTAAACTACTCTACTGAGACTGATAAATCAGTCATTTCCTGAAATGCGGACCACCTCAACCGTGCCAAGCACCACCTGGGCGGCCAAGAAAATGATATTTGAATGGGAAAGTGATCACTACCATGGAGGGCATCGACTACTCCCTACCTAAAACAGGTTCTGCATCCAGAGAACACAAAAATAGATCAAGACAGGAAAATGAAGTGGTTCTCGGGCAGTGATTCGTAAACTCATCCACATTCAGGATACCTATCACCAGCCCCTTTATCAGGTCGGCAATGACCTGACCCCTGGGATTGATCGAGTAATCTCCCCGAACGGGGTGTCTGCCGTTCAAGTCCCAGAGTAAGACAATGTTCCTCGGCAACCGTGCCACGACCCGGAGGAAGGCCCCGCGTCGAAGTGTGCTGACGATGGAATGTACGCAGAAATAACAGTATACCTCCTACCCATGTGCAGCTGCACAGATACTGCCTGAAATGAGGTGTCTAAAGCTAAGAGATGAACAGAGGCATCATGTTGGGTGAAAATAGCGCATCTTCCTGCCCTGCCCTCATCCCGTGGTGGTGGGGTCGCAAAACCCATATACCCCGGGAGGGTTGGCAATGGGCACACGCCACACATGGTCTCCTGCACAAAGATAGCTAAGGGGTAAACAGGAGGAGACGAGCTTCCGCAGCTCCCCCCCTTCCGTTTGCCCGGAGTCCGCGACAATTCTATTAAAGGAATATGTCCTGCAGGCCTAGCTCGGAGGAGATGCGGGGGCCCTCTTCTAAGAGAAGACCCTCACGGGAATGGCCGTACGCTTCCCGCATGCAGAAATCCGGGCGCTATTGGCCAGACAATGCGCTGAAGGAGTTGTCGCCTTCGAAGACTTATTAGGTGATGTTGGGCTTGCCATAAGTCTTTTCCTCCCTCTGCGGGGGTCCTTCCTTTGCAGGATCCACCGTCTTCGAGTCACCGAGCCTAGCAATCGGTGTAAGCGTAGGAGCCGAAACTCCTTTAGTTCTCTCCTCCTTTCAGGAGGCAGCTTTAGAAACCCCGGAAGATTGCCTTACAACCAACTTCAAGGGTGTTGCATCCTTTGAGTTTAACGACTCGGTGGAGGCGCGCGGCCGTTTTGCTTTACGGGGAACAGTCACGCTGGGAGAAGAAGAGGGAGCCCTGGATTTAACCGGGGCTAGGTCTGAAACCTTTTTACCACGAGCTCTACCAGGGGAGAGCACGGGGTGGGTAGAACCTGCAAAAGGGTTTCGAATGAGCGCGGAAACGACCGTGCTCCTAGGCCTAAGTGTGCCAAAAGCAGAGGGTGCCTTTCTTAACGTTGAGTCATAAGACGTCCCAAGCATCACCGAGCGCGCCAGGACCGAGTCCTTAGCCTCTCGATATTAGAGACGATCCTGGGCCAGAACGTCTAGGATTTCCTGCTCAAAGAGATTCGCACCACATTGCTTGGAAGAAGTGGAGTGCGTCTCTCTGCAATTGACACACCCCGCCACACACGATTTATACTTATCTGTGTGGCCTTGGAGCAACTTTCACAGACTTCAGGTAACCCCGACTTTGCGCGTCTACAGGAGCAATTCGTATGGCCGAAGCGGTGATAGTAATCGCACCGCCGCGGCAGTGACACGAATGCCTTCACGCGGTAGTGGTAACAACCGGCACCCATCGAGTCAGGGAGCTTGTCACTGTCAAACGTGAAAAAGAGTGTAGGGGTGAATCTCGAGGCCACTTCCTGTTTTCTCATAACACGTTCGACCTTGACCGCTCCATGGTCGGCCAGCTCTAAGGTGATGTCACCTATGGAGTCGTCCACGAGTTCCCTCGTATAAACTACTCCTTTCACGAAGTTCATGGTAGACTGCGGCGTCACACTCACCGGCGTGCCATCAAGTGTCCGAACGGCACTAAACATGGCCAAGTGCAAGGGATTCGAAGCATTAGCCAGAAGGCTCCCGTCCGAGAAACGGGTCACTTTCGGCTCTTTACCAATCACCCTAGCTAGAGCTCTCCTATTATGCATCATGTTTCTCTTAGTCAACATGCTGTCATCAGTGGAGCAAATAATAATGAAGCGTTTGAAGACAGCAGGCTCGAAAACGCCAGGTAATCTCTGAATTAGGGGCCCGACGTAATCGAGATCCGCTCTGCGCACCTTTGGTCTTTGTCAGGGACTCCCCACCCGGGGGGAAGGAAGGGGTAGCGCCGGGGCCGGACGTGCCGTTCTTAGCTTGGTCGCATACCGAAACGGCAGCGGCTTCGTAGCCTCTGCGGAGGGAGTAGAGCACCGAGTTTTTTTCTGTTTCTTTTCTTTTTAGGAGAGCAGAGCGGGGAATGAACCCGCTTCTCCACTCCGCCGGCAGGAAAACCTAGGCTAGATAAGCCAGCATCAGCAAGATCATTCTCTCAAATGCAGAAGGTCTTGGCTGTCACATGGCCACCAGCCGAGGGAGGAGATCCTCCCTCCTCACAAGACCTCACAGGTTCCCTTCGAGGTATCTTTCGTCCTATCCTGGACCAGCGAACTGGCATCCGTCGGGGAAGAAAGCGGGGGGGGGGTGGCACTTACAGTGAACCCCTGTAAGCTCGACATGTGTGCCAGCAAGAATTTGGAGGGCAAGGGCCGTCAGGCCTTGACATTCCTCGCCCCCTAAGGTGGTTGGCACTATCGAGTCGCTACCACCGGGAGCGGTTAATTATGAGCCACTGGCGTACTTTCTTGGCAGTTCCCCGAGAAAGTAAAAGGACTGCCACTGTAAACTTACTTAATGTTGCCATCGTTACCGATGACGACATCACTCCATACATGGTTGATTTTGATGATTATCGTCTTAGATGAGATCGTTGATGGCTGCGGAGTCCGCCAAAGTTGGCACAGCCTCTTCCACAGACATCGCAGATATGGGGTCCTTGTATTTGTTGATATCGTCTTGCACGGTGGGCTATGGCAGCATTGTTGTAATTTATGCTGAAGTAGTTGGCCCTGTCGTGTACCAGAGCGCGGCAGGAGCTTCTATTGGTGGCATCGATCTCGAGGGTTCCTGGGTTCATGTTGAAGTGTTTGAGGGAGGATTTTAGGTGATCCTTAAGCCTCTTTTTTGTCCTCCCACAGAAAGTTCTGAGTATAGAATGATCCACGGTAATCGATGTTCAGGCTGGCGGATGATGTGGCCAGTGTAGCGAAGTTGTTTTAGTCTGACAATATCTTCCAGTGAGGATGTATGCATGCGTTCTTTAGTGTTGACATGCAGCACCTTGTCCCACCAATGATTTCCCATGATGCGTCTCAGGCAGTTTATATGAAGGCTCTATAGCTTCTTAAGCAGATGTTTATATGATGCCCAAGATTCGCAACAATAGAGCAAGATGGAGAGGCAGGTAGCTAGATATACTGAACGCTTGGTAGCCAGGGTCAGGTTGTGGTTATTGAAGACCCGTCTTGAAAGTTTTTTAAAAGTGGCTGAGGCAAGGGCAATTTGTCTGGTGATTTCGTCATCCAGGGAGCAGTCAGTTGACAGGATGGATCCAAGGTATGTGAAGTGTTGGACTTCCTTCAATTGGTCCTCTCCTATAGTGATCTGTTGGTTGGCTATCTGTCCTGCACCTTGGCCTGTGCGTTCGAATAATACTTCTGTTTTTTTTCAGTGTTAACCGTTAGTCCCATTCTTGTATATGCTTCACATACACAATTAAGGATGGTCTGGAGCCCCTTTTTTTCTGTATGGCTGACAAATCCAGCATCATCAGCATATTGAAGCTTCATGATTGATTTGGTGTTAATTAGTGTTTTTGCACGAAGGCGGGCGGGGTTAAAGAAATTTCCATATAACCTGTAGTTTAAAGTGACTCCCACTTCGTCTTCAATGATGTTATTGTAGACTAGTTGGGTGACAGCCGCTATGAACAGGCTGGATATTACAGGGGCAAGAATGCAACCCTGTTTAACCCCAACACTCACTTTAAAAGGAGCAGATTTTTTACTCCCTGCTACAACAACAGCGTTCATCCCGCTGTGTAGTGCAGCAAGTACTTTAATATAATTGGGTATGCAGCTAAACTTTGCAAGTAATTGCCATAGTAGTGTGCAGTTTACAGTATTCAAAGCTTTCGTCAGGTCCACTAAAGCAATATACAGGTTTTGGTGTTGCTCCCTGCATTTTTCTTTCAATTATCGTGCAACGAAAACCATATCTATGGTTGACCTTTCTTTTCGAAAACCACACTGTGATTCCGGCAGGATCATTTATGCAACGTGGGTACGTAGTCGTGTTAACATGATGCGGGCTAGAGTTTTCCCAGCATTGGAGAGGAGTGTGGTGCCACGGCTATTGTTACATACAGTTTTGTCTCCTCCTTTCATATGGATGGTAACAATTTTGCCATCTTTAAAGTCTTGTGGTTCGCTGAAAATTTCCCAGCAGACTTTGAAGAGTTTGTATAGATGATTAGTGATGCTGTGGCCACCATACTTAAGTAGTTCAGCAGGAATATCGTCTGGTTCTGCACAGCTTTGTGGTTCTTGAGACTTGCAGTTGCTTTTTGGACTTCTGCAAGTGTTGGAGTTGAGTCAAGTTCTATAATTTCTGAGAGCTGAGGGATCTCATTTAGGATGGACAGGTCCACTGGGTTTTCTCGATTTAGCAGCTCCTTAAAATGTTCAGCCCATTGATCTAATATCTTGTCGTGTTCAGTTATGAGGGTATTCCTGTAAGCGGTACGCACGGGGGTGAGTGTGGTGGTAGCTGGGGTCGTAGGAATAAAAGTTGTGGAGATCGCCATTGTCCATTTGTGTTTGTATTTCAGAAGATAGTTTATCCCAATAAGAGTTTCCCATCTCCCTAGAGGCATTCTGGACATTGGTGCGCAGTGAAAAGAAGTGGTTCTTGTTTCTTGGTGATGGGTTTCGTAAGTACTGTTCATGGGCAGCATTCTTATTCTTGATGAGAGTGTGAATGGCTGTTGTATTTTCATCAAACCATCACGATTCTTACGTCTGGTTGTACCTAAAATTCCTAGTACAGTGTCATAGATAGTGGTGTAGGAGCTGTTCCATATTGTGCTGAGAGAATCTGTTGGTGCATTTGCGTCTAAGTGTGTTGCAACATCTGGTAGATGAACGAAGGATGAATGGAAGGCTGTTTTGATTTCAGGGTCGTTGAGTACTGTGAGATTTAATCTAGGTTTTGGGGCAATTTTCCTGACTGGTGGTCTTATTCTTATATTGTGCTTAGCCCCCACCAATCAGTGATCAGTGGGGGCTTTAGCTCCTCTCATTACACGCGTGATTTCAACTTCACTCAGGTCTCGCCTCCGAACTATAATGCAATCCAATAGATGCCAGTGGTGAGACCTGGGGTGCATCTATGTGGTTTTATTTTTAGTTGGGAGCTGGAGCATGGGGCTGGTAATTGATAAGGAATGTTCTGAGTAAGGACTGAGGAGTCTGAGACCATTTGCATTGCATTGCCCCACTCTGTGACGACCAAGAACACTTTCCCAAAGATGGTTCTTGTTTCCTACTCTGGCGTTCATTTCTCCGAGAAGGAGAATCTTGTCACTGTCAGGTATACGTTGTAAGGTATCCTGAAGGCAGGAGTAGAAGTTGTCTTTTGTTTGATCGTCTGAGGGGAGTGTTGGCCCATAGACGCTAACTGGGTGGCGAACTGTGACTTATCTAAAGGGATGCACCATACTGAGATTGATTCTTTCACTCACTCCTGTGGGCGTAGTTGGTAGTGAGTTCAGGAGAGAGGAGCGGACCGTAAAGCCGACTCCATGTAGTCGTGGTTGGTCAGAAGGCAGTCCTTTCCAAAAGAAGGTATAGCCTTCTCCTGCCTCCGCAAGTAAGCCGGCTTTTGCACGTCTAGTCTCACTTATGGTAGCGATGTCTACATCATAGCGTTTTAGTTCTGCTGCTATGAACGCAGTTCTTTTTTTTTGGTAGGTTTGGGGTGGTGTCTTGCCAGGTTCTGACATTCCAAGTAGCGACGGTCAGGTATCTCTTCTCTTTTGTTGATTCGACCGCAATCATGGGATGCCCTGGGATGCTGCGGTAGTCTGCCACAGGCTTGGAAATGGAGAGGCAATGTATAGGTCGCCTTTTATTGACCCTTCTTCGATAGAGGTGGGCATTGCTGTCCCTAAAACAGGGCTGCCCAGTCGCTCAAAAAGACACCAAAATAGGGCTGCGCTCCAATACTTCAGCCCCTCCAACGATCTTGTGTTCTGAGCCACCTGTCGTGCGGCCTGCAAACTAGAGGCTTTCAGCCGGTCCAAGCCTGCCCCCGTCACTGACAAGGCCATCGCCGCAGGTCTTTCGGGTTTATACCTAAATTATATGAATAGGGTATTGCAAGAATGTGTGGATGAATGAGCAATGCATGGAATGATAACTTGCACGATGATATTTAAGGTGGAGTCCAGTGGTAAGGAAATTATCCAGGAGATAAATGGGTGACTGAAAGGCCCCTGCAACCGTAGGCATAGGAGAGGAGTAAGCCTCATCTTCAGGGGGTCCGTTGCTGGTGAAGGGGGAGATTTTTTTTCTTATTCATGGGCATGGTGACACTGGTATTTTCTCGGGACGCAAATGCTACTCAACACACGCAATAGCCCGGTCTGCGAGGGGTGAATACGGGTCCGGTAGAACCAGCTGCCGCCATTTGAGGCTACTCCTTTTGCCTAGTGGTCTGGCAGCCCATCGCCATGGCGGCTCTACCTTAGGCTCAGCGTAAAATCGATAGATATTGGAAGGAGAAAGAAAGTGAATGTGAGGAAGATGTGGGTGAGGATGAAGCTGGTTGTTAAAAACCCACCACATGAAACTGGAGCGAAGGGGTGAAGGGGGCGTTGCTCCATCTACCCTTAGCACCGATCCGGGTCGGTTGGGTGAGAGGAAGCTGGTTGGTGTCTACCCTGTGAAATTAGAGGCTGACCAGAGAAAGTTGTGGGAGAGGTTGTATGTAAAGTGAGGAAGCAGGGTAAGAAGACAAGGTGTCAGAAAGAAGGAGAGGAGGCTAAGTTGGGGCCGGACGGGGCGCCGAGTCGCGTCAGCATGGTGGCCAGGAAAGCAACTTTCCGTGCTTCTTACTGGAAAGTCATCAACGAACAGGGTCACCGATGCACCCTATGGGAGAGAGGAAATCATATCATTGATCGCAATTAAGAAACACAAAACGCTGCCCTGAGGAATTCCCTCCTCTTGGGAATGCAGGTCAAAGTAGGTGTCTCCAACACACACCATAAAGGATCGAGATGCTAAGAAACTTGAAATAAAAGACGGTAAAAACATCTCATACCCCAAACGTATAACTGGCTTAAGACGCCGTATCTCCATGTTGTATCGGAGGGTTTCTCAATGGCGAAAAATATGGCCAAGGCTCAGTGCTTTAACGAGAAAGCTTTCCGGACCGATCCCTCGAAACGTACTAAGAGGTCAATGGTACCATGACCCTTGCGAAAACTGCACTGGAATGGGGACGGTAAGTGATTGGTTTCTACTCGAGCAACTTGCCTAGACAGCTGGTAAGAGCTATAGGGCGGTAGTAGTCTGCGTCTAACCCGTCCCTGCCCGATTTGACAAAGGGACGGACAATCCCGTCGCGCCATAATGATGCGTAAAAACCCTTCACCCATATAAGGTTACACAAGTCAAGTAAGAAAATGAAAGAGTGTGGATGGAGGGGCTGAATCATATCAAAATGGAGCCCGTCAAGGCCAGGAGAAGTGGATCTACAAAGGAACAATGCACTACGCAACTCGTGGATGATGAATAGAACATTAGATGAAAAGTTAGATTTGGTTGTAAAATTGAGAGGACGAGACTCTTCGTTTGATTTATAGGCTAGAAAAGCCATATTGTAAAGACTGACACTGCTGACGGCAGGGAAGTGGTCGGCCAAGACATTGCTAACCACCAGGCTGTCATTCACTAAAGATCCCTGTAAGTTAAATGTGGGTATATTATGGCCGGCATAACAACCCCGGATCTTGTTAATCCTCTTCCAGATCTTTGCGGTAGGGATCAGACAGGAAATTGATGAGACGTAGCGGCGCCATGAAGTTCTACGAGCCTGAGGAAGGGTTCTTTGGCGAGCTCGGTGTCGGTCAACCCTATTGCACAAGGTTGGGTTCCGCCGGAATCGGGCATGAGCTAACTTGTAGTTTTTGACGGCTGTCACACACTCCGAGATCCACCAGGGCACGATTGAGCGACCCGTTACTGGTCGACTCCGTGGAATGGTCTGTGTGGCCACGTTGTAGATAATTGATGTGAAGTACGCTACTGACGCGTCGACACCATGCAAGGTACCCAATGAGCATTTGTGAAGGACGCCACTCGGAAGCCTTCCCACTCGGCATGGCTTAAGTCCCACTTGAGATGCATGGTTGTACGAGGGCTAGAATGAACTGCCAACAAGACAATAGGAAAGTGGTCACTCCCATGGAGGTCATCAAGGGTTGACCATCGAAAATCAGTGAGGAAATCCGAGGAACAGAGAGACGGGTCAACACAGCTAAAAGAGTCCGTCTGGACATGATAAGAGATAAAATCACCAGTGTGTAAAACACGAAGAAAGTCAGATAATAAAAGAGACTCTAAAACACTGCCTTTGGCATTCCGAGTGACGTCACCCCAATATGGGTGACAGGCATTCAAATTTCGGAGTAATAAAAACGGAGAGGGCAACTGATCTACAAGTTCTAAAAGGTCGGGTCTTGACAATGGTAAAGAAGGAGGGAAGTAAATGGAGCAAAGAGTAAATAGCCTTGTAAGAAAACCCTCACGGCAACAGCTTGGAAGGTAGTGTTAAGAGGGGAGGATGATCCATGGTGGGATGACGAAATAATCCCCCCCCCCATGAGAAGAGTCGTGGTAATAGAGTTGAAAATACGAAACTCGTTTACACCCACTTGGGAAGAACGCCTTGACAATTCCATTGTAAAATGGAGGATATTATGTGGGACGGTTAGATACCACAGTATATATCTTTTTCTCCTTTGTGGCTGATGTTATGTTTGAAGTGCGTCTGAAATAGCTTCGGGGACGACGAACATATTTTGAAAAGCCTGCTATTGCAAGGGAGGAGATCCTGGAAGGAGCAGTGACGGGATATGTCAAATGGTTTCGAGGAACTGGCCGAGGCCCTTGCCTGTAATTGACGCGCACAGCCAGGCATAAACGGAAGATCGAGAAGAGATTTTCGCACGGTAGATCAACATTGATGGACCAGCCGCGCGTTCGATGTATGATGAGTTGATCTAATAACAGCGACTCATGATGTTGGAGTATCAACTGCTCCCATCGAATCATGAGTAGAAGGGTGAGTGGAACGAACAGGCGATCTGAGCGCGGTGTGTGGAGCAGCTGGGTGTATATCTGCCATCGTTTGGATCAGGATGGGGTCTAAGTCCTGTGAAGGGTGGACGGACTTAAGGGCATAGAATATTCAGCAATAGGGAAAGAGTGCATTGAAGATTCTCGGGGTTCGGCCGAGTCATCTCCAGAGGCTGCCCGTTTATTGGTGGTTGATGACCCAGGTGAGGAATCCTTCCTTTTACCACTGGGCTTTGGGTCTCAGGGCCGGGTGGATGAACCTTCACTGGTCGATGTTGAGGATTATTTCAGATAGCGTCTGATGTCTTCAAGTGTCTCTCCCAGCTAGAGCTGCTGGAGAGAGTGGGACTACATTGGTTATCCCGGTGTGAGATAGATGCTTCGACTGTATATCGTGAATGCTTCTGACACTGATGGTAGATGGAAGATGAGATGCTTCAGGCGTGTCGGAACTCGAACGTGATGGTCGGTTTCGTCCAGCGTCACGCAAAGAGTCTGAGAAGAGACGACCAAAAGATGAAGTTTGGGCTCGCACACGTTGGTGAGCCTCTCTCACCTCCAAACGCAGAGTCACTCAAAACAAGGACCTCCTTTTCATATAAGAATATTGGGCAGATTTTTGACGCAGCACTGTGGCACAGCACGGTGTTTTGGTGCATTCAGAGCCATGGTTATCGGAACTACAGTTCATGCCGGAGCGGGAGTGTCGACAGAAACGCCCATGTCCAAATTGATTACAATTGAAGCAACGTCTGGGCAGTTGGATGTAGGGACTTACCGGGACACGAAGGTACCCAGCTTTAATATACTGTGGCAGTTCTTGACGTTCGAACTTTAAAATTAGTGTGGCAGTTGGGACTCTAGTAGAGCCTACAGTTTTAGTCACCCTGTGTACATGTGTGAAACGTTGGGTACTAAGCTTGCTCTGAAGACGGATGAGGTCTAAAACCCTTAATTCCTTTAAACGGACACCTTTGACAAAAATAGGAGGTGGATGGGGCGAAACAGTGACTGGAACTTCGGCTATAGAAGACAGATTTCTCACAATATTGTGATGAGAGAGAGAAGACCTCGACTACGATATCAACACTACCTCTTGACCACATCTGGTTTATGGCTAGCCCTTGCTAATAGAAATAACTTCATATTCTCCCTCGGGACTCCCCACCATGGAGGCCTACAAGGGCCAGGCACTACTGCAATCACCTACGTCCGGTATGTCCTCTTGGAGAATGGATATGGATCCACCACAGCATCTTTATAGACCGAAGAGGCTGCCCGAGTTCTCCTACGCGCGGAGAAAAGGGGTCAATGACGAGTTTCTCCTTGGGCATCGGCAGACCAAGGCGGTGGAGATGCCCAACCTCCTCCGATCTTCATGAAGGAACAATTCAGAATCAAACAGAGAAAACCAGCAGAGGTAAGGTAACCGTCAAGACCACTAGACAGGAGAAAGAAGAGGGAGGAATAAAGGGCAGTAAAAGCAAGTAATAGGGGTATGTTAAAAGTCTAGTTGGCAGCACCTAAGGGGCCCAAGGGCTGACCCCTCTTGCCACAAGGCCAGAGCCTCTCTGGGACCAACCACTGAAGAAAGAAAAGGTCCCAGAGAGTGAAGGGGGGGGGGGAGGGATAAAGGGCATTAAAAGAAAGTAATAGATGGAGGAAGAGGGGTGTATTAAAAGTCTGGTCTCTCCCCACCAGAAGGCCAGAGCCTCTCTGGGACCAACCCCAGATGAAAGGTCTCAGAGAGGGAGGGGAAAAGGACAGGACAAAGAGGAAGGAGATAGATGGGAAAGGAGACCAAGAATAACATAACAATGAAACCCTAAATAAAGGTGGAGGGAGTTATAGTAAAACTCCACTTCGCAGTCCTCTCTTATGAACGGGCGGAGCCCCCACTCCCACGACAAGGGAGGAGCACTATCGCGGTGAGTCTCTGAACGAAGGGTAGCTGCTCTTGATAACACTAAATATACTGCCCCTCACCTACCACCCCATATATGCCATATTAAGCAAAAGGCTAGCAATAATTTTGTCTATAATATAATACAGTCATGATAGATAATCTAGATGAGGAACTTTGTCTTTCTTAAAGCCTAATCTGAATGAGTTTCGTAAAATGATATGGCATGGGGCGAATTGCCTTTTTCCGATCAAGACGATGATAAGAAAAGAAAATTATGCTATAATTTTTGAAAGGATCCCGTGGAGTTTACCCCTCGTCAGGTTTGTTGTTTGAGAAGGGAGTTTAGTAAGGTATGTTTTTTCTTCTCTTTGTACGTGGGGCACGAAGACTACCCATATCCTCTTCCGGCTAGTGTCGCAAATGACGGCTAAATCCAGATGGTGGCTGCGCACAATAATTTTGCTCATGCGAGCCATATACGTCATGGCGGTAATGGGCAAAAATGCCGCGTGCACTACCATTCCTGCTGGTAGTGGCGATGATGCACATCAGCACTATCTTTTGGAAAGAGATAGCTGGTTCTGCCTGTGTTGGTTGGGGGGTGCCTGAGCCAGAGCGGCGCTCTTGGCTGTCTTTGCTTTTCCAACCAGTAAATATCCTAGGGCGGCCTGCCAATTTTCAAACGATGGTTGGGTCAGGGGTCGACGGGCTTACCCTCCTGGTTGGGCCACGCTCCGAGTAGGTGTCTCGACGGTAGACAGTGACTACGTTGCGCGACTTCGCACCTCCTTTTATACTCTACTTGATATGGGTAATAAAAAATTTCTCTCCCAGAAGTCGCAGACTCTTTGCGACTTCTGGTTCTCGTACTACGCCTGTCAATAAATCCTCTTTCCCGTGCTTATTAGATCCCGTCACAGAAGAGATAGATCCTGATTTCGATTATCTTCGTTTTCTGGTGCTGAATTCAAGTTGGACGTGTTTGATTTGAATAAGGAGTTTGAGTCCCACTGTGGTGCACCCTGCCCTATTTGGGCCGGCGGTAGTGGCGATTTAGTGGTTGAGGTATCTTCGCGAGAGCAGTGGGGTACCCTGCGGGATTTGTCCTCCCTTTCGGAGGTCCCGGTTTCGGTTGTGTCCCAATAATTCGCTCCAACGAATTATTGCAATATGATGTTTCGAGACTAAAGGATAAACTCTTCCCAGAGGGTTACGGACATTTATAGGGGTTCTAAGGCTGTTAGTCCCGCTAAGGTTCCTAAGAGTACGCTCATCGTTACCTTTGATCATCAGGGTCTGCTCCAGTTTGTTTGTGCTGGTTATCTTCGTGTCCATGTCTCCCGTTATGTTGAGCTCCCCGGACGTTGCCTTAATTGCCACCAGTTTGGCCATATGAGCAGTAATTGTAGGTAGGCTCGTCGCTGTGTGGCCTGTGCGTTGACGTATCAATGCTCCTATTGTGGAAATCATGAATGGTACGCCAATTGTGAAGGTTCCTATATCGCGGCTTCGCGTTCTTGTCCCGTATTCCTTTTTGAGAAGGAGGTCTTAGCTCTTCGGGACTCCGTCAGGCTCCGTCAGGCTCGACCACTCCGGCCGTCTCTTCTCTGATGTTCTCCAGGATGCGGGGTCCCGCCGTCCACCTTTATTTTACTACTCATATTTTAGAGGCTGCCGAGCGTTTTGTTCCGCGGAGGTGCCCTGTTGCGGGGCGCTCCACCGTCCCCTAGTGGTCGAAGGATTGCGCGTCGGCTATTTCTGCCTATCAGTTGGCGCATTCCCGTTATAGGCGAGACATGACCGTCTCAAATAGGATAGATCGGAACCGGGCTTGTGATATCCGAAAAAGGACCCTCTGTCGTGCGTCTTAGCGAAGGTACGTATCTTCAATTTCTTCGTCCAAACCACTGACTCTGGTTTGGAAGCGGGACATAAGATCCGTGGTCACTACGCTGGTCATGCCATCCCCACTCTGGACATCGGAGGCTCGTTTGTGACCGATGACCGGTTGGTCAGCGAAGCTCTGGCTGACCATTTTGCTTCGGTGAGTAGCTATCCTCGACAGTTTCTCGATCATAAGGTCACCATGGAGTCTCGCCTTTTAGATTTTACCACGTGCGCCACCTACTCTTACAATGCTCTCTTTTTCGTCTCTGAGCTGCGGGATGCTTTGTCTCACTGTGGCTCCACCTCTCCCGGTGATGATTGCATCCACTACGACTTTCTCCGTCGTCTCCATCCTCACTCAGAGTTATTTTTCGTTGACCTTTACAACCTGCTTTGGGTCAAAGGAATCTATCTGTTATCCTGCCATGTGGGAGTTCTACTCTTTCTCAAGCCCGGTAGGGATGGTTTGTACCCCAGTCACTACGCACGATTGCTCTTACGAGCTGCCTCAGTAGGTTATTCTTGAAGATGGTTCAAGTTCGCCTCACTTGGTTTTTGGAGCCCAACTCGCTCCTCTCTCCATTTCAGTGCGGTTTTCGCAGCGGTCGTTGTACTCTTGACCACCTCATTCGTTTGGAAGACTCCGTTTTACTGGCTTTCTTCCTCCAGGCATCAGGTGTTAGCGGCGTTATTCGACATTCGGAAGGCTTACGATACCACCTGGAGATATGGTGTTTTACGGCAGTTATATGATTGGGATACGAGGAGCTTTTTACCGGTTTTTATTCAAGAATTTTTATCCTTCCGTAATTTTAAGGTCCATATTAGGGACGCTTTCTGGGCTTGCGGATTCAAGAGGAGGGTGTTCCCCAAGGGTGTGTTTTGAGTGTGACATGTTTCGCTTTTGCCATTAATAGTCTGGTGTCCACTCTTCCGGAAGGGGTTTTGGCTTCCCTCTTCGTGGATGACTTGGCGTTTTGTTCATCTCCCCGCTTGTCTTCTGCTGCCCGTCGATTATAGCTGGCAATTGATGCCGTTTCAGATCGTGCTGTCTTAAAGGGTTTCCGTTTTTCAGTCACCAAAACGAAGGCCATGCATTTTTATCGGGGTCATGGTGTCCTTGGTCCCCCTCTCCTCTTCTTGGATGGCACAGTGATTGAATGTCTCCGTTTTTAAGTTGTTGGTTTTAACGCTTGATAGCAAGCTCACTTGGGTACACCATTTGCGTCGCGTAGGGTTTTATACCCCCCCACTTAGGGTGGTGATAAGCGCACCTTGTGGTCGCTTTATTCGGCACTAGTCCAATCCCGGCTTGCTTAAGGTTGCCAGGTGTATTCTTCAGCCTTGAAGATACTTAGTAGTAGAGCCTTTCGCACCTCGCCTATCCCTAGCCTCTTTGTTGAGGGTGGCGTGCTTTCCTTGCGATACCACCGGCTGCAGGTGTGCCTACGATTCCTGTTTCGTGTTCAGCAATACCCTTCATCCCCAGTCCATGGGTGCCTTTTTGCCCCGTCCTCTTTGGATTGGCAGCCATCTCGCCTCCCTGAGTGTTGGCCCTCCCATTCCCACCGTCTCCGTGTTGGAGCGTTCGCCCTCTTGAGGTCTGTACTGCTTTTGGCATTTCAAGAAAGGGTCTAATGACCCTCGTTTATTAAAGTGCCCGTTTTTGAACATGAGCGTTCTCATGCTCACCAGCGTCCCATCTATATTGACGGCTCGAAGTCGCACCTCGGTGCTGGGTCAGCGGCGGTATCCTCTACGAAGTCTCTTCGGTCCGCCCTCCCTCCTGTAGCATCCGTTTTAACCGCAGAGTTGACAGCCATTCTTTTGGCTTTAATTTTTATATCCCTCAATTCTTCAGATTTTATTGTTTTTAGGGATTCCAAGCCTGCTTTGGAGGCAGTTCGTTCTTTTACGCCCACACACCCTTTGGTTTTACGGATTCGCTCCTGGCTGGTCAGAAGTGCCTCCCGTTACAGGTGACCTTCTGTTGGGCTCCCGGGCAACGAGGCGGCTGGCCCGCTCTCGAGGTGCCGGATTCCTATTCAGTAATCAGGGCGTATGTCTTTTGTTTGTGGCAGAGAGTGAGATTTGTTACCTCTCTTCTAAGCTGTCCCTTATTAAACCTTCTGTATGTTCCTGGTCCTCTCAAGCTCTCAGCAACATCGGTCTTGGGAGGTTGCTCTTAGCCAGTTGCGAATTGGGCACACGGGAGTCACCAATGGCTATTTAGTTTCGGGTGGAGGCCGAGTTTCTCCTGCTTGTCCCTTTTGCGGTGGCGAGCTGTCTGTGGCTCACATTTTAGTAGTTTGTCCCCGCCTTGCTTCCCTACCCTTTCTGGCGTCGCCTTCGCTTTATTTTAACAGAAGATTTCCTTCGATCGTCCTCCCTCCTTACATTTTTATCACGAAGTGGTTTTATCCCTTTTATAAATTCTTTCCATTTTTGTGTTTAGGTTTATTGTTTTATCTTTTATCCTGTGCTCTCCCCTGCAGCTGGCGCATGCCATTTGTTTTTAGAATACGTGCTGTATGCCCATAATTTAAGTGTGCGTCTCTGTGTGTTGTAGTTTCTTCTAATCCTTTGCTTTTCCCCATTTTTATTGTCTCCCACGCCTCTTCTGACTTTTTTCGGGTGACCCCTTTTTAACAATGCTGCTATTAAGAATCCATTGGGATTGGGCAGCTGCTACCTTGTTTTCCTTTAAACTAAACTCCTTTGTATTTTGGGGTTATTTTTATTCCAAGTTCTTAGAACCCCTCGTAGTGTCCTCTTTCAACTCTGCGGCTTCTTTTCAAAAACCTCTTTAACAAAGACATTCCCTTGTTTTTCGCCCGCCTGCCCTCGCCCGGAGAATGCGACCAACACCAAAAAGCCCATAACATAGTTGGGCAGCATCCTTATGTTTGAGGGCCGTTTCACATTCGGGTGAATAATACGGAAGCGCTCAATAAATTCACCCACGGTGCAATAGTTCAGGCGGCGCTTCTAGCTCATTGAAACATTTTGATTCTCTTTAAGGTTTATTTATCATCAGTGTGGATGCTTAAATGTGCCACAAGATTGTCATTTCTCTGATCCTGATAAGGGCAAAGACTACATTTGAAAAGCTTCTCGCCAGTGTGAGTATATGAATGACTTTTAAGGTGACCTTTCGTAGCGGTTTGATAAGGGCAAAGGGTGCATTTGAAAGGCTTCCCGCCTGTGTGAATCGCCATATGTTTCTTAATATCTTCTTTTTTGGCAGCCTGATAGGGGCAATGGTCACATTTAAAAGGCTTCTCACCAGTGTGAGTAAGAATATGCATCTTAATTTTCCATTTCGTTGCAGCTTGATAAGGGCAGATGCTACATTTGAAAGGCTTTTCGCTAGTGTGAGTATGCATATGCACCTTAACTTGCCTTTTCGTTGCAGCCTGATAAGGGCAAATACTGCATTTGAAAGGCTTCTCACCTGTGTGAGTAAGTGCGTGACTTTTAACGTTCCTTTTGGTTGCAGCCTGATAAGAGCAAAGGTTGCATTTGAATGGCTTCTCGCCAGAGTGAATGTATGAGTGGCTTCTAAGCTGACCTTTCGTTGCGGCCTGATAAGGGCAAAGGTTGCATTTAAAAGGCTTCTTGCCAGTGTGACTATATGAATGGATTTTAAGCTGATCTTTCGTTGCGGCCTGATAAGGGCAACGGCAGCATTTGAAAGGCTTCTCGCCAGTGTGAGTATATGAATGGATTTTCAGCTGATCTTTCGTTGCGGCCTGATAAGGGCAAAGGTCGCATTTGAAAGGCTTCTCACCAGTGTGATTATATGAATGGATTTTCAGCTGACCTTTCGTTGCAGCCTGATAAGGGCAAAGGTCACATTTGAAAGGCTTCTCGCCAGTGTGATTATATGAATGGCTTTTAAGCTGATCTTTCCTTGCAGCTTGATAAGGGCAAAGGCTACATTTGAATGGCTTATCGCTAGTGTGGGTTCTTAAATGTATGCTTAAAGCTCCCCTCTGTGCAGTCTGAAAAGGACAGGAGCAGCATTTATAGATTTTCTTATTCATTATTGCATGATGAAGCCCATGTAAATTTGTTTGTGTCGACTGGGAAGGTATGGAGTTGTTTTCGAGGTATTTTCCTGGGCTTTCAGATCTTGAATATACAGCAGTAGTCCAATTTGGATCATATTTAAGGGCTCGAGGTGGCGATTGTATCATACCACTAAATTGTGGAATAACCTTGAGGTTACTGGACGAACGCAATTTCATCTCCTGAAAAAAAAACAATTAGTTATTTTATAATCTCTCGTTTACAATCTTTATGGTATACAAGAGAGCATTCCTGCAATAGGAAGAAAGGATAGGGACCTGACACATCTCATTGAGCCTACCACCTGATTATGACCTCAACAAAAAGTGATCTTATATCTTGAGGCATTCCGCATGACACCAACGAATTTCTTGGACAAAGGGATGTCTTTTTGTTTTGTTTTTTAAATTTTGAAGCCCATCTGGCGACTGCCTACTAGGGCAAAGGTGACCTTACTAACGCTAAAGCCTACTAATAGGCTAGATAAAAAAATAACATACCAAAGATAAAAAGAGAGAAAGGCTAAACACAGGCTAACCCCTCCCCCCCAAAAAAAACAACAACAACAAACCCAACAAATAAAAAAAGAGAGCAAAAAGGCGACAGGAAGGAAGCGCGCTCTGGCGTCGGGGAACGGCCCACCTCCCCTGGCGCAAGAACAAGTGACCAACAAAAAATCAGTCAAATAAAGTAGAGGAGGCCAGTTTCCTCCAAAAAGTCGTATAGCCCACAAGTCTGTGTGCACGAACCACCAGTCCCGGCGTAACAGGCCAAACATACCCCGGGTATATTGTGGCCTAAGCCGATTTATACCCAGTGGTATATTATGGCCCAGGCTATTTCATACACACACCCCCAGGCAGATTATACCCCCAATTATATTAGTAATTTTGAGTAGTATATGCAAGAATTACTGAACTTTTCGACATTGACTCAGATGGTTGAGCGGGTCGCCTTATGACCGGAAGGTCGGCGGTTCGAATCCTAGTTGCCATAGGTGCAGACTATCGTTATTTCCTTGGGCAAAACATTTCACCCACCTTGCCTATGTATGAATGTGGTGTGAGTTAGTGGTTGGTGGCGGTCGGAAGGGCCTTTGGCGCAGATTGGCAGCCTCGCTTCCGTCAGTCTGCCCCAGGTAGCTGTGGCTACAATAAGGAGGGGGCCTTGTCCCCTCCCTTATCCAGGATGGTTGAGTCAGAGCAAGCTGGTCCGTATCTATTCTTGTGAAATTAGAGGCCGGCCAGAGAAAGTTGTGCGAGAGGTTGTAGGGAAAGTGGGGAAGCAGAGTAGAAGAGAGGGTGTAAAAGAGAAGAAGCTAAGCTGCGGCTGGAAGGCACGCTGAGTCCCATCAGCATGGCGGCGAGGAAAGCAAATTGTCGAGCTCCTTATGGGGTGTAGGAGAGGCCCAATAGGGTGGAAATATTGATGGAATAGGCAGCACAACAGGGACACCCAAACAGGAGATATGGTCACCCATTCTGTGCCCTCGGAGTTTGGGCATGGAAGGTAGCGTATCAGAGGGAGCTGCTGAGGAAGTTGCAAATAGCCACTAGTTGGCCGCTCAAGATATAATGTAGGCACATCTCCAGTCTATGCTATGAAAGTGACAAGATACCACTTTTGATTGACGGTAGTGATAGGTGATGAATACATTGATAACAACAACCAGGAGCAGTTGCCATAATTATACTTAGCCTATTTTAAAATACGAAAAAAAGGAAACAAAACCTCAAAAGGCCAAGGCCTAGTTTCCTCCAGCATATGTGCATGCAGCCAACACCCCCCCTAGACTATATACCCTGGGGGAGGCCTGCCTCCTCCAGAAATAAAAAAAAATGCTGCAGTTGGGTGTGCACGAATCCATCATAAGTACAAGAGACAAACAGTAGCCAATATGCTCGTCTTGCGACATTCAGAAAGAAGGTGCTGGACAGTTTGGCGGACCATTCAGTCATTGCTTTAAGGTGCAGGAGCAGCACTCCATCAAATGGGAAAGTGCACCATGAGTGTGTCAGGTCCAGAGATCACTTTTGTTTATATTAAAAGAGGCCATCCTGGCAACTGCTTCGGAAATAAAAAAGTGAACTAAAGTGATTAGGTTAGTCACTTTTGGGTTGAGGCCAGCCAACCCCAAAAGTCGTAAAGTCCACAAGTCAGTATGGAAGAACCCGTGCCGAGTACAGGGCGCAAACGGTAACGACTACGTTCGTCCAGGTACCGGGCCAGGTAACATGCGTGAAGATCATCCAGACTGGGACATTCTACAAGAATGTGCCGAACAGTCTGGGGGACAAGGCAGTCTTCACAATAAGGCGCAGGTGAGCGCGCAACATCAAATGGCGGTGCGTCCCGCGAGTGTGCCCATTTCGGAGAAGACAGAAAGCAACCTGAAGTCGGCGCGGCATTAGGGGGTAGGTCCATGGGAACAGTCGCGGCGCAATT
The DNA here is from genome assembly GCA_963969495.1 of Ceratothoa steindachneri. Lineage (NCBI taxonomy): Eukaryota > Metazoa > Arthropoda > Malacostraca > Isopoda > Cymothoidae > Ceratothoa > Ceratothoa steindachneri. The sequence continues at coordinate 2,954,557 of OZ018333.1, read as the reverse complement.
GCACGCAACTTTAGGTTACCCTCCACCGTCTCCCATCTTCTTTGCCAAGCAGCCCGGAGAGCTGCCCGTATTCCTGCCATGTAGTCGGTGTGAGGAAGAGCAAGACGCTGGTCTGGTCGTCTAGACTTCGCGGAGTCTTTGGCGCCCTCATTTCCTGCATGTCCAGGAACCCAGCAGAAGATAATCTCGACATCCGCACGGCTCGCCAAAACCGTGGCGTCACGGATATCGCGAACTAGGGAATGCAAAATTCCAATGATCCGACAACACTCAGGGCGCTTTGCGAGTCACTATAAATCACAATCCGGTCTCCGAACCGGGCACGTCGCGTAATCTTCAGTAGCGAGCGGTGTATGGCAACCAGCTTGGCCGTGAAGACAAACGCAGCACCAGGAAGAGCCCCACTGACTTCAAACAGAGGGGATACGGTGTAGAAACCGACCACCTCTTGGGACTTGGAGCCATCCGTATACACTGGTACGGTTCCAGCGTGACACGAAGTGTGCCACAAAAAGGTCGAACGCAATACTCACAGCGCTGGAGAAGCTTTGGGAGCAGAAGCTTGGCGACAAATGGTCAAAGGTGGTACCCTCCAGGGTGGCATCCTATAAAGAACCAGGGGCGCCACCAGTCCGAGAGCTATACAAAGCTCTCGAACGAGTTTCCTGTCTCTAAAGCCGAAGTGCTTAGTCTATGACTTGCGTCTCTCAGCGGGATAGGCACCATCGAGATCAGCTGCAAATGCAGTAGGAGCTGGTGGTGACTGTGGGAGGCGCCGGGGTGGCACGTACAGGCGAGAAATGCACTGTACACGGCGCAGAGCGAGTGGCATCTCCACAGAATCGAAGGGTAGGCTCTTAATGGGGAAAATGCGGAAGGCACCTGGCGCTAGGCGAAGGCCGGTGTTGTGGATCGAATCAACCTTCGGCAATATACGCTCAGCTGCGGATGCATAAAACTCACATCCGTAGTCGAGCTTCGAACGAACAAAGGATCGATAAAAAAGTAAGGCAGTAGCTCTATCAGCGCCCCAGCCGCTGAACGTCACGGAACGGAGAATATCCATGACGCGGGTACAAGAGACCCTAAGGCTGCGAATATGAGCCTCCCAGGTGAGGCGTCGGTCAAATACAAGAACAAGGAAACGGTGCGATTCATCCACTTCCATGTGTACCTAATTGAAAAACAAGTCTGGATCAGGGTAGAGCCATCGACGCTCCAGAGTTGGCATCTGGGCCGTGCCAAAAGAGATCGAAAAGTCGTCCACGTAGAGCGTAGCGAGAATATCTTCCGGCAGCACCGAGGAGATGCCGTTGATGCTCAGGGCAAAGAATGCGACACTGAAGACACTTCCCTGCGGGATACCCTCTTCCTGTTCCTTTGGGCCGGAGAGAGCTCCCTCACCCGTACGCGGAATCGACGATCTCGCAAAAATTCATATATAAAGATTGGGAGGCATCCCCTCGCTCCCATCGTGTGGAGAGTCTCCATGATACCGTATCGCCATGCGGTATCATAGGCCTTCTCCGAAACGAAACACACCGTGGAGTAGTGCTGTTTAGGAAGGAAGGCCTCGCAGACGGCATTTTCCAGACGGAGCAGAGCATCCGACGTGGAGTGGAACTTGCGCATGCCACACTGTGCAGAAGAAAGATGGCCTCCGCTCTCCAAAACAAGGCTAATCTAACATTTATCAATTTCTCCATCAACTTACACACACAAGTGGTTAAAAGATTGGGCAGAAACCGGCCGGGTAGACTGCTCTCTCCCCGGTTTGCGAAAAGCGAGCACAGTAGTGATTCGTCAGGAATCTGGGAGGATACCCTCTACCCAGATCCTGTTGAACAAATTTAAGAGAAAGGCCATGCTTCGCTCACCCGTGTCAAAGCATGGCGTACGGGACATCATCTGGACTAGGGGCAGTGTCCGCACGAAGCGAGAACGGAACGGAACTCATTCAGATAAACCTGTAGTTGAAGGGTTCTCCGGCTCTAGAAGTAAATTCAAGTTGGTGGCCTTTCGCGACATCACGACTCGCATTGAATGCTGGCGGAGCAACATCCCGACGAGAGAATGCGGTCGCGAAGGATGCGGGGTCCGAGAGTGTGGTCACATTCTCCTCGAGCGCGGGAGGGGGGTCCTGCGAGAACTTGCTCCAAATCCTTTTGACTCACTTCACACCTCTGCTAGAGGACTCTTACCGTTAAGTTAAGACACGTATGCCCTCCAAGAAGAGCTGCGGGAGTCCTTCGAAATATACCGGAACCTAGCCCTAGGTCGACGAAAATCACCGACAGTGAAGTCGTTCGTGCGTCGCTTATAGCGCATATAGGCATAGTGCTTCTGTTTGCCGGCCATCTCACACTCGGCTGATCACCAGGGTAGCAGTCTGCGTGCAAAACGGCCAGATGTTCTAGGAGTAGTAGTTAGGCCAACGGCAACGAGGTTGCAGGAGAATAACTCAAGGGCCTCATCTACCGACCTAGACTCCTCGACTGAGATAGAAATTCATTCATTTCCTGAAATGCGGCAACCGCGCCAGCGCCAAGCACCACCGGGGCTGCCTCACGGGCGGTAGCGACCTAAAAAATATTTAAATTGGAAAGTAACCACTAACATGGAGCTCATCGCCCCCCCCCTCCCCCGTCCCATCAAAAAAGAAAAGAAAATCAGCCTGTGCATCCGGAGAGCACAAAGATAGATCGAGAAGAACGGAGACATCATGCCGGGGGCGGAGGGTAAATCGCGAATCCTCCTGCCCGGCCCCAATCTTGTGCGGTGGGGTCGCAAAACCCTTATACCCCGGAAAATCCTGTTCCGTCTATGAATTTTGATCCGTCGGTGTATATGTGTTGATGAGTGGGTAAGGAATTGAATTTTCTCTCCCAGGGGAGTAGTTGTTGATTGTTTTATTATGTTACCATGACATATCTTTAAAGTTGATTTCAAAAATGGAGTATCTGGGAAGGCAAGTGGATGGATGGGGTTCATCGTTACTCCGACTTCCTCCATCCATAGTCGCACTCTACTTCCAAATGGTCGTGGGAGAGTTAGGCGTGTTGTAAAAATATTATCCATTTGGCATTTGGTCATTCATGACGGGGTCGAAGTCGGCGATGTTGGGAGTCGCTGGATGCGGGTAAAGAGGCGTAGAGAGAGTTCCATCCTACGGAGGTCTAGTGGTGTCTCCCCGGTATCGCATTGTAAGCTCGGTATGGGTGATGATCGGAAGGCTCCGGTAGCTATGCGGAGACATTCATTAGCCACTGTGTTGATGAGTGCAAGGTGTTTCTTTGGGTCGCACTAAGGAGCGATAGAGAGAAGTGTTTCGCGATTAGTTCCATGGTCGTGGCGTGTCACTGTACGTAGGATGTTCATTTCTTTCTTACAAGAGTTTTTTTATGTTTCTTAAAAGGTGGTACGCATGTCAACCTTCTATCAAATGTTATTCCTAGGAATTTATAGCTCTCAACGACCGCAATCCTCTTTTGGTATAGGTATAGGTCAGGTTTCCTAATACACCTTCTACGACGGCAGAAGTGGACTACTTTGGTCTTCTCGGCTGAGAATTGGTAGCCGTGGGTAGTAGACCATCTCGTGATGTTGTTGATGGCGATCTGGAGGTGACGTTCTATTGTTGCCATTTCGGAACCTGCTAGGCAGATAGAGAAATCATCTACATAAAGGTTGTCTTTAATGTCTTGATGGAGGTTTTGTGAGATATCATTGATTCCTATAGCAAACAGGGGTACGCTTAAGACGCTGCCTTGTGGAACGCCTTCTTCTTGTATAAATGATTTGGATTTCGCGCTACCTAATCTTACAGAGAAGGTGCGGTTGGTTAGGAAATTTTGAATGAAGGTTGGTAGTTGTCCGCGTAATCCGAGGTTATGGAGGGCTTTTAAGATGGCATAACGCCATGTCGTATCGTATGCCTTTTTGAGGTCGAAGAAAACAGCTACTAAGTGCTGTTTCCTGGCAAATGCGTTACATATCGCCGATTCCAGACGGAAAAGGGCATCCGTCGTCGTGTAATTTTCGGAATCCGCAATGCGATGGGGATATGCTGGATTTCGTTTCAAGGAACCATGTTAAGCGTACATTCACCATTTTTTCCATAAGCTTACATATACAGGAGGTTAGGGCGATTGGGCGGTAGTTTTGGGGACTGGTTGGGCCTTTTCCTGGCTTCGGGAAAGCTAGAACTGTAGCCATTCTCCAGGTGTCTGGGAAGGCTTTTTCCATCCATATTTTATTGAATATATCTAAGAGGAAGCGCTTACTCCTTTCCCCTAGGTGGCGTAGCACTGCATAAGGTATATTGTCTGGGCCTGGAGCCGTGTCTCTACATGATGCAAGAGCTGTATCGAACTCTTTTTTGCTGAATTCTTCGTTGTAAGATTTGTACTCTCTTGATGCGAAGTTTAGAGGTGAGCACTCCCTCTCTAACCGGTATTGGGCGAACTCGGGTGTTGTGTTCGCTCTACTTGATATTTTTGCAAAGTGAGTCGCTAACGTGTCTGCTAAAAGGATGGGGTTTAAGATGGTGTTTCCATTTATCCGAAGTACGGGGGTAGGGTCTCCGTTGGGTTTACCTAGCATCCCTCGGATCTTGCTCCATGAGCGGTGGATGGGGATTTTAGAGTTTATCGTCGAGACATAAGCTCTCCATGATTTCCGGCGGGTTTGTTTAAGTATGTATCTATATTTAGCTCTCTTTTTATTAAATTCCATTTTAGTCGTCGGATTTGGCCATCGTTTGTATGCTCGGTAGGCTTTCCTTTGTTCTTTCAGTGCGGAAGAACATTCTGGTCTCCACCATGGGGTAGATCTCCGACTGTTATCCTGAGCTGGTTGCGATGGATGTTTTACCTGCTTGATATATGATGGATGTAAAGATTTCTAGCGCTTCCTCCGTCTCCGGGATGTCATCAACTTGGATATCGGTGATTTTGTTGAATTTTAGCCAGTTTGCTTGGTTCAGTCTCCATCCTGGTATACCCGAGGTGGGTAATCCCTCGTCTGAGGAAAGGATGATCGGGTGATGGTTGTTTCCTTTTAGGTCATCCAAGATTCTCCATTCGAAGTGCGCCGTGATGTCGGGTGAGCAGAGGGCCAGGTCTAACGCTGATAGGGTACCTGTTTGTATGTTAAATCTAGTACCTTCGCCCTGGTTCATGATTCCAAGTTGGTGGTTTTCTATTAGCTTTGACAATAGCTCGTTTCCATGGCGTTGCATATTCTGTCGCCCCACTCCGTATGACGACTGTTAAAGTCCCCCATTAGAATGAATGGAGTTGGTAGTTGTGAGATCAAGTCTTGTAAGGCGGTGACTGGAAGGGGCCCTGTGGGTGAGAGGTAGACGTTTGGAATCGTGTACCGTTTTTTGATGTGCATGGTCACGGCGATTGTTTCCAGAGGTGAATTTAATCTGATGGTTAATGTTGGGACATTTTGATGGGTGTATATGACACAGCCGCCAGATGTGCTGCCATCATTTGGTATTGAGGTGGTTACGCAACTGTAATTAGGTAGCTTTCGTGGTGGGTGTATTCCCAACATGATTTCCTGGAGACAGACGCAGGCGGGGGTCTGGTCCGCTATAAGAAGCCTTAATTCTTCCCAGTTGGCTCTGATTCCGCGGATATTCCACTGGATTATCTTCATTATTCTTTTGGTTTGGTTCGAGAAGTGAGCAATTTGTTTTTTGCGGAGGTCGTGACGCCCATTGATTTATTAGGGCCCTGTGGCCACTGGAGTCTGGTGTGGACTGGTCTTTGAGGTTTTGGTTCTTCTTTGTCACTGTTTTTCTTATTTGTGTCTTGGGTATCTACTGTTAAAGGCGGTGTTGGTGTTCCGTCAATAATAGGAGGACGGATTATCTTTTTTTCTGTTTCTGTTGGTGGGTGAGGGAGGTGGCTCGTTGGTGGGGACGAGGTCTGTTCCACGTGGGTCTTGGGTCTCTTTTTTTCTGTTCTACCTTCTCTTCGTAGATGATGTCAGTGGTAGGTGTTTTGATTGGTGGTGGCAAAAAGCTGTGAGGGGGTGACCGAGATTGTGGGCGGACGATCTCTGGTATATCCTGAGTGTCCATTTGTTCGGTGTGGGGGTCGATGTGCTTTGGGATTTGCTGTGGTTGCGATTTTAGGTTTACCTCTCTCCTAGGGATGGGGTTTAGCATCGAGGTATCGGGTGCAGGTGCCTCGCGATGCGGCAACTGCTTTTGGGGGGGCAGGGGAGATGGTCGATTGTCGACCATATGCGTGGGGTAGGGGAGTTCAATATTCGGGGCCTGTGGTGCAGGCTCCTCGGGAAGGGGCGGTTGAGTTCTTGCTTTAACCCCGTGGTATGGGGGTCTGGTCACTCTGCTCATTTAAACTACAGAGGCATAAGAGTTTCCTCTGGTTCCTATAGAGGTCTGTGCCTTTTCTCTGGCATCTCTAAAGTTTAGTCGTTCTTTTTCACGTATGGATGTTACTTCTTCGAATTTGTAGACATTACATTTTTTGCTTGATGCTGGGTGGGGCTCTCCACAGTTTACACATTTCATTGGGCAATTTTCGATTTGTTCAGGGTGTAGTGCATTTGCGCAGTTCACGCAGGTGGGCGCAAAGCCCTGATTCCTGCGACGACAGGTGTTTGTAGAGTGTCCAAAAGTTTGGCAGTAGTAGCATCTTCTGGGGCTAGGTTTGAATTCTTTAACTGTGAAGCGGCACCATCCTAGACATATATATTTTGGTAGGATATCTAGGTCAAATGATATGAAGTAAGTGTTGGTTGGTATCTTGCTATTGTTAATCGTTTTATGTACTCTGTGTACTTGAGTGACAGAGTACTTGCTTAATTCTTCAATTAATTCCGCTTCTGAGTATTGGGCGAAGTTGGGTTCTATTATTACGCCTTTACGAATGTTAAAGGAGGGATATGCTGTTACTATTACTTTATCTCCTGCCAGTTCTTTTAATGTTAAGGTTTTTTCCGCTTGCTCTTTTGTTTTAACTTCGACTAGTATACTACGATCTGGTTGAGGCGTATGAGGTGGAAATTGTGATCTGGGAAGTTGAAATAGTTTTCGGAAATCTTTACTCTGTTTGACCATGCATGTCTTCATTAGGTTTGTTAGTTGGCTTTCTGGTTTTATCAGGTAAACTCTTCTGAAAGATCGATCAACAAATTGTCCTGGGAGTACCTGCAGTGAGAGCAGTTCAGGTAGCGTTTTGGTGGATCGTCCTGGACCTGCTGCTTGCTGGTAGTTTGAAACTTCCGGCGGATTTCTTAGACTTTGTTCGTTTTTGCGGTGGTGAATTTCGATTTCCTGAGACTTTGCTCGTTTCTATGCAATTTTCTTTTATCTGTGCAGTTGTTTTTGGGGGCGATCTTGTGGTTAAAGTTCTCCCACCAGTTTTATACACGTCTTGTGTTCTTTTCATTCCTCGAGCTAGTAGGTTTGTATCCATTTTCTTCGATAGACTGGGAAGTAAAGGGGGTGGGGAAAAAGGAGGGGATGCGCAGCTTAAAACATTCCTTGCTGGTTTCATTGGGTTTTTTAAGAGGGATTTGTTAAAGAATTTGTTCGAACATGAACAGGAATCTACCGCCCGCGAAAGTACCGTCTTGCCAGATCCACTAAACGAGCGGACCGGAGACTCTAGAGAAAGGCCTATTGCTTGGTTTCCATTAACCCCGCGAATGCCCATTGGCGCAGAAACGGGCCGGTTCTAAACGACACAGTCGGCATGTAGGCGCGGGCGCGGGGCCACTTACAGAGGTGGCCATGGGCTTCACCGCCAGGTGACCTCAGGGTAAGCCAGGCGGACCATGCAGGATATACCTGGTGGGCCTTAACCCTTTTCCCGTCCACGACCCGGTCCCGCGAACCGAACGCCAACTGTGAAGTTTTACCCCTTTTTGGCGACCCCCCCCCCCAAAAAAAAGGGCGGGGAAGGGGATGGTTTGATAGTCGCCAATATTCCGCAGTAATTGATGGGGGGAAGCAAGCCAGGACAGACTCCCGAGAATCAGACCTCTCGCCGACCGGAACTAGCACAGGCTCGAACGCGAGTAGAGAAGTCCAATCCCATCGAAACAAATGCTTTGAGAGAGGGAGGAAGTAGTAGAGTTGTGAAAGAAATTGGCAGATAAGGCTAAAGGGTTGTTAGCAGAAAGGGGGTAAGAGGCTAGGCCGGGGCCGGGGCCAGACGGGGCACTGAGGCCCGTCAGCACGTCGGCCAGGAAGGCAAGTCACCGAACCCCCTACGGGGAGGCACTCAATGGTCTAAGTGCGGAAGGCACCGATCGCCAGGGGAAGGCCGGTGTGGTGGATCGAGTCTACCTTCCCAAATAAACGCTGGGCTGCGGATGCATAAAACTCACATCCGTAGTCGAGCTTCGAACGAACAAAGGATCGATAAAAAAGTAGGGCAGTAGCCCTATCAGCGCCCCAAGCGCTGAACGTCACGGAACGGAGAATGTCCATGGCGCGGGTACAAGAGACCCTAAGACTGCGAATATGAGCCTCCCAGGTGAGGCGTCGGTTGAATACAAGACCAAGGAAACGGTGCGATTCAACCATTTCCAGGCGTACCCCATTAAGAAACAAGTCTGGGTCAGGGTGGAGCCGTGGATGGCGGCAGAAGTGCACCAACTTAGTCTTGGCCAAAGAAAACCGAAACCTGTGCGCTTCGGCATAGCGAGAGACGCGGTTCAATGCCTGTTGGAGTCGACGCTGCAGAGTTGGCATCTGGGCCGCGCCAAAAGAGATCGAAAGGTCGTCCACGTAAATCGTAGCGAGAACATCTTCCGGCAGCACCAAGGTGATGCCGTTGATGCTCAGGGCAAAGAGTGCGACAGTGAGGACACTACCTGCGAGACACCCTCTTCCTGCTCCATTGGGCCGGAGAGGGGTTCCCCCACCCGTACGCAGAATCGTCCCCTCGCCCCCATCGTGTGGAGTGTCTCCATGATACCGTATCGCCATGCGGTATCATAGGCCTTCTCCAGATCGAAAAACACCGTGGCGTAGTGCTGTCTACGAAGGAAGGCCTCGCAGACGGCATTTTCCAGTCTAAGCAGAGCTACAAGGAAAATAAGTACCATAGGAGACCTTACGGTCCATTTAAAAAGGGTACCTTTGGGCTAATAGTTGAGCAGGCACAGTTCTGCCCAACGACTTAAGTGCCAAAACGGCCACTTTTCAAGACTTTGTCCAGTCTTGACTTGAACTGATCAACAGAATTGCTGTTGACAACTTCCATTGAAAGTGCGTTCCAGCTACCGCAGATGCTGTATGTGATAGAGTTTCTACACAGATCACGGTTTTAACGCTTCAGTTCAAGTTTGTAGCCGTGATTTCTCGTTCTGACCTCACTAAGTTGGAAAATATCCGTGGTCTACATTATCGAAGTTTCAAAGTAATTTAAACACTTCAATAAGCTGACCACGCAGTCTCCGGGTTTCCAACGAGAACAGATCTAATTTTCTTAATCTATCATCGTAACTTTTGTGTCTGATAGAGGGAATCAGTTTGGTTGCCCTAGCTTGCACAAGTTCCAATCTCGCAATATCCTTTCGAAACGAAGGACTCCAAAATTGTACGGCATACTCCAGGTGCGGTCGGACAAGTGAGTTGTACAAACACGGTACAATCTCCTTGTTCCGATATCCAAACTGGCGCTTTATGTAGCCTAGCATCCTTTGGGCCTTTTTCTCCGCCTCAATGCACTGTTTCGAGAACTTGAGGTCACTAGTGATTGTTACACCCAAGTCCTTCTCAGTGTCGGTGGATTCAATAGCAGTGCCCTTAAGGATATACTGAGATTTGGGGTTTCAGTGGCCGATATGCATCACTTTGCATTTGTTCAAGTTAAATGGCTTTTGACACGTGTCCGACCACTCCCCAATCTTCCGAAGATCATCTTGAAGGGGGGCAGTATTTCCGTCCTTTACGACGTTCATACCAAGCTTGGTATCATCGGCAAATTTAGAAATCTTGGCAACCATGTCGTTGACGTAGATGATGAATAGTAGTGGTCCCAGGACAGAACCTTGAGGAACACCGCTAGTAACGGGCACCCACTCAGGTGCCTGTCCATTCAACACTACCCGCTGCTGTCTGCCGCTTAGCCACTTCTCTATCTAACTTGCTACATTTCCGTCTACGCCCAGCGCACGCACTTTCCGAAGGAGGCGGCGGTGTGGTACCTTATCGAAGGCTCTTTAAAAGTCTAAGTAGATAACATCCACCGCCTTATCCCGGACCTGCTCACTAAAAACGAAGTGGAAGAATTCCACAAGATTCGTTAGGCATGACCGATGCCTTCGGAACCCGTGCTGGGAACTACTCAATCGCAAGTTGGGCTCTAAATACGACGTCATTTTGTCCACCATGATGCTTTCCATGAGTTTACCGACTATCGAAGTCAGACTGATAGGTCGGTAGTTTGACGGTTGGCTTCGGTCTCCTTTCTTGAAGATAGGAGTAACCTCCACTTCACGCCAGTCTCTAGGAACGCATTCGGTCGGGATTGACATGTTGAAGATTGCGCTCAGGTGTCGTGACACTTGATCGCGCACTTCTTTCAACACTTTAGGTAGAAACCCATCCGGGCCAGGGGACTTATTCGTCTTTAAATCAGTGATCTTTTTTTCTATTTCTCCTTGGGTCAAGTCCATTTCCTCCAGTTCCCCCCCCCCCCGAGAAAGAATCCGTGGGATGGGGGATGGGACAACATTCTTCAGTAAACACTTAAGAGAAATAGTCGTTGAGGAGGTCAGCATTTTCTGCATCTGAGTGCTTTAATGCCCCCTCTTCATTCCTCAAAGAGCCAATCGTTCGACGGATTGGTTTACGGCCATTTACATAACCAAAGAACTCCTTGGGATTCTCCTTGCAGAGTCTCGCCACTCGGGGCTCCGAGGCACGCTTTGCCGCCCTTATGCTGGACTTCACCCTCCTAGCTAGCCTGCGGTACTCTTCAAAGTCACCCGAGATCTTAGATTGCCGGTACACAGTTCTCTTCTCCCTCAGCAGTTGACCGATTTCTCGATTAAAACACTTTGGTTGAACGGAAGACCGACGAAGGCTTTTCAAAGGGATGAAACGTGATTGAAGTATCATGAACGTAGTTTTGAATCTATTCCACGAATCTTCAACATCCTCGCATCAGTCAATCAAGCCAGCACGAAGACCTTCAAAGTCTGCTCTTCTCAAATCAACTTTCCTCAATTTACTAATCGCAGACTCTATCTTGGGGACCTTGACTATAAATCTGACTAGTCGGTGATCACTGCCACCGAGCTCTTCGCCTACCGAGAGATCCTCAACGATGTCATCCTCAGAGGTGAAAACCAAGTCGAGGGTATTATTGCCTCTCGTCAGGAACTGGTTGTTCGCGAACTCCAGGAGTAGAGCGTTCTCGCCACAGGGTTCTCTCGTTTCCCAGTCAACTTGGGTATTGAAATCACCCATGGTGATACACACAGTCTTAAACAAGTTCACCCAGAAGCCGGTACAGATCCCTGTCCTTTTCAACGAGTTGGGCAGGGGGTCTGTAAAGCACCAGGGTGCTATATTTGGCAGGACCTATATCTAGGTCAACTCCTAGTAGCTCGTGGTCGGATACAATGGTGCAGTTCGTCAATTTAAGTGTATCCTTGACAAACAACATCACACCGCCACCCTGTCTGTCTGGCCTATCTTTTTGGAAGAGTTGGTAAGCGGGAATCGTGAATTCACCTTCAAAATCTCGGTTTAAAGTTTTTACCCACGACTCCGTTATGGCTACCATTTCAGGTTCTTCCGTCGCTAAGAGGCCACGAAGTTCAAGAAACTTGTTTCTGATCGACCTCGCATTAAACAGAACTTTCAGGGAGTCTCCAAATGTAGGACTCCCTACGCTCTTCCGTTTCCCCTCTTACTTGTCTCTTTCTTCTCTTTTGGTGGTGTAGTGGCACCCTTTCGAGCGACCTCGGCGAAGGTCGTTCCAGAAGTGGAACTTGCGGAAGCCACACTGTGCAGAAGACATATGGCCTCGGCTGTCCAGAAAAAAGGCTAATCTAACATTTACTAATTTATCCATCAACTTGCGACCGCAAGAGGTTAGAGAGATTGGGCGGAAACCGGCCGGAGTAGAGTGATCTCTCCCCGGTTTGCGAAAGGCGAGCATAGTAGCGATTAGCTAAGAATACGGGAGGAGACCCTCCACCCAGATCCTGTTGAACAAATGTAACAGAAAGGCCATGCCTCACTCACCCAGGTGTCGAAGCATGGGGTATGGGACATCGTCCGGACCTTGGGCGGTGTCCGCACACGAAGCAAGAGCGGAACGAAACTCACTCACAGTAAACCTGCCGTTGAAGGGTTCTCCGCCTCTAGAGGAAAAGGTCAGCCGGCGGCATTCCGTGACATCACGACGTGCATTGAATGCTGGCGGAGCAGCATCCCGGCTAGAGAATGCGGAGAAAGCGGTCGCGAAAGATTATGCCACGGACGCGGGGTCCGAGATTGTGGTCCCATTCTCCTAGAGCGCGGGAGGGGAAGTCCTGGGAGAACTTGCCCCAAATCCTTTCGACTCACTTCCAAACCTCTGCTAGAGGGCTTTTACCGTTAATTTAAGACACGTATGCCTTCCAAGAAGAGCGGCAGACGTGCTTCGAAATATACCGGAACCTAGCCTTAATCCGATGAAATTCACCGACAGTGAAATCGTTCGGGCGGCGCTTATAGCTCATGTAGGCATAGCGCTTCTGCTTGAGGGCCGTCTAACATTCAGCTGACCACCACGGGAGTGGTCGGCGTGCAAAACAGCCAGAGCTTCTAGTAATATTCGCTAGGCCCGCGGCGATGAGGTTGCCGGAGAAGAACTCAACGGCCTCATCTACCAATCTAAACTCCTCGACTGAGATAGAGAATTCAGTCATTTCCTGAAATGCAGGGCACTGCGCCCGCGCCAAGCACCACCGGGGCGGGCTCTCGGGCGGCAGCGGTTCAGAAAATGAGATTTGAATGGGAAAGTGATCACTACCATGGAGGTTATCGACCACTCCACAATCAAAATCGGGCTGTGCACCCGGAGAGCACAAAGATAGATCAGGGCAGGAAAATGAAGCGGTTCTCGGGCAGTGATGCGTAAACTCATCCATATTTACGACACCCATCTCAAGCTCGTCGATCAGGTCGGCAAGGACTTGACCCCGGGAATTGATAGAGTAGTCTCCCCAGAGGGAGTGTCTACCGTTTAGATCTCCGAGCAAGAGAAAGGGCATCGGCAACCGTGCCACGACGCGGCGGAAGTCCCCCGCGTCGAAGTCGGCTGACGGTGGAATGTACGCCGAAATGATAGTACACCTCCTATCCAGGTGAGGCTGCACAGCCACTGACTGAAAGGAGGTATCTAAAGTGAAGAGAAGAACGGAGACATCATGTCGGATGTAAATCGCACATCCTCCCGCCAGCCCCCATCCCGTAGTGGTGGGGTCGGAAAAACATTTATACCCCGGGGAGGGTGGGCAGGGGGCATGCGCCCAGCATGGTCTCCTGCAAAAAGATAGCACACGGGGAACGGGAGGAGACGAGCCTCCGCAACTCCTCCCAGTAGGCCCGGAGCCCACGGCAATTCCATTGAAGGAATATGCCCTCCAGGCCTAGCTCGGAGGAGACGCGGGGCCCTCTTCCAAGAGAAGACTGTCACGGGAATAGCCGTACACTTCCACAGGGAGAACCCCGGGCGCTGTCGCCTTCAAGGACTTATTGGGGGAGGTTGGGCTCGCCATGCGAGTCTTTTCCTTCCTCCGCCTCGAAACCTTAGGTGGGCGTTGTGGCTTGGGAGGCAGGGGTCCCTCTTTTCGAGGAACCACCGTCTCCGAGCCACCCAACCCACCACTAGGCGTGGGCGAAGGAGCCGAAGCTCCTTTGGTGCTGTCCTCCTTTCGGGGTTCAGCTTTATGAACTCCGGAAGATGGCCTGGCGACCAACTTCCGGGGTGTTGCCTCCTGTGAGTCTAACAACTCTGTGGAGGCGCGTGACCGTTTCGCCTTACGGGAAACGGTCGTGCTGGGGGAAAGGGGGTTTGGAGCCCTGGTTTTAGCCGGGGCTGTGTGTGAACCTTTTGTGCCGCCAGCTTTATCAGGGAAGCGCTCGGGTTGAGTAGAACCCGCAGAAGGGCTCCGAATGGGCGCGGAAACAACCGTGCTCGTTGGCCCGGATAGGCCAGGAGCAGATGGTATCTTTCTTACCATTGAGGCGTAAGACGTCCCAGGCACGCCAGGACCAAGTCCTTTGCCTCGCGGAATGAGAGACGATCCTGGGCCTGAACGGCTAGGATTTCTTTCTCAAGGTGATATCCATCACATTGCTTCGAAGAAGCCGGGTACGGCTCTCCGCAATTGACACACTTGGCCACACACGATCTGGACTTATCGTGTGCGGCATTGGAGCAACTTACAGACTTCGGGTGACCCCGACTTTGCATGTCGACAGGAGCGATTAGTATGGCCGAAGCGGTGGCAGTAATAGCACCTCCGCCACAGTGGCACGAATGCCTTCACGCGGTAGCGGTACCAACCGGCACACACCGACTCAGGGAGCTTGTCAGTCGAACGTGACGAAGAGTGTAGGGGTAGGTCTCAAGGCCCCTCCCTGTATTTTCATCACACGCTCGACCTTGACCGCCCCGTGGTCGGCCAGATCTAGAGTGATAGCTTCTATGGAGTAGTCCACGAGATCCCTAGCATAAACTACTCCTTTCACAAAGTTCATGGTAGAGTGCGGCGCCACACTGACCGGGGTGCCATCAAGTGTCCGTGTCCGAAGACCACTTATCTTGGGTGCCTCGGAAGGATCCGCCTCATTCGCCAGAAGGCTCCCGTCTGAGAAACGGGCCACCTTCGGCTCTCTACAAATCATACTAGCTAAAGTTCTCCTCTGATGGATCATGTTGCCCTTGGCCAATATGCTGCCATCAATGGAGTGAATAACCAGGAAGCGTTTGAAGCCAGCGGGCTCGAAAACGCTGGGTAGTCTCTGAATGAATGTCCCCGATGTAATTGAGGCTCCGCTTCGCGCACTAGAACTTTTGGTATTAGTCAGGGGCTCTGCACCCGGGGGAAGGGGGCAGAGGGGCCGGATGTGCCGATTTTGGCTTGGTCGCTTACCGAAGTGGCAGCATACCCATCTGTCACCGCAGCCCCCATGGATAGACGTGAGCCCGGAGTCTTTTTAGTCTATTTTGTTGGGGTTTTTTCTTTTTAAGACAGTATGCCGGGGAATGAACCCTCTTCTCCCCTCGCCGGCAGGAGCCCCTAGGCCGGATGGACCGGCCTCAGCAAGGTCCTTCTCCGAGATGAAGAAGGTCCTGGCAGTCGCAGGGGCACCAGTCGGAGGAGGAGATCCCTCCCCTCCTTGTACTGCCTCGGAAACCCTCGCCGTTTGAATAGGAGCGGACACGAGTTCGTTGCTTGGCGCCGAGCCCCGATTCGCTCCCACGGAAAGCCCTACCGTCTGAAGCTGGTTTGCCTCAAGGACCATGTCTATCTCGGGGGAGGGGGAGGGGGGGGGTCCAGTTGACCCCCCCCCCAGGACATCACAGGTCCCATTGGCAGCGTTGTCACAAGTCGATTCAGGGGAGGCACAGGCCTTGACCCCTGCTAGGTTTAACATTCTGGCCAGCAGGTCTTTTGAGGGAAGCGACCGATGGGGCCTGGCTTTCCTCTCCCCCTAAGGGGGTTCGCCCTACGAAGCCGCTTCAATGGGGAGCGGTCGGCTATGGGCTGCCTGCTGGCTTTCTTGCCAGGCCCCTTGAAAAGTAAAGGGGAGACAGCCGCTGGAAAGAGGGAGGTGCGGCACCTCCAGACAAGGGGGTGAGGGGGAGTCCCCTACACCCGTAGGCGAAGGAGAAGAGTAAGCCTCCTCTCCGGTAAAAGAGATTTCGACGGTCCCCTGCTAGAGCACGGGGAGGGGGGGGGGTAGCCTCCATTTTTCTGTGGAGCTGCCCGAGGGCACCTCCGACAATGGATGAGGGGAGATATTATTTTTTTGTCATCATTGGGGATGGTGACCCTAATTTTCTCACGGGATGCAGACGCTCATCAGCCTTCGCAGTAGCCCGCTCTGCAAGGGGTGCGTACAGGGCTTTCAGAGCCAGGTGCCGCCATTCAAGGTCACTCCTTCCCCCTGGTGACCTAGCAGCCCTTCGGCATGGTGGCTCCACCTTAGGCACGGCGTAAAATTGATAGAGTGTGAAGAGAGGAGGAAAAGGGATGTGAGGTTAGGTATGGGTGAGGATGAAGCAGGTTGTTAAAAACCCACCATCCCAAACCGGAGCTCAGTGAACATTGTCCCCTCCCCCCTCAGCCTCGATCCGGGATAGTTGGCCGAGAAGAAGGTCAGCATCTACCCTGAGAAAATAGAGGCTGACCAAAGAAAGTTGTGGGAGAGGTTGTAGGGGAAAAATACAGGCCGTCTTAAAGAAGAAGCCAAGCTGGGGCCGGACGAAACAATAGGGAAGTGGTCACTCCCATGGAAATCGTCAAGAATTGACCATCGAAATTCCGTGAAGCAATCAGGGGAACAAACAGACAGGTCAACACAGCTAAAAGAGTCCGTCTGGATATGATAAGAGGTAAAATCGCCAGTATTTAAAACACAAAGAAGGTCAGATAATAAAAGAGACTCTAAAACACTGCCTTTGGCATTTCGAGTGATGTCACCCCAGTATGGGTGACGGGCGTTAAAATCTCCTAGTAATAAGAATGGGGATGGCAACTGGTCTATAAGTTCGAAAAGGTCAGGTCTTGACAATGATAAAAAAGGGGGTAGGTAAATAGAGCAAACGGTGAAAAGCTTAGTAAGAAAAACCCTCACGGCAACAGCTTGAAGGGTAGTATGTAGGGAGATGGGAGAAACATGGTAGGATGAAGATACCATGATTGACACCCCTCCATGAGAGGGGCTTCCGGCGGAAAGGGTCGTATACCCAGTTTATTCTCCTGGAGACAAATAACAGAGGGGTGGATAGTCGTCAAAAGAATTTTGAGTTCTTCCCACTTTGAAAGAACTCCTTGACAATTCCATTGTAAAATGGAAGATATTATGTGTGACGATTAGATACCACTGTGGATATCTTTTTCTATTTTGAGGCCGATAGTGTATTTGAGGTTCGTCCCAAAGAGCTTGGGAGACGGAGAGCTGATTTTGAGGAGCCTGCTTTTGCAGGGGGAGAGATCCTAGATGGAGCAGTAACTGAGTTTTTTTTCGTGGGTTTTGGAGAACCGACCGAGGCCCTTAATTCTAATTCGGGCTCGCAACCTGGCGGAAAAGGAAGATAAAGAAGGGATTTTCGGCCGGTAGATCCAGATTCATGGGTCGATGGTATTTTCGGTGTCTGAGGAGTTGGTTCAACCACCGCAATTGGTGATGTTGGAGTATCAACTGCTTCCATCGGATCTTGGGTTGAAAGGTGAGTGGAACAAACAGATGATCTGAGCGAGGTGTGTGGAGCTGGGTGTATATCTGCCATCGTTTGAATCAGGATGGGGCCTACGTCCTGTGAAGGGCGAGACGGACTTAAGGGCATAGAATGTTCAACCATAGGGGAGGAGTCCATTGGAGATTCTCGGGGTGCGGCCGAGTCAGCTCCAGAGGCTGCCCGCTTATTGGTTGTCGACGACCCAGGTGAGGAATCCTTTCTCTTACCACTGAGCTTTGAGTCTTGGGGCCGGGTGGATGAACCTTCACTGGTCGATGTTGAGGATTCTTTCAAATAGCGTCTGATGTCTTCAAGTGTCTCACCCTGAGCGCCTCTCCAAGCTAGAGCTGCTGGAGAGAGGGGGACTACATTGGTTCTCTCGGTGTGAGAGCGATGCTTCGACTGCATATTCTGAATGTTTTCGACGCTGCGAGTAGATCTAGGGTGAAGTGCTTCAGGCTGGTTGTAACTCGCGCGTGATGGTCGGTTTCGTCCAGCGTCACGCAAAACGTCAGAGAAGAGCCGGCCGAGTGGTGAGGTTTGTGCTCGAGCTGGCTCGCGGGCCTCTCTTATATCTAGACGTAGGGAGTCGCGCAAAGCGAGCACCTCCTTTTCATATAAAAATATAGAGCAGGGTTTTGACGCAGCACTGTCTACCTCCGCAGTTGGCACAGCGAAGTGTTTTGGTGATTTCGGGTTCATGGTAGTCAGAGCTACAATTCACGCAGGAGCGAGGGTGCCGACAGGCACGGCCAACATGTCCAAATTGATTGCAATTAAAGAAGCGTCTGGGTAGTTCGATGTAGGGACTTACCGGAACACGGCAGTTCTTGTCGTTCGAAAGCTAAAATCAGTGTGGCAATTGGAACTCTAGTGGAGACTAATGTTTTAGTCACCCTGTGTACGTGTGTGACACGTTGGGTGCTGAGCTTGCTCTGAAAGCGGGTGGGGTCGTAGTCCTTTAGTTCGTTTGAACGGACGACACCTTTGACAAAATTCAGACACAAGGTTGTGTTGAGAATGAGATGACAACTCGACTACATCACCACTACCTCTTGACCACATCCGGCGGGGTTCAACACATCTGGACTCAAAAGATTCATTGGAGTCGAACACATCGACTTTTGCAAGTGGGGTGTCGGATGATGAATTCATGACTAGAAAGCGAGGGTAATCTAGATCTGGGTCTACTTCGTTGGAATAGGGGTCCAACGAGCGAGGGAAGGCTGAAAGGGGAGCTAAGGAACGTTTGGCACGAGAACCCTTACGAGAAGGGGATTTTTTTGGTTTATGGCTAGCCATTGCAAAAAGAAAAAACTTCGCATTCTCCCTCGGGGCTCCCCACCATGGAGACCTACAAAGGCCCGGCACTACTGCAACTATACAATCAGTTACGTCCGGTATGTCCTCTTGGAGAATGGATACAGATCCACCACACCATCTTTATAACCCTAAGAGGCTGCCCGAGTTCTCCTACGCACGGAGAAAAGGGGCCAACGATGAGTTTCTCCTTGGGCATTCGGTAGACAAAGGCGGTGTAGATGCCCAGCCTCTTCCACCTCCATGAAAGAACAATTCTGAATCAATCCATAAGACGAGCAGAAGTCGGGTATCCATAAGGACCACTCGATAGGTGAAGAAAGAGGGGGGAATAAAGGGCAGTGGAAGAACGTAATAGGGGAGGAAAGAAAGAGGGCCATGTTAAAAGTCTTGTTGGCAGCACCATGGGTCCCCTGGAGGGTCCAGGGCTGACCCCCCTCGCCACGAGAAGGCCAGAGCCTCTCTGGGAACAACCCCTGAAGAAAAGATCCCAGAGAGGGAGGGAGGGTACCGAGTGGTGTATTGCCACCAGCTCGGCCGTGAAGACGGACGCAGCGCCTGGCAGAGCCCCGCTGACTTCAAACAGAGGGCATACGGCGTGGAAACTGACCCCCTCTTTGGACTTGGAGCCATCTGTATACACTGGCACGGTTCCAGGGTGACACGAGGTGTGCTCCAAAAAGGTCGAACGCAATACTCCCGGCGGAGTACAAGCTTTGGGAGCAGAGGCGTGGCGACAAATAGCCAAAGGTGGTAATCTCCAGGGTGGCGTCCTGGGCAGAACCAGGGGTGCCACCGGCCCCAGAGCTATACCTAGTTCTCGGAGGAGTTTCCTAGCCCTAAACCCAAAGGGCTTCGAGTATGACTGGCGTCTCTCGGTGGCATAAGCACCGTCGAAATTAGCTGCGGAAACAGTGAGAGCTGTTAGCGACTGAGGAAGGCGCCGTGCTCGTACGTACAGGCACTGTGCACGGCGCAGAGCGAGTGGCATCACCCCAGCATCGACAAGTAGGCTGTCAATGGGGGATATACGGAAGGCACCGGTAGCAAGGCGAAGGCCGGTGTGGTGGATCGAGTCCACCTTCCGCAGCACACGCTCGGCTGCAGATGCATAAAACTGCATCCGTAGTCGAGCTTCGAACGAACAAAAGATTGATAAAAAAGTGGGGCAGTAGCCCTATCAGCACCCCAAGCGCTGAACGTCACGGAACGGAGAATATCCATGGCGCGGGTACAAGATACCCTAAGGCTGCGAATATGAGCCTCCCAGGTGAGGCGTCGGTCAAATACAAGAGCAAGGAAACGGTGCGATTCAACCACTTCCAGGTGTACCTCATTGAGAAACAAGTCTGGGTCGGGGTGGAGCCGTGGATGGCGGCAGAAGTGCACCACCTTAGTCTTGGCCAAGGAAAACCAAAACCTGTGCGCTTCGGGATAGCGAGAGACGCGGTTCAATGCCTGTTAGTGTCGACGCTCGACGTGGACAGGTCAGAGTGGTGGATCTGGCTTGGTGACTAGCCTCAGAGAGGTCAAGGTCACCATGCCCAATAATGGAGGAAGCAAAAAAAAAAAATAATCAAGGTCAAACAATAGAAAATGGGGTCAATGAAAAAGGTAAAGAAACAGATATAGTAGTCGAAAGGGTACATAAAGGAAGTGGGGGAACCCACCAGCTTCCCAGGACCTGAATACAGACTGTAGGTTCCTTCTGTAGTTGGATCAATCGTTGCAGGGGAGGTGGCGGAAGTCCACAATTCGAGCTAGCCATGAGCTTGCGATCCCTCAATCCACTATCTGGCGTGTGCTAAGAAGACGTCTACATTTGAAACCATAAAAACTACGCCTCGTTCAGGCACTTACCAAAGACGAAAAGAGGAAGCGGATGGAATTTTGCGATTTGATGCTGAAGACGAAACCTTCATTTCAGGTTTATTTTTAGTGATGAAACGACTTTACACTTGTGCGGCAGTCAATCATCACAATGTGCATATTTGGGGAACAGAGCACCCACATGAAACAATTGAGCATGAAAGAAATTCCCCTAAAGTGAATGTCTTCTGTGATGTGTCTTGGGACAAGGTTTATGGTCCCCTTTCCTTTGGAGGAGACACCGTTACAGGACAAACCTCTCTCCATATGCTCCAAAACTGGCTCTTCACTTCACTGCAAGCAGATTTGCATGACTTCATTTTCCAACAAGATGGAGCACCGCCCCATTGGCACCTGATGGCTTGAGCTTTTTTAGTGAAAAATTGCCCCAGCAATGGATTGGTCAGAAGGAGGAACAAGACCTTGCTCTTTGTGCTTGGCCTGTGAGATCCCCAGACCTCACTGTGTGTGTGATTTTTTTCTTGTGGTGATATGAAAAAGATCAAGTTTATGTTCCACCGCTCCCCACTAACCTCAATGACCTTAAACATCAAATAACAACAGTGATCAACTCGGTGGATCGCGATATGCTGATACGCATCTGGGAGGAATTCTCTTATTGCAGTGATGTTGCCCATGCTGCGGGTGGTAGCCACATGGAACACTTGTAAGACAGGAAATAAAAGTCGATTGTGTGAGTAGAGTACTTGTGACTTTGCTGGAGTTTTCTATTAATTTCCCTTAATAAAATATTGCGTAATGAAATTGGTTCATTCTTTTTGAATAACCCTGTAAAATAAATTCAGCTTACCATTTCTTGAAGGGTGTCTTGTTGCAACAATAAACTAGGGGGATTTGGTAGAGAGTTTTCAGCTTTTGTACACAGTCCATCAACATCAGGAAAAGAACTTGTCTCTTTATGAAGGAATTCTTCACTAACTTCTTCTTTCAATGAAATCTCTCCAAAGTCGTGCTTGAAGAAGTACAAAATTAAATTCCACACAGAGCAACCAGGATATGAGGTAATAACCAATGTGACCAATATTTTTCATGTCACTAATGGATGTTGATCTTATGAAAATCAGTTGTGCTCTTTTCACAATTTAAATTCACATTATTAATGGTTCATAAATGGGGTTTAGATATGTTCACTTTCACATGAAAAAGAATGAGTGATCCATCAGATTGTAAGGATTAGTAGGTGCAACAAGCAGAAGCGTGAATGCTGCTAATGGTTAAATAGCAGTGTCAAAAGTAATGAGTGGAGAGTGACTAAATAAGGAATGGCAACTTCCTCAAGGGGCAGAAATAGATAGAATGATAATGAATAGATGATGATAGCCATAACACTGTCAAGATTTTAAAAAAATATATATTTTAAGAGCTCATCTGGCGACTGCCTACTTGGGCATTAGTTGCCGTAGTCAACACTGCCTAGTACTAGGCACCTTTAAAATAAGATGCAAAAAAAAAAACCAATGATAAAAATAAAAAGAAAAAGGCAATGAGCAGGAAGTAAGCTCTGGCATCGGGGGGAGGTTCCCCGTCACAGGAACATGCAGTGTGGTAGATCAAATCAACCTTCCGCAATAAAAGCTCGGCTGCGGATGCATAAAACTCACATCCGTAGTCGAGCTTCGAACCAACAAAGGATCGATAAAAAAGTAGGGCAGTAGCCCTATCAGCCCCCCAAGCGCTGAACGTCACGGAACGGAGAATATCATGGCACGGGTAAAGGAGACCCTAAGCCTGCAAATATTAGCCTCCCAAGTGAGGCGTCGGTCGAATACAAGAAAGAGGAAACGGTGCGATTCCACCACATCCAGGCGCACCACATTAAGAAACAAATCTGGGTCGGGGTGAAGCCGTGGGTGGCGGCAGAAGTGCACCACCTTAGTCTTGGCCAAAGAAAACCGAAACCTGTGCGCTTCGGCATAGCGAGAGACGCGGTTCAATGCCTGTTGGAGTCGACGCACCAGAGTTGGCATCTGGGCCGCGCCAAAAGAGATCGAAAGGTCGTCCACGTAGAGCGTAGCGAGAACATCTTCCGGCAGCACCGAGGTGATGCCGTTGATGCTCAGGGCAAAGAGTGTGACAGTGAGGACACTTCCCTGCGGGACACCCTCTTCCTGCTCTATTGGGCGGGAGAGGGCCATGCCTCGCTTACCCAGGTGTCGAAGCATGGCGGGTATCCGCGCACGAAGCAAGAGCGGAACGCAACTCACTCACAGTAAACCTGTCGTTGAAGGGTTCCCAGCTTCTGGAGGTAAAGTCCAGCGGGCGGCCTTTCGCAACATTACGACGTGCATTGATTTTTTAAAAAATTATTTATATAACTCATCTGGCGACTGCGATCAAAGGCATAAGTTGCCGTACTCAAGCTAGCCTAATTCTAGGCTATATTAAAAGCCAAATTAAAGAAACCAAAAAACAATAAAAACAAAAATACAAACAAAAAGCAAAAGAAAAACAAACGTTGAAAAAATATAGAGCGACTCTGTCGACGGAAAAGGCCCGCCCTCCCCCGGCGAAGAAGACCGCGATCCATAGCTGAATATTAAATAATGGGGAGAAAGCCTGCCTCCACGACGTGCATTAATTGATGGCGGAAGAGCATCCCGGCTAGAGAATGCAGAGAAATGCGAGCGTGCTTCGAAATATACCGGAACCTAGCCATAGCCCGACGAAATTCACCGACAGTGAAATCGTTCGGGCGGCGCTTATAGCTCATGTAGGCAAAGCGGTTCTGATTGAGGGCCGTCTCACACTCGGCTAACCACAACGGGAGTGGTCAGCGTGCAAAACGGCCAGACGTTCTAGGAATAGGAGCCAGGCCCGCGGCGATGAGGTTGCCGGATAAGAACTCAACGGCCTCATCTACCGACCTAAACTCTTCGACTGAGATAGAGAATTTAGTCATTTCCTGAAATGCAGACCACCGCGCCCGCGCCAAGCACCACCGGGGTGGGCTCTCGGGCGGGAGCGGCCCAGAAAATGATATTTGAATGGGAAAGTGATCACTACCATGGGGGTCATCGACCACGCCCAAACAAAATCAGGCTGTGCATCCGGAGAGCACAATGATGCATCGAGGCAGGGAAATTAAGCGGTTCTCGGGCAGTGATGCGTAAACTCATCCACATTTAGGACTCCTATCTCAAGCTCGTCAATCAGGTCGGCAAGGATTTAACCCCGGGGATTTATATAGTCTTCCCAGAGGGGGGTGTCTACAGTTTAGATCTCCGAGCAAGAGAAAGGGCCTCGGCAACCATGCCACGACGCGGCCGAAGTCCCTCGCGTCGACGTGTTAATTGCTCTCCGCAATTAACACACTTGGCCACACACGATTTGGACTTATCGTGTGCGGCATTGGAGCAACTTACACAGACTTCGGGTGACCCCGACTTTGCATGTCGACAGAAGCGAATAGTATGGCCGAAACGGTGGCAGTAATAGCACCTCCGCCAAAGTGGCACGAATGCCTTCACGCGGTAGCGGTAACAACTGGCACGCACCAACTCAGGGGGCTTGTCACAGTCGAACATGACGAAGAGTGTAGGGGTGGATCTCAAGGTTCCTCCCTGTTTTCTCATCACACGTTTGACCTTGACAGCCCCATGGTCGGCCAGCTCTAAGGTGATGGATGTCCTATATGGAGTTGTCCACGAGTTCCCTCGTATAAACTACTTTCAAGAAGTTCATGGTAGAGTGTGGCGTCACACTCACATGGGTGCCATCGAATGTTCGAAGGGCACTAATCATGGCCGCCTCGGAGGGATTCGACGCATTCGCCAAAATGCTCCCGTCCGAGAAACCGGTCACCTTCGGATCTCTACCAATCACACTAGCTAGAGCTCTCCTCTGATGGATCATGTTGCCCTTAATCAACATGCTGCCATCAGTGGAGCGAATAACCAGGAAGCGTTTGAAACCAGCAGGCTCGAAACGCTGGGTAGTCTCTGAATGAGTGGCCCCAATGTAATTGAAGCTTCGCTCCGCACACTAGCACTTTTGGTCTTAGTCAGGGGCTCTGAACCTGGGCTGGGGGAGAGGCAGAGGGGCCGGATGTGCCGATCATGGCTTGGTCGCTTGCCGAAATGGCAGAAGACCTATCCGTCCCTGCAGCCCCCATGAATGGCGAGGAGCCACGAGTCCTTCTCTGAGATGGAGAAAAGGTCCTGATGGTCGCAGGAGCACCAACCAGAGGAAATCCCTCCCCTCCTTGTACTGCCTCGGAGACCAGAGACCTTGCATAGGGGCCCTACCATCTGAGACTGGGTTGCCTCAAGGACCATGTCTATCTCAAGGTAGGCCTTCAGTTGGCCATTCCACCCTAGGACATCAGAGGTCCCATTGGCAGCGGTGTCACAAGTCGAGTCTGGGGAGGCACAGGCCTTGACCCCTGCTAGGTTTAACATTTTAGCCAGCAGGTCTTTTGAGGGAAGCGACCGATGGGGCCTGGCTTTCCTCTCCGCCCTAAGGGGGTTTGCCATACCGAGCTGCTTCAATGGGAAGTGGTCGGCTATGTGCTGCCTGCTGGCTTTCTTGCTAGGCCCCTTGAAAAGTAAAGGGCGAGACTGCCACTGGAAAGAGGAAAAAGGGGGTGAGGGGGAGTCCCCTACACCCGTAGGAAAAGAGAGGAGTAAGCCTCCTCTCTGATTAAAGAGATTTGGAAGGTCCCCTGCGAGAGCACAGGTGGCGGGGGGGACCTCTATTTTTTCTGTGGAGCTGCCCGAGGGCGGCTCTGTCAGTGGACGATGGGAAATTGAGTGATTTTTTATTTTATCATCATTGGGCATGGTGACCCTAATTTTTGTTTACAGGATGCAGACGCTAATCACCCCTCGCAGTAGGCCTCTCTGCAAGGGGTGCGTACGGGGCTGGCAGAGCCAGGTGCCGCCATTTAAGGCCACCCCTCCTGCCTGGTGGCCTGGCAGCCCTTCAGCATGGCAGCTCCACCTTAGGCACGGCGTAAAATTGATAAGAGTGTGAAGTGAGAAGGAAAGGGGATGTGAGGAAGGTATGGGTGGAGATGAAGCAGGTGTTAAAAACTCACCACCCCAACCCCAGACCGGAGCTCAGGGGTTAGGGAACATTGTCCCCTCCCCCGATCTGAGATAGTTGGCTGAGAAGGTCAGCATCTACCCTGTGAAAATAGAGGCTGACCAGAGAAAGTTGTGGGAGAGGTTATAGGGGAACTGAGGAAGTAGGGGGAGAAACAAAGGCTGTCTGAAGGAAGGAGAAAAGGCTAAGCTGGGGCCAGACGGGGCGCTGAGTCCCGTCAGCATATTGGCCAGTAAGGCAAATCACCGCGCCCCTTACGGGGACACTGTCAAGAACTATAATAAGCAAGAATTAATCTCTCTCCTACCCAGTGCCTAATGATAACAGGAACTTAAACATGTTTTAATTCATGATAGATATTCTAAATATTTTAATGTGAAATGTCAACTAGCATAGAATTAAATAAAAGTATAACAAAAGGTAGGTGGTAAATCAGGTCTGGGGGTTACTTATATGGAGAACAAATGGTAAAGCCTATCATGAAGACAGCTTAGTTGAAAATGGGAAAATGCAGCAGTGGATCCATCATTATTCAATGAAAGTGTTGCAGCACAATAAATTTTTAATATCAGTTTGACTGAAATGAGCATATCCTAGGATATAAGCATTATTCATCAAAAAGGGTCACAATCTTCTAAAAGATACTTTATAATTGTGCATGATATTATACAGTCCTGATCATAAGTATAGGACAGGTGAAAAACTGTAAAAATGGACATTTCGCACCTTCAGATTCTTATAAGGTTCTAAGTAAAGCTTCGATATACTAAAAGCTAAATTGTAGCTGAGCCAAACAAAGGTAGTTTGAACAAATGAAAGAGAAAAGACAGTTTACTCAAATGAGTTGCTCCTTAGCTGATCAAAAGTTTAAGACCAATACTCCCAAAACATAATTAAACCTTCAGAATAAGGACTCAGTAGTGAGTGGCTCCACTATTCTTGTTGATAACCTCAAAAATTTGATGTGGCATGCCTGATACAAGGGTTTCAAAGAGCAATGGGGGAACATTACTCCAGGTGGCGAAAATGACCTCACGAAGGGCATCCACTGTCATGAACTGATGTCTATTTTTGTAGACATCCCTGGCCATCCATCCCCAAATGTTTTCAATTAGGTTTAAATCCAGGGAACACGCAGGATGGTGTAAAAGAGGGACGTCATTCTCCTCTCGGAAGGTCTTTGTCAGGTGGGCATTGTGAATTGCCACATTTTCTTGTTGGAAGACCCAGTCATCACTACACAGATGAGGGCCCTCCGTTGTGAGGGATGCCCTCTGCTGCATCTCTACATATCCAGCCGCCATTTAACGCCCCTGCACAACCTGAAGCCCCATTGAAGCAAAAAGACCCCCATACCATGATGGAGCATCCACCACTGTGTCATGTGCAAAACATCTCAACTGTTATGCCAGTAATGTTGGAAACCATCAGGACCATCAAGGTTAAATTTTTTCTCATCAGAGAATAAAACCTTCCTCCACTTTGCAATTTCCCATGTTTTGTGGTCCCTGGTGAAGTCTAAACGGGCAGTTTTGTAATGTTGAAGCAGATGAGGCGCTTGAAGCTGTTTTTTACTTTTCATGCCATTCCCTCTGAGATGACATCTAATGGTTATTGGACTGCAATCAGCATCGGTGAGTGCCTTAATCTGACTTGAGGACCGTGTCGTATCTTGACAGACAACCCTGTTAATCCTCCTATCTAGTGCTGGTGTAATTTGGGGTGGGTGGGTCTACCACCTAACTTTGCAATTTTTCTTTCAGAAAATTGCAAATCACTGTTTTACGGCGTCCAATCTCGTCAGCGATGGCATGCTGCGACAGGCCTTGCTTATGCAGTTCAACAATCAAACGACGTTCAAATAATGTAAGTTTAACCACTCTAGGCATTATGACATCTTAACACTGTGAGCTCCAAACAATAAATGAGACAGAATCTGAGAATTTGCGCAAATTTAAACTATTATGCGCTGTGGTTTTAAACTTTTGAGTAGCTCATTTTAATAAACTGTCTTTTCTCTTTAATTTGTTTAAACTACCTTTGTTTGGCTCGGCTACAATTTAGCTTTTAGTATATCGAAGCTTCACTTAGAAGCTTATAAGAATCTGAAGGTGCGAAATGTCCATTTTTACAGTTTTTCAACTGGTCCTATACTTATGATCAGGACTGTATTACTAGTTCAAAGAAACTGAATTGCATCTTTAGTTAAATGACAGAAGATCTAAGTATCAACTGTATTAGTCCAAATTTATTTTCACTATTAATGTGATTATTATCATTATCCATTTTAGGTAATTGCAAAATACATATTAGTGAGATTCAATCAAAACTGGCCACTTTCAAAAATGTCAAAATTATTTCTTTGACATATTTTATTTCAAATCTTTTCACTATTTTTAGATATGAAAAGGTTTTTGATGGTTAAGTTCAGATACACTTTATAATTTTCTTTTTATATCATTACTAAATCACCATGGGATTTTGCCTTACAATCTATTACACTTCTTAAAAAACTTCCAATCAATCAATCAATTATTTCCTGGGGCACCCACAGGGATGCATAGGGCCCCAATGAACTCCCGCCACCACGCTCCATCTTGAGCTAATGCGTCAAGATCTTCCCAACAATCATATCCTGCTTCCCGCCTCATAGTCTTTAACCAAGTCTCCCTAGGCCTGCCTCTACCTCTGTGATTCTATCTAGAAGCAACTGAAGACAACTTTATCCTTTCTAAATGATGAGATCTTTGAGTTTATGATATCAAATGGCTTGAAATTTTAAAATTTTGGCTGTATAAAATAAATCTCACTCAAAGGTAGGAGAAAAACTTTTACAGTGGAACCTCTACTTACAAATACAGTAATCCCTCGTTTATCACGAGGATTAGGTTCCACCTCCCCCCTGCCAAAAGCAAAAATCAGTGAAGTAAAAACTATATATTTATTATGCTATTTATATATATTTTAAGCCCTTATAAAGCCTCCCCAAACTCTGATAAATACTTCCTCTGCTCTTAAACACTTTCTACACTCGTAATGATACATAATTTTATGTACTGTACTACAACTTGAATGCCAATGATGATGATAAATTTGCTGTGCAGTACGGATGATAATGAAGATGAAGTGATTATGATGAATGTACTGCACAGCCAAGAAGAGCACTTACAGCTCTTCTGGAGGCACTTCTGTTTCCACTGAAGGCGTAGGCGTAACTGGCAGCGTCCTCCGAGTTAGGAAAATAGTTATGGGCAATTGCTGGCGCTGTTTTTTCTTCTGGGAAAGAATGGATTTATACACTGACACGATCCATCTATTGAATTTGCAAATTGCAATGAACAAATCGTCTGGGGGTCCCATTTTTGAGCCACTTGCTGAAGTTCTTTAGCCATTCTGACCATGGTTATGAGGCGCTCAAGTGTTAGGACAATATCTTCTTCTTAAGCCCCTGGTTCTTCTTCCTCTTCTTCACTTGCAGACTTTGTCATCTCTGTCAGGTCATCATCTGTCAACGGTTGTGAGTGTTCATCAACTAATTCATTTATGTCCTCAGCAGTCATGTCACCGAAGCCATCTCCTCTGAGCATTCTTGGCAGTCTCACAGCCTTATCAACTGTAGAGTGGTGGACTTCGTCAGGAGAAAAGCCCTTGTAACCGTGGACCACTTCTGGCCACAATTTATTCCAACTTGCATTTAAAGTTTCTGTTTTCAGGGCATTGATGGCCTTCTGGATGTTTAGTGGACACGAAGCAATGGTGTAGTCATGCCAGTACGCCTTCAGGGAGAAGTTATCTTCAGAGTCAATAGCTTCAACAATTTTTTCTTGGGCAGAGCATGTATAAAGCGCCTTAAAGGCGCGAATAACGCCTTGAGCCATTGGCTGAATAAGTGATGTGATGTTTGGTGGCAAGAATTTAATCTGAACACCATCATAAGACACATCAACTGCATGCCCTCCAGCATTGTCCATGAGGAGAAGGACTTTAAACTCAAGGCCTTTCTCTGTGAGATAAAGTTTCACCTTAGGGATGAAACCCTGATGAAACCAATCAGACATAAGCACCTTTGTTATCCAGGCCTTAGGGTTATGCATCCAGTACACTGGCAACACATTTTTATTTTTATTTTTTAGGGCCCCTGGGTTTTTAGACTTATAAATAAGTCTGGGCTTAATCATAAGGCCCACAGTATTTCCGCACATGATGAGTGTCACTCAGTCTTTCTGGGCTTTGGCTTTGTCTTTCATTATAAAAGTTTGTGAGGACATCCATTTCCAAAATAGACTAGTTTCATCCATATTAAAAACCTGTTCAGGCTTGTAGTCCCCTTCCTTTATAAGTGATTTAAAGGTATTTTTCACATAGTCCTCGGCTGTTGCATGATCTGCAGAGGCAGCCTCTCCATGCAAAGAAATGCTTTTAAGGCCAAAGCGTTTCTGGAATTTATCAAACCAGCCTTTGCCGGCTATAAATGCGGTTGGTCTGGGAAGCGAAGCAGTTGATGGTCCTGATTGTGGGTCATCGATGTCACCTTCATCCTCATCGCGAATGTCAGCTCCTTCTGCAAATGTTTCGTAAAGCTTTAAGGCCCTTGTATGAATGATGTTTGTGTTGAGCAAGATGTTTTTCTTTCGGCAGTCACTGATCCACAAGGCCAATGCAGACTCCATCCCTGCATTTACTTTATTACGCGATGTAATAACCCTCTTCGTTGTCTTGTTAAAAGATACAGCAGCTGTCTCCCTTATATTCTTTTCATCTTTATTTATGTACCGCATGAATGATTCATTAATACCATAATGGCGGCCAACTTCTGCGTAGCTTCTTCCTTGCTTCAGCATATCTAGCAGTTTCACCTTTTCAGCGATGGTTAGCATCGTCCTCCTGTGTTTAGGCTCACTGCCAGAAGGCATAGATGATTTAGGACTTTTAGGCGGCACCATAAAAATGTTAAAATCACACTTAAGCCACAATTTCACGATAAACACAGAACCAGAAAGTAGTGAGCACGTAAACGCAGCAAAACACGTGTTAGAACTAGGCAGGATGATGCTATAGTCTCTGAGCCAATCAGTGGCTAGGATACACAACACCACACTCTGATTGGAAAGCTCCCATCCATCAGCCGATAGAACGTTTTGTACGATCTCATGTAGAGTAAACGTATTACGCATGTTATTTATTTTAATGTGTTTGAATTATTTTTACTTTTTTAACTGTTTTTAATTTTCATCAGCCAATATACAGTACTGATAAATATACACGTTGCAGAAACCCGCAATACAGTATAGCAAAAATCCACGAAGTAGCGAGTCCACGAAAGTCGAACCGCGAAGTAGCGAGAGATTACTGAGTGATAGCAGCAGTGAAAAAGAAGTTAAAATAAACATTAATTAAAGAAATAAATGTTAAACATAATGGTGTTTGTGTCTCTGATATCACTATATAGTACAATACATCAAAGTCAACCATAAGTACCATTTTGAAAAAGAAAAGAGGCAATTAACGCTGTTAATGTGGTTAAAGGAGTGACCATTTTGTTGAAGAATAGGCTTGAAATAATAAATGTGGAAAAATTATTGTTAGTTTGGATAAATGAGAAGCAACTTGCTCGTGAGTGTCTGTGAAGCTTTAATATGTGAAGAAGCAAGGCGTTTACATAGTGATTTACTAAAGAAAACTGAGTACGAGTGACAATAATATTAAGAAATTTAGAGAGAGTAGGAGGGTAATTCAACAAGTTTAAAGAGAAGTAGCGCCACAGTCATAGCATGATCAGACATAGGGAGGCTGCAAGTTCAAATAAA
This sequence comes from Ceratothoa steindachneri, assembly GCA_963969495.1. Taxonomy (NCBI): domain Eukaryota; kingdom Metazoa; phylum Arthropoda; class Malacostraca; order Isopoda; family Cymothoidae; genus Ceratothoa; species Ceratothoa steindachneri. The sequence continues at coordinate 2,923,035 of OZ018333.1, read as the reverse complement.
CGAGCTGTGGATGTCTGTGCGGAAGTTTTCTAAATTTAGTGAAGATGAGGTTTATGCTCATCAAATTTTTAATTGTGATGAGACTGGGCTATTTTGGAAAAAGATGCCAAAAAGGACCTATAGAGCCGAGGAGAAGGTAATGGCAGGGCACAAGCCAATAAAAGAGAGGTTTACTCTTTTGTTGTATGGCAATGCGAGCAGAGATTTTAAAATGAAACCCATTCTTGTGTATCACTCATAAAATCTGCGAGTGTTTAATAAAAATAATGTAATGCAGGTGACACTGCCTCTAATGTGGAGAAGGAATAGTAAGGCTTGGGTGAAGAGGCTCCTCTTTATGGAATAGAGGCATAAAGTGTTGGCACCAGGTATGCAAAAATATATTACAGAAAACAATCTGCCATTTAAGGTGTCTCCATATCATGGACAATATTCGTGCACACCTGCCAGGCTTGGTAAATGACTTGGATGCCAAGTACAACAAAATTAAGTTCCTACCCCCAAACATGACTCTTCTGTTACTACAGCCCATGGACTGGCAAATAATTTCAAATTTTAAGAAATTGACTACGAAGGTCTTATTTACAAGGTGTTTCGAGGTCACTGATGACACTGATCTGACCCTCAGAGATTACTGGAAAAATCATATAAATATACTTCATTGCATTAACCTTATGGTAAAGCCTGGAATGAAACCAGTTAGCAGACCTTAAACTCAGCTTGGAGAAAAATCTGGCCAGATTTGGTACAAGAGAGAAATTTTTAGGGCTTTGAGGCTGTGACATCAGTTAAATTAAATCATAGTCATATTGTTAATGATATTGTGTCCATGAGCAAGAGGATGAGCTTACAGGTGTAAGATGAAGATGTGGAGGAGCTAGTGCTAGACGACAATGAACTTGAGAGCAAGAGTGAGGGGTTGGGGGTGTAATGGCATGCAACATTAAAGCCATGGGTGCCATCTCATATCTTCTTCCGGTTGTCCTGATCCCTGCTATGGGTCAGTGTGGGGAGGATGTAAATGTGTGTCTGGAAGCTCACTCTGTCATTACACCTCATTATCATGCTCATTCTAAACAACCTTACATGTCCAGGGACTAAACAGAACACACAGTTGACCCCAAACCCGATGTATCCTCGAATGGATACTCCAAAAATAACTTCATCAGCCAATGATGTTGAAAAGATGAGCTACATTGCTCTGAGGAAGCAGAGTGTGAAGATGAGCTACATTGCTCTGAGGAAGCAGGGTGTGAAGATGAGCTACATTTCTCTGAGGAAGCAGAGTGTGAAGATAAGCTAAATTGTTCTGAGGAAGGAAGCGGCCTTCCGTGACATCACGACGTGCATTGAATGCTGGCGGAGCAGCATCACGGATAGAGAATGCGGAAAAAGCGGTCACTAAGAATTCCACCACGAACGCAGGGTCCGAGATTGCGGTCCCATTCTCCTGGAGAACGGGAGGAAGGTCCTGCGAGAACTTGCCCCGAATCCTTTTGACTCGCCTCCACACCTCAGCTAAAGGGGTCTTCCTGTTAAGTGAAGACACGTATGCCCGCCAAGAAGAGCGGCGGGCGTGCTTCGAAATATACCGGAACCTAGCCCTAGCCCGACGAAATTCACGGACAGTAAAATCGTTCGGGTGGCGCTTATAGCGCATGTAGGCATAACGCTTCTGTTTGAGGGCCGTCTCACACTCGGCCGACCACCATGGGAGTTGTCGGCCTGCAAAAGGGCCAGACGACCTAGGAATAGTAGTCAGGCCCACGGCGATGAGAATGCCGGAGAAGAACTCAACGGCCTCATCTACAGACCTAAACTCCTCAACTGAGATAGAGAATTCAGTCATTTCCTGAAATGCAGGCCACCACGCCCGCGCCAAGTACCACCGAGGTGGTCTCTCAGGCGGCAGTTGCCCTGATAATGATATTTGAATGGGAAAGTGATCACTACCATGGAGGTCATCGACCACCCCCCAATCAAAATCAGGCTGTGCATCCGAAGAGCACAAAGATAGGTCAAGGCAAGAAAATGAAGCGGTTCTTGGACAGTGATGCGTAAACTCATCCACGTTTAGGACACCCATCTCAAGCTCTTCGATCAGATCGGCAAGGACTTGTCCCCTGGGATTTATGGAGTAATCTCCCCAGAGAGGATGCCTGCCATTCAGATCTCCAAGCAAGAGATAGGGCCTCGGAAACCGTCCCACGACGCGGCGGAAGTCCCTCGCGTCTAAGTCAGCTGACGGTGGAATGTACGCAGAAATGATAGTATCCCTCTTATCCAGGTGCAGCTGCACAGCCACTGCCTGAAGGGAGGTATATAAAAAGAAAGGAAGAACGGAGACATCATGCCGGGTGTAAACCGTGCATCCCCCAGCCTGGCCATTCCGCGGTGGTGGGGTCGCAAGACCCTTATACTCCGGGAGGGCAGGCAGGGGGCACGCGCCTAGCATGGTCTCCTGCAAAACGATAGCTAACGGGGAACGGGACGAGACGAGCCTCCGCAGCTCCTCCCAGTTGGCCCGGAGTCCACGGCAATTCCATTGAAGGAATATGCCCTCCAGGCCTAGCTCGGAGGAGACGCGGCGGCCCTCCTCGAACTGAAGACCCTCACGGGAATGGCCGTACGCTTCCCGGGGGCAGAACCCCGTGCGCTGTAGGCCGGACAAAGCGCTGTCGCCTTCGAGGACTTATTGGGGAAGGTTGGGCTCGCCATGCGAGTCTTTTCCTCCCTTCGCCTCGAAACCTTAGGCGGGCGTTGCGGCTTCGGAGGCGGGGGGGGCCCTCTTTTCGAGGAACCACCGTCTCCGAGCCACTCGCTCCACCTCGGGGCGTGGGCGAACGAGCCGGAGCTCCTTTGTTGCTGTCCTCCTTTCAGGGAACAGCTTTAGGAATCCCCGGAAGATGGACTAGCGACCATCTTCAGGGGTGTTGCATCCTGTGAGTATAACGACTCGGTGGAGGCGCGTTTCCGTTTTGCCTTACGGGAAACGGTCACGCTGGGGGAAGAGGGGGGAGCCTTGGTTTTAGCCGGGGCTGGGTATGAACCCTTTTTGCCGCCAGCTTTACCAGGGGAGCACCCGGGTTGGGTAGAGCCCGCAGAAGGGCTCCGAATCGGCGCGGAAAAAACCGTGCTCGGTGGGCTGGATGGGCCAGAAGCAGAGGGTGCCTTTCTAACTATTGAGGCATATGACGTCCCAGGCAGAGCCGGGCACGCCAGGACCAAGTCCTTAGCCTCGCGGAATGAGAGTCGATCCTGGGCCTGAACGGCAAGGATTTCTTTCTCAAGGAGATATTCACCACATATCTTCGAAGAAGCAGGGTGCGGCTCTCCGCAATTGACACACTTGGCCACACACGATTTGGACTTATCGTGTGCGACCTTGGAGCAATTTACACAGACTTCGGGTGACCCCGACTTTGCACATCTACATGAGCTATTCCTTAGGCCGAAGCGGTGACAGTAATAGCAGCGCCGCGGCAGTGGCACGTATGCCTTCACGCGGTAGCGGTACCAACCGGCACGCACCGACTCAGGGAGCTTGTCACAGTCGAACGTGACGAAGAGTGTAGGGGTGGGTCTCGAGGCCCCTCCCTGTTTTCTCATCACACGTTCGACCTTGACCACCCCATGGACGGCCAGCTCTAGGGTGATGTCCTCAATGGAGTAGTCAACGAGTTCCCTCGCATAAATCACTCCTTTCACAAAGTTCATGGTAGAGTGCGACGTCACACTCACCGGGGTGCCGTGAAGTGTCCGAAGAGCACTTATCTTGGCCGCCTCGGCGGAATTCGCCGCATTCGCCAGAAGGCTCCTGTCCGAGAAACGGGTCACCTTCGGCTCTCTACCAATTGCACTAGCTAATCCTCTCCTCTGATGGATCATGTTGCCCTTGGACAACATGGTGCCATCAGTGGAGCGAATAACGAGGAAGCGTTTGAAGCCAGCGGGCTCAAAAACGCCAGGTAACCTCTGAATCAGGGGCCCCGGTTATCGAGGCTCCGCTCTGTGCACTTTTGGTCTTAGTCAGGGGCTCCACAACCGGGGGGGAGCAGAGGGGCTGGATGTGCCAATCTTGGCTTGGTCACTTGCTAGAGTGGCAGCAGACCCATCCATCCCCGCAGCCCCCACGGATGGAGAGGAGCCCAGAGTCTTGTTTGTCTTTTTGGTCTTGGTCTTTTTCTTTTTTGGAGGAGGGCGGGGAATGAACCCGCTTCTCACGCCCGCCGGTAGAAGCCCCTAGGCCAGATGTACCGGCCTCAGCCAGGTCCTTCTCTGAAATGGAGAAGGTCCTGGTGGTCGCAGGGGCATCATCCAGAGGAGATCCCTTCCCTCCTTGTACTGCCTTAGAATCACCAGCCGTTTGAGGAGGAACCTGCATAGGGGCGGATTTGGGTTCGGTGCTTGGCGCCGAGCCCAGATTCTCTCCCATGGAAGGCCCTACCATCTGAGGCTGGTTTTCCTCAAGGACCATGTCTAACCCAGGAGGGGCCTCCAGTTAGCCATCCCCTCCCAGGACATCGCAGGTCCCCTTGTCAGCATCATGAGTCTTTTGTGGAGAGGCACAGGCCTTGACCCCGGCAAGGTTTAATATTCTTGCCAGCAGGTCTTTTGAGGGAAGCGACCGAAGGGGCCAGGCTTCCCTCACCCCCCTAAGGGGGTTTGGCATAAAGAGCCGCTTACACGAGGGGCAGTCGGCAATGGGCTGCCTGCAGGCTTTCTTGGCAGTCCCTTTAGAAAGCAAAGGAGGGACTGCCGCTTGAAATAGGGAGGTGCCCGAAAGCACCTCCAGAGAAGTGGGTGAGGGGGAGTCCCCTACACCCGTCGGCGTAGGAGAGGAGTAAGCCTCCTCTCCGGTTAAACAAGTATGGAGGGTCCCCTGCGCAAGCACAAGGTGGGGGACCTCCATTTTTTCGGTGGAGCTGCCCGAGGGTGGCTCCGTTGATGTTCTTGGGGAAGATGGGGGTTGTTTTGTTTTTTTTATTTTCATCATTGGGCATGGTGACCCTCTTTGTGCTACGGGATGCAATAGCTCATCACCTCTTCCATTTGCCCGCACTGCAAGAGGTGCTTACAGGCCTGGCAGAGCCAGGCGCTACCATTTCGGACCACCCCTCCGGCCTGGTAGCCTGGCAGTCCATCGGCATGGCGGCTCCACCTTGAACACGGCGTAAAATTGATAGAATGTGAAGAGGAGAGGAAAAGGGATGTGAGGAAGGTATGGGTGGGGATGAAGCAGGTTTTTAAAAAACAGCCACCCCAGACCGGAGCTCAGGGGTTAGGGAACATTGTCCCCTCCCCCCTCAGCGGGACGGTTGGCTAAGAGGAAGGTCGGCATCTACCCTGTGAAATTAGAGGCTGACCAGAGAAAGTCGTGGGAGAGGTTGTATGAAAAGCGAGGAAACAAGGGATCTGAAGGAAGAAGAGGAGGCTAAGCTGGGGTCGGACGGGGTGCTGAGTCCCGTCAGCACGGCGGCCAGGATGGCAAATCGCCGCGCCTCTTACGGGGCAATGAAGGTCCATAGGGCACTAATAATACGTACCTGGGAAGGGTCTGCCACATTTGCCAGAAGGTCCTTTCTGAGAAATGGGCGATCTTCGGCTCTCTACTATGTCAAGTAGAATCCTTTCGCATAGTCGAGACAATGGCTCTCTCCTTAGGTTTCAAATTTGACATAGGCAGAGGTAAGGATGGCTATTTGAGGAGACACTTATCCAGAAACTACAGACACAATGACAGTGAGGTGGTCAAAGGCTTTATTCAAGGAATTTTGCTTTGCTACAATAATATGGCAGAAGAGCAAAATTATGCTTTACCGAAAAGATTTGTAAATGCATTAGAGGGTCTGGGCAAGTGCAAAGATATTATAATAACACAAGTGGACAAAGGAGGAGGGGAGGGGTTATAGTATTAGACAGATCAGCTTATTTGGAAAAAATGAAGGACAGTAGTATGTACAAGAAGAGATGCTTAGGTAGTGCCAATAGGGAGGCCACTTTATTCGAAAAATGGGTAAGAAAAATACTTTAAAAAAACAAGTGGGGTAAAAACTGATCAATCTCATTGAGGCGAATCCGAGACCCATAAGAATGAGGGGGCTTCCAAAAACACACAAACAAGGCGTACCACTTAGACCAATCACCTCGGGAGTGGGTAGTGCTCCTCATAAAATTGCCAAGGTATTAGCTAGGCCATTGTCACGAACACTGGGCAAGATCAGCAAAGCTCATTTAAAGAATTCCACCAATTTAAAAGATAGGTTATGTGGGGTGAATCTCGAGGGTAAGAAAATTATTAGTTTTGACGTTAAAGCATTATTCACTAATGTCCCGGTAGATGGCGCTTTGAAAGCAGTGAAAAAAATCAATAGCCAACATTAATGACTCTAATCTACCCATTAATAAAAGGGACTTTATTGAATTTGTTTCATTATGTGTAAGGTTTGGGGCATTGACCGTTGAGGGAGGAATATAGACAACACAGAGGACAAGCTATGGGATCGCCTCTAAGTGCCATCATGGCATGCCTATTCATGGAAGTCTTAGAGAACGATAAATTATTAGGGTTATGGGGAGGGATTCCCTATGGGTAAGATACATAGACAATATCCTGGCCATAATTTCAGCAGTTACTAATGTAAGCAATAAATTGAAGCAGCTGAACGAGGTGGATGGAAATATACAGTTTAAGGCGGAAGAAGAAGAAAGCAAAAAAATTCCTTTCCTAGACACGTTGATCCATAGGGATGGGGGAAGGGTGGAGTTCTCCGTGGACAGAAAACCCTTAAATAGGGAAGATTTTATTCATTATTTGTCTGGACACGGTATGAAAATGAATACCGGGGTAGTCATCAGGTTTTATCTAAGGGCTATTCGTATTTGCATCAAAAACATTTTAAGCGATGAATTCGATTACATAAAGAAAGCTTTCATAAAACTGAAGTATCCAGAGGGTCTGTTAATAAAATTACGAAATAAAGCAATACAAATAGCAGAGAAGGGTAGAACGAGTAATGTCACTGATGCAGTCGAGGATAATGTGCCCACAACAAAGGGATTAGAAGGGATCAGATACTTATCTGCCCCATACTCTTAATAAGGCAGGTATTTTGGTAGCCAATTCTGCGGGGACTAGAATTAGAGACTTAGTAAAGCACAAGAATTTGACAGCCAAAACAGATAACAGTATTATCTATCAAATACCCTGTGAGGGATGTGACCAAAGTTACTATGGGGAATCGGGTAGAGACATTAGAACCAGGATTAGTGAACATAGAATAGACGTCAGAGCTCATAGAACCTCGAATGCCATGGTGGTCCATATCGATGAATACGGTCACTTGTCTAATTGGGATGGGATTAGAGTTATCTACAAAGGGTTGGTGAAAAGGGAGAGAAGGATAATTGAGGCTGCATATATTGTTTCCGACAGGTCAACTAATCACAGAGACAGATTCTTTCAGCTGGCTAATGGAGCGGCATAGTTCATCAGACACAAAGCGCAAGGATTAAAGCTGGACAAATCCCACCAGAGAAGACTACGAGGGTCGAGCCAGAGTGACCCGGGATAATCTGCTTAATATATATGGAGCAATCTCGCATTCTTCATTTAGTTCAATTCTGAAGAAGCCAACAGGTGAAACGTCAATAAAGAACTTCAGTATATTTTCTGGGTTTTTACTTCCTCCTCTCATTTCCACCTATATGTTGTGATATTCCTACCATATATATATATATATATATATATATATATATATATATACCAAAACAATGGCCACAATATTTATATACAATCTTACAATATCAAATATTGGTCAATTCAATGCAAAAAATATAAATAGTTCCTGCCCAAACTAATGCGGCATAAAACAATCACATAAAAAAAAGAATCTTACTATTTAAGGAACATACAGATAATATACAAATAAATCTCATCCGAACCAAGTGACCAAAAGATCAACCAGTATGAAAGGGGAGGGGAGGGAGACAGGCCTGTATATTTGCCATACATTTCTTGACATTCGATAGAGAGTTGCAAATTCCCAGGAACTGGGAGGTGCACAGTTCCACACTACGACTGATGGACTATGTCTGGATTCTTGGCACTCAATGGCTGCGAACACAGTAGCTCTGGACTGGGTCCTCGCTCACTCCAATGTCACACAACTTAATTTTCAGATCTTTCACACAGTCCATTAATGTTAGCAAATGAACTTTGGCGGCAGGTTCTGGGGGCCTGCAATCACACTCTCTGCCACTCCAACATAGGTGCCATTTTAATTTATACAAAACAAAACAGAAAATGATGCACAAAAAAAAGACAAACCAATACTAAAATATATATAGCCTTATAACATATATCAGCCAGCGCAGAATTAAAGATAACCCCCAAATAAATATGTATATGCACACCAATGAAAATACTAAATCTATATAGGGCCTTACAAGATATAGATATCAGCCATTTGTGGGTAACAAAGAGCATGTGATTTTTCTAAGAATGTCCACTGAAATTGAAAAAAGGCACACCATAATCACAAGCCTCTATGATGATAGAAGCATGAAAGAGTGTAATATTTTTTTAATTAATTGAGGAAGCTCATTTATGAAGTGAAGCAGAAGTATGATGAGGCTGAGAATAAGGATGAAGTTACCACCAAACGATAGTCACAAATGTTTGTTTTTCTTTTATCAACAAGAATGAAATTTGTTGTCAGTGTCAAGCAGAAGATCTCAAGGACCCTCGTCAGTCCATGGGCGAACTTTTCACGATGTATGAGAACAAGGTCCTGGTACAGAGCATTGTACCAGGACCTGGACTACTACTCATATAGGCTTAAGAGGTGCCAGCTTCTCATAAGGGCTACCAAGGAAAGCCAAAAAGTGAAGTCACAAACACTCATCATCAAAATCAAACACAATAACAACAGCCTTCGTCCTTTATTCTTTGAGTAAGATTTTGTGTAGGAGAGGGTAATAAACCAACAGAATGATCACTGACTGCCTTAAGACCTCAGATGTGGCTACAGTCATGCAGAGCAAAATTTCCACCACTTTGATACTTCTGGACATGGTCATGAGTGAGGGAAACATTATTGCTCCTCTCCCCACAGGACCTCAAGGTCAGTGCAGACAGTTACATTGAGGTGCTGGAGGCTGTAGTCAAGCCTTGGATGGACCGAGTAGCTGTGGGAATGCTTTGCATTTTCCATCAGAACTCTGCTCCTGCACACAAAGCAAGGAAGACAGGATTGGTTATTTAACAATGTCCTGCACCACTGGTCCTCAGACTTGTTACCCCTCAGTTCCTTGACTGCAACCCCAGTAATTTACTTAGATTTTGGTAAAGCCTTTGACAATATTCCACAAAGGAGAGTAGTTAATAAATTAAAAAGCCTTTGGATGTGTTGGAAAGTAATGAGTTGAATAGCTAAAAGATAGGAAAGTGAGGAGTGTTAAGTGGAGTAAAGTCACAGTGGAGGAATATTGTCAGTGGGGTACCTCTGTGATCAGTTCTGGGTCCATTATTTTTTTGTAATCTATATAAATGACCTTGGCAAAGCAGTTAATAGCAATGGCAATTTTTGCAAACGAGACCAAATTGGTAGCTTCAGTAAGAGAAGTTAAAGGTAACTTGCAAATTTATACACATGGGAAGAGATATTACAGAATTGAGCTACAAAACAGATGGGCATTGGCTAAAGTCAATTGAGTCTGAAAAGGACTTTACAAGTAGTAATAGATGAGTCAGTAAGGTTTTCTAAGTAGTGTATTGAGGCAGAAAATAAAGCAAATAGTTTAAAGATGTTATCCTTAAACTTTATCACTCGGATGTTAACCCACATTTAGTGTATTGTATACAGGCATGGTCCCCACATTTTAGACAATGTTAGTGTGTTGGTGGCCACCTTCTCTCCCCCATCTCTAATCCCTTTCTCCTTTTTCAGGGTGTTTGGAATGAAGAGGACGCATCGGAGTCACTCCGGGTCGGGGGACTCGATAGATTTTTAGTGTGTTTCCCCATTCATCTCTGGCTTCCTCCACAGGCGATATTTGAAACAGGAATGAGATTAGTTTGAAGTGATTGACTATTGAATGAGTTTAACAGTGAACGTAAATTAATAAAAAAGTGTCCATTGGAATTTAGATAGAAGCTGAATAGTTATTCAGGTGAGTCTTAGTGTGAATGGGAGGTTATAAGGTATATTTATTTTAAAGGTTTTGGGGCTGTGATTTGGGTTTAGCTTGGAATATTTATTGGTCTTTAATAAATTTAGAAAATACTCTCTCTCCTCAATACACTCTCTTTGAACCACTGAGCGGACCTTGTTGGGGCGGTGGGAAGAATTGGTGAGGGTGTTGTGACCTCGCTGCCACAACATGATATCAACCTGCTAGTTAGAGCAAAGGAGGGCAACAAAGTTATAACTTTCCCTGAGGCACTGAATATGAAGACCGAGGGTATTAAATATGTTCTCAATTGAAAGGTGTGCGAGAGGGACTGGGAGAAAATAGTAGGAACTCAACTCGTATAGATGGGAGAGGTACTGTCTACACAGCACTCCATTAAAAGGACATTCAAGCAAGCATGATAAGTCTATAAACTCTATTATTATTATTATTATTTATAACTAAGACATGGCAATCTTGAGTGATAACATTGGTGTGATGAAAATATGAAATAATGTTTGCCGTTATACAAATAAATTCAGCAAGAAACTAAAAATAACAAAGATTACCTTTTCTTGGTGGAGGTCTTGTTGCAAAAACTCACTGGTAGTGTTTGGTAGAGAGTTTTCTGATTCTGCACACAGTACATCAAATGTAACAGAAGAACTCATCTCTCTATGAACAAATTCTTCACTAACTTCATCCTTCAATGAAATCCCCTCAAAGTCCTGGTTAAAAAAGTACAAAACTCAATTCCTTACAGAGCATCCAGAAATCAGTGCGTTTTTTTTTTTTATACATTTATATTCATGTTTTTAGTGGCTTACTTTGGAGATTTAGATATGTTCAGTTTCAGGTGAAAATAATGAGTGATGGATCAAATTGAAAAGATTAGTGTGTGCAACTAGCAGAAGTGTGCATGGTAACAGCTAAATAGTGGTGTCAAATGTGATGAGGGGAGATTGACTAAGTAAGGAATGACAACCTCATCAAGAGGCAGAACAGATAAAAAGATCTAGCAGATGACCCCAGCTACTAATGCCTTCTCACTCAGTGTCATACTGCAGAGGAACAAGATAAATAGAATCATTTTTCTACTGAAAAATGTTCTTTCCTAATACACAAAAACACCTGTGCTTGGATGAGGATTAACCAAACACACTGAGGCAGCAAGCACTGATTTGATTTTAGTTAAAGCAATGCTATAGACCATTCAGTTGCACATGGATAAAAATTCTTACAAATGGAGGCTTTTAAACTTGCTTTCCCAGGTTAATTAGGACTATGAGACCTTAATTGGGAAATCAATGGACAAACAAGAAATAGAGTTAAGCAAGCGGCAAATATATACTATATATCTCTCATGAATGTGAAAGAATGTTAAAATAGAATGAGTCATACCATAAAGAAATAGATAAATCAATTTTTTTTCTATGGAAAAATTTGTCCTTATTACAAAAAAGCCATGCAGGGGTAATGATTAAACCAAGCACATGAGCACAGCTTTAATCTCAGTTAAAGCAGTACCTTAGACCACTCAACTATGCATCTGCACAAAAGTTCTCATGAAATTGCTTCCAATAAAGGACTATATAAAATTTAACCCTAATTTTTTTTTTCTTTAACCAATAATAAGTTGTAGAAAGATTAAACTACCATGGGAACATTGGTAAGTATTGTAACAAGCAACTCATTGTAACTACCTCTTTGACAGGGCATTCTTTTGACAGCAATTCATTAGAACCATCAACAACTGCTCGTTCTTGACCTATGACCAATCTTACTTCATTTCCATGATCTGAATCAAACAACTCTTCCTTCATTTCTTTGATGGGGGTTTCTTTATAATTATCCTAATATACAAGAATAAGCAATTTACTTTCTGTAACTATACACAAGTAATGATTTATAAGTTAATCATTAGATAGGTAAAAGTATATTAACTAAATACTAAATAATGATGTTGAATGCTAATATAAATAAGAAAATCCTGATATGCTTACATTTTTATCATCTAAATGAAAACTAAGCGTATATTCAATAAGTTCCTTTTTCATTTCTTCCATTTTTGTAACCTCTGAAGAAATCCTATAACAAATAAGAGCAAAGTTGCTTCAATCCTGTCAGAAATTTAATTCATTGCCTCGTTAGTTAATTAATATGTATTTTTGGAGGAGAGTTGAGTGGCTGGAGCTTAGTTATGGTATAAGTGCTCTCTCTGACATGAGTTCTAATTTCTCTGAGTGGTCTATTCTGGGTGGGGACTCATTTAGTCTTGTTTAGTCTACCTGCCTCTTGCTAGAGCAACTAGGTTTGCGGATGGACAACATCCACATGCACTATACATTCCCCACTGCCACACATCTCAGTTTCAGCGTTGCTTTTTGCCAAGTACGGTAAAGCAGTGGAATGATCTTCCTGCAGAAGTTATGAAGGAAGATCTTAATATCTTCAAACGAGGTTGCAATACCAGATTAAGGGTGGGTGCTACAGCCTCATAATTTTAATATTTATTTACACATTTCAATTTCTTTCTTCTTTATTCATTCTTTCTTACTTGACATATGGAGACTGTGTTCTGTGGGAGCTTGTTTTCAAGTTCATGGCCGCTAGGCTCTTCCTACAAGAATTTTATGTTCATTATCTTAAATAATAATAATAATAGGTTGTTTAAGTGACTGTAAGTTGAGGCTAGAGTGGATGTGTTTTAATAAGTTTGAATTGGAGAAGGAAGAGCAAAGCTACCATGCTGCTACTGGTAGGATTGGGCTTTTGATTAATTTTGAGGATGGGTGGAGGGAGTTTTCTTGTAGGGTATGGTTGGAATGAGATTGATTTAGGGTCATTCCATATTAAAATTAATGAATGTTTATTGACATGAATGAGAAAAGATGAATAGTACCAATTAGCTTAAATGGTTCTAGAGATATGCAGATATGAACTTTTCAAAAAGGTAAATATGAGGTAATTAACTTTTAAATGTCATGTCTCAGTTCAAATATTAATAAAACTCATTCTTAAACTATTACTGAGAAAATTTACAGTAACCTTCATTTTAATACATATCAATATTTGTCATTTTTGGTTTTAACCCCTAAAATATCTTTTGGTGATCACAAATTTCTGTTAAGTGCTTTTACACATGGCCGATTTAATTAGCATCAGTCTTGTGCAAGGTATAGTTTTGCCTTGTGTAGTATCATAAATTGCTGAGGGTTTTTGGTTAATTTTGTAATATGTTAAATTTAGTGCTTATATAGGGATAAATTTAGTGGCCATGTATAGCCAAAGGAACACAAGATTTTTTTTTCTTTTTTAGAGCCCAATTGGCGACTGCCTACTTGGGCATAAGTCACCGTACTCACCATGACAGCCTGGTACTAGGCTACTTTAGAATAACAAAAAACACAATAACAACAATAAAAAAGAAAAAAGGCAACAAGCTGGAAGCAGGCGAGAGCGTCAGGGAAAGGTCTGCCTCTACTCAGCTCATTTCCCGCAATTCCTACTTATCCAGGAACCCAGCAATAGATAATTTCAACATCCACCCAGCTTGCCAAAACTGTGGCATCACAGATATTGCAAACCAGGGAATATGGAGATTCTAATGCCCCAAGAGCACTCAGGGCGCTTTGTGAGTCACTATAGATCACAATCCGATCTCTAAACCACAGGCACATTGCGTAATCTCCTGTACTGAGTGATGTATTGCCACCAGCTCGGCCGTGAAGACAGACCCAGCGCCTGGCAGAGCCCTGCTGACTTCAAACAGAGGGGATACAGTGTGGAAGCAGACCCCCTCTCGGGACTTGGAGCCATGCATATACACTGGCAGAGTTCCAGTGTGACATGAGGTCTGCTCCAAAAAGGTTGAATGCAATACTCCCAGCGCTGCACAAGCTTTGAGAGCAGAGGCGTAGTGACAAATAGCCAAAGGTGGTACCCTGCAAGGTGGCATCCTGGGCAGAAGCAGGCGCGCCACCAGCTCAAGAGGTATATCTAGCTCTCGAAGGAGTTTCTTAGCCCTAAACCCAAAGGACTTAGGATATGACTGGTGTCTCTCGGCGGCATATGCACCGTCAAAATCAGCTGCAGATGCAGTGAGAGCTGTTGGCAACTGAGAGAGGCGACAGGCTCGCGCATACAAGTGAATAATGCACTATGGGCGGCGTAGAGTGAGAGGCATCTTGCTCTATGGGAAAAGTGCAGAAGGCACCAGTCTCCAGACCAAGGCCAGTGTGGTGGATCGAATCCACCTTCCGCAATACACACTCAGCTGCGGATGCATAAACTTGCATCTGTAGTCGAGCTTCAAATGAACAAAGGATAAAAAAAAAAGTAAGGCAGTAGCCCTATCAGTGCCCCAAGCACTGAATGTCACGGAAGGGAGAATATCCATAGCACGGGTTCAAGAGACCCTAAGAATGCGAATATGAGCGCCTCAGGTGAGGCATCAGTCAAATAAAAGACCAAGGAAACGGTGCGATTCAACTACTTCCGGGCATACCCCATTAAGAAACAAGTCTGGGTCAGGGTAGAGCTGTGGATGATGGCAGAAGTGCACCACCTTAGTCTTGGCCAAAGAAAACCGAAACCTGTGCGCTTCGGCATAGCGAGATACAAGGATCAATGCCTGTTGGATTCGATGCTCCAGAGTTGGCTCTGGGCTGTGCCAAAAGAGATCTAAAGGTTGTCCACGTAGTGCGTAGCGAGAACATCTTCTGGCAGCAGCGAGGTGATGCCGTTGATGATCAGGGCAAAGTGTGTGACATTGAGGACACTTCCCTGCGAGATACCCACTTCCTGCTCCATTGGGCTAGAGAGGGCTCCCCCCACCCATACGCAGAATCAATGATCTCGCAAAAATTCAGATATAAAGATAAGGAGGCGTCCGCTCAACCCCATCTTGTAGAGAGTCTCAATGATACCGTATCACCATGTGGTATCATAGACCTTCTCCAGATCGAAAAACACTGCGGCATAGTGCTGTATAAGAAGGAAGGCCTCGCAGACAGCATTTTCCAGTCGGAGCAGAGCATCCGACGTGGAGTGAAACTTGTGGAAGCCGCACTGTGCAGAAGACAGATGGCCTCCGCTGTCCAGAACAAAAAGGCTAATCTAACATTTACCAATTTCTCCATCAACTTGCACACGCAAAAGGTTAGAGATTGGGCGGAAACTGGCCGGAGTAGAGTGATCTCTCCCGGGTTTGCGATTTGCCAGGAATCTGGGAGGAGACACTCCACCCAGATCCTGTTCAACAAATCTAACAGAAAGGCCATGCCTCGCTCACCCAGGTGTCGAAGCATAGCATACGGACCATGGGTGGTATCCGCGCACGAAGCAGGGGCGGAAAGCAACTCGCTCAGAGTAAACCTGCCATTTAAGGGCTCTTCGCCTCTGGAGGTAAAGTCCAGCCAGGAGCCATCTGCAACATCACAACGTGCATTGAATGCTGGCGGAGCAGCATCCTGGCTAGATAATGCGGAGAAAGCAGTCGCGAAGGATTCCACCATGGATGCGGGGTCTGAGATTGCAGTCCCATTCTCCTGGAGAACGGGAGGGAGAGGGTGGTCCTACGAGAACTTGCTCCAAAACCTTTTGACTTGCTTCCACACCTCTACTAGAGGGGGTTTTCTCATTAAGTGAAGACACGTATGCCCGCCAAGAAGATCGGCGGGCGTGCTTTGAAATATACCAGATCCTAGCCCTAGCTCAACGAAATTCACCGACAGTGAAATTGTTCAGCAGCGCTTATAGCGCATGTAGGCACAGCGCTTCGGCTCAAAGGCAGTTTCACAATCAGTTGACCACCACGGGAGTGGTTGGCGTGCAAAGCGGCCAGACCTTCTAGGAATAGTAGCTAGGCCTGAGGTGATGAGGTTGCTGGAGAAGAACTCAACAGCCTCAATTACTGACCTAAACTCCTTGACTGAGATAGAGAATGCAGTCATTTCCTGAAATGTTAACCACCGCACCCACACCAAGCACCACCGAGATGGGCTCTTAGGCGGGAGTGGTCCAGAAAATGATAACTACCATGGAGGTCATCGACCACCCCCCAATCAAAATCAGGTTGTGAATCCGAAGAGCACAAAAATAGATTGAGGCAAGAAATTGAAGCGGTTCTCGGGCAGTGATGTGTAAACTCATCCACATTTAGGACACCTATCTCAAGCTCGTCGATCAGGACGGCAAGGACTTGACCCTGGGGATAAATAGAATACTATCCCCAGAGGGTGTGTCTACTGTTTAGATCTCAGAGCAAGAGAAAGGGCCTCGGCAACTGTGCCATGATGCAGCGGAAATCCCCAGCATCAAAGTCAGCTGATGGTGGAATGTACAGCTGCACAGCTACTGCCTGCAATGAGGTATCTAAAGCGAAGAGAAGAACGGAGATATCATGCCGGGAGTAAACCGCACTTCCCCCTCCCCGGCCTCCATCCCATGGTAGTGGGGTCACAAAGCCCTTATACCCTGGGAGGGTGGGCATGGGACATGCGCCAGCATGGTCTCCTGCAAAAGTATATCTAACAGGGAATGGGAGGAGACGAGCCTCTGCAGCTCCTCTCAATTGGCCTGGAGTACGCAGCAATTCCATTACAGGAATATGCCCTCCAGGCCTAGCTCGGAGGAGATGCGGGGGCCCTCTTCAAAGAGAAGACCCTCACGGGAATGGCCATACACTTCTCGGAGGCAGAACTCCGGGCGCTGTTGGCCAGACAATGCACTGAAGGAGCCGTGGCCAAGGCAACTGGTCAGAACATCGACATCACACTCTCTATGAGCTCTATCTACCGCCATAGGAGAAAGAACCGTAAGGAAGTGGCCACTGCAGAGAAGATCAAACTCCCAGGGAGATGCCTTGTGCTACTTCACTGAAATGCCAAGCAGTTGCCTGACATCGCTGGGGGACATGAACACATTTTGAGTCTCGCCATTCACATCACAGGTGGGGACAAGAAGTACCTCTTGGAAGCAGCCAAGATCCCCCAAGGTACTGGGCATCACATGGCGGAGGCTGTCCTCAAGGCAGTATCTGACACTGGACTGGAGGGGCACATTCAAGGAATTGTATTTGACACTACTGCCTGAACACGGGTCCCAATGAAGGAACCTGCATCAAGATTCAGGAGGGTCTGGGAAGCAATCTCCTCTGGTTTGTGTGCAGGCACCACATCAGTGGGACTTCCTCGACCAGAAATCTTGGACCTCCTCCATGGATGAAGAACGCCTCCTTCCTCTCCTGACAGGCGAGTTGTTTGAAGCTAGGGAGACAGCTTTGAGTGAGCTCAAGAGTGCCATCAAACAAAAAAAAACATCCAAGAGCTGACTATAAGGAGCTCTTGGTTCTCTCCTACATCTTCCTGGGATGCGATATTGGGAAGACTTTCAAGATGAAGGCATCATCAAGCGAGATGGATGTCAAAAGGAATCTACACTCTCCATTCCATTCACCAAGCACATACTCAATCACATAGTCAAAATCACTCAAATCTTCCAAAGTCCTCGCAATCCTACTATCAGCCCATTTCAGACACTGCAAATATACAAGAGGTTGGTGATCTGTTTTAATCACAACTTCACACCATAAAAAACAGACGCAGCACTTTTAAACAATACCTTATCACAGCCAACTCTCGCTCCAAAGTTGAATACTTTCGTTCTGCCACATTCATAGCCTTGGATACATACCCAATTATTCGCCTGACATTCTCTCCATTCAAACGCTGCTCTTGCATCAGAAAACCTCCCATACAATACCCACTCGCATCTGTATACAATTCAACATCTTCAGCCACTGCCTCTTTCAGTCTCTCATATGCTTCATTCATCTTATCATTCCACCTAACAATCGTACTACCTTTCTTGCCCATCCAGTCAGTCAGAGGCTTACTCACACCCGAACAATCACGTATAAACTTTCGCTGAAACTCAATCAAACCTAGAAACGATTTAAGATGCTTCACAATCACCGGTTTAGGAAACATTCCCACCTTCTCAACATACTTCAAAGACTTTCGCAACCCATTTTCACTCACCATATGCCACAGAAATTCCACTTCTTTCGCAAACCATTCACATTTCACTACTTTCACCTTCACACCAACACTCTCAACACATCATTTACCAATCTCATATGCTCCTCAAAACTCTCAGTCATAATCAAAATATCATCTATAAATACAATCACATTCTTACTCACAAATTTACTCAACACAACATTCATCGCCTGCTGGAAGGCTCCAGGAGCATTAGTCAACCCAAAGCCGAGGTTCTGGAACTGATAATGCCTTTTTGTACATGAAAAGGAGGTCACCGGTCGGCTCTCCTCAGCAATGGGCATCTGGTAATACCCCCGTACCAAATCCAGCTTGGTAAACCACTTCATCCCATGCATACTATACACACACACATCGGAAAACTTTTTCACCTTTCGAAAATACACAAATATGTTCTTCCATCCAGCTTACGTACAGGCACAATCAAACTATTCCATGCACTCTCACTTTCTTCAATAACCCCTAATCGTTCTAATTCCACACACTGCTCCTCAAATCTCATCAGCAACCGGATGCGGAAAATGTCTCGCCCACTGATAGATTGGGGTGTCCTCCTTCAGGACAATCTTGAATTCCGGAAGCTTCGCAACTCTGAAATCCAGATCACCCTTACTGAGGACCCCTTTTTATTCAAACAGCATTCAATACACATCCTCCCTTTCATACCCAGTCAAACATTCAGCCAATTCCACCATCCTTTCTACTTCATTATACATCCATTCACACGTCTCTTCACAACATTTACCCTGACATCCGTGCTATCATCCATACCTACCTCATTGACAGTGGAAAGATGACCCAGTACATCTCCGACTTGGATCCCCCTCACCTGCCCTTTCACACTGGGGTCCGCCTGCACATATACAAAAAGATCATTCATTCTCATCAAGCCATCAAACACACCTTACCTTATAACACACATCCTTCCCATCCAATATAACAGTGTTCTCACCCACATTCAAACTAACATCCTTACTCCAACTCACTCTAACAGACACCCTTTCACCCTTCACAAGCCTTACACTCTCCATAGCAGTCACCTCAATACCAGTAAACAGACTCCTCAAAACACTACCATCTTTCCCTACATACAACTTATACACCCCATTTTTACCAATCTTTCTCTCAATCTGATCATTCGCAGGATGCACAACGATACGGTTCACTTTCATAAAATCATACCCCAAAATCATACCTACTCACTACTCACCTTATCAATCACAGAGAATTCACACTCATTCATCAACATACCATGCATTCTAATAGCTACTTTTATCATACCAATCACAGGCACTCTCTTACCACTAATGGCTACCAAACTACCTTTACACTCAGGCAGGAGGGCTTTTTCATTCAACTTGTCATACACATCCTTATATACCTAACTCTTCTTGCAACCAGAATCTATCAATTTCAAATACTCAACCCCGTTCAATTCAATCTTCACACTCAAACATTCATACTTCCTACTGGACAGAACTTTCACACTAGACAGACCTACCAACACATCCCTCGCATTCACGCACCCAGAGGATACTTAACCAGGTACCCTTTCACAATTCAGTTTCCTGACTCAGACTTTCCATTTACACCTTGCGCTCTCAGTCTAATCCAACGCCTTTCACTCGAATGCCCTTCCACCGCACAATAGCTACATACATTCCTCTGATCACGACATATCCTCGTATAGTGACTGGCCTTTCCGAAGTTACCACATGTGTATCTTCCACTCCCCCCAGCATTTGCTCCACCATTCAGATTCGGGCAATTTTTCTTCAAATGGCCTCTTTCTTTACATTTGAAGCACTCTTTCACACTTTCCTTGCAATCCCTTCTCATATGCCCCTTTTTGCCACACCCAAAACATGCACCAGACATCCACCTACATTCTGCCAACATATGACCCTTCTTTCCACACTGACGACATTCCACAATCTTTCTCACACCATTCGGTCTCTCATTTGCTGGGACATACCTCGGTTGCTCCCTCACATACCCATTCATGCGCTTACCAGCTATCTGCCTCCTTCCATTTGCCCATCCAGTCTGTCGGCCCAGGAAGCTCAACATCACCCCAGGTGGCACAGCTCTCAGGGCATCCTGATAGCTGAAAAACTGCTGCGGTGGAGAAAAGCTCTTGGGCTTCTTACCCCCCAACATTCACACTAGACCATCCATCCTCATCAAATCGCCTATCTTCCAGAAGCTTCAACACATCCTCCCACACCAACCGTTCACCTGTCAGCCTCATTCTCTCTTTTCGCTTCGCATTCTGTCATTCACTTATCTTTTGTGGGACCGTACCAAGGAACTTTCTCATCAATTGCTTGCACTCATTCACACCATCATCATCATACCTCTTTCTCTCCATAGTCTCAAGCATATGCACATAAATATTCACACTTTCACTCTTCCCCATGTGAGCCTTCTCAAATTCATTCACCCTTTTATACTTCACACTCTCATTCGTTTCCTTTCCCTAATCAATCGCTTCTTCACCACCTCATACCTTGGCTCACCCACACTTGTGATCATGCGGAAAAACTCTAGCACCTTCCCTTCCAAGCACTCGCCTAATACATTCCATCCAATATCCCTTATTCCCTGGGTACTTGAGCTTACAATAACGCTCAAATTCCCTGAAGAATTCTTCTACACTTTTCCCACCATACAACCTAAACTTATCAACCTTTGGCACTTTCCTTATCAAAATACCTTTCCCCACATTCACTTCATTCTCACTTGAGCTGCTCTCACTCTCACGCATGCAATCATACCATCACTCTCTCTGGCAGCTCCGAGCTAGATATAATAATGCGATCCAGTCGCACTTTCAAGGCTATAAAAGCCCTTTCCGTCCCAACGGGACTTACAATAAATTCAATTAATTTATTGCCAACTTTCGATCCCAGCCACTCTTTACAAAAGGTAGTAATAATTATCTATTGAAATTTAAGAGTGGTGGCACAAAATAACAAACAAGTAATTAGCTGAGGAAGAGAAAAAGAAACATTTTAGACAAAATATGAGATCCAGAATTTATATTATATATAAATAAAGCAAAACATCTCCCATTCACACACACACATTCTTACAGAGGGAGGGAGAGGATATTGGAAAATGGGTGGGAGAATGGCCCTTCAAACACTCTCACAACCACTCCACCACAATATGAGGTCTCCATCAGGAGAACATTTTATTTTTTCAAGGGGCTATCTGCCGACTGCCCACTTGGGCATAAGTCGCCGCAAACAAACAGCCCAGTTCTAGGCTACTTTAAAATTAAAATTTTAACAGAAACAACAATAAAAAGGGGATAACAATCAGGGAGCAAGCTCTGGCATCGGGGGGAGGTCCCCCTCCCAGGAGCCTGCGACTTACAAAAAAACCCAAAAAACAACAAGTTAAATACAAGGGAGAAGGCCGGCCTCCACCCAAAAGTCCACCAGTCATGGTGCACGCACTCGACCCAAGTACAAGGGACAGGCGGTAGCCACCCCGTCCATCCCGGTACCGGGACAGGTAACATGCGCGTAGATCACCCAGACTGGGACATTCGACAAGAATGTGCCAAACAGTCTGGGGGACGATGCAGTCATTGCAATAGAGCGCAGGCGAGCGCTCCATCAAATAGCGATGTGTCACATGAGTGTCTCCGATTCAGAGACGACAGAAAGCGACCTGAAGCCATAGCGGCATTGGGGGATAGGTCCATGGGAAGAGTCACGGCACAATGGCACGCAACTTTAAGTTCCCTTCGACCGTCTCCCATCTTCTTTGCCAAGCAGTCCGAAGAGCTGCCCGTATTCCTGCCATGTAGTCAGTGTGAGGAAGAGCGAAACGCTGGTCCAGTCGCAGAGTCCTCACTGTCTCTATGGCGCGCTCATTCCCAGCAATTCCTACATGTCCAGGAACCCAGCAGAAGATAATCTCGCCATATGCCCCAAGAGCACTCAGGGCGCTTTGTGAGTCGCTATACAGGGTGTCCACAAAGTCTGGGTACATAGGAATTTTAATATTTTCTTTATTTATGTTATTTTTCATCCCCAGATTGAATGATGGCTCTGTCTAAAGAAGAAAGAATGGAGTTGTTACTCTTAAGTGGATGAGAAGGATGGTCTTATCGCAAAATCGTCGATGAATTTAACCTTCGACACCCTGATCGGCAACCTATTTATTTTACTGCCGTCGGGAAATTGGTCACGAAGTTTAAAGAAACAGTGTCTTGGACAAACCCCGTTCTGGGCGACCAAAGACTTCAGACAAACAAAAGAGGTTGGCATGGCCAAGATTGCTGCTAGCCCAAAGAAATCACTTCATCGGACATCCATGGAGTTGGGTGTTCCAAGGTCAACTATCCACAAAATCCTGGTAGAGCAGAAGTTCCATCCGTACAAATTACAGATATTGCATCACTTAAATGAAGACGACCCCGATAGACAAATGCAGATGTGCGAATGGTTTTCAGATAAAATGGATGAAAATATCAATTTTACTAAAGACCTTTTGTTGTTCAGTGATGAAGCTTTGTTTTATGTTAATGGTGAAGTCAACAGACAGAATCTTCGATACTGGTCTCAAGACAATCCGCATTGGATGGATCCATCCAAACAGCAAGGCTGCCAAAAGGTGATGGTGTGGTGTGGTTTGTGGAAAGCTCATGTGCTAGGACCCTTCTTCTTTGATGAGCATGTAACCAGTAAGACTTATCTGAACATGTTGAGAGACAAATTAATGCCTCAAATTGAGCGCCTAGGTGAGGGACTTCCGGAGTGGTTTCAGAAGGATGGAGCCCCTGCCCATTTTGCTACAAATGTTAGAGATTGGCTGAATGTTACTTTTCCTCACTGGATTGGAAGAAGAGGTCATGTGGAGTGGACCCCTCGTTCACCAGACCTTTCTCCCCTTGATTTCCTTTTCTGGGATATGTTAAAAGAGAAAGTTTACTCAATGAAAATGGCAAATCTAAACCACTTGAGAAAATGCATTATCAGTCAGTGTGCTGAAATTGACGGCAATGTACACCTATTTAATCGAGTTCGCCAGAATTTAGCAAGGCGCATCAAAATATGCATTGCAAATAATGGAAATCATATTGAAAATATAATTTCTTAATATTATAATTAAATAAAATTGTTTTGTCTTAAAGGTATGTATTTATCCCCTATGTACCCAGACTTTGTGGACACCCTGTAGATCACAATCTGGTCTCCTAACCGGGCACGACACGTAATCTCCCGTACCAAGTGCTGTATTGCCACCAGTTCAGCCGTGAAGACAGACGCAGCGCCTGGCAGAGCCTCGATGACTTCAAACAGAAGGGATACAGCATGGAAGCCGACCCCCTCTTGGGACTTGGAGCAATCCGAATACACTGGCACGGTTCCAGCGTGACACGAGGTCTGCTCCAAAAAGGTTGAATGCAATACTCCCAGCGCTGCACAAGCTTTGAGAGCAGAGGCGTAGTGACAAATAGCCAAAGGTGGTACCCTGCAAGGTGGCATCCTGGGCAGAAGCAGGCGCGCCACCAGCTCAAGAGGTATATCTAGCTCTCGAAGGAGTTTCTTAGCCCTAAACCCAAAGGACTTAGGGTATGACTCCAGAAAGGTCGAACGCAATACAAGCTTTGGGAGCAGAGGCGTGGTGACAAATAGCCAAAGGTGGTACCCTCCATGGTGGTGTTCTAGGCAGAACCAGAGGCGCCACCGGCCCGAGAGCTATATCTAGCTCTCAAAGGAGTTTCCTGGCCCTAAACTCAAAGGGCTTAGGGTATGACTAACGTTTCTCGGCGGCATAGGCACCATCGAGATCAGCTGTGGATGCAATGAGAGCTATTGGCGAGTGATGCACTGCATGCGGCGCAGAGCGGGTGGCATCTCCCCAGCATCGACCAACAGGCTCTCAATGGGGGAAGGCACCGGTCGCAAGGCGAAGGCCAGTGTGGTGGATCAAATCCACCTTCCGCAATAAAAGCTCGGCTGCGGATGCATAAAACTCGCATCCGTACTCGAGCTTCGAACGAACAAAGGATCGATGAAAAAGTAGGGCAGTAGCCCTATCAGCGCTCCAAGCGCTGAACGTCACGGAACGGAGAATATCCATGGCGCGTGTACAAGAGACCCTAAGGCTGCGAATATGAGCCTCCCAGGTGAGGCATCGGTCGAATACAAGACTAAGGAAACGGTGCGACTCCACCACATCCAGGCGCACCCGATTAGTAAGCAAGTCTGGGTCAGGGTGGAACTGTGGATGGTGGCACGAATGCACCACCTTAGTCTTAGCCAAAGAAAACCGAAACCTGTGCGCTTCGGCATAGCGAGAGACACGGTTCAATGCCTGTTGGAGTCGACGCACGAGTTGGCATTTGAGTCGCGCCAAAAGAGATTGAAAGGTCGTCCACGTAGAGTGTAGCGAGAACATCTTCCGGCAGCACCGAGGTGATGCCATTGATGCTCAGGGCAAAGAGTGTGACACTGAGGACACTTCCCTGCGGGACACCCTCTTCCTGCTCCTTTGGGCCGGAGAGGGCTCCCCCCACCCGTACGCGGAATCGACGATCTCGCAAAAATTCAGATATAAACATTGGGAGGTGTCCCCTCGCCCCCATCGTGTGGAGAGTCTCCATGATACCATAGCACCATGCGGTATCATAGGCCTTCTCCAGATCGAAAAAGACCGTGGGGTAGTGCTGTCTACGAAGGAAAGCCTCGCAGATGGCATTTTCCAGTTCGGCAAGAGCATCCGACGTGGAGTGGAACTTGCGGAAGCCGCACTGTGAGGAAGACAGATGACCCCGACTTTGCACGTCTACAAGAACGATTCGTAAGGCCGAAGCGGTGACAGTAATAGCACCGCAGCGGGAGTGGCATGAATGCCTTGACGCAGTAGCAGTACCAACCAGCATGCACCGACTCAGGGAGCTTGTCATAGTCGAACATGATGAAGAGTGTAGGGGTGGGTCTCAAGGCCCCTCCCTGTTTTCTTATTACACGTTCGACCTTGACCGCCCCATGGTCGGCCAGGTCTAAGGTGATGTCCTCTATGGAGTAGTGAACGAGTTCCCTCGCATAAACTACTTTCACAAAGTTCATGGTAGAGTGCGGCGTCACACTCACCGGGGTGCCATGAAGTGTCCGAAGAGCACTTATCTTGCTTGCCTCGGCGGAATTCGCCGGATTCGCCAGAAGGCTCCCATCCAAGAAACGGGTCACCTTCAGCTCTCTACCAATTACACTAGCTAATCCTCTCCTCTGATGGATCGTGTTGCCCTTGGCCAACATGCTGCCATCAGTGGAGCGAATGAAGAGGAAGCGTTTGAAGCCAGCAGGCTAAAAAATGCCAGGTAACCTCTGAATCAAGGGCCTTGATGTTATTGAGGCTCTGCCCTGCTCACTTTTGGTCTTTGTCATATTCATGGGCTCTGCACCCGGGGTGATGCAGAGGGGCTGTATGTGCCGATCTTGTCTTGGTCGCTTGCCAAAGTGGAAGCAGACCCATCCGTCCCCGCAGCCCCCACGGATGGAGAGGAGCCCCAAGTCTTCTTTGTCTTTTTCTTTTTTGGAGAGGGCGGGGAATGAACCCACTTCTCACCTCCGCCAGCAGAAGCACCTAGGACAGATGGACCGGCCTCAGGCAGGTCCTTCTTCAAAATGGAAAAGGTCCTGAGAAGGACCTTGCATATGGGCGGATTCGGGTTCGGTGTTTGGCGCCGAGCCCGGATTCCCCCCCATGGAAGGCCCTACCGTTTGAGGCTGGGTTTCCTCAAGGACCATGTCTATCACAGGAGGGGCCTCCAGTTGGCCATCCCCTCCCAGGACATCGCAGGTCCCCTTGGCAGTGTCGCCAGTCTTGTGTGGCGAGGCACAGGCCTTGACCCTGGCAAGGAATAAAATTCTTGCCAGCAGGTCCTTTGAGGGAAGCGACCGAAGGGGCCTGGCTTCCCTCTCCCCCCTAAGGGCGTTTGCCCTACCGAGCCGCTTACATGAGGGGCGGTCGGCAATGGGCTGCCTGCTGGCTTTCTTGGCAGTCCCCTTAGAAAGAAAAGGAGGGACTGCCACTGGAAATAGGGAGGTGCCTGAAAGCACCTCCAGAGAAGGGGGTGAGGGGAAGTCCCCTTAACCCTTAGGTGTACGAGAGAAGTAAGCCTCCTTCTCCGGTTAAAGAAATATGGAGGGTCCCCTGCACAAGCACAGGGGGGGATGACCTCCATTTTTTCAGTGGAGCTGCCCGAGGGCAGCTCCGTCGGTGTACAAGGGGGAATGGGGAGAGATTTGGGGTTTTTTTTTATTTGCATACATGGGCATGGTGACCCTCTTTTTTATACGGGACGCAATAGCTCACCACCTCTCGCAGTTGCCTGCACTGCAAGAGGTTGCCAGGCGCCGCCTGGTGGCCTGGCAGTCCATCGGCATAGCGGCTCCACCTTAGACACGGCGTAAAACTGAGTGTGAAGAAGAAAGGAAAAGGTATGTGAGGAAGGTATGGGTGGGGATTAAGCAGGTTGTTAAAAAAAAACATTCCAAACCGGAGCTCAGGGGTTAGGGAACGTTGTCCCCTCCCCCTTCAGCCCCGATTCGGGATGGTTGGCTTGAGAAGAAGGTCAGCATCTACCCTGTGAAATTAGAGGCTGACCATTGAAAGTTGTGGGAGAGGTTGTATGAAAAGCGATGAAGTAGGGGAGAAATACAGGCTATCTGAAGGAAGGAAGAGAGGCTAAGCTGGGGCCGGACGGAGCGCTGGATCCCGTCAGCATGGCGGCCAGGATGGCAAATCGCCGCAACCCTTATGGGGCATCAGGAGAACATAGTACTGGAGTAGGATTTGGAGTAAATTTACCAGATATTCCAGATATTTTGTTAATAAATTTCCATACTTGTTGCAATGACAATCAAAAGGTAATTGAGGAGACACAATTTTTCCATGATTACTGCTGAGCTTCGTTAAAAACTTGATGACAATGTGCTTTGGCTCTAGTATAGTTGGCACTGAGTGGTTCCTTTTCATAGCCCTCTCTGCTCTTAGGCGAGTATGACATGCTTGTTTACTTCATCCATAAACCAGAGCACTGGAGTTCGTCCCTTCAATCCTGACTTTAAAGGGATTACTTGTGTAGCAGCTGAAATGAAGATTGTAACTATGGTATCCATAAGGACATTTATATCCAGAATATTCTCTGCTTTCAGGACTGTATGTGTTGTGTTACAGCTAAAAATTTATTCCAATGAGCTTTTTGCATAGATTGAAAGCTCAGCAATTAAAGTTTGGTAAAGAAAGATGAATGTAGAAGTAATCTACCACACAAGACAACACTAAGGAAAATAGAGTTTCCAAATAAAATTAATTAAGGCTAAATATAGAATGGTCTTTAACAAAATATGCATTCAAGAGAGACTGCTACCTATTTATACTAATATATATATATATACATTGTTTTTGTAGGCATTCATGATCAATGTTTGGGTTTCACTTTTATCTTTTCCGATGAAAGAATCCAGATATGATTTTCTTTTTTAGGAAAAAATGAATAAAAAATAATATTCATTTGCTTTTTTAACATCTTTGAGAATAGGGTTAAAAACTTCCATAATATTGATCAAAATCGAGACCTTTAAAACAGATGGTGGTTGGGACATATTTGTCCCATTAAAAATCATAGACAGATAATTATGAGGCAAGTCTGCCTATGTTGCTAGAGTCATAACAGACTACAAAAATCACACTGGTTCTAATTGCTCTGCCAAAGGTCGAAGTGAAAGGGTTAAGACTGCTGAGGATACTTTATAATGAAAGAGAAACCTGAACTGTGAATTGTTTTAAGTGATGCTAGGGGCATGCAACCGCTAACCACACTGTCTTGGCCCACGGATGATGCCAAAGAGTGGCAAGAGGGAGAGTCAAGACGACCGGAATCAGCGACAGGTTGCAGTGGACTAGCAGATCTATCACTGAAACTACCTCATAACCTATCCACAGGGCTGTTAGCCCACACGTGGGCACTCCCACTTAGTTTAGAATATCAGTCAAAATGGTGTACTGGGGTGTGGCACTTGAAGCCATGACGTGAGAGTTGAGGAGTCAGTGGTGCCCAGTGCTGCCAGACCCATCCCGAAGGATGAGACTACTCTGATAGCAAAGGTACTATGCCTCCTGACTTCACCATACACTTGGGACATAAGGATTTGCCAGGCTTGGTACAAGGTGCAACAGTCTAGACATCCACTCCCTTGTAGCTTATAGAATGATAAAGGTGATCTAAAAGGCAGAAAGCTCTAAAAGTTTGATAGGTCAGCACATACCTACCATTTCCAATGTGCTAGCCCATCTAGCAAGTGCTTGCTAGGGGCAGAAGTTGTCATACAAAACACAGCCAACTACTAGGCTATTTTAAAAAAAAACCCAATATGTAACTAACAAATAACAATGATAAAATAATGAGAAAAAGCAAAAGGACAAGAAGGAAGCATGATCCAGCGTCACCTGCCTCCCTTCGGGGCAGGAACAGACAACCTACAAAAAGAAACCCCCCAAAAAGGTCAAATAA
This sequence comes from Ceratothoa steindachneri, assembly GCA_963969495.1. Classification (NCBI taxonomy): domain Eukaryota; kingdom Metazoa; phylum Arthropoda; class Malacostraca; order Isopoda; family Cymothoidae; genus Ceratothoa; species Ceratothoa steindachneri. The sequence goes on along the minus strand of OZ018333.1, from coordinate 2,894,259 downwards.
AGTAGAGGAGGCCAGCCTCCTCAAAGAAGTCTGAAAGCCAAAAAGTAACTGTGCACGAATCCATCACAAGTACAAGGGAGAAGCGGTACCAGGACAGGTAACGTGCGTGAAGATCACCCAGACTGGGACAATCAACAAAATGCGCCATTTTTTTGTTTTGTTTTTAAAAAAATTCTAAGAGCTCACCTGGCAACTGCCTACTTGGGTTAAGTCGGCGTACACACCACTGCCTAGTACTAGGCTACTTTAAAATAGCGACAAGAAAAAAAACAACAATAAAATAAAAAAAGGAAGAAGACAAGCGGCAGGGGATGTCTGCATCCCCCCAGTGCATGAACATGTGACCTACAAAAATAACACCCCCACCCTAAAAAAAACAACTAGTTAAATAAAGGAAGAAGGCCAGCCTTCACCCTAAAGTCGATAAGTCCACCAGTCAATGTGCACGAACTCGTCCTGAGTACAAGGGACAGGCGGTAGCAACCCCACCCATCCCAGTACCAGGACAGGTAACATGTGGGAAGATCGCCCAGACTGAGACATTCAACAAGAATGTGCTAAAGAGTCTGGGGAACAACACAGTCTTCACAGTAGGGCGCAGGCAAGCGCTCCATCAAATGGGGGTAGGTCCCATGAGTGTGTCCAATTCGGAGATGACAGAAAGCAACCTGAAATCTTTGCGGCATTAAGGGGTAGTTTCATGGGAACAGTCGCGGCATAATGGCACATCTCCCATCTTCTTTGCCAAGCAGCCTGGAGAGCAGGTATTCCTGACATTTAGTCGGTGTGAGGAAGAGTGAAACGATGGTCCAATCACCCAAGCCTCGGGGACTCTTTGGCGCCTTCATTCCTCATTTGCATCAACCCAGCACAAGATAATCTCAACATCCACCCGGCTTGGCAAAACCATGGCATTATGGATATCGTGAACCGGGGAATGTGGAGATTCCAATGCCCCGAGAGCACTTTGTGAGTCACTATAAATCACAATCCAGTCTCAGAACCGGGAATGCTGCATAATCTCCTGTAGCGAGCAGTGTATTGCAACCAGCTTGGCCATGTAGACAGATGCAGCGCCTGGCAGAGCCCCACTGACTTTAAACAGAGGGGATACGGCGTGGAAGGCAACCCCTTTGTGGGAGTTGGAGCCATCCATATACACTGGCACAGTTCCAGCGTGACATGAGGTATGCTCCAAAAAAGGTCAAACGCAATACTCCCAGCACTGTACAAGCTTTGGGAGCAGAGGCGTGGCGACAAATAGCCAAAGGTGATACTCTCCACGGTGGCATCCTGGGCAGAACCAGGATGCCAGTCATACCCTAAACCCAAAGGGCTTTTTGTATTGCTGGCGTCTCTCGGCGGCATAGGCACCGTCAAAATCAGCTGCAGATACAGTGAGAGCTGTTGGTGACTGAGGAGGCATGTGGCTTGCACATACAGGCGAATAATGTACTGTGCACAGTGTAGGCACCGGTTGCGGGGCAAAGGCTAGTGTGGTGGATTGAGTCCACCTTCTGCAATACACGCTCAGCTGCGGATGCATAAAACTTGCATCCATAGTTGAGCTTTGAATGAACAAAGGATTGAATAAAAATTAAAGCAGTAGCCCTATCAGTGCCCCAAACACTGAATGACACGGAACGAAGAATAGCCATTGTGCGAGTACAAGAGACACTAAGTCTGCGAATATGAGCCTCCCAGGTGAGGCATTGGTCAAATACAAGATCAAGGAAATGGTGCGATTCAACCACTTCCAGGTGTGCACCAGTGAGAAACAAGTCTGGGTCAGGGTGGAGCCGTGGATGGTGGCAGAAGTGCACCACCTTAGGCTTAGCCAAGGAAAACCAAAACCTGTGCGCTTTGGCATAGCAAGAGACACAATTCAATACCTGTTGGAGTCGACGATCTAGAATTGGCATCTGGGCCATGCCAAAAGAGATTGAAAGGTTGTCCACGTAGAGCATAGCGAGAATATCTTCCGGCGGCACCGAGGTGATGCCGTTGATGCTCAGGGCAGTGTGACACTGAGGACACTATCCTGTGGGACACCCTCTTCGTGCTCCAATGGCATAATGCTGGCTACGAAGGAAGGACTCGCAAATGGCATTTTCCAGTTGGAGCAGAGCATCCAACGGGGAGTAAAGTTTGGGGAAGGGGCAGCACTATGGTCCCTGAAGATGTTCACAGTCCATTTATCATTATTATTATGTTAGTTTAAGGTCCTTTCAACCTCACTGGATTATTTGCCCCTGGTATTATGAATTTGACAATAAAATGGGGTCTCTCCCTTCAAACCTTGGGCTTGTTCCAGATCACCAAAATGATTATGCAGCCTGTTAAGACACAAATGAAATTGCATTAGTAATTTTCTTTGTTTTAGTAAAAGGTGGAATTCCTTATAAATGAGAGAATCAACCTAGAAGGGAATGAATGAATCTGATGTGTGTGATAAATTGAAATAAATTTTATGCTTGGCGCGATAGTGCTTTAGGTTATGGCTAGTAGCTGCTAAAGCTGGGTATTGGATAAAGATATGATTTAAGGATAATAATGATTTTACTTAGTTTATTATACTAGCCTCGCAGCTAGTATGGTAGTTAGCGCACTTGCCCGGCAGTTTGAATCTCTGTCCAGATTCATTATAAGCTGACACTATTTACTAAGGGAGGTTACCGCCATGACTGGGCACCACAGTGGGGAGTTGGGGGCTTGCCCTGGCTGATGTCAGCTGGAGAAGCAACATAGCTTGATAGGAGGACTTAAAGCAACATACTTTAACTTTATATTAAATCATATTTACTAATTTCCAAGCAGAAATAAATCTTTGGTAAACATTTGTTTTAATACATATCATCATCATCTCTATAATTTAAGAAGGGGATTTATTGAGTATTTGAATAATAATTTCATCTTAGTTTGGTTATGACTTATGGGTTTTTTATCAAAGTTATTTCTAAGAATTATTTTATAATATCAAAAAACAAAATGGTGAAGTTCAGAAATAAATATAAGAATCAAAATTTTGTGAAATTTTTAAAACCCAGAATTACAAATGGTGAAGTTGAGAAAATGTATTTTTATATATCTTCTTCTTCTATAACTCTGTATTTTAGCAGGGACATATTTTGAAAGGGGGGAAATTTAGTTCCTTTTTAAAATTATTATAATTGGCGAAGTTCAGAAAATTTATAAAAATTTAACCATGGCTGCTTTTTAAAAATGTTTAAATCTTAGTAGCGAAGCACAAGCTCCCCTGAGTGGCAAAGCCATTGCCTGGTTTTCTAATGAATTGAAAAATATGTTTTTCTTATTCAGTTTTGTGTACTTTTCAGATCTGACACTCTTTTTCCCCGGAAATGCAGACTTTAACCATAAGTGACTAAAGTTCCATAATAAGAAAAGTATGGATTTCCGGGTCAAGTAAAGATCATCCCTCCCAAAGTTACACTAGTAAACCTAATCCCTCCCAAGGCTAAAATAAATATAAAAAAAACCCTGTTAAAAAATTTATTTAAGAATATATTTGTTAGAAAGTTTATTTTAAAACAATTAAAAATTATAAACTTTGTACAACTCTAGAAATTAAATTTTAATAACTTAGTTAAAACGGTATTGGCTGGTAATTGTATTGCAAAAATCATTGTAAACATTGTATTTATGTCTTTCAAGCCACATAAATTTCTGTATGCATGCGTTTAATTCTTAGTTTATGCTTATTCCAGTCGCTTTAAAATGACAATGTCATAACCTCGTCTACCTCCCATTTTACCAACTAAAGGTCATCCCTGCCCTAATTAACCAAATAAAGTTAATCCTTCTTTTTTGACTTAGGAGGAACTATACTTGAGCCGGATTTTCAGCTGAAATGAGTTTCAGATCTGAAAAGTACACATAAAAAGGTAACACTTCAGTTTTGGGACACACGGTAGGTAGCGCTGTTTATAGGCTACAATATATATGTCTTATGATGTCAGACAGTAGCATCAGATGTGAATAATCAGGGCGTAATATTTTTTGTATACGAGTATATACTGGGGGGGCATTTCAATTGATTAGAACTCAGGATCATCGCAGGGTGCTCCACCCGCAGTGATATATCCCCCACGAGCAGTCCCCTTGAATTTACTGGTTTTTTCGCAATTTTTGTTTTGCCTCGAATGACAAAATGACAAACAATACTTACTTTTATATGTTTCTTGATTAGTTTATGCGCCTCTAAATAATCTAAAAGCTTTTCGCGTTCATGCAAAATAAACCTGAATTCGAATAATGAAGAACAACTAGAGCACGAAAAAGCCATAACGAAACAGAAACATGTGTGAAGCAAGTTCTAATTATAGCTACAATGTTGCCAGTAAGAAGCTGTTATCATTTCCTGCGAAACAAAAAATATAAAAACAAAAAAAATGAGCAGAGGCGCAGATATTTACTAAATAATACAGACTAAAGGTTACAAATCCCCAAAATAATAAAAAGATATAACACCATGATTGTCACATCTGAAGTTACCGTCTGACATCATAAGAGCTATATTGTAGCCCAAAATTGTAGCCTACTAACAGCCCCACCTACTGTGCGCCCCTAATCTGAAGTATTACCTTGGAAAAATGTTAATATTAGTGGCACATGATTTTACTTAGCATTTTTTTGTGATTTGGGGTCGCATCATGTTATATTTTACATCATTTTAAGGGAAATTCAAAATGGGGAGCTTTGCCCCCATATTTCCCTTTAATTATGGGGGATTGTAGCCAAAAACTTTTAATAATCTCTTAGGATTCCCTAGTAGTAATTAATCACTACCAAACTCATGTGGCACTAATCTTAACAATTATCACAATATTTCCCTCAGCTTCTTGCTGAAAAGTTTATAAACAAGAGGCTTTCAAATCCAGTAAATTATATTACAGTTAAAGAAATTTTGATCTTGGCTAAATTTACTATTCCTGCTGCATGTAAATCATTTAATAACTCGCAGGATTAAACTGTGAGCCCTGTATATTTCTAAGACCTGAATATCATCCTCAAAGACTTCATGTACATATTATTTGGTATTGTGACATAGAACAACTACAGCACAACATTGTAACAATTAAAGTGAAGACACAGCTATCTGTGAAGCATCCAAAATATAACAAAGCATGCTATTGCCTAAGTAGCCTAAAGAAGCATATGCAGATCACCTGCTGATATAACATAGCATGCTATTATTGGCTAACTAATCAGGCCAAAAGTTGAAGGAATGACTGCAAGTGGTACAAAAAGATTCAAATTTAGGAAAATAATCAAATATTTTCAAAAAATGAATACATTGTTAAGTTGCAGAAGGTAAAAAAATGACATCGGTGAACACCATTTCAAGAATGTTTATGTTTTCGAAAATTCAAAAATTGTAATTAAGTATTAAAACAAATATTATCCTCTTTTTTATTGGATAAGGAAAGTGAATGGTGTGTGAGAGGGGATATGATTGAGTCTTTAAAATCTTTTCCGGGATGGATAAATTGGATGTTAGCAAGTTTTTTGAGTTAGATGATGGAAATTGGACTAGAGGTCACCACTTGAAAATTAAAAAGCAAGGGTGTAGGTTGGATTTAAGAAAATATTTTTTTTACTAATAGAGTGGTAGACTTCTGGAACAAATTGCCGCCGAGGGTAGTAGGTAGTCCAAATCTAAATGTATTTAAGAGTAGGTTGGATGAGTTTATGGGGAGTGAAGGTTGTGATGGTTCCTAAGATTTGTATATATTAATATTGTTTGTATATATCTATAGCTGCATGATTTAGTTCTTGACAAGCCTTGATTGGTGATACCCTTGTTTCTGGACACAATCCTCTGAATGTAGTTTTCCTGGGAGTTTGGGTGCCTTAAAATAGAGGCCGATTGACTTGGATGACCTTTGATGAGCCCTTGTGGCTTTTGTCATCTGTTATATTATATTGTGGGGGACTTTGATTTTGTCTTCCCCTGGTGATGGTGCTTTTTGTGGGTGGGTTTTGACGGAGGCGGATGACCTTTGATAGGCCCTTGTGGCTTTTGTCATCTGTGAAATTATGTTATGTTATGTTATTGATGTATTTATGGAATTCCACTGAAAAACGCTCATACTTTTTATATTTATATTAGGGATCAAAATAAAATTGTGCTCATTTTCAGTTGAGTCTATAAGGAATAGACATTTGTAACCTAAGGAAGTTTACAGCCATGAACATCAGCTTTAGTAAGAGGCTTTGCCTCCCTTTGAGTACTTACTGAATTTAAAGACTTCTTGTAATTAGTATATGAAATTCATTTAATTCTTACTTCATTTGGGATGGTTAGATTGCTTGTTTGGTTTTACAGGTACATTCTTTTTGCTTTGATTTATGATCATTATGATCTAGTAAATATTTTGAGAATATAATTAATATAAGTAAAAAATAATTTTACAGATGACAAGAGCCACAAGGGCTTATCACAGGACATCCACATCTAGAGTACTGTATACAGGCATGGTCCCCACATTTTAGACACGATATTAACCTTCTCGAGTCAGTGCAACGGAGGGCAACAAAGATTATTCCTTCCCTGAGGCACCTTGAATATATAGATAGACTGAGGGTATTAAATATGTTCTCGTTCGAAAGGAGGTGTGTGAGAGGGGATATGATTGAGCTCTTTAAAATTTTTTCCGGGATAGATAAATTGGATGTTAGCAAGTTTTTTGAGTTAGATGATGGAAATCGGACTAGAGGTCACCACTTGAAAATTAAAAAGCAAGGGTGTAGGTTGGATTTAAGAAAATATTTTTTCACCAATAGAGTGGTAGACTTCTGGAACAAATTGCCGCCGAGGGTAGTAGGTAGTCCAAATCTAAATGTATTTAAGAGTAGGTTGGATGAGTTTATGGGGAGGGAAGGTTGTGATGGTTCCTAAGTTTTGTATATATTAATATTGTCTGTATATATCTATAGCTGCATGATTTAGTTCTTGACAAGCCTTGATTGGTGATACCCTTGTTTGTGGACGCAATCCTCTGGATGTAGTTTTCCTGGGATTTTGGGTGCCTTAAAAAAAGAGTCTGTTTGACTCGGATGACCTATGATGAACCTTTGTGGCTTTTGTCATCTGTTATATTATTTTGTGGGGGACTTTGATTTTGTCTTCCCCTGGTGATGGTGCTTTTTGTGGTGGGGTTTTGACGGAGGCGGATGACCTTTGATAGGCCCTGGTGGCTTTTGTCATCTGTGAAATTATGTTATGTTATTTTATCCACATCTGTCAAAACTCACCCACAAAATGCATCCATAAGATTGTGTCAGATCATGCATCTACAATATACAATTAGAACCATCCACAGGAATGTGTCAAAAACAAAAAACATCATCATCATCAACTCTTCAAAATACAAATCAATCATAATATACAATAAAAAACTGCATCCACAGGAATGAGTCAAGAATATACCTCCCCCCGCCCCATATAATCATCCAATCTGCACTTGAAAACATTCAAGTTTGGACTGTCTACTATCTCAGATAACATAAGAACATAAGAAAAGAAGGAGACTGCAAAAGACCATTCATGGCCTACACTTGGCAGCTCCTGTTCCAGTCAACACACAAAAGATTTCTTACCAGAGAAAAGTCATCAACATTGTCACCCTTTACAGGAGTTCGTCAGATCTAATCTACAATATACATAAAATACATCCAGAGGATTATGTCCATTCCAGTAATCTACGACTCTGTTGGTGAAAAAATATTTTCTAACATCCAACGAGGAGATTGCGAAACTCCAAGTTGATAACGGAGATAGTGCAGTAATAGTGCATGTTGGATCAAATGATACTTCTGCTAAAGATGAAGTGGTCAAAACCCAAACATGTTATCTCACCGTTTGAGTCAGTTATTAATGAACCAAATCAAGGCAAAAATGGACTAAGGTATTATGGTAGGCATTTTACCCAGAATTAATGTATTGACAGAGGCTTTAAGCAAAACTATTGGAATTAATTCAAGACTTAAAATAATGTGTGAGAGGAAGGGAATTAAGTTCATTAATTTTTGGCAGTTTCATCGATAAAGAAGAGTACTTTTTCTGGGATGGGACACACACAAATAATAAAGGCACTGAAGAGGAGGAGCCCCGCGGCCGACTTGCTCCTAGAAAAACTCCCCACACTTCTTACTCTCAGTTCAAGTGAACCGATAGTGAAGTGTGTATAGGGAAGTCCGGAACAAGCTTTAGAAGAGGGTTTATAGCTGTGGGAGATGGAAAGTTTTGAGTTAAAAGAGGACAGATTGGTGAGGTGGAAGATTGAGCAACCTCGGTAATCAAAGGTGGAAAGGGTGGAATACCCTTGCCTGAGTGACAAGGGGGACCTGCTGATTAACGTGGATTCCGAACCAACGTCATGCATTTACTCAGCATTCATCATGTTTACTTCCTTTCTCACACTTTAGCGCCTATGTTCCTCACACAGAAGCAGGAGGACCACCTAATCTCTGTTCCCTTATTCTCTTCATCTTTCATTCATGTGTTTATGTAGCATTCATGCCGTTGTGAGTTATCTTAGCTGTGAACTTTGTTTATGTATTGTTATGTTACTTGTTTTACTTTCCTTACTTTGTTTCACTTTCTCTTGTTGTTATCACTTTTTCACTTTACTGGTTTTACTATTAACTTTGGTAAATATGTAGACGAGCGGCCCGGCAGATAAGACGTATTATTTTCGTCCGTGTTCCAAAATGTTTCAAGTTTTTGGAGTACATTTAAGGGGGCGGCTCGTGTGGGGGTAAACACAAGGGGGGGACCACACTATGAATATCCTGAGTTTCCTTAAATTGGGGGGGTCTGGGGGGCACAGCCCCCAGTATATAATCCTAATTGTTTATAGAATAATGTTCTGATGTTTACAGAGGTGAATGCTTTAACTACATCATGTCAGCGCCTTTAATCGTTTTGTGAATTATAATAGGGGTTGGGGGTGGGGTATGACGTCAGAAATGCTTGATTTCAAATTTTTTCCCCACTTAATAGCTTTTTATTATCCTCATTCGGAGTCATTTTTATTTGTGAATATATTTTTCCCCATTTTACTATTTTTATTACCTTCTTTTATACATTTAAATCTAATTAGCTGGCTCGTTTTAAGGAACTTTTTTTTTTAGCCGTTTGCGTATCAGAGATGTTTTGTACGTAGTTTCAAAATCGTATCGGTTGGCGAAAGTGTGTCCGTCGTTTATTTCCGAATTATTAACTCTGGTTTCTGATAGAGAAAGATTTGTAACCTTATTGGATGTTCATAATTTAGTTAAAATTAAAAGCGATGGCGAGATTTGTGGCCCTGCATTAGATGTGATAAATATGTAGATTAGTGACTCGTTTTGTTTTTGTTTATTTTATGTATAAAATGATTACCATGTTTTTCTTTCTTTCCAGGCGCCATATTCTGGAAAGATAGTAGCTAGTTTTGATATATCACTATAATTAAAACAAAAATAGTACTTTGTTTAAAATAATCTTTTATCAAAAGATTATATTTTGAGGATTGTTCGGATATACATTTAGAGGTAAGCTAGTCGATAAATTTACTCGGGTAATGCCCACTTATTAGTTTCCCTTCCATGTATAAGTAAATGGGTCATAAATGGAGGATATATCTCTTCTACAGAGAGTGGAAGCTTGCACGGACGGCAAGAAGGGTTCTCTAGACGAGTGCTCCGCCCAGCCCTGAGACGGAGGGCTTTCATACCTCGCTAGACACCTGGACCACTACACCCGCATTGGCTGACAAGCCTGCCTCCTTTTCGGTTAGCCTACTACCACCCACCTCCAGCACACAAGTGATAGCGCGTGTCCCTTTTCGTTCTGTGTTTTTTTTTATGTTTTGTGTAGATATATAAGTAAATTTGTTGTATTCGCCTGTTAGAAAATTCTCTTTTGGTATCCCATTTGGATTGGGGAATTTGGCCTCATTTTGAAGTGTGCACACTTCCCTTGTAAATATAAATTGCTGTAAATATAACTGTATTCTTTTGTAAGTAAAGGGACTGTATATATAATCCGTTTCATTCTCCCTCGATTTCTCACGTCTGGACAGTGCAGGAAGCGGGTCGGATCAATTGGGATTAGAGATATATTTTCGGCCCGCCACATTTGGCGCCCGAATAGGGATGTGAGACTTCGAAACCGGGAGCGTGACTGGATTAGATTGCAGTCCATACCCAATTAGTGTGACAAGTAGTTTGACTGATTTTTCCCTCCCCTATCTTTTTACTAACTTGGGAACAATGGCTGTAGCGGAAACATTGAATGAAGAAGTAGTTCGATTGAGACTGGAGTTGAGAAAGAAAGAAGAGGAGTGTGAAATGTTGCGGGGAATGATGGAGGGAATGGAGAATAAAATAAAAGGGATGAATGAAAAGACTGATAAGATGAAGAATGAAATGGGAGACCGACAGGATCAGACGGACCGACGGATGCAGGACCTGTATAACATGATGACAGGGGCTGGATCAGCCCCAGGACCTACAACCCTGACCCTGCTCCTACTGAAGGGACTCCGCTAAATGGAATGGATGGCAGTATGATTGAGTCTAAAGAAGATACTGTGAGTGGTAGGAAAGGGGGTGAATGGAAGAGAGTGGAAAGTAAGAGAGGGAGTAGGCATGGTTCTAAGGTTAAGGATAGGAAGGCGAGAGGGAAGAGTGTGGATTCGCTATACTCAGATGAGGGAGAGAGTGACGATATGATTGGAATGAGTGAGACCGAGAGTAGCTCTTCGGAGAGTGAAGTGAATGTGGGGAAAGGAATTTTGATTAGGGAAGTGCCAAGGATGATAAGTTTAGATTGCATGGGGGAAAGAGTATGGATGAGTTCTTCGGGGATTTTGAGCGGTACTGCAAGCTCAAGTACCCGCAGAACAAGGGTCACTGGGTGAGTGTTCTGGGAGATTGTTTGGATGGGAAAGTGTTGGAGTTCTTGCGAGTGATAACGAGTGTGGGAGAGCCAAAGTACGATGTAGTGAAGAAGAGATTGATTGGGCAGGTGAAACGAATGAAAGAGAGTGTGAAGTATAAAAGGGTGAATGAATTTGAGAAGGCTCGAATGGGGAAGAGTGAAAGTGTGAATATGTATGCACATAGGCTTGAGAGTATGGCAAGAACAAGGCATGGTGATGATGATGTAAATGAATGTAAACCACTCATGAGGAAGTTTTTGGACACGATCCCGCGAAAGGTGAGTGAATGGCTGAGTGGAAAGAGAAAGGAGAGAGTGAGACTGACAGGTGAACGGTTGATGTGGGAGGATGTGTTGGAACTGTTAGGAGATGGACGATTTGATGATGAAAGCGATCTAGAAGAGGATGGATGGTACAGTGTGAATGTTGGGGGTAAGAAGCCCAGGAGCTTTCATCCACCCCAGCAGTTTGTCAGCTACAGGGATGCCCTGAAGGCTGCACCAGCTGGAGTGATGTCAAACTTCCTGGGCCAGCAGAATGGATGGGCAAATGGAGGGTGGTCGAATGGAAGGGGGCTGATGAATTTCAAGCGTGGGAACGGATATATGAGAGAGAAACCGAGGTATGTCCCAGCAAACGAGAGACCGAATGGTGGGAGAAAGATTGTGGAATGTCGTCGGTGTGGAAGGAAGGGTCATATGTTGGCAGAATGTAGGTGGACATCTGGTGCATGTTTTGGGTGTGGTAAGAAAGGGCATATGATAAAGGATTGCCAGGAAAGTGTGAAAGAGTGCTTTGAGTGTAAAGAAATAGGCCATTTAAAGAAAGATTGTCCGAGGTTGAATGGTGGGGCAACTGGTGGGCAAAGTATGAAATATGCATGTGGTAATTGTGGAAAGGCTGGTCATTATGCAAGGATGTGTCGTGACCAGAGGAATGTATGTAGCTATTGTGCAATGGAAGGACATTCAAGTGAAAAGTGTTGGATTAGACTGAGAGCGCAAGGTGTGAATGGAAAGTCTGAAGCGGGAAACTGAATGGTAAGAGGGTACCTGCTGAAGTATCCTCTGGGTGCATGAGTGTGAGTAATGTGTTGGTAAGTCTGTCTAGTGTGAAAGTGCTGTCTGGTAGGAAGTATGAGTGTCTGAGTGTTAAAGTGGAATTGAATGGAATTGAGTGTTTGGCTTTAATAGATTCTGGATGCAAGGCGAGCTTGGTGTATAAAGATGTGTATGACAAGGTTAGTGAGAAAGCCCTCCTGTCTGAGTGCAAGGGTAGTTTGTAGGTATTGGTAATAGGAGGTTGCCTGTGATTGTAATGATAAGGTCAGCTGTTCGAATGCATGGTATGATGATGAATGAATGTGAATTTTCTGTGATTGATAAGGTGAGTAGTGAGTATGGTGTGATTTTGGGGTATGATTTTATGAAAATGAATCGTATGGTTGTGCATCCTTCGAGTGATCAGATTAAGAGAAAGATTGGTAAAAATGGGGTGTATAAGTTGTATGTAGGGAAAGATGGTAGCGTTTTGAGGAGTGTGTTTACTGGTATTGAGGTGACTGCTATGGAGAATGTAAGGCTTGTGTAGGGTGAAAGGGTGTCTGTTAGAGTGAGTTGGAGTAAGGATGTTAGTTTGAGTGTGGGTGAGAACACTGTGATATTGGATGGAAAGGATGCATATTATAAGGTAAGGAGTGTTGCTTGTGTGTTTGATGGCTTGATGGGAATGAATGATCCTTTTGTATGTGTGCAGGCGGACCCCAGTATGAAAGGGCAGGTGAGGGGAATCCAAGCCGGAGATGTACTGGGCCACCTCTCCACTGTAAATGAGGTAGGTATGGATGATAGTACGGATGTCAGGGTGAATGTTGCAGGTGAAGAGACGTGTGAATGGACGTATAATGATGTGAAGAGAATGGTGAAATTGGATGGATGTTTAACTGAGTATGAAAGGGAGGATGTGTATCGAATGATATTTGAACGAAAGGGAGCCCTTAGTAAGGGTGATCTGGATTTTGGGGTTGCAAAGCTCCCAGAATTCAAGATTGTCCTGAAGGAGGACTCCCCAATCTATCAGCGGCCAAGGCATTTCCCACGTCCGGTTGCTGATGAGATTGAGGAGCAGTGCTTGGAATTGGAGCAATTGGGGGTGATTGAAGAGAGCGAGAGTGCATGGAATAGTCCAATTGTACCTGTACGTAAGCCGGACGGAAGATTGCGTCTGTGTGTGGATTATCGAAAGGTGAATGAAAGGACTGTGAAAGAAAGGTTTCCGATGTGTGTGGTATCTGAGTGTGTGTATAGTATGCATGGGATGGAGTGGAGAACGAAGCTGGATCTGGTACGGGGGTATTACCAGATGCCCATTGCTGAGGAGAGCCGGCCAGTAACTGCCTTCTCTTCCTCAAAGAGGCATTACCAGTTCCGTAACCTCAGCTTTGGGTTGGCTAATGCTCACGGAGCCTTCCAGCGGGCAATGAATGTTGTGTTGAGTAAGTTTGCGAGTAAGAATGTGATTGCGTTTATAGATGATATTTTGATTATGACTGAGACTTTTGAGGAGCATATGAGATGGGTGAATGATGTGTTGAGAACGTTGGAGAGTGTTGGTGTGAAGGTGAAAGTGGCGAAGTATGAATGGTTTGCGAAAGAAGTGGAATTCCTTGGGCATATGGTGAGTGAGAATGGGTGGCGAAAATCACTGAAGTATGTTGAGAAGGTGCGAATGTTTCCTAAACCGGTGACTGTGAAGCAACTGAAGTCCTTTTTGGGTTTGATTGAGTTCCAGCGAAAGTTTATACGTGATTGTTCTGGTGTGAGTAAGCCTCTGACTGAGTGGATGGGCAAGAAAGGTAGTACGGTTGTCAAGTGGAATGATAAGATGAATGAGGCGTATGAGAGACTGAAAGAGGCAGCGGCTGAAGATGTTGAATTGGCTTACCCAGATTATAGTGTAAATGCTAAAATGCTTGAACTGTATACAGATGCGAGTGGGTATTGTATGGGAGGTTTTCTGATGCAAGAGCAGTTTGAATGGAGAGAATGTGAGGCGAATAATTGGGTATGTATCCAAGGCTATGAATGTTGCAGAACGAAAGTATTCAACTGTGGAACGAGAGCTGGCTGCGATAAGATATTGTTTGAAAGTGTTGCGTCCATTTTTGTATGGTGTGAGGTTTGTGATAAAAACCGATCATCAACCTCTTGTGTATCTGCAGCGTATGAAGTGGGCTGATAGTAGGATTGCAAGGACTTTGGAAGATTTGAGTGACTTTGACTATGTGATTGAATATGTGCCTGGTGAACGGAATGGAGTGGCTGATTTGATGTCAAGGTATCCTGGTACGAATGATGAAAATGTGTGTGGAGTGAGTGATCCTGAGTATTTGCCGAAAGGGATTAGGAATGGAAAAGAGAGTAAGGGTGGTGGTGATTCCTTGTTTGAGAGTGTATGGAATGGTTTGCAAGATTTGAAGAGTGATGGAGTAGACGTGAGAGAGCCCGATAGTGTGGATGATTTAAGGAAGGAGGTAATGAATGAAGTTTGTAGGAAGCCTGAAAGCATTGGTATGGCAAAGGTGCGGAACTTCATGAAAGAATTGAGAGCGATGTGTATGCAAAGGGTCCCGCCATTTCACGAAGTGTTGATTGTAGTGAGTCGTTTGTATGGAGTGATTGTTTATGTGCACTTTGGTGGTGAGAGGCCGATTGTGTACAGGGATGAGAAGATGAAGGGTTTGAATCCTAATGTGGTACATCTGCAGTGTTTGAGCGGTGTGCACTACAATTGGGTGATTGAAAAGTGTTCATATATAAGAGAGAAGAATGATTGTCTGGATGAAGATGAGCGTGTGGTGAGTGATGATATGGGAGTTAATGACAGTGTGGATATCAGTACTGATGTTGGTGTGCTTGTTCCTTCGGTGTATTGCGAACATGGTGGACCTGATATGATGGAAGCGAGAGTGAAAGTTGGTGAAAGGTTGTTCTGTGGTTTGATTGATACTGGAGCGCAGGTGTCTTTAGTGAATGAGAAGATTCTGAGTAAGTATGATGAGTTTAGATGTAGCGAGCATAAACCTGTGAAGTTACGGATAAGTGGACGAGGGAATGGCATGATAGTGGCATGGGAACAGGTTGGTCTGAAAGTAAGTTTGGGTAATGGTGTGAATGTGAAGCATGACTTTGTGATTCTGAAGGATGAGCAAATGCCGTGTTGTTTCTTGCTTGGTGTAGACTTTATGAGATTGAATAATTTGTCTTTGGATGCTGATAAGAATTGTCTTATGAAAGGTGAATGTGAGGTGATCAGGTTGAATGAGTGTGCAAAGAATGTTGTCAATTTTTGCGGTATGATTGAGTTGGTCATGGAAGATGAGAATGAGATTTTAAGTGATGAGGATATTCTAGAGATGCAAGAGATATGTCCTTTTGTTAGTGAGTTGAAGAGGTGTGTAATGACGCGTGTTGATTTGAATGAATGGCCAGAGTGTTTAAGTGATTTTAAAAGGTATGCTAAGGATTTTGTTGTTTGTATGGATGTTGTATATTTTGTGAGGCATGTGAAGGGTGGTGATGATATGTATGTACCTGTGATGTCCTTAGTTAGTATGATTGGTCTGGTGAAGGTTGTGCATGATAATTATGGGCATATGGGTAAGTTTAAGCTGTGGGAGTGTATGAAAGAGCGTGTGTTCCATCTGTTTCTGAGAACTGTTGTGAATGATGTTGCAACTACGTGTGAAAGGTGTCAGAAGCGAAAGGTGCAAGGTGTGCAAGTGAAACCACCGATGTTGAAAGTTGATGCGAAAGAACCGTTCGAATTGGTAGTGATTGATTGTGTGTCTTTGCCGCGTACGAGTGCTGGGAATGTTGGTATGGTTGTGATGGTTGATCATAAAAGTAAGTTTGTGTATGCAGCGCCTGTGAGAGATAAAAGGAGTGTGACTGTTGCACGTGTGGTTAGCAGTTGTTTTTTCCTATGTGTGTATGGAAGCCTAGAAGATGTCTGAGTGATAATGGGCCTGAATTTGTAGGAGAAATGTTTGAGCAAATGTTGAGAGAGAATGGTGTGGAGCATGTGAGAACAACTCCGTATGTACCGTCTTCAAATGGATTGGCTGAACGTACTATAAGAACCTTGTGTGAGATGTTGAGAATGAGGAGTACGACAGTGAATGACTGGGATGTGTGTCTGGGGAGAGTGTTGTGGGTGTATAATTCAACTGTGCATAGTGCAACTGGAATGTCCCCATGTCAGTTTGTGATGAATTTCGAAAGGCGAGTGAAAGATAGGTTTCGTTTGAGTGAAAGTGAGCAGGGTGTATGGCATGAGGCACATGAAAGGTTCCATTCATTTGAATTAGGTGCAAAAGTATTGAAGGTGAAAGAAGTGAAGGGTAGGTTGAATGTGTCAAAGATGAGTGAGAAGTTTGATGGACCTTATAGAGTTGTGAGGGTTTGGGAAAATGGGGTGACGTATGTTTTGGAGAGTTTGAATGACGGTATGACTGAGAGAGTGCGGGCTCATCAGACTCAGTTAAGGAGATGGAGAGAACCTCCTGACTACCTGGTGAGCCATCCGGTGTATGGACTGTGTAGAGAGAGAGGTAAAGTGCATGATGATGAGATTGAATGTGATAGTATGGATGTGTCTGGGAAAGAGCTAGTCTTAGTCTCAAGGAGTAGAAAGCGTACAAAGAAGAGTGAAAGGAAAAATGCAAGTACGAATGAAAGTAAGTCCAAGCAGAGTGTTTCTGGTATGAGGGATCTTGTAAGGGAGATTGAGTTTTTGCGTAAACAGATGAGTGATTTGGCTGGTATAAGTAGACAAGTGAGTGAGCTGCCTGTGCCTGATTTTTCTGGTTTTGAGAACAGTATGAATGATAGTGTGTTTGGGCAGAATGAACCTAGTGTGGCTGATTTTTCGGGTTTTATGAATGGTAATAGTAGGGGTAAGTTTGATGTAGTGAATGATGAAGTGGCTGATTTTTCAGGTTTCTGGTGGGAACCAGTCGAAGAGGTTTCTGGTATGCCACTTTCGAATACAATGGAAGTGAGTGACCTGTCTGTTTCGCAAGAATGTACTTTGAGTTGGATGAGAGCTGTGAGTGAGGAGCTGATGAATGGGGGTATGATGAGTGAAGGTTCTGAACGGAAGAGTATGAAAGAATTCTGTCGTGAGATGGGAGAACTGGTAATGAGGGCTAAAAGTATGGTGGACGATATGATAAATAGTGACGATGAGACTGACAGGATGACTGACGAACAAACCCGACCAATTGCTACGCGTAGCCAGGGTCCAGTAGAAGAGTGTGAATGGGTGCAGAAGGGTGCGATTGAGCACAAGTGGTACCGTGAAGAGTGATTGAAAGGGTTTTGTGAGTGGCTGGTCGAATGGCTTAAGGAAGGAGGGGTGTGGTGGAGCGAATGTGAGTGTGTGTAAAAGGGCCATTCTCCCACCCCTTTTCTCAGTACCCTCTCCCTCCCTCTGTAAGAATGTGTGTGAATGGGAATGGGTTTATTTTGTTTTTGTTTATTTTATGTATAAAATGATTACCATGTTTTTCTTTCTTTCCAGGCGCCATATTCTGGAAAGATAGTAGCTAGTTTTGATATATCACTATAATTAAAACAAAAATAGTACTTTGTTTAAAATAATCTTTTATCAAAAGATTATATTTTGAGGATTGTTCGGATATACATTTAGAGGTAAGCTAGTCGATAAATTTACTCGGGTAATGCCCACTTATTAGTTTCCCTTCCATGTATAAGTAAATGGGTCATAAATGGAGGATATATCACTTCTACAGAGAGTGGAAGCTTGCACGGACGGCAAGAAGGGTTCTCTAGACGAGTGCTCCGCCCAGCCCTGAGATGGAGGGCTTTCATACCTCGCTAGACACCTGGACCACCACACCCGCATTGGCTGACAAGCCTGCCTCCTTTTAGGTTAGCCTACTACCACCCACCTCCAGCACACAAGTGATAGCGCGTGCCCCTTTTCGTTCTGTGTTTTTTTATGTTTTGTGTAGATATATAAGTAAATTTGTTGTATTCGCCTGTTAGAAAATTCTCTTTTGGTATCCCATTTGGATTGGGGAATTTGGCCTCATTTTGAAGTGTGCACACTTCCCTTGTAAATATTAATTGCTGTAAATATAACTGTATTCTGTTGTAAGTAAAGGGACTGCATATACAATCCGTTTCATTCTCCCTCGATTTCTCACGTCCGGACAGTGTAGGAAGCGGGTTGGATCGATTGGGATTAGAGATATATTTTCGGCCCGCTACAACTCGAACGGCGGGACGTACTATTTTGTCCGTAGTCCAATCTCTACATACAGAAGAAAAAATGATCAGTTTGACGCCTATCTTGCAAGCTATATTTCGAATAGGACTCAAACAGCATTTTTCGTTTGTTTGTTCGGCAATTTGGTAAAAAAAAAAAATGGCCTGCGTAAATAGCATTTTCCGTTTGTTTACTTACGGGCATTTTTTTTATAAAAAAAATTGCGCCAGCTATAATTCGAAAAGGACTCAAACGCGCATGAATATTCCGACACGGGTAAACGATAATATTTACACAAAATATTTTTTTTCGGCCGGGTCACTCGTCTACATGTTTACCTTAACTTTCACTTCACTATCATTTTTGTTAAACTTTTTAATACTATGGTTCACTTATTACACTTTTAGTTTACTATGTTCGTTTTATTTCTGTTTTACTGTTAACTTTCACTTCATTTTGGACGCAATATTTCTGTTTACACTTTTGATCTGTGTTGTCTTCTTAGTCGGTTCTTTCTTCCTATTTAGGTTGTTTAAATTCGGTTGTCTTAATTGGGTATCAATCTGGTGTCTTGGTTGGTTATTTCGTTGGTTGGGTTTGTATATAGTCGGGTAAATATCTTAATCGTTATGCTTGTTCCTTCTCTCTTTTTGAATTTCTACTTAAGTAAACATGGGAAACTTCTTGATTCTGAGCTGTTGTCTGCCGCTGGGAAATCGAGTGTTAAAGGGGACTCAAGCTCTGGTCTTCGTGTGCTCGGCAAATATCGGAGGTAGATCGTCTCTCTTCCTCCATATTTTCTCCGCTCTGTTCCTGATATTGATGGTGAGCGTTTCTAATCTTGCTTATTGGTGTAGATCCGGTAGTCTTCTCCTCTCTCCTACGGGTGTTGGTGATTAGGTAGACAGCTTTATTTTGTATTCTCTGGAGTTCCAATTTTTTGGTCCTTGTTTCACCGTTGATAGGGGTTAGCGGGTATAGTAGTACCTCTTTTCCTAGTGCAAGAAAGATTTTTTTTTATTTTTCATGCCTAACCCTCTTAGATTGTATAGTAGATTAAGCATCGGAATCGCCTTGTTCTTCCTCCGTTATATGTTGTTTGTAGCCTCCTTTTGTTATTCTGAGTCCTAGCACTTTGCCCTCACTATGATATCTATAGTTCTGATCTTCAACTACAATTGCAGCTGTTTTGTTCCTAGAGATTGGGATTATCGTAAATTTCCTCCTGTTCGTCCTTATCTTCCAATCTCTTTCGTAGTTGTTGATGTTGCTGATTTTTAAAGCTGTTGTCCTTGCCTGAACGCGTACTTTCCTGTACGGAGTGACGACGAGTTGGCTTATGTCATCCGCGAACTGTATGTCTAGGCAACCAGGCATTATTGGTGGTGGCAGGTCTGCTGTGCATATTGAATGGCGCTGAGACAGATGAGGGGGGTTGTCAGGAAACCAAATCTTCTTCATTCCATTTCTCTAGCATTGTATTGAGTGTCGTAGCGAAGGTGCCCTGTTTCCCAATATTCATTACATGGACATAGAATATGCATGTGAGCACTTCTGTTGATGCCCCTTGTGGCACAGTTAGATTGGTATGTGCTTCCTACATTTGTTTCACAGTTGCTTTAGCCACTCCTGCGTATGTTGCATTTCTTCTAGTTTTTTCTTCGTTTCTCGCTTCTCTTTCCTTTCGTTCTATTATCTCCTTTCTTTGGGGGCATGCCTGCCATTGTCATAGTCCTATGTAGCCCATGGCCGTTTACGCAATTCTTAGTACTTTCCTTGCACTGTCTCCATTCGTGGTTCTTGTGTCCGCACTCAGAACATACTGTATCTTTCTCAGTGCAGTCACTCGTCAAGTGGTCATCCATCTTATAGCAGCGGAAGACCATTTGAATATTAATATATTTCTCATGCTCCATGTTCTCTGGTGGAATTCTCATGTTAAACATGAGCAGTCCTTGTTGAAATATCTTTGCTTCCATATCTGTTGTTGCACACACAATTTTAAAGACTTGTGTGGTGGCCAAATTTAATTATTTCATTTATTTTTATGCCTTCATGATTTTTTTCTATTTCTTCTTTCATTTCCTCTTTGTCATGGGAACCCATCCAAACATCGATTTTCCTGCATATGATACTTCTGTTTGCAGTTATTTGGAGTGGGATTTTGGGCGTTAGTCCTATTCCCATTAGTGTTTCTATTCCTTCCTGGGACACTAATTTTTCTGCTTCTTTTTTCTTACTTGCAATTATCACGTAGCCATTTGGGATATCAATAATTTTGACGAGGGCTACTTTTATCTGTCCAAATAATGTTTGGCAGAGTTTTCATTTGTCCGGCTTGATCTCCTGGTCAATTGTCCGTAGAGGTACTCGTAGGAATTCCAGGCTGCCTCCTTTCCCTAGAGGGGGATAACATAATTTCACGGATGACAAAAGCCACAAGGGCCTATCAAAGGTCATCCCCATCCTTTTGTTAGTAAAGCGCCTAGACGCTCTTTTCTTCGTTCCTTCCTCTCTAAATATGTAAAAAAAGGAGAGCGAAAACGTTCCCTATCACCTAGCAGCCTATGGTTCCCTATTTACCTACTTATTTTAGCACTTCACGACCACCCTACCTAAATATGCCTAAGCTAAGAAGCACCTCAACAGAATTTCGGGCTCGTGGTCTTAAGGACCACTCTTCTTCGCTTCGCGCCCCCTATTGGGGTTTCCTTCCTGGGTTCACTATACCCTACTTTTAGTGGCTCTGGGCGAAGCGGTGGTCGTGATATATTGCTTTTAGTCAGTGAAGTAAGTGGAAGTCAAAGCGTGGAATAAGAAGGAATTAAGGATGAATTACCCCTTTAGAATAAGCAACCCGCCCACTAGAAACAGGAGGAATCTCCAATCAGTCCACAGGGCGCATATACGAGTATTTCTTCTTTCTTGAAGTTAACTTTAATGAAAAGTGAACTTTTCCTTAAGCGCGCTCACAGCTCTCTGTTGTCAAAAAATAATCCAAATTCAGTCCGTCTTTCGGAGAAAAACAATGATATATTTGATAGAAAAAATAATAGTACAAATTCGTGTTACAAAAATAGTTAATAGTGGGGAAAGAAAGTTGAGCGGAGAAGAGAAAGTTATAAGTAACAGTAAGAGAAAAAAATGGGTTCTCCAGGTACAAGTACAACCGGAGGTCATATTTTTTATATTTATACCAAGTTATTTTAATCTTTCATAATAAATTGAGTTGAATTCTCCAGGACATACTGGAGGTCAAATTGTTGAAATTATACAATCAGGAAATTTTAATATATTGTTGTCTTATGAACAAATTTCATGAGATCCTTGTGCTTGCTACTTTTGCTGCCTGAGCCCGCGTGATAACTGGCTGTGCCACGGGGTCTCGGGTGACTTGGAGGCACTAACCTACTGAGAACCGAGCAGAACTTGATTGGGGCCGCATTCGATGTGGCATTTAACAATGGGGAAGCAATTCGCTCGGCCCAGATAATCGTGGACCACTGCGAATATTTGGTGATTGGGACAATGCGGGTACAGCCGGCCTCCAGAACAAGGGTGGACAGAATGTCCAGCATTCGTTTGGGTACACACCGACTTGGGACGAGTGATTTTTTCTTACGAAACAGCCTTGTTCTCACTGCTGTTCCAAGGCGGCTAAGGGGTTTAAGTATGGAGAGTCTCTTCATGTGGGAGATGGGGAACAACCTTCACTGTAGGGAATTCCCAGGTGGCAGCTGAGGCGCCAAACTATCGGGGATAAACAGTTCTTTTACCCCTTCTCTCTATCTCCCTGGGGGAAACTGCTGGAATTTACGACTGCGTAGGAAATTTTCGCCACACTTTACTTAAATCGTACCATCGGGGATGGGCCCATCTAGGCTTTGTTCGCCCTGTGACTCTCGGCTATGTGGGGTCTGGCTAACTACGTGACTTCATCCAACGGGGTAAGCATTGCAAAGAAGGGAAAAAAGGGGTATCCCTCTACACAAATGATACGAGTATTATTAATTCGTTTAATCACTGAACTTTATTATTATTAACCACTAAATATTGATTATTATCCACTGCTTATTAGATGTTTGTATTATTACTTCGGTTAATCACCGAACTTTATAATGGGAACTACTTGCTATTATTTACTTTCACATATTATTCCACTAATCGATCCCTGAAGTTTTTTGACCACTTTTAATTTTCTTATAGGTGGACATGTTGACGGTGTGCACACACGAGTCCGGAATGTAGATAGCGTGTTCCGTCAACATTCCTCATATCTGCTTTGGCGACCACGTTCCTTCGTAGGTCCATTTGTAGTCCCCGCAAAGGATTCCATCGATCAGACCCTCCAGGTCACCCTTAGGGGGCTTGCACACTGAAGCACCGAAGACCTTGAGATCCCCGTCAGTGGCGGTTTAGAAGAATCGTCGTAATAGGATCCTTTCTTTCCTCGGTGAGGGGTATTCTGGGATATTCTAAGATATCGTCGTCCTCGTCTTCTTCCCCGTGAAGTTTATACTATTGTTCTTCTGTCTCTTCTTCCTTTCGGGATTTTGTCTTTTTCTTTTGCTGTTTCTTCTTTGGGCTTTTGGGGGAACTTTCGTTTTTTGTTTCTTCACCTTCTGTAGTTATTTCTTCTGTGATTTTCTGCAGTTGTTGTTTGTTGGCTGGTTCTTTTTCATCGTCTTTGGTCGTGTCGTTTTGTTGTGGATGGTCCACAAATTGTATTTTTAGCACTTCCCGTGAAGGGGGGATTGGGCGGAAATCACATTTTTTTCTTGAAACCGTTTTTCCATAGTAGTTGGTTTAGTTCTTCAGAAAAAGTCCCGGGGTTGGCTAGGTTTCCCAAGTGTGCGTAGATGACCATAGTCATTATTTCTTTACACTCACTTGGCATCACCAGCTTTGGTGCCGTTGTTTCGGTGACCGTGGTTCTTGTAGCCGCTGCTGCTTCCACGTAGTTCTTTGCCTTTGCCGCCTTTTCTTTTTTTGACTTTTCTCGTTTTGCCCAGATTGCCTTTTTGCTGACGGGACACCTCATGGCCAAGGCCTTCTGGTCCCCTCCGCAGTTTACACAGCGTGGTTTTTCTGAGGCACCCTCCTTCCATCCGTGTCCTGATTTGGAACAGACAGAGCATGTGACCTCGGTCACTAGACATTCACTCGTGGGGAGTTTTTCTACTGCTAGGCATCTGAAACAGGTTTCTATTTGAACAAACTCTTCTGCTTCTATTTGCTCAGGGACTACCCGTAGGTAGAACCCCATCAGTCCCTCCTTCATAGTCCTTTGTGTGCCATCTCAGTGCTTGCGAAGATAACTTTGACTATGTTTTTGCCAAACTTTTCCACCTTCGCAATTTTCGCCCATTTTTGGTGTTGTCCACGAAGAAAGGATCGAGCTTTCTGAGGATCACTGATCGACGAACCATGATTTCGTGGGAAATGGAAGCTTCAAGTCCAATCTTCCGAAGGGGCTCTTTAGCTTCATCGGACACGATCTTTTCGACGTCCTCGGGAGTCAAACATAATGCTGGCCCCATTAAGAGGATTGATAGTGTCACTTGTGCTGAGGCCTAAATATCCATTTTTTCCCCGCGTAGACATCCCCAAGGAGGTGTTGTCGACAGAGACAAAGTTTACCTGAGAGCTTATGGGGTATGTCGGAAAACTCCTAGTGGTAAGTCCCCTGTTTACCACCCCTTTCCACCCAGTGGCAAATGCTATTTGCGAAAAATCATTCTAAAAAAGCTTTGTCTCGAACAATCCCGAGAATCGCACAGTTACTTGCCTGTAGCACTTTTTGCGTACAGGGAGATCCCTCAAAGGACCTTCGGTTTCTTCCTCTTTGAATTATTGTATGGCCGTAATATGCGAGACCCCCACTGCATCTTCCAAGACCTCTTTGCTAACCGCCATCTGGATAGAGAAATTCACTCCTCTTACTCCTACCTCCTGGACCTTAGGAAACACCTGGAGACCTTCGTGGAAATCGCTTACAAGAAGGCAGATGTGAACCTGGAGAAATATAGAACCTATTTCCACCTAAAATCAAATGAAAGAACATTTAAGCCTGATGATGATGTCGTGTTGCTACTTCCCACGGACAGCAACAAGCCTCTTAGTCAGTGGAAGAGCCCCTGGCCCCTTCCTTGAGACCAAAGGTCTCGTGGATTACCTTATTCGGACCCCCTCTGGAGATAAGATGTTCCATGTAAACATGTTGAAGAAATACCAACACCGTGCGAATGGTAATAATTTTGTGCCTTTCGACGAAGAGTGCCCCCTGGAAGCGTCGTACTCCTCTGACTACCTCACCGTTGTCCAGGTGGAATGCATCGAACAATATGGCGACTATCCCCTCCCATCTCTACCTGAGGCCACATAATCATCCTCCCCGGCGCTAGACCTCTATCCCGGATTATCCCCTCACCAGAATAGTCAGCTGCAACAGGTGCTGAACGACTTCAGTGAAGTCCTTTCTGAGATCTCTGGCCATGCAAAATACTTCGAATATGACATCGTTCTTACTATGCAAGAACGTCTCCGTACGACGCAGTATCCTTTTCCCATCCACCTGAGGCAGGACTTTAATTTTGAGGTGTATAATTTGATTAAACTCGATATCATCGAGGCCTCGAAGTCGGATTTCTGTTCCCCAATCGTTATGGTTCCTAAACACGGGACTCTTTCCGAATGTGCGTAGACTTCAGAAAGTTAAACTCTGTGATGGTTTTCGAGGCAGAACCCATCCCTCTGATCGACGAGAACCTTCATCTATTCGAGGAGGCCAAGTACATCTCAGAGTTAGATCTTTGCAAGGCCTATAACCAGATTCCCCTCCGTGAAAGTGTATGCAAATACACGGCGTTCCCCACCTACAAAGGACTCATGCAGTTCACGCGCCTCTCCTTCGGGCTTGTAACTGCATGCAGCAATTACAACCGGATGATGCGAGGAATTATGGACAACCTGCCCCATCTGTCATTTTACTTCAACAATCTATTCGTCGCTACCACTACATGGGACCACCAATTGATGCCTCTTTGAGCCTTCTTGACCCGGCTCCGTGAGCATGGACTCACCCTTAGCCTAGGTAAGTGCCACTTCGTCCACGATACCATCAAGTACCTTGGCTTCCATATCGAGAACAACCAAATGGGCCCCCAGGAAAGAAAAGGTTCGGGCCATAGTAGAACTGCCCCTCCCCTGCAGTAAGAAACAGCTCCAGTCATCTATGGGATCGGCGTTGTAGTACTGGTCTCATCCCCAATTTTGCATCCATTTCTGCCTCCCCCCCCCCCTGTGTGCAATATTGCAGCAAAGGTCACCGCATCCCCTAGTCTGAAACCCCAAGGCCACATCAAGGTTCTGGCAACTAAAAGACAAACTGGCGTCCGTCCCCATTTTGAGGCTCACAGATCCCAGTAAGCTCTTCGGCATCCGGGTGGATGCCAGCGACGAAGACTTCGGATGCGTGCTCCTCCAGTACGCTGATAGCGGAGAAAGCCAATCTGTGGCATGCGCGAGTAGAATACTATTGCCGCGTAAGAAAAACTACTCGGTAATAGAACGAGATAGCAAAAATATCAATTTTATATTCACAAACAACGTGGACGAGCCATGTGAGTGCATTCATGCGCATTAGTATTACCTACGCCCGGGTAAAAGAGACCGTGATACATAAACAGACATGCAGTACACCCAACTGAAACCAATCTAGATACATAACTACTATTGAAGGATACAGTATTTAATGCCTGAAAATCAAAGAAATACCGTACTGCCTTGGAATACTCAACAAAGAATCTTATTTGGGGGAAGTGGCGTAAAACGAAAGCCACGAAATTAAATTTATTACCATCAGAAAGAGTACAAAAATGCGGTGAATTGGGTATGCTTGAGAGCTGAATCATGGTGGAAGAAGCCAGCTTTAAGGTGATGTCATCCGTGGAGTAGTTTTCGAGTTCCCTCGCATAAACTACTCCTTTCACGAAGTTCATGGTAGAGTGCGTCGTCACACTTACAGGCATGCCATCAAGTGTCCGAAGGGCACTAATCATGGCCGTCTCGAAGGGATTCGACGCATTCACCAAAAGGCACCGGTCCGAGAAACGGGGTCACCTTCGGCTCTCCATCAATCATTCTAGCTAGAGCTCTCCTTTAATGGATCATGTTGCCTCTATCTAACATGCTGTCATCAGTGGAGCGAATAACGATGAAACGCCTAAAACCAGCGGGCACGAACACGCCAGGTAGCCTTTGAATGATGGGCCCAGAGGTAATTTAGGCTCCGCTCTGCACAGTTCTGCTCTTCGTCTGGGCCTCCTCAAACGGGGAAGCCACGGGGTCGGACGTGTCGATCTTGGGTTAGTCTCTTAACGAAACAGCAACGTACCTGTCCGTCCCCGCGGCCTCCGCGGAAGGAGAGGAGCTCCGAGTCTTCTTCGTCTTTTTCCTGTTCTTTTTCTTTTTAGGAGAGGAGGGTGGAGGATGAACTCGCTTCTCCCCTCCGCCGGCAGGAGCCTCTACGCACGATGGGCCCTCTTCAACAAGATCCTTCTCCGAGATAGAGACCTGAGCCATCTGAGGAGGACCTTTCACAGGGTTGGACTTAGGTTCAGTGCTTGTCACCGAGCCCAGGTTCGTCCCCATGGACCGTCCTACCGTCTGGAGCTGGGTTGCTTCAGGGACCATGTCGATCTCGGGGGGCCGGGGGGCTCCATATGGCGATCCTCCCAGGACATCACAGTTCCCGCTGGTCATAAACTCTTGTGTCGGGAATGAGAATGGGGCACGTAGAGTGACCCCTCAAAGGTCAAATTCGAGCCCGCAGGTCTTGGGAGAGAAGAGGCCTACTGGCCCTGTCTTTCCCCCCTACCACTAATTGGGTTAGCCATATTGTTCCTCTCCCACCGAGAGTGGTCAATTATGGGCCGCCTTCCTTTTTTGGTAGTCCCCTTAAAAAGTTTAGAGGGGACTGCCGCTGGAGAGAGGGAGGCCCCGAGGTCACCTCCAGAGAAGTGGGTGAGGAGGTCCTCTACACTCATAGGCAAAGGAGAGGAGTTAGCCTTATCTCCGGTTGAACAGTTTTGGAGGGTCCCCTACAAAAGCACAGGGGTTGAACCTCCCATTTTTTCAGTGGAGCTGCCCGAGGGCGGCTCCGACGATGATCGAGGAGAAGATAAGGGAGTATTTTTTAAATTCATCATTGGAAGGCAAATCCCCGTGCCCCTTAAGGGGCTCTCTCTTATTATAGCGGCAGTTGTCGATTCGCAGGCGGCACAGCATAATCTCATGCCGTCTTGTGGTAGATTATGATGACGTCCACCTGGAAGAATTTTTTAATATGTTGGACTAGATAGGGTGCGATCAAAAAGTATATGGATAAGGCTATCGCTGGAAAATGGCAGAAGGGGAGCCAGTGCGCTACTAGAATCTGTAGAGATGGTTTATTAACCAGAGTAAGGAAGTTTGAGGGTGTGTACAACTAGCTCAAGGGGCGACAACCCGTGGCTCTTTCATACCTCCCTGTATCTCCCTGTGGTAGAGGAACGACGCTTACACAGCACGTCGCTCCTTGCGAATTGCTCTGCTATCGAGCATTCAATTAAAATGTATTTTATTTCAGTTCGTCAGTTTTTTAATTTATTTATTTTTTTGAAATTTTTAACCCAAGATCCTCTAAACCCTGAAAAAATCTAGGAAGAGAAACTTTTCTGAAGCAAATAAAACGTCCAATTCATTTGTTTTCACTACTAACAAGAAAGGTTTACCAGTATGCTTAATATATGGTGAGAAATTGGCAAACAACAAAAGTCAAATGTTCCAAGACATTTCCAAAATAAGCAAACAACCTTGGCTGAAAAATATCCGGATGGAAATGAGAGAATAAAAGCCGTTTTGGAACTGTTGTGGAAGGTTGAACTGAGCCAAAATAAATTCAAGGAGTGGATGAAGTCTGAAAATTCAACTACATATGCTAGTTTTGTGGTTGCTTAGGAAATAGTCAGGCACCGGAAGCCGTTCACAGATGAAGAATATATAAAAGAATCATTCTTTAAGATTTCAGAACATCTATTCACGGACTTTCAAAGACAGAACCATCAAAATGGCAGAAACGTCACCAGAGAGCAAATAAAAGACATCAATGGACTGTGATGAGTCCAAAAACAATGGTGATACTAAACAAATAGCATTGTTCTGCCGATATGTGAACTCTGCTGGATCACAGGAAGAGTTGATACCACTAAAAGACGAAACCGGGGGGGATGGGGGATCTGTGAGGCTGTCCTCTGGATTGTTTAAGGGCCAAAGAAATAAACAACACCTACTTAGTGTGAGTGGCCATTAATGCGGCACTCAGTATGATAGGAGTGCACAATGGTTTTGTGGCTTTACTACAAAAGTAGCTGGGTACAACGCTGCTGACATTTCACTGCATCTCGCACCAAGTGGAATTGTGTGCTCAAAAATATCCTCTTGAATGCACAGAAGTAATGAATGTTGTCATTCAAATTGTAAACAAAATAATGGTAAAAGGTTTAAATCACCGTCAGTTCGTTTGTTCCTGGATGAAGTGGAAAGTACGTATTCTGATATCCTGCTGTACAACAAAATCCAGTGGCTGTCCAAAGAGGAGGTGTTGAAACGGCTTACCGCGTTTCCTGGAATGGCTGAATACTTTCCTGGGCAGCATAGGACTCACCTTTCCTGTGTTGGTACAGCCAAAGCGGATGGAAAAGCTACACTTCATGATAGATATGATAGTGCACCAAAACAGTCTAAACACAGCTCTACAGGGAAATTGGGGCACAGCTCTGCACAAGCTGGAAGAGTTTTTGCATTTAAACACAAGTTGAGAGTGTTTACCAAAGATCTTCTACAGCGAGGTACACTGTCTCACTTCCCCTCTCTTAAAGAATTCAAATAAGCTCACAAAAGGATCAGTTCAGAGTATTTGCAGTCCGAAATCACCGCAATGCAAACATCGTTTGGGAAACGTTTCTGTGAGTTCAGAGATGAAAAGAACACATTATTCTTCCCTGTCACTGCCCTGACCGTCGATCCATCCCTACTGAATAGGACTGTATTTGCAAGTGTGAGTCAACCAGATCTGGAAATGGAACTGGCCGACATAGCCAACAAAGATATGTGGGTGTCGAAGTTCCAGCGATTGACAACTGATCTTGAAGATGTTGCTCGTCAGAAGGCCAGGCTTGCTTACAATTACGATCACAAATGAAGTGAGATCGAAAACCTTCCCAAACAGGACCAGCTTATTTTTGAAACATAGAGTGCTATCCCACGACGCTTACGCCAACATGAAAAATATGCAATTGGAGTCCTGTCAATGTTCGGATCTACATATTTATGTGAGTAGGTCTATTCTACTATGAACTATGTAAAAAACAAACATTGCTGACTGTCCGATGACAGCATATAGAAGCAGACAACAATTTTGCTTTGCTGTAGGTGGATTATTTACGTTCGGACTCTTTATTTCGTGAATACGAGGATGAATCAAATAGACTCTAAGTATTTTATTTGTAAGGGGTGTTCAACCCAGCTTTTTTCGGACTTCTAATGTTTTTGTATATAGCAATTTTTTGATTTCATAAATGCAATAGACGATTGTTTCTTCAAATATATCATAGATCTAAGAGTAGGAGGTAGTGATCAGCTACGCACAAGTCATCAAGCAGTGTAATGAAATGGTGGGAGTTTTTCTTGAGATGGCAGTACGTAGGGTCTCCCTCGTTGAGATCTTGCAGAACTTTTTCTAAGACCACATCTAATACAACATGACCTCTTCGGTTATTATTGTAATATAAGTGTCGAGGGTTAAAGTCCCCGGTTAAGAGGAATGGTTGAGGAAGTTGGGAGGCAAAGATGATTGGTTTTGATTGGAGAAATAGCTAGGCTGACATAAAGCTCTCATCATTTGGGCCTCTAAGGTTGATCACCCCCTCTCTCCTGGGAAATCTGATGGTAGTCAGATAATAAAGCGAAATTTTGATAATCACCGACTATCTTCGATGAGTTCCAAACTCTGCCCAAGCCTGGCACCTCCCAATCGCCTATCGCAAATCCATCCGGGAAAAACAACTTAGATAGATTAAAAATTTATGAGAGTAAAAAAATAGGCTTTCAGAGCCTACCCATCCCTCCTCTCCTAGGAGCAAGGGAAAAGTAGAGAGGGTAGGGTATGGAGCTCCGACACCCCTCACGCTCACTTATCACCCCAGGGACTGTGCAAAATGGAGGACCAGAGAAGGAGGTTTAGGGGAGGGGGGATAAAGATAGGAAGCGTAGGGAAATAACGGGGGAGTAAAACGTTGGCATATGTAGTGATGGGTAGTGCTACTCTCTCGGTGTGTAGTACTTTTGTCTTCTTTTTTCCTGTCCCTGTTATTGATTGTCCTTGTGCGTTGTAAACCCCGTTTGGGAGCGACAGGAGCAAATGACTAAGGCGAAAAGGAAACGAGTTGAAGAGCGGCGGAGAATCGCCTCTTTGCTTCGAGGTCAACCTCATAATCTCTGTCCATGTTATAGGGAGTAGGGGAAATAGCCGAGTATCAGGTTATTAGTAAGTCGTGAGAAGTGTTGTTGTTGTAGTTGTTGTTGTCTTGTATTAGTGTTCTGTTATGCGTTACACCTGTCGTTCTTTGTCGATTTTCATTCTACTTGTAAGTAATTTTATTCTTGTTTTTCTTCTTATATATTCGTTCTCCTCTGAGCCTGTTTAATAGTTTCAGACCATTTCTCCTTGGTTGATTCTTTCAGTTGCGTGTTTTTAGTTACTAGACTTGGTTATAGTCATTCCTAGTACAATATATGTGCCTTTCCACCTCTACGTAAATATCAGATAGCTTTTTCCTGTAGATTGATACCAGTTTTGTTTTTTCTCTTTTTATTCTTATCTTCCATTTTTGTTCATACTGGTTTACTATTTGTATTTCTTTTCCCATATATCGTGCATTCCTATGTGGTGTCACAATTAATTATGCTACGTGATCTATGAATTGGAGGTTCATACAGCTTCCAATGCCAGTAGGTGGAATATCGGCGGTGTAGACAGCGTAGGGAATTGGGTTAGGGCAACCACCCTGGGTAAGACCTGCTTCAAGGTTAAATCGTTCTCCTTGATGGTGTGGTATGTACATAAACTCACATATATCTATCGTGTATTTGCAGAATATTTTCTAAGTCATTGTTTAGGCCTAGTTGATTGAAGTATGTTGTATTAAATAGCCACCTGCCAGACATCGTCCAAAGCTTTAGACACGTCCCGACAGGAGATGTCTTCTCCTGCCATATCTCTTTTGCATTTACCACTTTGTCCAATATGAGGCACAATGTCCTTTAGGTGTTTGTCTCTACGAAAACCAAATTGGCACTCATTGTAAAGATTATTTTCCTCAAAGTGTCACGTGCGTCGGCGTTTCTAGGGATTTCCATATACCTTATGAGGAAAGGGGCCAGTAATATGCTATCTGACTGGATGGTTTTTCAGGGTTAGGAATGTAGATCATTTTCGTCGGGGAAGTAGCCCGTTTTCAAGCATGCATTGGAAGCCTTTGTTGGCCATTCTAAGATGTTATTTGGCACTTCTACGTAATATTTCATCATAGATCTTCATGTTCCTACCGTTTGTTGTTTGAATCTGCTTATCACCCTCATAAGCTCTTCTGTCATGAGGATAGCGTCGGTCACCTCGTTGGCATTTCTGGTTATTTAGACAAAGAGGTGTGAATGTGTTCGTTTGATTATTTTTCCGATGTTTGTTAATAATTCTGTTTTCAAAACATACGTCGAACTTTTCGTTTTCTTCTTTGATAATTAAAAAAAAACATTTAACCACTGTTCTCTGAATATTTTTTCAACCTCGCCTTCAAACTCCAATATATTTTCTCTTTCATTTAAGATGCTTATTTTTCCTTGACTGGCATATCATTATTTTTTTTAATTTTGTGCATTGCATCGTTTCTTTTTTCGTTTTGTTGTTTTGGCGTCATTGCCGTAATTTCTCTTTTTCCTTCTTATTTCGGTGTATAATTTTCGGGATGATCCATTTCTACGTATCCGTTCTGAAATCATATTTTGGAGACAATCTGATGTTCTGGATAGTTCTATAAGTTCTTCAAGGGATTGTTTAATTATATCTAAGCTTAGCAACGTTTCTTTAATTGTGTGTAGCTCTTACGGCCGTATGCTTAGACAAATGTGTAGAGCACAAAGTGCATTCCACTACAAAACAGTATGCTTAAACGAAAAGTGGATTGCACATTTGTGACGCGCTACACAATTTCGCCTCGTAGCTGTTCACATTATTGGAACAAATATGGAGAAATGTGAAGAGCAAAGTGAATTGCTCCGACCCTGTTCACTTTGCGTTACACATTTTATAATTGTGCTGCATGTTGATTACAGTTAGTGTGGATGGTTCAAACTAAAAAAAATAATGCTGTTATGGGTGAAAAGTGATAGCCCAAATATCCGTTAAACATCTTGAATATACTCATCAAAATACAAGACAACTTCCAGCACGGTGAGTAGATGACAAACATCTCACATTCTTTTCTTATTAGGTTGATAGGTACATAACTGTTTACTTATATAGTTTTACCGATTCATTCGTTTATTTTTGTTAAAAGCTTAAGTTAAAAGCTTAATTAGGTTAGGCTAACAAATCACGAACAGTACTACCAACTTCGCCGCATGTCACAATTGTGGAAGTGTCACACGACACAACTCTCAGCTTTAAGCATACGAAAAATTTGTGTAAGCCAAAAGAAGTGTGCACCGGTAACACAATTGTGAAGTGACACATTTTGTATTTAAGCATACGGCCGTTAGACTCATTCTTCCAGCGCGCTTCATTGAATGAGTTTGGTACATATTACCTTACGATCTCCTTATATCTCCCCAAATCAGTCAAGTGGTAGGCTTTCGATTTTTAGATGGCATTTTTATAGTTAGCCTGTTATTCGCTAGCAAGGAGGCTGTCTGGTCACTAACTGAGACGCTCATGGAATTCACGTGCTACTTGAATGGAAGGTTAAATTCAACAGACAGACATCCGGTATTGATACCAAATTGTCTCTGATAAAAGTGGGCAATTCTAGCCCTAGCCTTTGAATCATTGACTGGTTTAGCATCGTCTGCAGGTGCCTGCTTGCTCTTTTCGTATTAAAGTACCCGTTTTATGTCATCTTTGAGGTTACATTAGGAGTTCTCGCTACGAGTCCGATTTAGGCGTGCTTCATGCATGACTCTTTTCTGAGTATTTGGTCGAGATCTTTGTCTGTATGGCAGATGTATACCTATCATATTCCTCCTTCAGCAATACGACATCGAATTAAGGGTGGATTATTTGCAACATTTTCTCTCTTCCTTAAGATACACGAAGAGGAATACCATTCTTCCTCTACTGTCGCCTATTTTTTCCCCGTGGAAATTCTTATAAAACCTACTGTTTGCCTGGAAAGAAATTAATGTAATTTATTGAAAAGATAATATGACCCCTACCCCCACACGCACAGACACAATAAAGCTGTTAGTTGAGTTGCTGGCAAGATCAAAATAAATAATGGATGGATGTACCCGGGGAGAGCCTCCCGAGTGATGGCTCATTTCAGATAAGATGATCGGTGGCGGTCGAATTAACTACGTTCACCTTGGGCGCTGCCCCTTCAGTGGTTTGAATATCGATACTGCATAGATTTTAAAAGTAAAATGGTTTTAGAACATTCGAGGACATAATGATGTTGTGAAAAGAAATGGATTTAGGACTGAGATGACCACTTTAAATTTATTTTTATAGATGTTGCTTGAAAGCACAGAATGCGTAAAAGGTTATGTTAAATTATCAAGAGAGTCCATATTAGATTTTTTGTTTTTTTGGATAGTAAGGGACGAAAACTTAGTCATCCGTTATCTGCATTCCTGCTCCTCTCCCATACTCTTGGAGTGAGAAGAGGGGTGGGCCGCATTCACGGTATTTAAATTCAACTCACTAAACTGATACAACGTGAGGTCCATAAATATTGGAAGGGGCGGAAACTCCACCATTGGGTAGTGTACTGGGTGTCAAGTAGATAAATTTTAGTGAATTACCTCGTTTCTTCAAAGTATTGGACTACATATTTGTTTGAAAACGAAGTCCTGTCCGTTTAGGCTGCAGAAATAGTCTTTTTCCGGGTAGCCAGGGAAATATGACCCCAAACTTAAAAAAACACACCCTCTTCTGGCTATTTCATTTTAGTCTGAACAATTCTGCGGGTTCTAACTACACTGAGCCTCATCCTGTTCTGGCTTTAAGATTAAAGGGGACAATTACTGCACTGACTATACCACAGGCCCATCTCTCCATCGCATGAGCTTTGAAGAAGACAAATCGGCCGCACTCTTTCCAAGAGTCCTTATAGTTGAAGGAAGCAAAAGTACAGGAAGGTACAGGCGAATTCCAGTCAAATACAAGTCCACCCCAAAAGGAGAGCACCAGTAAGACAACCCGTTTCCTCGCTTCTGCCTAAAGCTACTTGGGGGTATAAAATGGACGCCCTCTTGTAGATGGCGAGCTAGGGCAAGCCACAAGAGTGCCTCGTCAGTCGGGCGTTTCAAGGCCATGGAAGGAGTGGACTCGCGTGCTTCACCAGATCTTCGGGCTAATTAATGTTGAGGAGAGGCGGTGGCTTGTTTACTCACCTTTCACTTTAGTTATTTGCCTTCAAGAAATCATATTGGAAGAGAGGGGGGTGGAAACCTTTACACACCTTCCAAGGATACAAGAGTGTCGCAACTCCTACCACCCAAGCACAGTACATGTGTGCGCAATTTATACTTGATATAATATCTAGTTTCATTCTTTGGTTTTTCGAACTACCTAGTGGCGAAAGTTGTGGTACTACACGTGGACACACGGTACTCTTTCACTATGTTCCTGAGCATTTAGTGAATAGATGAATATTGGTGGGAAAATATAGGTTCACTCAGAGGTTGAAAACATAAGCAGGCGTAGATAGAAAACATTGGTTCACATTCTTCAGTGCTTCAATGCATAGAAAGTATTGAAATCGAAGGATAGAGGGTGAAGTGAAATGAAAAATCATAGGGTATTTAGGAGTCTATATTTTGAAGGGGCCCAGGGGATTAGATATCTTATTTTCTTGTCTTATCGTTTCCTTCTCTTTTCTATACACTCTTCTGATCATATGTCTAAATTTATTCTTTTACTCTTATGTGATTTTCTTGTTACTTTTATCTTCTCACTCATTTTATATTCTCCTTTCATTAATTTTTCCATTTTTATTATCCTTTCACATTTTTATTTGTGTTGCTTGTTTCTGTACCTCTATGTTTTCCTTTCTCCTTTTTTTCTGTTAAATAAATTTATCTCCCTCCCTCTTAGTGCATCGATAGTGTTAGACAGGAAAGCTAGCAGATGACCCATACTAGAAGGTTTCTAACTTTGAAAGGGTTGCAGGCTAAAGGATTAATCTAAACAAACATTTTTTTCTGAAAAGCTAACGTTAATTTGAGATTTAGATTTATCTCAAACTTGCCCCTTAGAGTAGTGATGGTTGGAAGTAAAATATCAAGTGGAGAACAGAAGGTGAAGAAGCGCAATAGAGCAGTTATGTTTGTTCAAGAAGTTAAATGCATGATGAAAAACCCTTTGGAAAAGAAAGATTTAAAAGTGAAAGACGTAGAAAGATTAGAACAATTCCTGAAAAGAAACAAAAAGGTTATATATTATGTTGGGTAGTTTAAGAATCGAGGTAAATTCGAGTTTTGAAATGGGGATTGAATCTCGATGAGAAAGGTCACAGTATATTGTGATGGAGGCTCGATGGGTTTGGAATAACGGACACAATAATTAAAATAAGTATTTATTAAATTACAAGAAAAATATTAATAAAAAGAGGTCAATTCCCAGTTAAAATGAGCAATTCGGCTGAAATAACAGACGAATGATGGTAGCCGAGAAGAGCTGGAACCCTTAAAATCCCTGGCGTTGAAGATTGGTCGCTTCTGATATTGACGGATTTTGGGGATTCAATTCTAGAGCATTTTTGACGTTCGGCGAGTGTTGAGAAATTGCTTCGAGCGATTATAATTCAACGAAAGAGAGCGAAGTGAAACTCTAGCCAACGTGGAAGTGAAGGTCACTTTGTTGCGTGATGAGTGACTTGGTCGAGTCGGAGGAAGCGTGTTTGCCCTGGAGAATGATCACTTTGGCTAGTGAGCGTAACCCGATCGGCTGGCTCATGTTCGTGGAGAACTATCAACAGCGTCACTACCAAAATTAGTGTGATCTTTTTGTCTTTTAAAATCCCCAAAGATTTGGGGACAATGTGTACTTAAATGAATTAAAAACTGGCTAACCGGTGGTGGGCCTTAGAATTTAGTAGGATTTAATCGAGCTAGACATCGGTCACTCGAGGCTTCTGTCAGGGGTACGTTCTTAGACTATTCTAATAACCTTGACTATGATTTAATACTCGAAATTTCAAAGTTTCTGGAAGATACAATATTGAAATATAGACAAAAATATCCAATTCGACTTCCAATATTTACTAAGCGACTTTGGTCGAAGATTAGAATGAACCCCCCAAAAATGGCAGAGGAGATTCAACGCAGGCAAGTGTTAGAAGATAATGCACCTAGATCCCCCAAAGCCCTAACTTGTTGACAAAATGGTTTCTCATAATCTATTTGGTTGTCTCGCGTCTTTTAATGTCCTACAACATTACTTAAATGACAAAATTTCCTCAGGATGATAGAAATACAAAAGGATATTAAAATCATATATTCAAAACCAAATGAATTCTTTAAGAAAAGTTTTCATTTCTTTTTTCAACGATGATAGAGCAATGTTAGGAATGATGGACACTACTTTTGCTGAATATAATGTTCTTATGTATATTAAAAATTATTTAACTATACAAACATTATTTTTTGGACAACCTATAAATCCGCGTAC
This sequence comes from Ceratothoa steindachneri, assembly GCA_963969495.1. Lineage (NCBI taxonomy): Eukaryota > Metazoa > Arthropoda > Malacostraca > Isopoda > Cymothoidae > Ceratothoa > Ceratothoa steindachneri. The sequence continues at coordinate 2,857,032 of OZ018333.1, read as the reverse complement.
CATTAAAAAGGATTTAGTTGAGCAACCTGCAAATTTCTAAGCAGTGTATTGTAGCATCGCACAAAGCAAATTGACTCCTGGCGTACGTTGGGATGAGTTTTGCATTCAAATCAAAGGATATTAATCTTCCTTTATGGATGGCGCTAATTAGACCTCAGTTGCAGTCTGTAGGTTCATTTTGCTCTGCTGCATAGTCAAGAGGACATTTGGGGCGAGTTCGCCGTAGAACGACGAAATAAAATTGAAGGGAAATTGGAAAATGGTCGTTTGTAAGAAAAATTAAGATGTTTATAAACTGCTTTACTAATATAAAGTATAGCAATGCCACTGGGCATTCCTATAATAAAAACCTCCCGGGTCTGGGCACCAATTTTATAGTGTATGGTTATCAATGTGATTTATCTTCGGTTAATAAATCAGCCTAGATAGCGTTTCGAAAACCATACCCATAAATTTTGTTTGATCGAAGATGTCTGCCGTTAGCTTTAGGCCTAAAGGCGACAGCGAAATAAATTTTGGAATAATGACTTGGGCGTTAAGAAAGACAATTACACAAATATAAATATATTTATAAAAAAAAACGAATGTACAGAGATAAGTACGTTAAGTAAATATGGTGAATAATATGGTGAAACAATAGAGTAAATAATAATATAGTAATATAGAGTATAATAGAGTATCTTTGATATAGTAAATAATATTGAGTTGTAAGTAATATAGTGTATTAATTTTGAGTATGTTTGATATAGTAAATAATATTGAGTTGTAAGTAATATAGTGTAGTAATTTAGAGTATTTTAAAGTATCTATAATGGACTGTGAATTGGGGCTGCAATGAGAAGCAAATATAATTAGGACTTACTCTCGTACGGTCGTTTACAAAGAATTGTGAGAGAAAATGGAATTAACAAAGTAAATGAATAATTGTAGAAGAAATGGTGGCCGACCTTTATACGAAGAAAGCACCGTTTGGAGTGAGCAGATAGCGTGCTCTTTTGATCGAGCTGGGAACGTGTGTTTGTTTGTTTGTGTGTGAAATTTAAGAGATGTTGTTTGGAACAGTATACGTTTTTTGAATTGACAAGAAAATAATTGAATTAATTATTTTTTTTTATTCATTAACTAAGTAAATGAATAATTGTAGAAGGAATGGTTACCGAACTTTATACGAGGAAAGCACCGAGTGGAGTGGGCAGATAGCGTGCTCTTTTGATCGAGCCGGGAACGTGTGTTTGTTTGTTTGTGTGTGAAATTTAAGAGATGTTGTTTGGAACAGTATACGTTATTTGAATTGACCAGAAAATAATTGAATTAATTAATTATTTTCTTGTCAATTCAAATAACGTATACTGTTCCAAACAACATCTCTTAAATTTCACACACAAACAAACAAACACACGTTCCCGGCTTAATTAACTAATTAATTAATTAATTATTTTCTTGTCAATTCAAATAACGTATACTGTTCCAAACAACATCTCTTAAATTTCACACACAAACAAACAAACACACGTTCCCGGCTCGATCAAAAGAGCACGCTATCTGCCTACTCCACTAGGTGCTTTCTTCGTATAAAGGTCGGTAACCATTCCTTCTACAATAATTCATTTACTTAGTTAATGAATAAAAAAGAATTAATTAATTCAATTATTTTCTTGCCAATTCAAATAACGTATACTGTTCCAAACAACATCTCTTAAATTTCACAGAGTATACGTTATTTGAATTGACAAGAAAATAATTGAATTAATTAATTATTTTCTTGTCAATTCAAATAACGTATATTGTTCCAAACAACATCGCTTAAATTTCACACACAAACAAACAAACACACGTTCCCGGCTCGATCAAAAGAGCACGCTATCTGCCCACTCCACTCGGTGCTTTCTTCGTATAAAGGTCGGTAACCATTCCTTCTACAATTATTCATTTACTTAGTTAATGAATAAAAAAGAAGATCACTGACCTAATAACGAATAAGTCACCTGGTCCGGATGGCTTTCTACCTAAAGTGTTGAAAGGAGTGCGTGATCAAGTGTCACGACACCTGAACGCAATCTTCAACATGTCAATCCGGACCGAATGCGTTCCTAGAGACTGGCGTGAAGCGGAGGTGACTCAATCATAAAGAAAGGAGACCGTAGCCAACCGTCGAACTACCGACCTATCAGTATGACTTCGATAGTCGGTAAACTCATGGAAAGCATAATGGTGGACAAAATGACATCGCATTTAGAGTCACACCTGCTACTGGGGAGTTTCCAGCACGGCTTCTGAAGGCAACGGTCTGGCCGACGAACCTTGTGGAATTCTTCCACTTCGTCTTGAGTGAGCACGATCGGGACAAGGCGGTGGATGTGGTCTACTTAGACTTTCAGAAAGCATTTGATAAGGTACCACACCGCCGCCTTCTCCAGAAAGTGCGAGCGCTGGGCATAGACGGAAAAGTAGCAGGCTGGATAGAGAACTGGCTAAATGGCAGACGGCAACGGGTGGTGCTGAATGGACAGGCTTCTGAGTGGGTGCCCGTTACTAGCGGAGTGCCTCAAGGTTCTGTCCTAGGACCACTACTATTCATCAACTACGTCAACGACATGGACGGTGACATGGTTGCCAAGATTTCTAAATTTGCCGACGATACCAAGCTTGATATGAACGTTGCAAAGCATGGAAATACTGCCCGCCTGCAAGATGATCTTCGAAAGATTGGGGAGTGGTCTGATACGTGGCAAATGCCCTTCAACGTAAACAAATGCAAAGTGATGCATATCAGCCCCTGAAATCATCAATCACCCTATATCCTTAAGGGCACTGCTCTCGAATCCACCGACACTGAAAAGGACTTGGGTGTAACTATCACGAGTGACCTCAAGTTCTCGAAACAGTGTATTGAGGTGGAAAAGAAAGCCCAAAGGATGTTAGGGTATATAAAGTGACAGTTTAGATATCGGAACAAGGAGATAGTACTGTGTCTGTATAACTCCCTCGTCCAACCGCACCTGGAGTATGCCGTACAAGTTTGGAGTCCTTCATTTAGAAAGGACATCGCGAGATTGGAACGCGTGAAAGCCAGGGCAACCAAACTGATTCCCTCTATCAGACATAAAAGTTATGAAGATAGATTAAGGGAATTAGATATGTTCTCGCTGCAGACCCAGAGACTACGTGGTCAGCTTATCGAAGTGTTTAAAATACTTCGAGGCTTCGACAGACTGGACTACGGGGATATTTTCCAGTTCGGCGAGGGTAGAACAAGAAATCACGGCTTTAAACTTGAACTGAAGCGATACCACCGTGATATGTGTGGGAAATTCGCCACTTACAGTATCTGCGGTAGTTAGAACGCACTTCAGACGGAAGTGGCCAACAGTGAATCTGTTGACCAGTTCAAGTAAAGACTAGATAAAGTCTTGCGAAATCGCCGTTAAGATCCTCGCGAGTGATCTTTGAGGTTGTCAACGGACACCTTCGAGGATTGCGCCAAAAGTACCCTCCTTGTATGGACCGTAAAGTCTTCTAGGATACGTATTTTCCTTGTAGCTCCTTGTAACTCTCCCTAAATCTCACCACTTTTTAGGTCCAAGTCCAAGTCCAACCATTGCGATGACGGTTGTCTGCTGACAACCTTCGGATAAGGCATTTTTACTTGCTTAGTAACGGACTTTGAGCACCACCTACATAGAAGAGCGCCTATTCTGGAAGTCTTACGGTGAATTACGCTTCACCCTTCGAAAAGAGAGATACTCGTACTTATTTTTCATCGAAGATCATAATTCAATGAGGGTTTAAGCACCTCACTGCTCCCGTCCATCGCCCTGCTATTCATTGATTTCGTCTTAACTATGCCGGCCACTTGGACTGAAATAATTAAGGGCTTATGTGAAAACTGTCTTCAGGCCTAGCCCACAGCGGAAGCGGAAGTCAGAAATTATCTCGAAACTGGGGCATAACTGCGAGTCCTGGACCTACACGATCTCGAAAAGTAACCTATTAAGACTCCAAAGAGTCCAAAACAAAGCTATCTTCTTAATAACAAACATCAAAAGAGGAGAAAGAAGAAGACTACGAGACCTGCACAGGGAGGCAAGGATAAAGCCACTTAACAGAATAATTGCAAAAAGAGCAAGGAAAGTCTTAGAAAAGACACAGAATGAAGTAGGAGTTGAATTAACCAACCAAATTGCCCAGACAGAAAGAAGGATGGAGATCACACAGATTATTCCCAAGTTTCCCAAGGATAGATGAGAGAAGAGAAGAAGACGAAGAAGAAATCTACACTTGGAGAAAGAGATTAATACTCGACGACGACTACGAGTAATTAATTAACCGAAGCAACACCAGATAATAGCGTATAGTCAATTATAACTAGGATAGGAATAGGAAAGAATAGATAGAGATATAGAAACCTACACCAGTTTTTAGTAAGAATATTTACTAATAACGGTTTGAACGCCTCATAAATACCAATACTACTTTCTAACTTTATCACACTAGCTATACTATCTAAAATGGGCAGAGATAAACCTGACCTCCAGGCAATTAGCATCTCTTTGTAAACCTATTACTTCCTTCAGCATCTATTCGTTTTATACTATCATATTCGCACACGAGACTCACAGTGATACGTGGGACAGGAGTCACGATAAACTGTTATAGTTATAGTTAGAGACAAGCAACACATCGTGGTTCGGATTCCACATTAAGCTGTAGGTCCCATGACTAACTAAGTCCACTTTTGTTTCCTACTATTTTCTTCGTTGACCTATCCTAAAACCTTCTTCTTCTTCTCCCTCTCACTCCCAACCGCTGTACTCACAGTGCTTGGAGCCTACTTTGGCTCTAGACAGTGTGACTATGGGCGTCTATAAAGGAGTACTGTGCCTTCCCCCTTCCCTCCTTGGCCGCTCCATGAGCGCCAAGGGGGGCGGAAGAGCTGTTCTTTGTCTCCCACCTCTCGTTTTATTTCATTTCATTCATTACCGAATTTTTAAGCACTCAATCGGAGCTCGGATCCAGCACATGATACTGAATGTGTATTCTCTGCAAAGGAGGTAAAGTTTTGGGTAAGCGAAATCGATGCCGTGAACCTTTTCCTTACGAGGTCCTACATGGAGAATAACAGAAGCCTCCCAAGAAGCATCGACTCAACAATGTACTCCAAAAATGTCCATCACATTTCCTTTTACCTCACTACCCGGCACAGGATGCAAAGGTTTCGGGAGGCTCCTTCACCGATCGAGTACACTGGGATTTTCGTTCCTTTATTTACAAGATATAATACTCGGGAGTTTATCTTTCCATTTACAAAGGAGAATACTAAGCGGGAAGTTTATCTTCCTATTTACGAAAGAGAAATACTACTAAGCGGGAAGTTTGTCTTCCTATTTATAAGGTTCAATGTGTGAACCGTTTAAATTTTTTAAACGAATGTTTACTAGGTTCGACCCCCACAAGGTCAACTTTGAGGAGCTTGTGTTCCTCAAAGGGATCATGCTTATAAAAGCATGTTTCCGTTATCGCGCTAAAGTTTACTTTGTAATTTAGCGGAGTCTCACCAGGAAAAAAAAGTAGAGTCGAAGTCGCACCAGATCCGGTGGCAAAGTCGCTCCTAGCTATGCAAGGTTAGAAAATTGTTTTCACGAATATAGTTATTGATTACTGGAATAGTTTGCCATCTGACACAGTAGACAGTCCAAACCTGAATGTTTTCAAACGCAGATTAGATGATTATATGTAGAGGGAGGGTTAACTTGGGGGGTTATTCTGGACTCATTCCTGCGGATGCAGTTTTGTATTATTGTATTTTATGATTGATTTGGATTTTGACGAGTCTTGCTGATTTTTTTTTTTGACACATTCCTGTGGATGGTTCAAATTCCATATTGTAAATGCATGATCTAGGACAATCCTATGGATGCGTTTTATGGGTGGGTTTCGACAGATGCTTATGACCTTTGCTAGGCCCTTGCGACTTTTTTCATCCGTGAAATTATGTTATGTTATGTTATTTGATTTGCGTGCGGGAAAAGCGTCCCCCAGATGGTACCCGATGCACTAGGAATGTGGCTACTCGTTGCTGTGGTAACTGCATACCACCACTGCGACATTGCAGTTTTCTTTACTATTATTTAGCCTTATATATTTATTCATATAACAAAAAATATTCGCATTAACAATTAACAATAACATTTATACACTATAATTAAATTTCTAATTTAACGTGTGAGGAAAATAACTATAACTCCCCCCCCCCCATAACTGGCGACCTTACATTAAGAACCGTTCATTTTTAGCAACCAGTGCCGTTGTTCCACCAAACAAAACAAGAAGCGGAAGAACATTGAAGAATTTGAGGAACCACAAGAAAGAGGAAAGAAAATGGAAGTCAACCAGACGAGGCAAGGTAAGGCAGAGTCAGTAAGTGCCGTGACGATGAAAGCTCCAGTATTCAACGACGCTGCAGTGACGGGTTGGTTTAGGATTATAGAGGCTCAATTCTACAATTCAAAACTCGCCAAGGAGGTAACAAAATATAACCAAATATTGGCCTCATTACCCCTTGAAACAGTGAACCGCCTGCCTGCAGACATTTTCGAAGATGAAAACTACGAGAGATTGAAGACTGAAGTCGTAAGTCTATTCGAGAAGACTAAGCCAGAATTATTCAAAAGAATAACAGCCTCATCGAATTTCACTGGCCGTCCTTCGTGAAATTTGGAGGAGCTGAGGCGCACAGCCTTGCAGCTTGGAGTAGGTGAGGAACTTATGTGGCATAAGTTTATTCAATCATTGCCTCCAACCATTGCAACGATAATTGCCACTCAAAAAGACCTCTCGTTAACCCAAATTGGTAAACTCGCGGACGAATTAATAATTTTTAACAAAGAACAATGCGTTAATGTGAATAGTGCGGAAAATGCGCGCCGTCCGGCGGTAATACGCGAGAAACAATTTGCGAGAGCGGCGTGGAGTGGTAATCAAAGTCATATTGACAAGTTAAACCTCACTCCAGTGAACGTGCGTCCTTTTAGGAAGGACCAGAGGTCAATAGTGTGTCGTGCATATCTCTTTTACGGCGACACTGCAAAGTGGTGTAAGCCGTTGTGCAAGTGGCCAAAGAAAAAGGAGGATCTACAAATTCAGCCCTCATCTAGACCATCGTCGTCGGAAAACTAAGGATGCGTGTTCTAGCCACTGCGGCAACGGGCATGTCGGCCGTTTTCAAATTAGCCACAAAAATCGACAATGAAGAGGTACGAATTCCTGATCGACACGGGGGCGAGTGTTTCAATCATCCCAGCCAACATTGCTAATAACAACATCAAAGAAAGTTGCATAAATCTTTCAAACGCAAACGGCGGGAAAATTAAAATCCACGGGGAAATGAGTGCAGATTTGGCCATTTCAAGTTTATGAAGGTCATTTCGATGGTCTTTCGTTGTAACAGACATCACCACACCCATCCTGGGAATGGATTTCTTGAAGCACTTGAATCTAATCGTGGATTGCGCCTGGAATAAGCTGCCGGATCGAAACACCAAGCTCGCTTCAGTGGTTCAAACTTCCGAGGACCATCCATAGCGACGATAAGAACAGACTTCCAAAATGTACCCGAATCATGTCGAAAAATAGAGGAAAAATATGGCATACTGTATGGACAAGCCTCCGCTCAAACGGTACCAGCAATGGACCAATCAGTGGAGCATAATATTGATATCGGCAGTGCGCCACCTACATTTGCGAGGCCTAGGAAATTGACGGCGGAGAAACTGAAAGTAGCAAAGGGAACGATCGAAGACCTCTTAAAAGAAGGAGTAATCCAGCCATCGAAGTCACCCCTGGGCTTCACCGATATATGTCGTACCCAAGAAGACTCTCGGTGAGTACAGGATGGTCGGGGACTATAGAGCTTTAAATGTTATTACAAAGCCCGACCGATATCCATTACCACGGATCCAAAAATTGGCAGATCATCTCCATGAACAATTATCAGAGGCATCAGGATTTCTCTAGAAAAATGCGAGTTGGCGAAATAGGAAATCACGTTCTTGGGCCATCAAATCTCGCCAAACGGCATATGTCCTCCTGTCCCCCAAATAAGGAAAATTGAGGGAATTGCCGAAGCCAAGAGACTCTAAAGGACTGCGTCGTTACTTGGCAATATTGGGATACTACAGAAGACTGATGCCCAACTTTGCGGCCAAAGCATCGCACGTGTTGGTGTGAATAGACCGTGTTCAAAGACCTCTTGAGGCGCCTTATGCGGGCCCCTGCATTGTTATCGAACGCAGCAGTAAGGAGTTCACACTACAATTCCCGGACAGAAGGATGGACACAGTCTCAATTGACCGGTTAAAACCGGCACGATTACCCCAGGTAATTGAGGACTCTCATGACGGCGATTTGAGTATCCCGGTGTCCCAGGCCGGCCAGAAGAGGCCGAGACTTGACCTGATCGGGAAATAGAACCCGCAACTGGAACGGGGACCGAAACCCTTGATCCTGGCCCTTCGCCTAGAGCAGAGGAGCCGCAAGAGGAACGTACCTCATCGCAAGCGGGAAGAAGGATTAAATTCGCTAAAGACAACATATATATTTATTATTGAAAGGCGAATAACAAAGTGTTAAATGAATAATACTTAGCCTAAAATTATAAGAGAGTGTGCCAATATAAATATAAAGTGTACATAAGGTGAAAATATATAAGATTCATATCGCGAAGTTCGTAATATTCAGACTCAAAGTCATCACGAGGTACCAGGATGGGAAGAACTATAAATGTGTAATTAAAATAGACAGCTCCCATCCAAAGTAACGAATGAAATAAATAAATTGTTGTATAAATATTGTCAAACTTATTGTAAATGTTAATTTGCTGTAACGAGTAACAATCCAGGTTGAATGATACGTATAGCAATTAAGGTAGAATCTAAAAATTCCTAACAATTGTTAACCTAAGAAATTAACTTATATTAGAAGTAGAAAACCAAATTTTGTAAAGGTTAAGGTGCAATAGTAGCCGGTTAACGACTCCGTCGACTTAAGGGCGGACGCCTGTAGCGATCGGCGGGTACGTCCAAAATAAGACACAAGCGAGAGTCGCTACACACATAAAATACTGAGAGAGAGAAAAGTAAAGTTAGCGCCATTTATGAGAATGTCACACGGTAGTAAACGGAGCACAGTTATCTCTGTTAGAGTTGGTCGAGGCAATCTTAGGCAAACATTATAATCAAGGCAGAATCCAGAATAAACCGGTTACTTATCACGATTAAGTAAATAGAAGCCAGATTAGGAAGCTATCTCCATAGCAACATGCCACCGCTCACAGAGGATTTTATCCAATAGTCGGAGTGCCTTCCTTATCAATATGTTCGGTAGTAGCCAATCAAAAGTCGAGTTTTATTAATACTGTCCAATCAACAGGCCGGTACATAAGAGGGAGGCGTAGCTTAGTTGGACGGGGAACTTGTACGGTGTGGCTTAAATTGAATATATAGCTGTGTGAAGCCAGAACAGAGGAGATTACTATTTTATATAGCAATATATCGCGTTATATATCGTTCAGTCCGATCTCGGATTCGTGTAATTCATCTTTGTATATAGTCGTGTACATGACGCAGAAATTAAGGTGTAAACTCTTAAAGGCTCTATTCGTCCGGCCTCCTTTAGACTTTGCCCGCACTTGACATCAAACTTAATTTATGTCATAACTTAGAACTTAAAACTTAATTAAAGAACTTTTGTAACGTGCAATAAGATCCAGTTCAATAATAATTCTATTTTTGCTTTGGTGACTTCAATAATCAAGGTTAGAATAAGACCGCCCCTCGGTTTACGGCACCCCATAGTAATCAATAAATTACTCTTGTGGGAAATAAGAAAGGGCAACGCAAACCAACTGGGACATCTGTATCAACCGGAGTCCTTGACAAAAGATTACGCGATAACTCGGTAATCTATTACCATTACTGGCAACCAGCGTCCCCCTTCCAAGGCTCATGGGTTGTCCTCAAAATTACCTTCAAGGTTCCCCTATAATTAGGGATGACCTTCAAGCGCCCATCCCCCCATAACTGGGTAACACTTCAGATTCGGGGCGTACGGTAGATGGCGCTGTTAGTCGGCTACAATTTTGGGCTACAGCATATCTCTTATGACGTCAGACGGTAGCTTCAGATATGAACAATATCGGCGTAATATACTTTTTGTATATGAGTATATACTGGGGGGCTGCGCCCCCCAGACACCCCCAATTGATTCAAACTCAGGATCATCGCAGGGTGGTCCACCCGCAGTAATATCGCCCCCACGAGCAGTCCCCTTAAATTTACCGGGGGTTTTCCCCCCTAACAGCTTTTTACTGGCAGAAAAACCTAACCTAATAACAAACAATTCTTACTTTTATAGCTTTCTTGATTAGTTTATGCGCCTCTAAATAATCTAAAAGTTTTTCGCGATCATACAAAATAAACCCGAATTCGAATAACGAAGAAGCACATGGAGAGCACGAAAACGCAATAACGAAACAAAAACATTTGCAAAACGGGTCCTATTTATAAGCTACGATGTTTCCAGTAAGAAGCTGTTATCGTTCGCAGCAAACAAAAAATACGAAAACAAAACAAAAAACAATAAAAGACATTAAGAAACCTTACCTAACTTTAAAAAAAACTATAAACGAGCAGAGCGCAGATATTTAGTAAATAGTTACAAATCCTCAAAACAACAAAAAAATATAACGCCGATATTGTTCACATCTGACGCTACCGTCTGACGTCATAAGAGATATGCTGTAGCCCAAAATTGTAGCTAAAACAGCGCCATCTCTTGTGCGCCCCGAATCTGAAGTATTACCCCTTACCTAACTTAGAAAAAACTATAAACAAGCAGAGGCGCAGATATTTAGTAAATAATACAGACTAAAAGTTACATATACCCAAATAACAAAAAAAAAATACAACGCCGTGATTGGTCACATCTGAAGCTACCGTCTGACGTCATATGAGATATATTGTAGCTCTCCATGTGCTTCTTCGTTATTCGAATTCGGGTTTATTTTGTATAATCGCGCAAAACTTTAGATTATCTAGAGGCGCCTAAACTAATCAAGAAACCTATAAAAGTAAGAATTGTTTGTTATTAGGTTAGGTTTTTCTGCCAGTAAAAAGCTGTTGGGGAGAAAAACCCCCTAGTAAATTCAAGGGGACTGCTCGTGGGCGAGATATTACTGCAGGGTGACCACCCTACGATGATCCTGAGTTTCAATCAATTGGGGGGGGGGGGGGGGATACTGGGGGGCACAGCCCCCCAGTATATACTCATATACAAAAAAATATTACGCCGATATTGTTCACAGGTAAGGTTTCTTGGTGCCTATTATTTAGGAGGGAGGGGAGACATATTTTTTGTTTACTGCGAACGATAACAGCTTCTTACTGGCAACGTCGTAGCTTATAAATAGGATCCGTTTTGCAGATGTTTTTGTTTGGTTATTGTGTTTTCGTGCTCTCCACGTGCTTCTTCGTTATTCGAATTCGGGTTTATTTTGTATAATCGCGAAAAACTTTTAGATTATCTAGAGGCGCATAAACTAATCAAGAAACCTATAAAAGTAAGTATTATTTGTTATTAGGTTAGGTTTTTCTGCCAGTAAAAAGCTGTTAGGGGGGAAAACCCCCGGTAAATTTAAGGGGACTGCTCGTGGGGGCGATATTACTGCGGGGGGACCACCCTGCGATGATCCTGAGTTTGAATCAATTGGGGGTGTCTGGGGGGCGCGTCCCCCTAGTATATACTCGTATACCAAAAAATATAACTCCGTAATTGTTCACATCTGACGCTACTGTCTGACGTCATAAGACATATATTGTAGCCCAAAATTGTAGCCTATAAACAGCGCCACTTACCGTGCGCCCTGAAACTGAAGTGTTACCTATTTTTTACTTACTTTATTGTGGAAAAGGCTTTTTATATACTTCAATTTATGATCGGTCAAATACCAAAGTTATTAATTTTTCTCGATCACTAAATAAACTGGAAAGTTGGGTAAATATGTAGATTTTCGTCCGTGTTCCAAAATGTTTCACGTTTTTGGAGTACATTTAAGGGGACGGCTCGTGTGGGGGTAAGCACAAGGGGGGGACCACACTACGATGATCCTGAGTTTCATTAAATTTGGGGGGTCTGGGGGGCACAGCCCCCCAGTATATAATCCTAATTGTTATAATGTTCTGATGTTTACAGAGGTGAATGCTTTAACTACATCATGTCAGCGTCTTTAATCTTTTTGCAAATTATAATAGGGGGTGGGGGGGTATGACGTCAGAAATGCTCGATTTCATTTTTAAGGGGACGGCTCGTGTGGGGGTAAGCATAAGGGGAAGACCACACTACGATGATCCTGAGTTTCATTAAATTGGGGGGGGGGTCTGGGGGGCACAGCCCCCCAGTATATAATCCTCATTGTTGTAATGTTCTGCCGTTTACAGAGGTGAATGCTTTAACTACTTCATGTCAGCGTCTGTAATCGTTTTGCGAATTATAATAGGGGTGGGGGGGTATGACGTCAGAAATGCTTGATATCAATTTTTCTTTCCTACTAAATAGCTTTCTATTATCCTCATTTGGAGTCATTTGTATTTTTCAATATATTTTTCCCCCTTTTACTATTTTTGTTACCTTCTTTTATACATTTAAATGTAATTGGCTAGATCATTTCAAGGAACTACTTGTTTTTTAGCAGTTTGGGTGTCAAATATTCCCCTTTTACGCAGTTTGAAAATAATCATCGAATTGTGAATTTTGTTCGTCGGCTATTGCGGAATTATTAACCCTAGTTTCTGCTAAAGATAAATTAAACACCTTTTTGGATGTGTATAATTTAGTGCGAATTAAAATTGAATGCGACATTTGTGGCGAAGCATTAGATGTGAACCCTAACTTCGAATTTAGATGATCGAAAATAAAATGTGATTCAAGTCAGCTAGATTTCGAATAGGCCGCAGACGCGCAAAATAAATAGGCTTTCCTCTTCGCTATTTCGGAAGTATAACCACAGCATTTAAGTACGGGAAACCAAGTGTTTCGTTCGGTTATTTTCGGGCAATTTGGTAACTAAAATGACCTACGTTAACAGCATTTTCGGTGGGTTTAATTTCGAGATTAAAAAAAAAAAAAAAATGGCGGCACCTAGCATTCGAACAAAACTCAAACGCGCACGAAGATTCAAACACGGGTGAAGGATAATATTTACACCAAAATTTTTTTTTCAGGCTGAGCCGATAATCTACATGTTTACCGAAAGTTGTACCCAAAGAATCTATGTTAAAACTGAAATTCCTGCATAAAAGATTCGCTCCTCACAAAAAAGGCTCCACAAAAAGTAGTTTCTTTAAAAGATCTAGCTAAGTTTATTTAAATGTATAAAAATGGTAATAAAAATAGTAAAAAAAAATGAAAATAAATATAAAGTGAAAAAAACCCAACCCAAATTCATTATTCATTCAGTTATGACATCAGCCCTCTCCCACATCAGCTGTCTCCCACGAATCGCAAAAATGATTGCTCACCCACAAGTCGCACAAACGATTTGGTAAAAAAACAAAAATGTAGCAATTCTATAAACAATTATGATTATATACTAGGGGATATGAACCCCCTTTCAATTGATTGAAATCTCAGGGTCATCACAGTGCAACCCCCCCCCCTATTGTAACATGGACAAAATATTTTGTGTCCATGACCGAGGAACATCTGAGGCGAGCACATGCCCCAAATCTTTAGGTTTACCTTTTTTTCCTCTCTGTAGAGAAAAATGGGGGTGGAGGGAGATACAATATATATATATATATATATATATATATATATATATATATATATATATATATATATATATATATATATATACACACGGGTGGGAGCCCCGCAGCTCCTTAAAGCAGCCTTGACAATTAGAACCGTCAACAGGAATGTGTCAAAAACAAAAAGCATCATAACATACATAATTTCATCAAAATCAAAATCAATCATAATATACAATAATAATAAGCTGCATTCACAGGAATGAGTCCAGAAATCCCCCCCCCCCCTCCTCCGAGTTAACCCTCCCGCCCCATATAATCATGTAATCTGCATTTGAAAGCATTAAACTTTGGACTGTCTACTGTCTCAGGTGGCAAACTATACAAGTAGTCTACCACTCTATTGGTGAAAAATATTTTCTAACATCCAGCCTGCACCTCTGTTTTTTAATTTTTAAGTGGTGATCCCTAGTCCTATTACTACCCTCCAACTCAAATAACTTGCTAAAATCCAACTTATCCATCCCAGAGTAGATTTTAAAAAGCTCAATCATATCTTCCCTCACACATCTTCTTTCAACTGAGAACATATTTAATACTCTCATTCTATCTTCATATTCAAGGGGCTTCAGGGAAGGTATTATTTTTTGTTGCCCTCCTTTGTACTGACTCTAGCAGGTTGATGTCATGTCTAAAATGTGGTGACCATGTTTGTATACAGTACTCTAAATGTTACCTGACATACAAGGTGTAGAGTTTAAGGATAACCTCTTTACTCTTGGAGCTAACATTCCTTTAATGTATCCTAGCACCCAATTTGCTCTATTTTTTGCCTCAATACACTGCTTTGTAAACCTTAGTGACCCATCTACTACTACGCCTAAGTCCTTCTCATCCTTAACTGAATTCAGCCAATGCCCATATATTTCATCGCTAAATTCCCTCCTATCCCTTCCCATGTTAAGAACTTTGCATTTTTTAAGGTTAAAAGTCATCTGCCACTTCTGAGCCCAAGCTAATAACTTATTTAAGTCACTCTGACCCAGACTACATAACTTGATTTTTGACCTTAAATATCCTGCTTTTATTTTAGGAAAATTGTTTCTTAAACCTAAACTGTCTCACAGAAGCCATTTTGTTCTTACATGAACTCATCTTCAGGTCACCCTAGTTTATTGCAGCTACTGAGTTGACCTGAATTGAGACTCATATAACAAATAACCATGCCTAATGAGGCTTAACTTTACTCTAATTGGAAGTGGTCTCTCCTATCATTAGGCATTAAGGGCCTTGGTTAGTTACACATTATTTTAAGTCTCAGATGGGTCACTGCATTCCCCGATCGTTGTATCAGACTCATTTTCCTCTCTCTCCCCAACTTTATTTTAGTAAACAGCAAAGTTAAAATAATATATTGAAGCTTCTGAAGATCTGGTATATGAAAGAATTTTATCCACCAGAAACTTTAAGTCACTATATAAAACTTTCAGATAGAACTCTTGAAGCAAACAGGAAATAAACATGAATAATGAAAAGAATTTATTTAATGATGAAAAGAAAGATAATAAAAAGGTGAGTTAATTGAGATCTTTCAGGTATTTTGTATAATTAAGTAATGCTGATTATTCATTCCCTGGTTTTATGAGTTTAGTTATCTTTATTGTGAAATGAGGTTTTCCCTTTAGTTTTGCTGCATGTTTTGCCATCAATTAACTCCATCGATTGCATTAAATGATGCAAATAATTTATGAATGAGGAAAACTAGCAGGGCTAATATCCAATTTAGTTTTATTGATATCTCTTTTTTTTATTTTATGATGGTGTGAAAGAGAGATTGATATGTTGATGTGGTCATTCAAGGAGGTACCTTGTGTAGCTGGGTGCACTTGGTAGCTAAAGGAGCTGTCTAATCTGCCAGTCTAAGCACAAATAGTGCAGAGTCCATTCACTGGGTTGACTTGAAGCTTTGAGCTTCCTCTTGCTCTTTCTCAGTGCCTTTTTTTTACAATCCTTACAACTGAAACTTGGAGGACCAGCACACCCTACTAATTTGAGTCTCTGTTAGGGGGGCTACTGTATACTGTTAAATGTAGTATCTAGACAAACTGCATTTCCTCATGGCCTGACTGAAAATAGGGAAGACTCCATCACTGGGTTGACTTGAACCCTTTGATGACACAAGGTGAAGCTGCAAGAAGATGGATGGTGTAGCTCGGAGCAAAACCCCCTGTTACCACTGAAATCTGGAGGAGAAGCCCTTGTAAGGGCCACCATGATATGTTTCTCTGGCTGCCTTGCTGATGGCACTGGCTCCCAGCTTAACCTCTCATCTATCATTCACTAAGCCCTAATCTCCCCCTCCTGTACCGACCCTACCTCATCTTGCCCCTTCCCTTCCATCATCCCTTTACAATCACCTTTTCTCTACTCTTTCTCCTGCCCTTGGACCTCCTCGATCATGACCTGGTGCTCATTTGGTCACAGAGCCAAAATCTTACAACAAGATGTTAGGCTTGTTGACCCTAACCACTCAGAAGCCTGTCACCAAGTTGGAGCCTCATGTCAACCTGCCTACCATGCCATTTGTAGGATTTGGTCTGGGTTTCCCAATGGGTGGAGAGAAGGTGTATACTACCTCACACAGTGATGGCAGCAAGGGCCAATCAAAGGTGATCACTAGTGCCAATTCCTTATTGGGGTCAGTGTTGGCCACACAGACAGGGGCTGTGAAATGTTCCTGAATGGTCATAGTCAATTAAAAAAAAAAGCTACTGCTCTCGGGTTGTGCCAAATCAGAAAAGGAGGTACTCTCCTCCCCCTTGCTTTCCCAGGGGCCTATCCACCAACCTCCTTCAATGGGTTTGTTGACTCCTCCCCCTCGCTCATTTCTTTAGTGGCATCCTTGGGCAGGATTGGCAAAACCCCCCAAATTTTGAAAAAGCCCAATAAAACCCGGGTTTTATTCTGGGTTTTTTCAAAAAACAAATGCTACAAGCATTAGAATAACATAAAAAAGAATAGCTATCTCTATTTTTATATATTAATAATTACTTAGTTTAATAATTATATTAAGAATAGATCACAGTAACAGTTCACTGATCAAGAATTTGGGGTTGCCATGTCCCATGATAGCCATAACCTGTAGAAGGAGAGATGAATTATGAGTCAGTATCAGAGAAATAACCTTAATTTGATACATATTTGTTGAAATTATAAACATAAATATGAATTTTGAATAAAATAATGATAAGTAGCATCTATTTCTTGAAAAAAAATGTAATTTAAAAAAATAAAAACGCAGGTTTTTTCAAATTTTACTTGAAAAAGCCCCCCCCCCCCAAACGGAAATAAAACCTGGGTTTTTTTTATTTGCCCACCCTATCCTTGGCTGACTCCATCTCTTCTACAGTGGCAGTTCCTTCCTTGCTTTCACAGGGGATTCCCAAGATAGTAAGATAGCGGCCAAAAATTGACCACTCCCAGTAGTAGCGGCCAAATTGGGCCAACCCCTTGAGAGAGGCAAGGGATAGCAGGGCCTGTCAGTCTCCTTCCTTTAATGTCCTGCAGTTGTGCATCTTGAGTATACAGGGGGTCAGTGTAGCTTATCCCTCCTCTCTTCCCCCGATGCATGTTAGTTCGCTGGCTATAGACAAAACAAAAGGAACCTTGAATGAGATCCATGATGTCTTGGAGGGGGGGGACGCACATATGTAGAGGACCCCAGAGATAGAGAGGGTCTTGAATGTAACCTAGTCACAGGCGGCAGGATCATCCATGGGGTTGAGCACCGAACCTGAGTCCACCCTCTTGCAAGCTTCTCCTCGGACAGCTTGGGCCCCTGAGGAGTCACAATTAGAGGGGTGATAGCTCTTCCCATATGAGTCCCTTTTGACAGCCAAGATCTTATCCATTTGAGAGAAGGATCTTGCTGAGGCTGGTCCATCTGGCCTAAGGGTTCTTTCTGGTGGTGAAGAGAAGTGGATTCATTCCCCACCCTCCTCTCCTAAAAAGAAAAGAAATAAGAATAGACTAACTCTGTGTGCTGAGTGGAGCCTCAATTATGTTGGGCCCCTCATTGAGAGACTACTTGTCATTTTTGAGCCTGCTGCCTTCAAACGTTTTCTGGTTATTTTCTCCTCTGATAGCAGAATGTTTGCCAAGGGCAACATGTTCAATCAGATGGAGAGAGCACTAGCTAGCCTTATTGCTAAAGTGCCGAAGGTGATCTGCTTCAAGATGTGTTGGATCCCTCTGAGGCTGCCATGATTAGTGCCCTTCAGACACTTGATGGCAAGCTGGTCAGTGTGACACTGCACTCTACTATAAACCATGAAATATGTGATTTACACAGGAACTCATGAACTAAAAGCTGGCTGAACAAGGAGTGTTTAAGGTTAAATGTGGGAAAAGAGGGACCCACTCCAACACCATTCGACTGATAGTCTCTCTTAGTCAGTCGGGGCATGCTCAGTTGGTATCACTACCATGTTAAAGCATTTGTGACACTTTCACAGAAGTGCCACCACTTTGGCTATACAAATTACTCCTATAAACATGCAATGTCAGGGTGACCTAAAGTCTGTTTTTAAAGTTGCTCCAATGCCTTACAAATAAATCCAAATTGGGTATGTCCAAGTATGTCAATTACAGAGCCACACCCTGCATCTTTGAAGTAATGTGGTGCATATCTCCAGGAGAAGAAAATTATGGCCATTCAAATTAAGGATTGTGTATCATTTCATGAGGCTAAAGACTCGGCCGTGTAAGGTTTTAAAGTGGAGGGAACAAAAGACTTGCATGGTGAGCCCAACCTCCCCCAGAAAAGGCAACAACATATTGTTCTGCCACTGGGAAGCATACAACCATTCCTGTGAGGGTGTTTTCTTCAAAAAGGGAACCCCACATCTCCGAGCTAGACATAGAGGACATATTCCTCCAATGGAATTGCCACAGACTCTGGGAGAAGCTGCGGATGTTCATCTTCTCCCATTTTCCCTTGGCTATCTTTAGGCAGGAAACCATGCTGGGCATGTACCCCTTGCCCATCCTGCTAGCATGTAAGGTTTTTGCGACCCCACCACTACAGGATGGGGGCTGTGCAGAAGAAGGTGCCATCTACACCTGACATGATGTCTCAGTTCTTCTCTTTGCTTTAAATTCCTCCTTTCAATGTAGCTGCAACTAGATAGGAGGCAGCTGAGGGAAACTTAAAGTTATGTGCTATTGCGCCACAACTGTTCCTATGGATCTCCCTCCCCGATGCAGGGACGTCTTCAGGTTGCTTTCTGTCATCTCCAAATTGGAGACACTCAGTGGATACACCGCCATTTGATGGAACCCTTGCTTGTTTTGTCTCTCAGACTGTTTAGGACATTCATGTTGAATGTCTCAGTCTGGGTGATCTTTGTTCATATTGGCCGTCCCAGTACCGGGATGAATGGGGTCTCTACTGCTTGTCCCTTGTATTCAAAATGGATTCATGTACACAGACTTGTTGAATTATATTACCTTTTAGAGGAGGCGGATCTCCTCCTCCTTTATTTGACCCCCTTTGTTGTAGGTCTCGTGGGAGGAGGGCCTACCCCTAACATAGGAGCACACTTCCTTCTTATTACTTTTTTTATTTGCTTTTTAGCTTGTTGCTTTGTTCCTGTTTTTTATCTTTATCTGTGATTTACATATTTTTACTTATTTTTTAATTTAGCCTAGTAGTAAGAGCTGTAGCGTGATTACAGCCTCTTTTGCCCTAGTAGTCAGTCACCAGATGGACTCTTAAAATTAAAAAAAATAATAATGGAGGAGAAACATCTTCTCCCATTGCCATTGTACCCCAGGGTTGTTTTACCCTTTGCATACTTGGGCATCACTGCCCAAGAACCGCTTCATTTTCCTGCCCTGATCTCTCACTATCCTCTGAAAGTACAGCAGGATTTTGAGTGAAAGGTGGTTGATGACCTCCATGTAGTGACCACTAATTATCATTTTCTGGCAGTGACCCCTTGAAAAACCTCTGTGGTGCTTGGCACAGGCACTGTGGTTCTCATTTCAGGAAATGAGTGATTTCTCAGCACTTTACTACAAAGACCACTCCAGATTGGTTGTAAAGGGCCATTCTCCCATCCCTTTCCCAATACCCTCTCCCTCATTCTGTAAGAATGTGTGTGCGAATGGTGAGATGTTTATTTATATATATATATATAAAATAAAAATTCTGGATTTCATGTTTTGTATAAAAAAATTTTTTCTCTTCCTCAGCTAATTGTTTTTTTTGAAAGGTCACTCTATTAAATTACAAGATAATCCTACAATTTGTAAAGAGTGGCGGATCCTAGGGTTTGAGGTATGCCACAAAGTTGTATGTTCTAATTGAATAAAGGAGGGCTCTAGTAGCCTCGAGATGTGACCGCACCCTGTATGAGCTCGGAGGCCAAGTCCTTTAAAAGACATACGTAAAAAAAAGAAAAATTGTGAACACTTGAGTGG
Source organism: Ceratothoa steindachneri (assembly GCA_963969495.1). Classification (NCBI taxonomy): domain Eukaryota; kingdom Metazoa; phylum Arthropoda; class Malacostraca; order Isopoda; family Cymothoidae; genus Ceratothoa; species Ceratothoa steindachneri. The sequence continues at coordinate 2,836,747 of OZ018333.1, read as the reverse complement.
CAGGCGGCAGGACTTTCCCCGGGGGTACCACCTGAGGCTTTTTCTTTTTATCTGGATCCAGTGTGCTTATTAGGCCTCTTTTGTATCATTCATTTAGTTGTATGTTTGCCTCTATTGTAAGGATTGTATTTGTTTTTGTTTTTTCAGTTATCTCTTGTTTGTTTGGTGATAGGATTTTTTTTTTTAGTAACAAGATCTCAAATTTATTTACCCCATATCTCTTATAAATATTTACCCCCATATTTTTTTCTAAATAAAGGACTGTATATACAATGTTTGATTTCTCTCTCAATTTCTCATGTCCAAATTAGTGTAGGAAGCGGGTTGGAATGATTGGGGTTAGAACGTAGGTTCGTGGCTGCTACAATATTACCTGTCCCGGTATTGGGATGAGAGGAGGTGTTATTACCATTTGTCCTTTGTAATTGGGAGGGATTCATGCACATAAACAACTTGTAGACTATTTGACTTCTTGGATGAGGCTGGCCTCCATTTTATTTAACTCTATTTGGTGTTGATGGCATGCTCCATCACATTGGGGGGAAGGCAACTACCTCCAATACCAGAGCATGCTTCCTTGTGTTTGTTGTTTGATCTGATTTTAATGCAACCTAGTATTAGGCTAGAAATCTAATTATGCTGACTTATGCCAACATCATAGAATGTGGGTGAGGCAGGAGGAGAGTGTGCAATTTACACCTGGTATGAGATCTTTATTCTTCAATTCACTATAAATAGCTCATTTCAGGCAGTGGCAATGCACCTATCTCTCAATAGGAGGTATACTGTTAATTCTGCATCCATTCCTCCTCAGCTTACTTCAAATAGGGGGGGGAAGGGAGGTAGTTGTGCCATGTCATAGCATGGCTGCTGAGGCTCTTTCTCTTCTGAGGTGATCTGAAATGGTAGACTGCATGATCTATGCTATGAGCCATGTCCTTACTGACCCGATCAATCACCTAGAGATTGGTTTGCTAAATGTAGATGAGTTGACCCATCATTGCCTAGAAGCTCTTCTTTTTCCTTCCTGGATCTGTCCTCGTGTTGTCCAGATGACCAGTCTGATTTTTATTCTGAGGATCATTTTCTGGGCTACTGCCACCTGAGAAACTGCTTCACTGGTGGTTAGAGCGACAGTGCTGCCTGCATTTCAAAAAATGACTTTCTCTTTACCAGTTGAGGCATTTAGGGGTGTTGATGAGTTCCCTAGTAACCTCATTGCTGTAAGCTGAATGCTGTCTGCTTCATTGATAATCAGCTGGATGTTAGACAACCCCAGGCAAAAGCAATACACCTAAGCAGGGTTGGCATGATGTGATTTTAATCGATTATAATCAGACAAAAAAAATCATTGATTAAAATCTTTTTAAATTGAAATATACATAAATTATGCATATATGGCAAGGTTGGCGATTTTTTGGATTTGAAAAAAATCAAATAGATAAAAAAATGACTTTTTTGTTTTCTATTTTTTATTTGTTTTATTTATATGATTTTTTAAAAAAATTTATATTTTTTTATAATTTTTTCTACATGTATTATACCTTAAAAGCACTATGAGCCACTGGATACATAATGTTTATTTCATGCAATATCTCTACTTACAGAAATTACCATTCAGGCAGAAAGTTGCCAAAAATCAAAATGAATGAATTAGTGCCAATGCCATCCATAAGTTTTTCTAAACCTTAAACCATATATCTTTTAGTTTTTTTACTTCTAAATAATAAAAAAATATAAAAAAGAAAAGTAGATTAAAAAATAAAACCTCATGATTTTTTACAGAAAAAAAATCAATTATTAAATAATATCATTAAATCAGTTTGATTTAATCATTGCCAACCGTGATACATGACTAAGTAAAAGGGATTAAGAGTGCGATACTTCTATGTTGATTAAAATATGTAAGTTACCAGTTACTAACACTAGTATCTCCCCCAAATAATCCTTGATTAAAAAAAAATTATTAATTGTTACTGGCACTGTCCTAAACAAGTTAAATGAGAAACTTTCAGCTACTGAAATTAGAACTTATAAATCTAAATTAAGTCTTAGAAATTAAAGAAAATATTTCTAAGAATGATCATAAATATAATAATAATTAATGTTAATCATTTTAATAAAAAAAAAATCTGATTTTAATAAAAAAAAAATCAATTTTAAGGAAAAAAATTGATAATTTTTATTTTTATTAAAAAAATCTGATTTTTTTTCCAACCTTGCACCTAAGTGTTGCCAGAACAATTTCATCATCTGTTAAATTTTTGAGCTCAAGCTATGTTCTCATATGTCTCAAATCACACCCTCTGCATTTCATTTATGAGCATATATGTCTTAACTTAATAGGAAGACACCAATTGCTTGCACCCCCCCCTCCATATACCATGATTCCACACCTAGGTGAGTGTGAGCCAGACATAACCTTTTTGCTAGATTTTTTTAATATGATCTGGACAGGACGGGGGTATCCTCCCAGACCACTGGTCAATGGCTACTCTGCTCACTTTTCACAACCTAGGGAGAGATCACTACCCCTGCTTGCTTCCAGCTAATTTCTCTAATCTCCTGGATAAGCAATTTAATGGATAAATTATTAAATGTTAGATTAGCCTTTTTCCTGGACAGTGGAGGCCATTTGTCTTCTGCACAGTGTGGCTTCCACCTGGAAAATGCTATCTAGAGGCCTTGATTGGCAGCATTATGCCAGTGTCTTTCAATCTTAAGGCATATGATACTGCATAGTGATATGGTTTCATGGAAACCACTCCCACCTCGGGGGAGAGAGGAAGCCCCCCACCCAATTTTCATATCTGAATTTCTACAAGATTATTGATTCTACCTAGAGATGGTGGTAGTCCTCTTTTGGCCAATATGGCAGGAAGAAACCATCCCACAGAGAATTTCCTCACTCTCACACTCTTTGCCATTACCATCAATGGTATCATCTCAGTGGTGCTGGAAGATGTTCTCTCTACTATCTATATGGATGACATTGATTTGTTTTGGCGTAGCCCAGATGCCAACTTTGGAGTACTGACTCCAATAGGCATTGAACTGCATCTCTTACTATGCCTAAGTGCACAGGTTTGTTTTCCTTGTCCAAGACTGAGGCAGTGCACTTCTGTTGCCACTCATGGCTTCACCTGACCCAGACTTGTTACCTGGTTTTGTGTTTTACCCATGCCATGGACCTTCTTTGTCTTGTGACATTCCACTACTTGGGGCTCCGATAGAGCTACTACCCTGCCTTTTCTTCATTTGTTTGAAACTTGTTCAAGGATGCTACTTTAACGCATCCATAGGTGAGCAAGAATTAGTGGAAGCTGGATGCCCCTGCACCTGACTCTTTCCCAATGCATTGATTTTGTATACACAAGCCTGGCATGTTGCTCAATCAACAAGAGTTCTCATTACATCTGCGGCTAATCTTGATGGTTCTTATAACTTTGGGGCAACCATATATTTTCATTAAATCCTTTAATGAGGGGTGCTTAAATGATAGATTTCCCGGTGTAGTTTTTGAAAAGAACTTTATTTTGTTATACAATTGCTCCTACCTACATCAATTTCCATTTAGATAAAAGTAAATCTTTCCCTTTCGTCATGAGCTTATGTAACCAATTTTATTTAATCCAAGTACACACAACCCCAAATAACTTCATATTTACATGTTTATTGAGTGAGAAAAGTGTATGCAAAGCTCCACATATAGCTGCATGGGTCACTTTGGGTCATATTCAAAGGTTAAACTTCACCAGAGCACACAAATCTTGCTTTTGCCTCATTCTTGGACATCAGACATCTACTTATCTCTTCTGCCCTGATTCCTTCACACCTCTTTTCATGTGAGAAATACTTAAAGAAGCCTCAGTCACCATTCTTACAACCCTCTAAATGCTTTGTATGTGACAAGGCTAGTCAGGTACTTTCATAGGAGAGTCAATGAAGTTTTTCAATTCAGAAGTACTTAAAGAGCAAGTGAGAGGTGGCTCAGAGACATCCTCTGACCAATTGATCAGATCTCCGATCCTGGTAGCATTACAATTGATGTCTGGTGTCCAAAAAAGCCTTACAAAGAGAATCTCCCAGTTGAGTATCTGGGTCCCCTTCTCCCTTGATGGTCTGGATTCTTTTCACACCTTCAGTTCTCTCCACCTGATCTTCAGAGCATCTGAGGGTGTGGAGGATGGCTTCACTGTATGCATGCCAAGATGATCTCTTAACAGTTGGCAAAACAATATCCAACACCTCCTTCCTCTGAGACTTAAGGCAGTGAAGTTGATAAAGACTGTGCCTAGGTCCCTCTGCCCAAGAGTGCTCAATCCTAACATTAAACCAGCATGGGTAATATACAGCAATGTTGAACTCAAAAATAGGTCGTAGATTCTTAAAGGCTTTTCCTTTTACCTCATGCTTTGACACCCACAGCCAAGAAGTCTGTTAGCTGTGGTCAGCCAGCGACTGTGGTTTACTGGTCCTATTTCCAATAGAGAAAGCCCTGTCGATACAATTCTATAGCTGTGGTGTTGATCAGTGGAAAGATCTTGCACCACTTCCTGAGGTATCTTGGTAAGAGGAGGACCTAAAGATATTTGAGTGAAATTTGGGTTGATATCCAATTCTGTAACAGAGTCAAGGATCTTTCCTATTGGTCTGGAATATCTGTTGTCAGATAGTGTTGGACCATTTAGGTTGATAACTAGATGACAGAGAGGGATTTTTCCAGTGTGTAAGTTACAGACCAACCAAACAAGCTTTCTGCCCAAATGGAGCTCCATTTTTCGAATTACTCTAGCATTTACACCTGTGTTTACATTCGTGGAGTCTCCTCCAATAGCCATTAAACTTTTATCCAAACCCCTTTCCCCAAGCCATCTAAACATAGCCTTAGCGATCTTCTCTGCATGTGATTCTTCTTTTGTAGCCTTTTATGGGGCAAAGTGGAAGAGGTAATTGCTCCCAGGCTCACTGATCACAGTGTAATGCTCCTCTTTTGTTTTTGCTGGAAACAATTTTTCACTTCCCTCTGCCTCCATCATAAAATTTGTCGCATCAATTCGTCCATTAAAGAGAACACAAGAAAATCCTTCCTTAAGTTTTCCTCAAACTCATCATCAATAACTGTCATTAGCTTTTCCTGTGCTCTCTTAACTTTATTCTTACCAATTACTTGTATCTTCCTTAGTAATGAATCCAGCATCTATTAAAGCTGCTGTTGCTATAGCTGTAGTTGGTCTCATTCCGACACCATACATTATACTAGCAAGAGAAATATTTGGAATTTCATCATAATTCTTTCTATTCCTGGTGGAAGATTCCGGCTCTTGGACAGCTTCAAAAGTTACTTCATCACCCAAACTGTTGTCACCATCAGAATTTTCTGCCTCCAGATCTTCACCTTCTGCCAAAAAATGCTTGATTTCTTTTCTTGCTGCTTTTCCTGCTAAAACAGCGCTTTCCTACTTAATTTTTCTCTTTCTTTCTCCTATCCTTTCTTGTTCTTTCCTTTCTGAAGCTCTTAATTGTCTATTATGCTCTAGAATATCAGGACCTCCAATTTGAAAAGTACCTTTACTTCCAACCTTCTCCTTTTATCCTTTAATAGAGACCAGTTCCCTAGTAGGTATTTTTTTCTCTTAACTCCAACAGCAGTTACTGTGGGCTTCAGTCTCACAGCCATTACAACCTACTTCCCCACAACTAGAAATTTGACATTTGCATGTCAATATATCAAATAACTTATCTAGTTTTGCAATGAACCTCTCTTTTACTTTAATTTTTCTTTACCAAGCGATACTTTTACTGCCTCCTTCCACACCTCCTTAAGCTTTGATATTATTGTAACCTTTTGATTTATAACAGGTGGTTTGAAGAGAGTATTAGCTTTGGTCCACTGATTAATCAAGCCCTGATACATGTCTTTTACCAGCTGGTCCAGTTCGTAATTTCACGGGTCATCTTCACTTTGCTCCCTCAGGTTGATGCCATACCTCAAAATATCTCTTATTGTAGGTAACTCAGACACCATCAGCTCTTGCCTAGTCCCAACAAAATTAGTCAGATGAGAACTTGATTTGGACCTTGTCTTGATTTTCGCTATTGTCACACTAATTGCAGGTATATCTGCAAATGAAAAGATGGCACTTAGATTAGAAAATAATCTCTACCAAGTAATTATATGTTATTCTAAAATAATCCACAGCCTTTACTAGCATTCTCCCAAAATGTAAATGCTCTATAAACAGTTAGCAGTTACAATAGTTACCAGAAGTGGCAACACTACTGGAATATTGCCTCCCACTAAGCAATGAGACCTGGCTACTGGCAATTTTGGAGTTACACCAAACTAAATTAAGGGTCATTTTTAACAGGCTTCCTACTTCTTACGTGTCTCTAATACATTTTTACATTTTTTTAGACAAATATCTTTCAGACTACATAAATTATTGATGATAGAAAATGGTAAATTTTATCTTTTATGGGTAACTAAAATAATAGTAAAATATATTAAATGACCCAGAACTAACAATATTTCAACTTCAAATTGATGTAGGTTAGATCAATCAGAATTTAACTTTTCTGCCAAAAGTATGTTCTTTTCGCCAATATTCATCATTTGAATACCCCTCATCACCAGTTTCATAAAATTCTAGAGTATGACCCGCCCTATCAGCTCAGCATTGTGCCTGGTTCAGAGACTCAGAAAGTGCCATAAGTTTTCTAGTTGTGGCAGGATATAATGTACGTCCCACAACTTTTTCACTAGGGTTTTGGACTCAAACTATTGGGTAAGAAAAAGACACTTCTGGCAGCAAAGGAGACAGATACGAAACCTTCTACCTTAGCTATTTTATTTCTCAAAAGAATTTACAATTATGTACAATGACATTTACAAATAGATAAATAAATTATGATATAAACCAGGCAATGGCTTCGCCACTCTTCCCTACTGAGGGGAGCTTGCATTTCACGACTAGGATTAAAATTTAAAATCTAAAAAAAAAAGCAGCCATGGTTAAATTTTTATACATTTTTTGAACTTCGCCAATTATAAAATTTTTGAAAAGAAACTCTTAAACTAAATTTCCCCCCCATTCAAAATATCATGTTGCTAAATTTATCACTATATAATTTAAGAAGGGGATTTTTTTGAGTATTTGAATAATAATTTCATCTCAGTTTGGTTATGACTTATGTTTTTTATCAGTTATTTCTAATATTTTTTTTATAATATCAAAAAACAAAATGGTGAAGTTCAGAAATAAATACAGGGTGGGGCAGAGCAACTTGCTTATTTAGAAATTCAATTAAAACAAAAGTAATGTAGATATATATTTAATTCTTTGAACAGCATCAAGTATAGCATTGAAATTTTAGGTTTTCTCAGTTTTAAAGATGATATCAGGCAGATGGCATCCATTATTGTCAATACACTGCATTAATCGAACTTGGAAGTTTCGTTCAACTCTTTCCAGCATATTGACAGGTATGTTGGGGACAGCTTGACAAATGTTGTTCTTCAGGTGAGCCAGAGTCTAACATAAATTCACAGATGACAAAAGCCACAAGGGCCTATCAAAGGTCATCCGCATCCGTCAAAACCCACCAATAAAAAGCACCATCGTCAGGGGAAGACAAAATCAAAGTCCCCCACAATATAATATAACAGATGACAAAAGCCACAAGGGCCCATCATAGGTCATCCAAGTCAAACGGCCTCTTTTTTAAGGCACCCAAACTCCCAAGAAAACTACATCCAGAAGATTGCGTCGAGAAACAAGGGTATCACCAATCAAGGCTTGTCAAGAACTAAATCATGCAGCTATAGATATATACAAACAATATTAATATATACAAAACTTAGGAACCATCACAACCTTCCCTCCCCATAAACTCATCCAACCTACTCTTAAATACATTTAAATTTGGACTACCTACTACCCTCCATGACAATTTGTTCCAGAAGTCTACCACTCTATTGGTGAAAAAATATTTTCTTAAATCCAACCTACACCCTTGCTTTTTAATTTTCAAGTGGTGACCTCTAGTCTGATTTCCATCATCTAACTCCCAAAACTTGCTAACATCCAATTTATCTATCCCAGAAAATTTTTTAAAGAGCTCAATCATATCCCCTCTCACACACCTCCTTTCGAATGAGAACATATTTAATACCCTCAGTCTATCTATATATTCAAGGTGCCTCAGGAAAGGATTAATCTTTGTTGCCCTCCGTTGCACTGACTCAAGAAGGTTAATATCGTGTCTAAAATATGGGGACCATGCCTGTATATAGTACTCTAGATGTGGCCTAACATAAGAGTTATAGAGTTTAAGAATAACCTCCTTACTTTTGTAACTGACATTTATCTTAATGAAACCCAGCACTCTATTTGCCCTATTTCATGCTTCAATACACTGCTTAGAAAACCTTAATGACTTATCTATTACTACTACTAGATCTTTCTCATCCTCTACTGAGCTCAGCCAATGCCCATCCATTTCATAGTTAAATTCTCTATTATCTTTTCCCATGTTAATAACTTTGCACTTATCAAGGTTGAAAGTCATTTGCCACCTATGTGCCCAGGATAAAAATTTATTTAAATCCCCCTGCACTTTAAAATTATCATCAATATCTTTAACTACAGCTGCTAATTTTGTATCATCCGCAAAATTGACACTTTATTATTAACTGCCTCCCCAGGATCGTTTATATAGATGACAAATAATAATGGACCGAGAACTGATTGATCCCTGAGGAACCCCACTGATAACATCCCTCCACTCTGACTTTACACCATTTAGCACTATCCTTTGCTTCCTGTCTTTCAGCCACTCAGCTATCCAATTTGAAACACCACATATCCCAATCATTTTTAATTTATAAACTAGTCTCCTATGTGGTACCTTATCATATGCTTTACTAAAATCTAAGTAAATTATATCTACATTCTCTCCCTTATCTACTTGATTTGTTATAAACTCCAGAAAGTCTAGTGAATTAGTCAAACGTGATCTACCTGATCTAAACCCATGCTGAGCATCGCTGATTAACCCCTCCCTCTCTAGATGTTGGCAAATGCCTTTTTTAACTATTTTCTCAAGAATTTTACTGACTACAGGAGTTAGGCTAACAGGTCTAAAGTTATTTGGATCCTCTTTACTACCCTTTCTTGAAAATGGGGACTACATTCGCTCTCTTCCAATCATCGGGTATTTCACCATATTCCAGTGACCTAGTATACAACTTCTCCAGAGCTATTGAGATACTTTCTACCCCTTCTATAAATATCCCAGAATGAATATTATCAGGGCTGGAGGCCTTGGTAGTATCTAACTCACCTATTAGTCCTTTTATCGTCCTCCAATCCACACTAATGGTAGGAAACACCTCTTTTCCTGACCCATGAGTACTATACATAAGACTATTTAGTTTCTCCTCTGTACATACTGAGGCAAAAGGACCATTTAGTACCTCAACTATTTCCTCATCAGTTTCTCTCACAACCCCTTCATATTTGATAGGTCCTATTTTAACTCTGCCAGACTTATTATTAATTTTATAGTAGCTAAAGAACTTTCTAGGATCTTTGTTGCTATCCTGAGCTAATTTAATTTCTGACACCCTTTTGTTCTTCTTCATAATCTTATTTAACTCATTCCTAGCCATTCTATAATCACTTAAATTTTGAATATTATTTTCTACTGTAATTTTTTATATGCCCTTTTCTTCTCTGAAATTTTTCTAGTTATCTCCTGATTCCACCATAATGGTTTCCTACTTTTGTTCCTAATGGCCTTCATTGGGATACATTGCTCTTGGACTTCATTTATTATATGCTTGAAAGTATCCCACATACCATAAGCATTCTTACCTCTGAATTCTACATCCCAGTCTACCAAATTTAGCAAGCTTCGAAGTTTTACATAATCTCCCTTATGAAAATTTGGAACTTTTACAGAATTCTCGGTTATTTTACCCTTCTCAATTCCCAAGTTAAAACGAACTATCTGATGGTCACTATTTCCCAATGCTTCCCCAACAGTCAATTTTTGAACTAAATGATCACTGTTAGAAAGTACTAAATCTAATATATTGTCTCCCCTCATTGCCTCATTAACAAATTGATTAAATAAATTATCCTCAAAGCATTCTATGAACCTGCCACTTGTTCTATCCCTACCTATCATATTTTCCCAGTCCACAGAGTTTAAGTTGAAGTCCCCAATAATAACTGTATCTGTTTCTCATCCCTTACTTATTTCCCATATCATTAGTTCATCTATATCATCAGTCTGCCCAGGTGGTCTGTAAAAAGCTCCCAAATGCACCATTCTATTTTTACTGAACCTAATATCTATCCAAAGTGACTCAACTCCATCCTGCTTTATTGAAGTATTTAAACTTGAAACAATGTTGTTTTTTTATATAGATAATTATTCCTCCACCAATCCTACCTGTCCTTTGACTAATGTACATATTATAGCCCTGTAAATCAAATTCACTTATAGTATCACTAAATTCTAATTCATTAACCCATGATTCAGTAAACATAATATATCTATATCCTCATTGCTAATATAACAAAATAACTCATCCGTCTTGTTTCTAAGACTACGAGCATTTGTATAGAAACAATTTAACCCCCCTATCCCTGAAGCACCTCTTGAAACCTGAATGACCTCACCTCTATCACCTTGGAACCTATTTCTGTTATCTGCCAAGTCCATTCTACTTTCAGTACTATAATGTCCTCTCATAATTCCCTGACCACTATTAGTATCTAGTTTCCTGCCCGCAAAGACCTAATAACACAATCATACTCCTCCCACAACACATCTACCCCCCTCCTACTCAAATGTAGTCCATCCATCGCATACATTTCTTTCATTCCAACAAACCTATCCTACACATCCACAAACATGATACCTTCCATCTCACACATCCTTCTCACATAATCATTCAGCCCAATCACATGAGACATCCATTCTACCCCAACATCCATTCTTGGAAGCACACCTGTCACACCTTTCATTCTACTTTCTTTCACCTTTTCAATCAACCTCTTGTACCTCTCACGTAACTCACATGCACCCACTTTCTTCACATCATTCACTCCTATGTGTGTAATCACAACCGCATCTCTTGCACAGCCAGACAGCAGCTCCTCATACCTATCAGACATCTCTCACTCCAGCACCTGGCAAACACACCCTCAAACCATTCAATCTACTTGCATTCAACTTCCTATCTAAATATCTAACTCGCGAATCACCCATCACAAGCACTTCAGTCAGACTCCTATTCCTAACCCCCACTCCTATTCTCATTCAAACTACCAGTCACTCTACCTCCACCCCCACCCCCACCCCCATCAGTCATATCACTTCCAGTTACTTCCTCTCTTAGGGCACTGAATCTATTTTCAAGCTAATAGGTTCTGTGTCCCTCTGACTCACAAACCTATTCTCCCCCTGGCTAACCACCTCAACAGAGGCAAACCTATTCTCACAAAGAACAGGAGAAGCCTCCCTAGCTACATGTTTCCTAACCACTCTCCACTGTCCCCCATCCTCACTAGGCCTATTTCTAACTAAAATCATCATGGTAAACACGTGATTTTAGATAGTCCCATAAAAAAATAGTCGCAGGGTGCTAAATCAGGTGACTGTGCTGGCCACTGCAGATCGCCCCTCAAGGAGATGAGGCATCCTGGGAAGTATTGCCGCAAAACAGTCATTGACACACGCACTGTGTGTGCCGTAGCACTGTCCTGCTGGAACCATACATCTCCCACATCCATCTTGTTGAGTGTTGGCAGAAAAAACTCCTGAATCATGTGGATATATCAGTCAGAAGTCACCGAAACTGCCCGTTCATTTTCTTAAAAAAAACATGGACTAATTATTTCAACTTGCGATAGTGCACACCAAACAGTTACACATTGTGAATTTAGGGGATGCTGATGAAGTTGTCTGGGGTTATCAGGGCTCCAATAGCGCATGTTATGCTTATTTACAGATCCTGAAAGATGGAAGTGAGCCTCATCACTGAAGAAAACAAGTGTGTTGTGAGGCATGTCAAGAAGCACCTCACATGCATTTTCTCGAGCAACCAAATCGTGTGGATTAAGTTCCTGCACCACAGCCAATTTGTAGGGATGAAATTTTAGTTCTTCACGAAGGATTCGCCTCACAGAACAAGCAGACAACCAAACAGCAGCTGCATGTTTGCGGGTAGAGTGCTGAGGGGAGCGCAAAACAGAATGCCTTGCCACATCAATGTTTTGTTGTGACTTTGCTCTTCGTGGAAGCTCAGGGGTTTTTTTCTTCACATCACCAGATTCCCTGAAGTTGTTTACCCATGAAACAATTGACTGCCAGCCAGGAACACGACCACAGGGCGCAATATTGTAATGTGTACATAATGCACATTGCATGGCAAGGGTTGAGCGATGGGTAGAAAAGTATACCTCAACAGTGAACGCATGCTCCACCTTCATCCACTCCATGATGCTAACTGAACAAAGCGACACAGAGCTACAGTACAACTTTACGCCCCGCCCTCTTGAATGTGCCTACCCCCACCCTCCTCGGAGCAACCATCGTTTCAGGGTACCAAATTAAAATAAGCAAGTTGATCTGCCCTACCCTGTATAAGTATCAAAATTTTGTGAATATTTTAAAACTCAAAGAATTACAAATGGCAAAGTTCAGAAAATTTATTTTTATTTATCTTCTATAACTATATTTTAGCAACATGATATTTTGATACTTATATTTATTTCTGAACTTTACCATTTTGTTTTTTGATATTATAAAAGAATTATTAGAAATAACTTTGATAAAAAAAACATGTTATAACCAAACTAAGATGAAATTGTTATTCAAATACTAAAAAAAAAATTCCTTTAAATTATAGAGTTAGTGATATACAAAATTGAGACAGCGCTGTCAGAATTATGGCAACCAAGACAAAAAAAGATTGGAGATCTAACTGCCATGTCACCTTTACAATAACTATAAGTTACAGACTCTCATTACAAAAATTATCTGCCCTTCTTGAATCTGTGGGAAAGGGGAGTAAAAATGGGTAGGTGAGACATCTTTTGAACAAACTGGCTCTGGCTTCCACTCAAGTGTATCGGGGTATCCCCCTTACACAATTGGATGAGCTGGAGGAGCCAAATTGACCTAATGGTCAGCAGTGGTAATACCCCAAGTTTGATGGAGGTAGGCCATCCCAATTGACCCTTTGAAAAAACTGCTGCCAAAAGACAGGGTCAGGATACCAAAGGCTGGATTGGTGATGGCCACCCTAAATGAGCTCGTGGCAAAATAACTTAAGCCTTGACAAAAGATTTTAGCAGCTAAAGGAGGGGGAAGGGATTTTTATGCAAGATTTTTCTAGGCAAAATATATATCTTGCAACAAGAGAAAATATTTTAAATGACATACAAATTATAAAAAAAGAATCTACACTACCAATTTCTATTTACAGCCTAGTCTACCCCAACCTCAATTCCTAGTAACACTCTTCCAGCATAAACAAAGAAAAGTAGGGTAAAGGAGAGACTAAGGCAAAGTGGTGAAAATTCTATAGTGGACAAAATGGGGAGAATGGCTCCCAAATATACTCTCCATTCATACATCAGCCATCCACTACTTTGTGCTATTTGAATCTCTGCGCGCTATACTTTGCAGTATCTATGTATGGTACCGCATTCACTGTGAGCCAGTCAGATTTTGGTTCTTGGACAGGTAGGGATTGCAGGGAATGAGGGCTCCAAAGAGTCTGTGAAGATTCAATTACCAACCAGGTTTCTCTATAGTGACTATAGGGCAGGAATCAGGTAAGCCCTCTGGGCTGCCTGCCAAAGAAGATGGGGTATGGCTGAAAGGAGCCTAAAATTGAGTGCTGGTATAAATGATGGTTCCTGCAAACGTGCCCCCAATGCTGCATCAGCTTCAGGTTACTTTTTGTTATCCAATCTTGGCACATTTGATTGAGCACTCCTCTGCACCTTATGGCAATTACTGCATTGTCCTCCAGAGTATTTGGCGCAATCTTGTTGAATGTTCCAATCTGGGTCATCTTCCCATATGTTACCTATCTGAGTACCAGGGTGAGCAGTGTCACTACCACTGAATTTTTCATAGAGACTTGTGGTATTTTTGTATGATACTGTCCTCCTCCATTTTATGACTCTTTTGGTGTTGGTCACCCCCCCCGCCTTGGAGCAAAGCAGGCCTCCTCCAATGCTGTAGCCTGCTTAATTTTCTTCTTGCTGTTGTTTCTTTTGTTCTTTGGTTTTTATTTTTTGTACCTTTATATAAACTAGTAATAGTATAACAAATAATAGTGGCATATGACATTTGTGGCAGGAGCAAAATTGGTGTTAAAAAACCTTGCATATAAATCTGATGAATCTATCATCCCATTCTGGCAGAAGCTCAGAATGAGACAATGTATTGAAGCAGCTTTTCATAAAAATGCTTGAGAATCATTGTGTTCTGGTAAAAAACAAAAGAGGAGCAAGTAATCCTGGAGGATAAAGAGGAGCATTTGTGTTGAAAGTAGCGTGTTGCATATAGGAACTCCAGATGCTATCCAGGAAATACAGAATAACAGACATAAGCACTGAGAAGAATGAAAAAGATATCAGGTTCTATGAATACCAAAGGTCTGGTGAGGACAATATTTTTGAGACAAGATCCCTGTAAGATAGCAGAGAGGAATGAGACTGCACCATAAACAAGAACAATGTAAAACCAATTACTATTTTCCAGCTGGAGCAGAACAAGTGGCCATTGTTCATGTAGATAACATTACCTGGGGTGACCTAACTGGTATGTCCAAGATTAGTGAAAATTTCCAACTGTAAACCTCCTTAAACAAGGATGCAATGTTGCTCAAAGGTCTTTGAGGCAATGAACCTGGAAGTACTTCAGAGACTTTAGCTGTGCTAGTGTTTGGTCCACCTTCATAGACAGAAGGAAAGTTATTAAAATTACCTCTCATTGAATTTGGGATCTTACCGATAATGTTACTGCCCTTGTTATTGTAGTGACAGGGTCGTGACTCCCACAGCAAGTATCCCTGCCACCCCAACAAGGTCCGCTCCTTGGTTCAAGGAGAATGTATTGAGGGGAGAGTCTAATTTTAACTATTAAAACAATAATGGAAAATAAATCCAAAAACTTAATCAATCACAACCACCAAAAAATACTAATATAACCTTATAACCTGCCATTGTCTGGCCTTAATGCTGCTCCACCAGCATTCAATAAATATTATGATATGACTGGGTGATTTGCGCTCTGTTATAGCTTTGTGTGGACACTGGCCCTTGTACAATGTTCTATATGCCATACTTCAACACATATGTGTGAAGCATCTCATTTATAGATTTATTCAAGAGGACTTAGAAAGAAGGGTATCCTCCCAGACTCCTTTCAAATGCCTACCCTCCTCACTTTTGAAAACTGGAGAGACATCGCTTTACCACAGCCAGTTTCTGCCCAATTTTTCTAACTTGCTTCTGCAAGGTGAGGCACAAATTGCTTACTTCATGGACAGTGGAGCCCAGTCTTCTACACAGTTGTGCTTCTGCAAGTTCCATTCAATTTTGGATGCTCTTCTAGTGCAAAATGCTAAATGAGAGATGTTCCTACATACATAGCACTATGCCACTGTGTTTTTGATGTGTAGAAGGCCTATTGTAGGTATTATGTGGACCCTTTACATGATGGGAGAAAGTGGATGCATCTCAATTTTCATATGTGAATATCTATGAGATCATTGATTGAGTGTACAGGGGAGGCTTCTACAGCCTAATAGGGCAGGAAGAGGGCATCTCACATGGAAGTGTCATGTGTTACACTCATCGCCCTGAGAATCAAGGGTATCTAGCTCCTTAATGATGTCCAAAGATATTCTGGCTATTCTCTAAGTAGATGACCTTTGAATTTCTTTTGGTGCTGCCCAGAGGCCAACTCAGGAACATCAACTACAACAAGCATGAACTGGATCTCTCCCTATGCAAAAGCCCATAGGTTTTCTTTGTCCCAGCTTCAGGTAGTGCACTTCTGCTACAATCCATGGCTCCAATTTGACCCTGGCCTCTTTCTAAACAGGTTTTTCCTGGAAGGGTTGGATTCCCACCTTTCCTTGATCTTGTTTTCAGCCACTGCCTCACTTTTGAGGCATACATTCCCACCTTTCCTTGATCTTGTTTTCAGCCACTGCCTCACTTTTGAGGCATACATATATTGACAGCTTTAAGGCCTCATGTACTGTGCTATTCACATTATTCATTCTGTGACATTCATCACTGGGGTGGTGTTAGGGCTAATGCTTTGTTTTATCATTCCTTTGTTCACATGAATTGTGAAAGGTAAATTCGATCCACCACCTCACTTTCCATCTGGTGACTGGTGCCTTCTGCAAGTCCCCTTTTGACAGCTTGCTTGTCATTCCAAGAAGATGCCACTTGTGCTGCACTGTGCATTATGAGGTTGTATGCACAGGCTTGACATCTGCTGCTGCTGCTAACAGCTCTCATCCCATCTGTGACTGATCTTGATAGTGTCTATAGCCTCAAGACACACGAGTCATACCCTAGCCCTTTTGGATTTAGGGGTTAGTTTACTACTCAGGCCTGTAATGCCTACCCAGAACATTACCTTGGATGGTACCACCTTTGACTCTTGCCACACCATCTCCCCAAGCTTATTTGAGCACCTGGAATATTGCATTAGACTTTTTTAGAGCTAGAGCCATGTCTTTATACATGGATGGCTACAATTCCCAAGATGAGGCCAGCTTCCATGCCCTATCCTTGCTGTTTAAAGTCAGCAGGGTTCTACTAGATGCTGTTTCTATCTTTACATCTGAGCTGGTTTCAATACACACCTGGTACAAAGGAGAACACATTGTACTAGGTTCAAGGACCAAATTGTGATATACGAGGGGCGGTCAATAAGTTTTGCGAATCGGTAGGGCAAATCAGAGGAAGGGGGATGGCTGTTTGTGTGGGTGTTAGGACAAGTTATGACAAGTCAGGACCTGCAGCCCCACGCTCCTGCCTCGTCTATTTAAGAAGCAGTAGCTGATCGCAGATCGTCAGTCACAAATTTTTCAACAATGGAGAAGG
Organism: Ceratothoa steindachneri; assembly: GCA_963969495.1. Lineage (NCBI taxonomy): Eukaryota > Metazoa > Arthropoda > Malacostraca > Isopoda > Cymothoidae > Ceratothoa > Ceratothoa steindachneri. The sequence continues at coordinate 2,819,588 of OZ018333.1, read as the reverse complement.
TTGATCAATCAAATTTTTGACCAAGGAAGGCAAGAATGCAAAAGAGATCCATGAACGCATGGTTGCAGTGTACACCGACACCGCCCCTTCCTATGCAACCATTGCTTGCTGGAATAGGGAGTTCCGCCATGGTCGTGAGTCCCTTGAAGATGGCGCCTGTCCAGGATGCCTGTCAGACGTGACCAACGAGGACAATGTGGCCCGTGTGGAGAGAATGATCCTCGAAAATCGACGGATGAAGGTCGAAGAAATCGAGCGAGAACTTGGAATATCACATGGAAGTGTTATCAACATCATCCACGACAATTTGGCCATGACCAAGGTCTCTGCCCGTTGGGTCCCTAGAAACCTCGCGCCCCATCATCGACTTCAACATTGTCAAAGTCCACAAGGCCAAAGTTGCACAAGCTGCCCTGCGCGAGTTCAGATTCGAGGAGCTCAACCATCTTCCCCTACAGTCCAGATCTGTCCCCTAGCGACTACTTTTTATTCCACTAGCTGGATGCTGGTTTGGGGATGATGAAGATATCCAGCTCGCCATCCAGGAATGGATTGAACAGCAGTCGGGAGATTTCTGGTTGTTGGGAATTCGAAGCCTCAGGGACAAGTGGCACAAGTGCATTGAAGTCTAGGGTAGTTATATTGAAAAATAATAAAACACTTTTCCTTATATCCAAATTGCAAAACTTATTGACTGCCCCTCATATAATGACTTTCAAATTTTCTTGGTGCTCTCTAGGCATTGTACTCTCCAAACACCCTGGTTGAAGTAATCATGATGCACTGAACTGGGCAGAGGTAGTGATTTTTTCTTTTTGGTTCCTGGACAAGTGTTGATTGCAAGGAATGAGGGCACCAAAGAGTCAGTAAGGACTGGGCAACCAGACCAGCATTTTTCTCTTCCTCGTATTCCCTACATGGTTGGAATCAGGTCAGCCTTCTGGGATGCCTGTAAAGAATATGGGAGATTGCCAATGGGAGCTTATAGTTGCTTGCCATCTCGCCATGACTGTTCCCATTGCCTCAGCAGCTTCAAGTCAATGTCTGTTATCTTCAGATTGGGTATACTCGCAGTATGCACTACCATTTGATGGCGCATTCCCCTGTGCCTTACTGCGATGACTTTTAACATATTCTTGTTGAGTGTTCAAGTCTGGGAGATAATCACACATGCTACCAGTACCAGGCAGAGTGGCATAATTACCAGTTTTCTTTATATGTACTCAATTTTGAGTCTTTGTGTTGAGTGCATCACTTTGAGACTGAGGGGGACACTACTTTGCCCTGCTAGCAGAGAATACTTAGTTGAGCAGTCACCAGAGAGAGCTATAAAAAAATCTTTATTTGGAATCAATTTGTTACTCAAATCGAGGTAATTTTGAAGACACTCGCAGGATGGGCTGCTTTGACCTGGATTCTAAAAGGGTTATTCCAGTGACCTATACATTTGGTAGCTGTTGCCAGATGGGCACCTTTGGAAAAAAAACTCACGTAATGAGAAGTAGTGTAGCAGGCACCGAATCTACCCTAAACTCCCAATCGATCCAACCTGCTTCCTACACTAATTCGGATGTGAGAAATTGAGGGAGAAATGAAACGGAATGTATACTTAAAAAAAAAAAACAATCCTATCACTAAACAAACAAGAGATACTTTAAAAACAAAACAAATACAATCCTTACAATAGAGGCCTAACAAACATAAAACTAAACAAATGATACAAAAGAGGCTTAATAAGCACACTCAGGGCTGGGAGCAGTGCCACTTTTCCACTTATTTCACTTTTTCACTTTTTTTGTCATTTTAAAAAAAAGTCACTTTTTTTTTTGTTTAATTTAGAATTTAATATTTTTATTCATATTTTCTGTGAATTTTGATACTTTTTTTTAATCTTTTTAATTCCATTGAAAAGAAATTCTTATTTAATTACCTGCACTTTAGGGCCTTATTTTGAAGGCAAATTAATTGAGGATATCTCCAATTCATTTTTAATACTTTATATGACAAGACAACAAATGCTGTAAACTTTAAAGAATTATAAATTTGTATAAGATATTTTTTGGAAACTAAGGGGCAAATAGTCACAAGCCATTTGAAAACATTTTTTCTAGGGCATGCTCTTGCAGAAATTATTATTGACAAAATAAATGACACACCTAACAGTGCAAATTTAAAATATGAAAACATGTTGATGTTAGGATCTGATGGTCCAAATGTTAATGAGTAAATTTTTAGAAATATGAATGAAATTATAAAACAGACATACGGCAAGAGCTTACTTGATGTAGGAACCTGCTATTTGCATGTGGTTTATAAAGCCTTCTAAAAAGCTATTCAATCATTTGGTACTGATGGCTCATGCTGTCCACTATTATTGGAAGAATTGCATAACTTTTTTGATGGTTGGTCAGGGTGATGGCAAGATTTTGAACAAATTCAAAATCAATTACAACTGCCCAATCACAAGATCTTGAAACCTGTGTCCAGTAGATGGCTATCTTTGGAAGCAGCAGCAATCAGATTTTTGGAGCAGGTTTGTGCCATACCAAAATATTTTTTAACATATATTCCAGAAAAAAAAGAAACTAAGAACTTAATGAGCAATTTTTTTATAAAGAAATTAAAAATGTTTAAAAAAAGCCAACAACTATAGCAGAAATGAAATTTATTGTAGGCGCATGTCCAAATTTTACTAAATTTAGTAAAAATTTCAAACATGCAGCCCATTAATTCATCAACTGCATGATGAGTTAATGAATGTTGCCAATAAAATATCAAGCACGATATTCAAAAGCTCTGCCCTTACCTCAGCAAATAGCTCTAAAGATATAAAAAAAACTTATAAATGAATGGGAAACCAGTGCCTTAGTTTCGAAACATCATGTGATTTGTGGTAGTGGTATTGAAAGGGAGTATAACAGCCTGCCTAAAGAAGATTATTTTTTAAATTGCCCTGTTTTTTATAAAGAGGGTTTATTTTACCTACTGGATAAATCCCTATTGAATAGCAATTTTCTAAAACAGTTCAGATGCCTAAATCCTGTTAACATAAAAAATAACCATTGTTTGACTGATATAAAGATTATTAGCAAACTTTACACTATGGATTTTGAGATAGTTCGACTTCAAGATGAGTGGAAACTTTTACAGGTTAGTGATGCCAATAATATTGATCAAGATATTGATGTCCACATGTTTTTGGAATGAGATTTTTAATTAAAAAAATAGCAGTGGTGAAATGAAATACCCCTTCATTTCAAAATTTGCGAAGGCATCCCTTTCCCTTTTACTTGGGAGGTTTACAAGAGGCTTCTCCTTCACTGGCAATATTTTGGATGAAACCTGAACTGGTCCCTATTACTAGAGAGCTTTTGACTATGGCTCATTCAGCTCATGCCAGATATAAGGCTCATTTAGAGGAAATAAAAAAAATAAAAATAGAAGGGGAAATAAAAAAGAAGGAAACAGAAGAAGAAAAAGAGACTGCTGAAAAGTTGGAAAGAGAAATAGAAAAAAAAAGCTGAGCATAAAAGACTCAGAGAAAAAGGTTTCACGCTTAAAAGCTTAAAAAAAGAATCAATGCCACAATTTATAATGAAGCGAGTGAACAACTGAAAAAAGGTATTCAGAAAAATGACTTAATGGAAATCAAGATAGCTAATGCAATACTAGAGTCATATAAGACTAAAAAGGAGGAAGCAGAGAATTCTGCAGCTGAAGAAAAAAGAATAATTTAAAAAAAGGAAGAACAGCCTTATTAGGGACTACTTTGAGAAAAATAAAAAGAATAAGACGCAGTGATGTTATGCTGTGTCAGTTAGCATATTTATATTATTTGGCTCATTTTAATTTTTAATCAGTGATATTGACTTGTTTAGTTTGTAAGTATTATTAATAAAGGCCGTTGGACTATGTCCTGAACAGGACTTTTCCATAATTAAATGTGAAGCTCTGTAGAAAATTTACTTTAATACCTATTACCTAAACTTTTAGTTCTTTATATAACTAATAAATATTTAATTTGTAAGAACTTTCACCATTACTGTCACTTTTTTCACTTTTTTTTCTCACTTTTTAAAAAGAATTTGTTTTTTCACTTTGCTATTAACACTTTTTGCTCCCAGCCCTGCACACTGGATCCAAACAAGAAGAAAAGGCCTCACGTGTTACCCCAGGGGGACAGTCCTGCTGGCTGCCATTCGAGTATTCACAATAATTGCGTACAACTTTTAAAGGCCTTGGCCTCTGAGTTCATATAATATAAATCAATCTTGTCGTAGTATTGAGGCTATATAAAAGCAAAACCTTCTGTCCAACCAATCATTAACCAGTCAAGGATGATGGCAATTTCAATTATATTACTTACCCTAATCTTATAACATCAGCCACTCTTTACAAAAGGAAGTAATATTTACAAAATTTAATAGAGTGGCTTTTTCGTTAAAAGAATTTATGAAGAAACTCTCTGCAAAGAGACAAAAACATTTTAAACAAAACATGAAATTCAATTATATATATAAAAAAACATCTCTCCATTCATACACACATTCTTACAGAGGGAGGGAGAGAGTATTGGGAAAAGGGGTGGGAGAATGGCCCTTTACACACACTAACATTCACTCCACCACAGTGGGATATTTTGTAGGATTGTTTTTGCCTGTATTCAAATGGCTCAGGGGATGTATTTCTGATGTCAAGAGATCTTTTAACTTTTGAGTGGAATGCATCGCTTTTTTTATCAATCCTACTTAATTATCAATACAATTCCTGTATAATGAGCTTTTTGAAATTTATAAGATTTATCATAAAGTGTGAAAATATCTTTTTAACTTTTACAGGATAGATCTGGAGAGATTAAAGGAATAAATCACAAATTCTGTGAAGATCCACTTAGTGGCAATTTTGATGATAAAAAGGTGAGAGAAGATACAACATTAAAATTGCCTATAGTTATTCATTGTTTCCATTTATTTTATTTTTAACCATTATCAGCATAAATCTAATTATTAAAATTGAATCATTTTAAATGAGATAATAAAGATTATTTATCAGGATGAGTGTGTAGATAGCCCAGCCAAAATGATCAAAGATGAGTTTTTTGATGGAAAACAACATGGATTAAGAAGTCAAGAAGTATTTGGTGGTTCTTATGAAATAAGCAGCCAATTTGGCTCACACAAAGAGGTAGTTTTATTATTTTTTTGATCGTATCCAATTTGGTGCATGGTATCAATGGTAGCTATCTGACATTCCCGACTAGGTGGACTATTCAGTTATTGAGTCTTAAATATGATTTAAGTTTGTAACTTTAAAGATATGGATCTCTTTGTTCATTTCTGAAGAAAAATCTCACATTACTTTATAAATTATATACAAAAAGCAAGGAAAGTTTAAAAAAAAAAGCGGTGGTGAAAATATGTGGACGCTATGTGATTAAGTTGTCTCTGGGTTATAAATTTACATGCAAAAGATTTAATTATTAATTCCTAATCTTTTCAATCTTGGGGATTGGAAAGTTAAGTATTCTATCCTTTGTGTTTATTGCCTAACTAGTGTGAGATGGTTGTTGCAACATGGTTCAGAGAGATGTGCATACTCTTCTGCAATGTATGAGGAGTTGGAAATAGCCAAGAGGAAGATGACATGGTCCATGGGTACTCGGATAGAGAGTGGTATTTGCTGATAAGAAAGACATCAGCTGGAAGCCAGAGCAAGCTTTTAATCTCCTCACATTGTGGCTCTAGAGGCAGTGGTGGGCCATAGTAGGACTCTTTGAGACCCTCCTAATATGTTTCCTGTGATAGTAAGAGATAAAACCAATAAGTCCAATAGGTAACCAATTGGTTGTGATGGCTGTCAGACTTTTGCCTGCCCTATGTAGTTTTTTTCTGTTAAATATCTTCAGAAACTTTTGTGAAACAAGATTGCAGAGGAAACAGTAAAAATGTGTGGAAAGTTCATTCATAGTCTTTTCCACTAGTACGGCCTGGTGGGTAATCATGAATCTGAGGGACCTGGGTAGCATTTTGGTCCTTTTTCTCCAATTTATGTAAATAAAAATATTTTTTGTTGGCATTTAAATAAAATTGACTTTGTCTTTAACTTTAGGAGCAATTTTATGAGATTGTAATGAAAGAGGAGATTAAAGAAGAACCTCTGCAAGATGAAATTCCTCCCCTTGATGGAGAGAGACTCGATTCGCAAGAGGAAAACTCGAGCCCCAAATCCTCTACCGAAACGGCCCTACAAAACTCCCTTCAAGAAAAGGTCATTTTGCCCACTTTAAAATTGAATTAATACCAAATTTATTCCCAAATCTACCAAATGTCAAATAAAAGGCAACTAAGTCCAGATATGGGGTTGCTGGCCTGAGATGCTGCTGCCCACTGCAGCCCATGCCAACAGTTTTGAACACCTTGTCATGGTGGTTAATCTACATTCTATGGTTTAATGGACTATGAGTTATGTATAAAATGGGAAAAGTAAATTTTTGTATCCATTCCTCATGGATAAGATATTGAAATTCATATAATGATCAGACTGACAATTGCTAATGTGCGTAAAGGCATTGGGTACTTTTCCTTGAGAGGAGGAGGGGATGGGGTGTGCATTAAGTGCACCCAAAACACATCAACAGGTTCTGAGGCAGAGAAGCAAGTGGATATTTTTTGCTGTGAAGATGGGAAGGGAAAGAGTGAAAGACAGCAGTGTTCTAATTGTCCATGGGCTTGATAATGTGGGTAGGAGATAGCTACTCCTGCAAGGTAGACACAGGGCAGGCAATTGAATCTGGTACGGGAAAGAGGAGTGGTAATTAATGCTTCTAGTTGATCCAGCATTGGACTTCTGATGTCAAGGCAGGGGGTTCAATCGGATCCCAGTGAGGGTGGACACAATGCCCTTAGTGGCCCTGAGCTGGCTGTCCATTGGGAAGAGACACTGATAAATAAAAAAATATGTACACAAAAATGCTAAATATATATATAGGGCCAATGTGAAATATAAATAAGTCACACACAAAAATATGGTGCACACCCCAAAACTATATACACAGGATCCAGTCATAAAAATCTATCTAATATCTGGTACCAGTGATGTGCAAAAAAGTGGGGGGGGGCGGGGGGTTAAGTGAAGGAAAAGGAATCAGGCCCACCTTCTTCTTGGTATTCCTTAGGGTTCCGAGACTTGGTGGGTGTTCTGCACTTAGGGACCTTCCTAACAGGATCTTCATTTATGTGTTGGTAGGGGGGGGGGGGGATTGTGTGTTCCGATGATGTGATGAGTCATGCTAGGGGGAGATCCAAGCTCCTACTCCACTCATCATTGGGAGAGAGAGGCTACCCATACACTGGATGGGTTGCCAAGAAATTGACCAGCCATGCTTGGGTGAGCTGGGTCCCCGAATCCGCCCATCCTGGGGGAGAGGGTTACCCATACTATAGCAGCTAGGGACCAGATCAAATGGCTCCAACGTAGGCTTCCAGTATGGGCCAACAGCGCCACCTGCCGGAGGCATCACCCTTTAGAGTCATCCTGTTCTGGATGGTCGAGTGTCTGGGCTGGGGCTACGTGTGGGAAGGGGGTCAGCTCCAGCGTAGGGAGGAGGCACCCCTTACGCGTTTGCTAGTGCCCAGACATAGTATGCTGTCGCTCTTGGCTCCCGGGGCCAAACATGAAATTAACACGCATATGGGTGTAAAAAATAAAATTAGCCTCGGGAAGTGGTCTACTAGCCCCCCTGAGACATGTACTGGTTGTTGTGCTCCTGAATAGAAGCAGATGAGAGCACCTCCTACTGCTTCAGAAATCCAGAATGGGAAAGTTAGTAGCAGGACACCTGCTGGGTCCTCTGCATCATCACAAAATGGAGACACACTTATGATGACTGATATCCTACAAAGCCTCACATTCAATACAATACACACCATCATGTAGAAGTTTGGTACCATAACGAGAATTGGAATTATCTATGAGAATAATGATACTACCAACAGATGTTATGTGATCTTCCATTCGGTCCTTGGCCCCTAAAATCCTGCATTCGTGCATCAAGAGCCTGCACGGGGTCACTCTACTATTACTTGTCTTTCTCGACGGATGCTGGTTCACCGGCATTAGGTAAAAAAGGAACCTCGAATAGGATCTATGATGTCTGGGAGGGGGGGGGGGTGCACATGGAGGCCCCCTTGAGATGGACATTGTCCCTGAGGTGACCCAACCCCAGACGATAAGATCTTGCATTGGGTCGAACCCGGGCTCGGTGCCAAGCACAGAACACGAGTCCGCCCCTATGCAAGTTCCTCCTAAGACGGCTCGGCTCCTCGAGGCCTTACTAGGAGGGGAGGGATCTCCTTCCCGGCTGGTGCTCCTGTGGCAGGCAAGACCATCTCTATTTTAGAGAAGTAGCTTGCCGAGGTCGGCTCATCTCATCTGGCCTCGTGGCTTCTACCGGCGGAGGAGAGAAGCGGGTTCATTACCCGCCCTGCTCTCCTAAAAAGAAAATGAACAAGAAAAAGATAGGGGTGGGGGTTCTCTCCTTACGCTGGAGCCGCCGGGACGGACGGGTCTGCTGAGGTTTCGGTAAGCCACCAAGCCATGATCGGCGGCACGTCCGGCCCCGTTTCTCTCCCCGGTGGGGAGTCCTAGACGAAAACCAGAACGGAGCCTCGATTACGTCGGGACTCTTCATTCAGAGGCTACCCTGCGTTTTCGAGTCCGCTGGCTTCCAATACTTCTTTGTTATTCGCTCCACTGATGGCAGCATGTTGGCTAATGGCAACATGATCCTTCAAAGGAGAGCTCTAGCTAATGTGATTGGTATACGCCTGGAAGTGGTTGAATCGCACCGTTTCCTTGGTCTGGTATTTGACCGACGCCTCACCTGGGAGGCTCATATTCGCAGCCTTAGGGTCTCTTGTACCCGCACCATGGATATTCTGCGTTCGGTGACGTTCAGCGCTTGGGGCGCTGATAAGGTTACTTCCTTACTTTTTTATCGATCCTTTTTTCGTCCGAAGCTCGACTACGGATGCAAGTTTTATGCATCCGCAGCCGAGCGTTTAATGCGGAAGGTGGACTCGATCCACCACACTGGCCTTGTCCTGGCGACCGGTGCCTTCCGAACTTCCCCCATTGAGGCCTACTAGTCGATGCTGGGGGAGATGCACCTCGCTCTCCGCCGTGCACAGAGCATTATTCGCCTGTACGCCCGAGCCCGGCGCCTCCCTCAGTCGCCAACAGCTGTCACTGCATCCGCAGCTGATTTCGACGGTGCCTATGCCGCTGAGAGACGCCAGTCATACCCTAAGCACTTTGGGTTTAGGGCCAAGAAACTCCTTCGAAATCTAGGTATATCTCTCGGGCCGGTGGCGCCCCTGGTTCTGCCAAGAACGCCACCCTGGAGGGTACCACATTTGGCTATTTTTCGCCACGCCTATGCTCCCAAACTTGTACAGCGCCAGAAGTATTGCGTTCGACCTTTTTGGAGCATACCTCGTGTCACGCTGGAACCATGCCAGTGTATACGGATGGCTCCAAGTCCCAAGAGGGGGTCGGCTTCCACGACGTTTTTCCTCTGTTTGAAGTCAGCGGGTCTCTGCCAGGTGCTGCATCTCTCTTCACGGCCGAGCTGGTGGCAATACACCACTCGGTACGGGAGATTACGCGACGTGCCCGGTTCGGAGACCGGATTGTGATCTATAGCGCTTCACAAAGCTCCTTGAGTGCTCTCGGGTCATTTGAATGTCCGCATCCCCTAGTTCGCGATATCCGTGACGCCACGGTTTTGGCAAGCCGGGCGGATGTCGAGATTATTTTCTGCTGGGTTCCTGGACATGTAGGAATTGCGGGGAATGAGCGCGCCAAAGATTGCAACCGGACCAGCGTCTTGCTCTTCCTCACACCGACTACATGGCAGGAATACGGGCAGCTCTTTGGGTTGCTTGGCAAAGAAGATGCGCCGCAACTGTTCTCATGAACCTACCCCCCCAATGCCGCGAAGGCTTCAGGTTGCTTTCTGTCGTCTCCGAATTAGGCGCACCGCCATTTGATGGAGCGCTCGCCAGCGCCCTACTGTGAAGACTGCGTTGTCCCCGAGACTGTTCGGCATTCTTGTTGAATGTCCCAGTCTGGGCGATCTCTGCGCACGTTATCTGTCTCGGTACCGGGATGGGTGGGGCCGCTACCGCATCTCCCTTGTGCTCAGGACGAGTTCGTCCACATTGACTGGTGGACTTAGACTTTTTGGGGGAGGCCAGCCTTCTTCCCTTTATTTAACTAGGTTTTTTTTTTTTGTTATTGTTGTTTTCTTTGTAGTTCCACGCTCCTGCGCCGGGGGAAGGGAGACCTCCCCTCGACCCCGGAGCTTGCTTCCTAATTGTTGCCATTTTCCCTTTTTTTTTTTTGTTGTGTTTTCATATTATTTTAAAGTAGCCTAGTACTAGGCTGTCGTGATTACGGCGACTCATGCCCAAGTGGGCAGTCACCAGAACTTCGTGAAAGGAGTAGTTTATGCAAGGGAATTCGTGGACTACTCCATAGATGTCATCACCTTATAGCTGGCCGACCATAAGACGGTCAAGGTCGAACGTGTGATGAGAAAAAAGGGAGGGGTTTCGAGACTCACCACTACACTCTATGTCACGTTCGATTGTGACAAGCTCCATGAATCGGTGCCTCCCGGTTGGTAATGCTACTGCGTGAAGGCATTCGTGCCATGCCGCGAAGGTGCTACTACTGTCACTGCTCCTGTAAACGCACAAATTCGGGGTTACCCGAAGTCTGTGTAAGTTGCTCCAAGGCCGCACACGATAACTCCAAAACGTGTGTGGCCAAGTGTGTCAATTGCGGAGAGCCGCACCACGGCTTCTTCGAAGCAATGTGCATATCTCCTTGAGAAGGAAATCCTGACTGTTCAGGACCAGAATTGTTACTCACTTCGCGAGGCTAAGGACTTTATCCTGGTTCGCCCGGCGCTGCGTGGGACATCCTATGCTAAATGTTAAGAAAGACACCCTTTGCTCCTGGATCTTCCAGGCCTCCGGTCACGATCGTTTCTGCGCCCATTCGGAACCATTCTGCGGGTTCTACCCACCCCGGGTGCTTCCCTGGTAAAGCTAGCGACACAAAGGGTTCACACCCAGCCTCGGCTAAAACCAGGGCTTCCCTCCCTTCTCCCAGCGTGACCGTTTCCCGTAAGGCGAAACGGCCCTGGCCCTCCACCGTTAGACTCATAGGAGGCAAACTCATTAAGATGCTCGTGAGGCCATCTTCCGGGGCTCTTAAAGCTACCCTCCGAAAGGAGGACAGCACTAAAGGAGCTTCGGTTCGCCCCCGCCTCCGAAGCCCCCCCTTTCCGCTCGCTTAATGGAGGAAAAGACTCGCTTGGCGGGGTGAACCTCCCCCGATAAGTCCTCGAAGACAATAGCGCCTTCAGTGCATTGTCCGGCCAACAGTATCTCCTCCCCCGCACTCCGAGCTTGGCCTGGAAAGCATATTCCTTCAATGGAATTGCCGCGGAACCGGGCCAACTCGCAAGACCTGCGGAGGCTTGGCTCCTCCCGTGCCTCGTTAGCTATCTTTTTGCAGGAGACTATCCTGGAGGCGTGCTCCTGCCCACCCTCTCGGAGTATAAGGGTTCTGTGACCCCAGTACCACGGGTTGGAGCCGGGTGGGAGGATGTGCGATTTACACCCAGAATGATGTCTCCGTTCTTCTTTTCGCTTTCAATACCTCCTTTCATGCAGTAGCTGTGCAGCTGCACCTGGATAGGAGGTATACTGAACAGCCGCCGCGTCGTGGAACGGTTGCCGAAGCCCTTTATCTTGCTCGTAGTTCTGAACGGTAGACTTCCCCTCTCGGTGAGACGACTCGATTAATCCCAGGGGTCAAGTCCTTGCCGACCTGATCGACTTGCTGGAGATAGGTCTTCTAAATGTTATCGGACATCACTGTCCGAGAAGCGCTTCATTTTCCTGTCTCGATCTAGCTTTGTGCTCTCCGGATGCACAGCCTGATTTTGGTTGTGGGGGGGGGGGGGGGGGTAGTCGATGATCTCCATGGTAGTAATTACTTTTCCCATTCAAATATAATTTTCTGGGCCCTGCCACGCGGGAGCAGTTGTCCGCATTTCAGGAAATGACTGATTTCTCTATCATTCGAGGAGTTTAGGTCGGTTGATGAGGCCGTTCCTAGAACATTGGCCGTTTTGCTCGCCGTCCGCTCCCGTGGTGGTCAGTCGAGTGTGAGACGGCCCTCGAACAGAAGCGTTATCCCTACGTTCGCTATAAGCTCCGCTCGAACGACTTCACTGTCGGTGAATTTCGTCGAACTAGGGCTAGGTTCTGCTATATTTCGAAGCCCGTCGCCCCTATTCTTGGCAGGCATAAGTGTCTTCACTTAACACGAAGACCCCTCTAGCAGATGTTTGGAAGTGAGTCTAAAGGATTAGGCCAATTTCTCGCAGGACCCCCCTCCCTTTTTCCAGGAGACTGAGATCGCAATATCGGACTCCTCGTCCATGGCGGAATCCGTTTCGCTCCCGCGTTCTTGGGTTGTCATGTGTACCCACCCTTTCAAGTGTACCTCGCTTGTCCCTCTTTTATTTTCTTCTGACAGAATATTTGAAACACTTTTTTAAAACTTTATCTTGTAGTGGTTTTCTTACTCATAATGAATTTGCCCTTATTTGTTTTTGCTCCCTTGGAATTGGGCTGCTGTCCATTTTATCCTTTCTTCTTTCAAATCAGTTTCTGAAGATTTACCAAAATGTTAGCATGATTAAATTTTTCTTTTATGCTGTCTTCCCTGTTTTTGATGTTCTAGGTGCTCAGCCGGGCACTGCATTTGTCTTCACAGCTGAGCTGGTTGCAATTCACTACTCGCTATTTGAGATTATGCATGGTACCTGCTTCAGAAACAAAATTGTGATTTACATTGACTCACAGAGAGCCCTAAGTGCTCTCGATTTATTAGAATCTCGGTACTCTCTGGTTCTCAGTATCTGCGACACCAGTGCTGTCGCCTATCTGACATTAGTTAAGATTATCTTCTGTTGGGTTCTGGACATGTTGGATTGTAGGAAATGATGGAACCTAAGGATCTGCAAGTACTTGGCATACATACCACCATTTTACTGCTCCGTACACTAATACATGCAGGAATAAGGTCATCCATTTGACCTATCGTGTAAAGAAGCTCTAAAACAAGCAACCAAAACCTAAAGTTGGATCTATGTCCCTGCGATAGTTCTCTTGGATCTACCCCACACTAGCCCAGTGGCTTTAGTTCACTTTGTAATTTATGTTGCAGTTGCTAGGATACTCTTTTAAAAACAAAACAAACGTGATCTCTGGACCAGGCACACTCATGGTGCATACCCCCATTTGATGGAGTGCTACTCCCATGCACCTTAAAGCAATGACTGAATGGTTCCCTAAACTGCCCAACAAATCTATAACTACCGTCAATCAAGAGTGGCATCTTGCCACTTTCATACCATAGACAGGAGGTGTGCATACATTCTCTCCTCAGCCGCCAACAAGTGCCTATTTGCAACTTCCTCAGCAGCGCCCTCTGATAGGCTGCCCTCACTTTTTGTTGAGATCATAATCAGGTGGGAGTCTTAAAGAATTAATTTGCGTTGGGTGGGGTCCATACCCTTTCTTCCTCTTGCAGGAATGCTCTCTGGTACACCAGAGAGATTGTAAAATCACCTTTTCTTTTTCAGGAAATGAAATTGCGTTCTTCTAGTAACCTTAAAGTAATTCCAAAATTTAGTGGTATAGTACCATCGCCACCTCGATCCCTTGATTATGACCTAACTCGGACCACTGCTGTATATTCAAGATCTGAAAACCCAGCAAAATGCGCCGAAAACAACTCCATACCTTCCCAGTTGACACACACAAATTCACATGCGCTGCATCCGTCGAGAATGAATAAAAAAATCTATAAATGCTGCTCCTGTCCGTATCAGACTGCACAGAGGGGAGTTTTTAACATACATTTAAGAACCCACAATGGCGAGAAGCCATTCAAATGCAGCCTTTGCTCTTATCAGGCTGCAAGGAAAGGTCAACTTAAAATCCATTCATATACTCACACTCGCGAGAAGCCTTTTAAATGCAGCCTTTGCTCTTATAAAGCTGTAACGAAAGGAGATATTAAAAGACATTCAACAACTCACACTGGCGAAAAGCCCTTCAAATGTAGCCTTTGCCCCTATCAGGCTGCAGGGAAAGGTCAACTTATAATCCATTCATATACTCACACTGTCGAAAAGCCCTTCAAATGCGATCTTTGCCCTTATCAGGCTGCCAAAAAAGAAGATATTAAGATACATTCATATACTCACACTGGCGAGAAGCCTTTCAAATGCAGCCTTTGCCCTTATCGGGCTACAATGAAAGGACATGTTATGACATTCAACGACACACACTGGCGAAAAGCCATTCAAATGCGACTTATGCCCTTATCAGGCTCCAGAGAAAGGTCAGCTTAAAAGCCATTCATATATTCACACTGGCCAAAAGCCTTTCAAGTGCAACCTTTGCCCTTATCAGGCTGCCAGAAAAGGAGATATTAAGACACATTCAAATACACACACTGGCAAGAAGCCTTTCAAATGTACGCTTTGCACCTATCAGGCCGCAACGAAATGTCAGCTTAAAAGGCATTCATATACTCATACTGGCGAGAAACCTTTCAAATGTAGCCTTTGCCCCTATCAGGCTGCTACGAAAGGAGATGTTAAAAGACATTCTACGACTCACACTGGCGAAAAGCCTTTCAGATGCAGCCTTTGCCCTTATCAGGCCGCAAAGAAATCTCAGCTTAAAAGGCATTCATATACTCATACTAACGAGAAACCTTTCAAATGTAGCCTTTGCCCCTATCAGGCTGCCACGAAGGGAGATGTTAAAAGACATTCAACCACTCACACTCGTAGGAAGCCTTTACCCTCAGGCCGCAAGAAAAGATCAACTTAAAAGCCATTCATGTATTCACACAGGCGAGTAACCTTTCAAATGCAGTCTTTGCCCTTATCAGGATTAGAGAAAGGACAATTTTGTGACACGTTTAAGAACCCATACTGGTGATAAATAAACCTTAAGAGAAGCAAAATGTCTCAATGTGCTACCAGCGCCTCCTGAACTATTGCACCGCAGGTGAATTCATCGAGCGCTTCCGTATTGTTCAGCCGAATGTGAAACGGCCCGCAAACAGAAGGATGCTGCCCATCTCCATTCTATGTGACTTTTTGGTGTTGGTGGCTTTGCTAAAGAGGTTTTGAAAAGAAGCTGCAGAATTGACGGAAGAGGACTCTATGAGGGTTCTAAGAACTCCGAATAAAAATATTAACTTTAAAACCCAAAAGATGTCAAAGCGTACACAAGCATGTCATTAAAACCACTTTAGCCCCGTCCGGCCCCAGCTTAACCTCTTATTCTTTCTGATAGCCTGCGTTTTTACCCTACTTCCTCACTCTCCCTACAACCTCTCCCACAACTTTCTCTGGTCGACCTCTAATTTCACAGGGTAGATACCAACCAGCTTCCTTTCACCCAACTATCCCAGATCGGGGCTGAGGCGGGAAGGGGACAACGTTCCCTAACTCCTTACCTCCGCTCTGGGGTGGTGTTTTTTTAACAACCTGCTTCTTTCCCATCCACACCTTCCTCACCTTCCCTTCCTTTCTACTTTCAATCTCTATCCATTTACGCCGTGCCTAAGGTGGAGCCGCCAATCCGATGGGCTGCCAGGCCACTAGGCGGGAGGAGTGTCCCCAAATGGCGACAGCTGGCTCTACTGACACCGTGCTCAACCCCCGTAGAGAGGGCCACTGCGTGGGTTGTTGAGCGTTTGCATCACGTAATTATTATAGGGTCACAATGCCCAATGATGAAATTAAAAAAAAAACTCCCAATCTCTATCCCCGCGGGGGAAATTTTCGTCACACTTTACTTAGTTCGTACCATGGAGGAGGGGTTCATCTGGGCTTGTTTCTCCCTGTGACTCGGCTACGTGTGGTCTGGTTAACCACGTGGCTTCATCCAACGGGCTAAGCATTGCAAAGAAGAAAAAAAAGGCATCCCTCGACACAAATGATATATTGCTTTCGTATTAATTATTATGCCTGAAGGGCTAAGAGACTGCTAATTCTTCCAGGTTGAAGGATTTAGCAATTTCAAATCATTTTTCAGACATTCCCAAAGAATTTAGTTTTGCAAAACGATAGCACTTATAGAGCGCACATCTCTGCCAAAAAATGCTTAGTAAATTTCCACCATTTAGTTCCAAATAAAATTCCACACATTAATAAAGCTTAACTTAACAATATGTATATAGCAATATCCCAATATGCTTCATTTATGTATGATTTTATTATTATTGTTAATATTATTAATACTAACGTATTCATTCAATATGTATCATTTATGTATGCCAATATAGTCTGTTTGCAGTTATTAATTGTAATTTTATCTTTAAATTTCTAGATTTAAAATTTTAAAGTGGTTAATAACTTTCTAATCTATTTAGAAACTCAATATTAAATATAGTTTGGAACTTCCCCAATATAACTTTGGTTCAAAAGTTAGTAATGATAAAATACTTAATCGGATGCATCCGGATAAACTAATCATTTCCTTCTGGCTAAGGCTCAAGTGTTCCACCAAATTTGATAGAAATCGATCCACTTCTTTTTTACTAAATTTGAACACGAACGAAAACCGTCGATCAGATAATCTCAGAATTCCTTGTTAGAGATTTCTAACTGACCTTTTTTTCAAGATTTTCTTTGAAAAGTTGATCTGTTGACTTTAAAAAAATTTACAAGGTGTGCGCCGAAATGTCCCCCAACCCCCGCCCCGGTGGAGTGTTTCAAATAGTGGGACAGAGAATGAGGTTTAGAGGGAGAGGGGAGATTGAGATGAGAAGAGTAGAGAAATGGGTGGAGAGTAAAAAGTTATACACACTTTTTAAAAAGTGTGTACTATTATATATCTTTTGCTATTTCCTGTCATTGATTGGCCCTTTCCCCTGTAAATCCTTGTGTGCGGTGTTACCCAATCTTGTGCTTGTGAATTATCACGGGGTTTTCAGCACACCAGAATCAGTATTTTTAGTTATTAACATATCCAGTAATTGAAAATTGG
Source organism: Ceratothoa steindachneri (assembly GCA_963969495.1). NCBI lineage: Eukaryota > Metazoa > Arthropoda > Malacostraca > Isopoda > Cymothoidae > Ceratothoa > Ceratothoa steindachneri. The sequence continues at coordinate 2,802,432 of OZ018333.1, read as the reverse complement.
CTTCATCGAACATAATTGGGGGCGAAGTAATCTCGTATCATTTCTACCTTCGATAATTGCACGCCCAATTTCTTCTTTGATAGTCTGGAATAATTCATTTTTGAGTTATTTGAAGTTTTAATTCTTTTGTTATGATGCGTTTCATTGGATATTTCTTGTGGCGTGACGTTCAGCATTTTGGATGCTGATTGTTTATTCGACGCTTGAATGCCAATGCATAGACGATGGCGCTTACTCTGCGCCGTGTACGGTACATTATGCGATTGGATTCCACGGATTCTCATTACATCCAGGGGCAATCTCGACGGCCCCTATGTCGCCGAGAGACCCCAATCTTACCCTAAACCCAAAGAGTTTAGGGAAAGGAAACTCCTTCGAGAGCTTCGTGTATCTCTCGTGCCGATGGCCCCTCTATGTAGTTCTTCCCAGGCCACCACCCTGGAGGGTGCCACCTCTAACTATTTGTCGCCGCGCCTCTTCTTCCAAAGCTTCTACGCACCGTGATTGTTGCTTTCAACCTTTCTGAACCACACTCTGTCACGCTTGAACCGTGCATCATTTTATCTTCTAAAACTCCTCGGTGTTTGAGATCCATATTTAACTGCTTAGCTTCAAGTAAATTAGATAGACCACTACATTGTATTTATCTAAATTATAATTGCATTCCTTGCGAACAGTTTAACCTTTTTGACATATTATTAATACCCTTATGTTAAATGTGGTTCTCAAATTATATTAGTTTTATAAAATATATTATGAATAAATTTATATAGATTCATTCATTACCATTTGATATTTATGCCTTTGTCAAGCTTACATATAACTAGTTATATGTAAACCTGTTATCATGAAAAACGCTGAATGGAAAACGGCACAGCCTCATTTAAACCCGTCATTTATAAACGGTATGTCGACGATTGCTTTGTCTTCTTCAGAGAAAAAGAGAATGTCATTCAGTTCGATAATTATTTAAACAGTCAACATCCAAACATAAATTTCACTGTCGAACATGAGTCCAATGACAAATTTTCATTATTGGAAGTACATATTACCCCCATTAATAGTGATCCATCCAATGTATACCGCAAACCCACCCCCACACTACTTGGAAGTTTAAGGAGCTGCGGGGCCCCCACCTGTATATGTATATGCACGTATATATATATATATATATATATATATATATATATATATATATATATATATATATATATATATATATGCAGATATCCCCACAAAAGAAAAGTGATAAACGATTCCAAGCGCTTTCGTCTTCATTCTTAAAGACCTTTTAAAGGAATGAACAGGAGGCTGGACATACATTGCCTTAAATAGTGGAAGGGGAATTAGACTACCCACCTCTGAACCTTAATTAGGGGGTACAAGATCCTGAAACAACTTTATTTGAGATTTTATGTATGTAGTGATAATGGGGTCTAGCATGAACAAACTAGGGCTAAGGTTGAAATTTGGGAACGGGTTAATGGAGATACATTCTTATATATTTCTCGAAATATAATTACTGCATTTTATGACTGGTTTGGCACTGTTCCAGTTAATGCTATGGTTAAGATTGTACGTATGTAGAAAAAGCGCAGATTGTTCACTGTGATTACGTACATTGGCTTGATGTTGCTTAACCCGGACATCTAGTTCTTTCCCGGTTTGTTCACAATAACATTTTTGGCAGTTGCTGCAGCCTATCGAATAAACAATGCCAGGTCGGGGGGAGGGATGAATTTTTAACAAGGATGCGATAAATTGTAGTCTCGTACTTGAAAATAACATTTATCTTTAGAGGCCTAAGTAAACGAGGTAATTTAATGAAAATATGGTTATGGGGTAAAACTAATAAGTTTTTGGCCCAATAATTTAAATATTAATACATTTCTTACAAAAATTAAAACCTCAGTACCCTCGATTAAATTTACTTTAGAAGTTGAAAAAGATCGCACACTCCCTTTCCTAGATATTCTAATTCATGGTCACGAGCTCCTGACCTCCTCAAAAATTGTTCATCTCTCAATTCAATTTTTTTAGCATTCTCCTAAATAGAGATGGAAGGATTAGATGCAATAGAAAGGATGTGGGAGGAGGATCAAGAATAGGACAGAGTAATAGAGGAGTTTAGACGTCAGGTTGGGGAAGGAAGGAGTTCCTTTTATCGATTCTATCGAACATCAACTCAGGTTTCGAGAAGGCCAACACTTAGCCCCATGAGAGAGGAATGTGTTAAAGAGGAGAAAAAGAAGAGAATTAAGAATAGAATTAGGAACATCTTCGAATCTTGGTTTTGTTGTTTACGGAAGAACGAGAGAAATGAATGAGGAAATAGGATGAAAATATAAGAAAATAATAATAGATATATGTGATAAACTCGTAGAATATAGGGAGTAAAAGTTTGCATGCATAAATAAATAAAGTAATAATGAGAGTATAATTTGTTTCTTTAAACCTTTAAACTGAGATCATATTTATTTATTTATTCAGAAAATAATCCGAGAGTTTCTCCCTTTATAAATCTTTACAAAATGAATTCTTTTATTTATGGTAAATGAAAAGGTCTTTTAAAAGGCCGCAATTTCTCAATAACGAAAAGATATTCGGGTGGTGTCACGAACCCCCGGCTACGACTAAAACCCCGAGGGTTGGTACGTCTTCCCCACCCCTGTGCCCCGACAGTACCATGTGCGTTTCTCTCTCTGGTCGTCCTTTTCACCTATTTTTAATCTCGCATTTTATTTGACGCGCCTATATAGACCCAATAAAGGGGGAAAGATGGTGTTAAACATTAAATGGTCTTTGCATCCATCCTTAAATATTGATTAGTTCAGGAAAAGGTAAAATGCCATGGCCTTTCGGCTATCACTAAAAGATAGGAGCTTTTTCAGTTCTCGAAAATGTTGATCTCAGAAGGTCTTTCATTCAGCTCATTTGAAAGGGACGAAATGTTTCTAAAATTAAATGGGTTTTAGGAAATTGGGTTGAAAACTATTTATTTTTGGCGGGTTCAAATAGGGAGCAAGACCTTTAGAAATCGAAAAATGGGTAACAAGACGAAAAATAGTAAGCAGGAAAGGAAAATTAAAATAATCAATTTTATTTAATAATGGTTTAATACAACTGGACCCCTTTAAAATATAGACTCCTAAATACCCTATAATTTTTCATTTCACTTCACCCTCTAGCCTCTCCTTTCAATACTTCTACGCATTGAAGCACTGAAAATGTGTACCAATGTTTTCTATCTACGCCTTCTTATGTTTTCAACCTCTGAGGGAATCTATATTTCCCCCCAATATTCACCTATTCACTCTATACTCATGATCATAGTGAAAGAGTACCGTGTGTCCACGTGTAGTACCACAACTTTCGCCACTAGGTAGTTAGAACAACCAAAGAATGAAACCAGATATTACATCAGGTATAAATTGCGCACCCAGCCTCACAGGTACTGTGCATGGGTGGAAAGAGTTGCGACACTCTTGTATCCTTGGAAGGTGTGTAGAGGTCCCTCCCCCTCTCCCAATATGATTTGTTGAAGGCAAATAACTAAAGTGAAAGGTGAGAAAACAAGCCACCGCTTCTCCCCTTGAAATTAGTGGATTCACACCGTTTCATTGCTCTTATTTTTTGAGATAACTTACCCGGGAGTCTCCTATTCGGGGCCTTGGGCCCTCTTGTACCAGCTCCATGGGCATTCTTCCTTACGTTCCTTTCAGCGCCTGGAGTGCTGATAGGGCTACTGCCTTACTTTACTAGCGATCCTTTCTTCCGTCGAAGCTTCACTACGGATGCGATTTTTATGCATCCGCAGCCGAGAATGGATTACGTAAGGTGGACACGCTCCACTTCACGCGCGTCCCACTAGAAACCGTTGGCTTTATCACGTCCTCCATTGAGATCCTTGTTGTCAATGCGGGGCAGATACCACTCGCTCTGCGCCGTCCACTATTCGCCTGTACGCGTGAGCCATGCGCCTATCTCAGTCGACAACAGCTATCAATGCATTCGCGGCTGATATCGACGGTGCTTATGCCGCCGAGAGAAGCCAGTCATACCTCAGGTACTTTTGGTTTACGGCTAGGAAACTCTTTTAAGAGCTCGGCGTAGCATTTGGGCCTGTGGCACCCCTGATTTTGCCCGGAGCGCCAGCCTTGAAGGTACCACCTTTGATATTTATGGCCACGCCTCTGGTGCCAAAACTTCTACAGCGCCGGGGTCCTGCAATCGGCCTTTTGCGAGCACTCTTCCTGTCACCTTAGAACCTTGCATGTGGATACCGATGGTTCTAAGTACAAAGAGTGTGTCAGTTTTCACTCCGTTTCCCCTCTGTTTGAAGTCAGTGGGGTTAGAGACTGGATGGAGATATATAGCGACTCACAAAGCGACCTGAGTACTCTCGGGCATTGGAGTCTCTACAAATCCTGGTATCCGTCAGACTATCTTCTGCTGACGAAAAGGCGCCAAAAATACCCATGACTGCTCGACCTGAGCAGCGTTACGCACTTCCTCACAACGATTACATGGTAAGAATCCTGGCTGCCTGCCCGGCAAAGAAGATAGGAGACGGCCGACGGGAACTTACAAAAGCGTGCCATTGAGCTGTGACGGATTCAGGTTGTTTTCTGTCCTCTCCGAAATGGACACAATTGTGAGCTTTCCCCCGACGCTAGAGCGTGTTTACTCTTGTTCCTTTTTTTTCTTATCTAGTTTTTATTTTGTTTTTTTTTTTGGCTAGTTTCATAACCTTTGTTCCTGGTTTTCATCTTTGAGCTTTTCAATTTTAAAAAAAATACCACGAATGTTCCCAATTCGAAGACGACAAAAAGGGATCTCACTATCTTGACACATTTGTCCAAGGGACAGTTTGCGTACGATGGCACGCAACTTTATGTTCCCATTGGCCATTTACTATCTTATTTGTCAGGCAGCCCGAATGATCAACATGATCCGTACCATGTAGTCAGTGTGAGGAAGAGAAATGCTGGTCTGGTTGCCCAACCCACGCGTTCCTTTTAACGCCGTCATCGGCAATCCCCAAATGTCCAGGAACCCAAGGTTAGATAATGTAGAAATCGAGCCTAGTCGCTGCAACCGTGGCATCAGGAATACTTCAATCCATGGCGTGCGTAGATTATTACAAAGTTCAGCGATCACTCAGTGAACTCTTTTAGTCGCTATATGGCACGCTAGGGTACCCGAACCGAATACAAGGCGTTATTTCCTCCGTGAGCGGTGTATTGCAAACAGTTGTCCTTGAAAATTGATACAGCGCCTGGTATTACCTTTCTGACCTTAGACAGAAGGGATACGGCATGGAAGCCAAACCCTACTCCACATACATTAAGACTGATCCAACTTAACACGAAGTGTGCCCCTAAAATGTCAAATGCAATACTCCTGTCACTATGGAAGCTTTTGGAGCATCAATGATGGAGTCCTAGGTAGAACCAAATACGATTCAATCCATGATGGAGGAGTTGACATTCTAGTGTTGGAATCTTGGTCGAACTAAAATAAATCGAAAGGTTGTATACTGAGAGCGTAGCGAGATCTCCCGGCAGCACACAGGGGGTACCTTTGATGCTCAGAGCAAGAAGTGTTACATTGACGACACTTCCTCTCTCTGCTGTCTAGGGGCCGAAGAGGACTCCTCGCACACCTACGCTGAATCAACGATCTTGGAGAAATTCAAATATGAAAATTGGGCGGCAACCCTTTCCCACATAGTGTGGATGGTCTCTGATACCGTAGCGCCATCATAGGCCTTCTTGAGAGAAGAAAACAGTGTAGTGTAATGCTCTCTGGAAAAAAAGACATCGCAGAAGGCATTTCCTACCCGGAGCAGAGCATCCAACGTGGAGTAGAATTTGCGGAATCCCCACTGTGCAGAAGACAGGTGGCCTTCCCTCTCTAGGAAAAAGGCTACTATATCATTTACCCAATTCTCTACCAACCTGCGCACGCAGGAAACGAGAGAATTATGGCGAATACCATCCGGGGTAAAGTGATCTCTCCCCGATTTTGAAAAGCGAGCAACTTAACCATTCGTAAGTAGTCTGGTGGTTATCCTCTGTACCCAACATGTTGAAGAAATATATAAAAAAGCCAGACCTCGCTTACCTAGGTTTTGAAGCATGTCATGCGTGATATCGTCGTTCCCAGAGGGTATCCTCCCATGAAGGCAAAGCAGAACGTAACTCACTAACATTAACATTTCCTCGAATGGTTCTCCGTCACTGGATGTCAAGTCCATTCGGCGGCCATAAGCGTGCATTCAAGCTGGCGAAGCAGCATCCCAGCTAGAGAATGGGGAGAAAGCGGTCACGAAAAACTGGCTAGGACGCGGGTTCAGAGCCTAAAGAACGGGACGTTGGGCACGGCAAGAACTCGCCCCGAATCCTTTTGACTCGCTGCCCACGCCAATGCAAGCGGTGACTTCCCGCTAAGTGAAGACAAGATGCCCACAAAGAAGAGCAACTTGCATGCTTCCAGACATGCCGGAAACTAACCCAATTACGGTCTCCTTTCAAGCCTGGTACCCTTACTACCAAAAAGATATAAACAAGCTAGAACAGATTCAACGGAGAGTTATCAAAATGATGCCTAGTTTTTAAAGAAAGCCACATGAGGATCGTCTTAAGGGATTAAATCTCTTACCCTTAACCTAACCTGCTCATTCAGCTACCAGGTATATGGTATAAATAGGGTAAATAAGGGTTTAGGGTTAATACGAGTTGCGAGAAATCTCAAGAGCAAAGAATAAAGAGGAATCAATGTCTGATGACCAAAGGTCGTGTGCTCTCACTTATACTGATTTATGACTTTAAGACATTCAAAACTTTAAATAATTCACGGACTAGCCTTGGGACGACCTTGGAAATTATATCATTCGAAAGAGAATATAAAACAACATAAAGGTTTCAAATTTCGTTAGAATCGACTGAATAGTTAAAATGTCATTACCAATGTTATTACAATTTTATGATGTTGGTGTCAAAAGAAATAATTCCCGGGCGAACCTTGGATGGTGTTATTGATGTAGTCAGGGGTGGAGTATAGGTAGTGGTAGAGTAGCTGGTGGTGGTGTAGGTTATGTAGGCCTAGTTGGTGTAGGTGTTGGTGGTGTAGCTGTTGGTTGTGTAGGTGTTGGTGTTGGTAGTAAAGGTGTTGATATTGGCGTTCTTGCTGTAGGTAATGGTGGCGTAGGTAGTGGTGGTCTCGGCATTGGTGGTGTAGGTTACAGTTCTGTAGGTGTTTATGTAGGTGGTGGTGAGGTAAGTAGTGGTGGTGGAAGTGGTAGTGGTGTAGGACTTGCTTGTATCGGTGGCAGTGCTGTAGGTGGTGGTTGTGTTTTAGGTGGTGTATTCGGTGGTGGAGTAGATGGTTTATAACTTTATTGTCTAAACGAATAATTCCCGTGCGAACCTTGGGTGGTGTTGCTGTGGTGGGGTAGGTGGTTCACAATTTCATGATGTATTTTTCAAAACAAATCATTCCCGGGCGAAGCTTGGATAGGTGATGGTGGGGTAGGTGGTTGTGCATAGGTGGGCGCGATAACGAAAAAAATGTGTCACGATAACCAATAAATCGATAACGATAACCTTATTCCCGATAACCGATAATCAATAAGTGGCGATGAATTTATCGCCTGATAAGGTGATAATCGATAAATCCAAAATTATACTACAATATTGATTATTGACTATATATAGCGTTATTTTATAATACAATAGTAAGAATATTTGAATACTGTTTCCTAGTTTCTTACCTGGTGAGGCTCTTCTTCATCTTCTCATAGGTTTTGAGGATCCTCCTCCCAGCTCGGACCTACCTTTTCTACCTCCAAGGCACGCGCGGCTTGCCCCTGTGCTAAACTGGAACAAAAAACAAATTACCGATTATCGCTAGTTTGGAACCAAAAGTATCGGCGATACCGATGAATCTATAACGAGGGAGGAAAATATCGGATAACCGATAACCTGATATCGTTATCGCGATAATTTATGGCGATAACGACCACCTATGGTTCTGCAGTAGGTGTTCGTGAAATAGGTGGTGGTGTAGGTGGTAGTGGTATAGGTGCTCGTTGTGTAGAGCTGAGTGTGTTGGTGGTAATTATGTAGATAGTTGGGGTGTAGATGTAGTAATGTAGGTGGCGGCGGTGTAAGTGGTGATGGTGTAGGTGTAGTCAGGGGTGGTGGTGTAGGTGTTGTTGGTATAGGTGGTGTAGAGTAGGTGGTGGTGTTATAGGTGGTGGTGGAGCATGGGGGGATGGTGTAGGTCTTGTTGAGTAAAGGGTGGTTGTGTAGGTGGTGGCGGTGTAGGTTTTGGTGGTGTATTGGGTGGATGTGTAGGTGGTGTTGGTGTAAGTTGTGGTGGTATAGTAGACTGTGCTGCTATAGTTGTTGGTGGAGTAGGTGGTGGTGGTGTGGGTTGTGGTGGCGAGGTAGGTGGTTATTGTGTAAGTAGTGGTGTTGTAAGTGGTGGTGTTATATGTGTTGGTTGTGTAGATGTAGGTGGCAGTGGTGTATGTTGTGGTAGGGTAGGTGGTTGTGCAGTAGGTGTTGTTGGAATAGGTGATGGTGACTATGTGGTGGTGGTGGTGTAGGTTGTGGTAGTGTACGTGTTGTTGGTGTAAGTGGTGGCGATGTAGGTGGTTGTGGTGTATGTGGTGGTGGTGGAGTAGGTGGCGATGGTGGTGTATGTGGTGGTGGAGTAGATGGTGGTAGATTAGGTGTTGGTGTAGGTGCTAATGGTGTAGGAGATTAACGTGGTGGTGCAAGTGATAATGTTGTAAGTGCTGGTGGCTGTGTAGGTTATGTAGGCCTAGGTGGTGTTGGTGGTGTAGGTGTTGTAGGTGATGGTAGTGTAGGTGTTGTAGGTGATGGTAGTGTAGGTGTTGATATTGGTGTTATAGGTGTTCGTGGTGAAGGTAATGGTGACGTAGGTGTTGTTGGTGGTCTAGGCAGTGGTAGTGTAGGTGACATTCCTGTAGGTGTTGGTGTATGTGGTAGTGCTGTAAGTAAGGTGATGGAAGTGGTGGTGATATAGGCAGTGCTTGTGTCGCTGGTAATGCTGTAGGTGGTTTATAATTTTATTGTCAAAACAAATAATTCCTGTGCGAACCTTGGGTACTGATGCTGATGTAGCTGGCGGTGGATTATGTTGTGGTAGAGTAGCTGGTGGTGGTGGGGTAGGTGGTTCACAATTTTATGATGTATTTGTCAAAACAAATAATTCCCGGGCGAACCTTGGTTAGGTTTGTGCAGTAGGTGTTGGTGGAATAGGTGGTGGCGTATGTGGTGGTTATGTAGGTGCTGGTTGTGTTGTTGGTGGTGTTGTAGGCAGTTGCGGTGTAGATGGTAGTTGTGTATGTGGTCGTGGAGTAGTTGGTGGCGGTGTAGGTGGTGGTATATGTGGTGGAGGTGTAGATGGTGGTGGCGTAAGTGGTGATGGTGTAAGTTGTGGTGGTGTAGGTGGTGAAGGTGTAGTTGGTGTTGGTGTAGATGGTGTAGGAGTAGGTGGTGGTAGTGGTGTAGTTGGTAGTCTATTAGGTGCTGGGGGTGGTTGTGTAGGTGACTAACGTGGTTGTGTAAGTGATAATGCTGTAAGTGCTGGTGGTGTAGGTTGTTGTTGTGTGTGTGGTGTAGGTTATGTAGGCATAGGTGGTGTAGGTGTTGGTGGTGTAGGTAGTGGTGTTGTATGTGGCAATGCTGTAGGTGGTGGCGGTGTTGGTGATGGTGTTGTAGGTGGTGTATTCGGTGTTGGGTAGGTGGTTTAGCCGTTTTTAGTGTAGGAGTTCATGGTTTAGATGGTGTAGCTTCCTGTGGTGTAATTGGAGTAAGTGAAGGTTGTGTAGGTTGTAGTGGTGTAGGTTTTGGTGGTGTAGGGTGTAGGGTGGTAAGTTGTGGTGTAGGTGGTAGGGGTTTACGTGGTGTAGGCTGTAGTGCTGTAGGTTTTAGGTGTCTATGTAGAGGTGTAGGTGGTAGGGGTGTAGGTTGTGTAGGTGGTGTATGTATGTGATGATTCGAAAGAGAATGTAAAACAACATAAGGGTTTCACATTTCATTAGAATCTGCCCCCCCCCCCCCCCAAAAAAAAGGCAAAACGGAGACCGACTGACCGACATAGTCAGATGTAGAGTCGCACGCGACTAAAACTTGATAAATTATGAATGGAATAAAGGATTGGTCTCCTCTTTCACCCCACTACACATTGGCGGTACGAGGGTTTTTGGAAGTCGGGGAGGGGGGGTATACTTTATTTTAGCCTCTTGCGGGCTCTTCACTATCATAGTAGTCGACTATTTAGAGACCTTTAAGCTGCTTCCTCTGATTCGACAAAATAGTTGATAAGAGAATAAAAGGAGGAAATGGGCTTTGGGCTCTAGGGGGGCCGCGGGGCAGTCCTATCAAGCATTTCAACACATTTCGGTCTAATGTCAGACAATCTCCTTAAAATTAATAGCAAATATTGAAATGGGAATGGATGGCAAGCCCATTTTATTTCAGACCGTGTAACGCCATCTTTCCTCCTTTATTGGGTCTTTTCAGAAGCGGCAAATAAAATTGGAGATTGAAAAGAGGTGAAAAAGACGACCCGAGAGAGTCATGAGCACCAGGGTTTCTTGGATCGGGAGAACCTGCCACCCTCGGGGTTTCATTCGCAGCTGGGGCATCGTAATACCACCCATCACCCAATGGGTGAATAGTGTAACAAGTGTTGGTATCCTACAAGGGTGAAGACATATTCACCCGTCGAAAAATGAAAGGTGAAAATGTTTTTATATTTTGTTTTGTTAGAAAAAAATGGAGGATGTTTTAAGGACCTAATTTCATGTACCCAAATTAAAAGAATTTAATTAGAAAAGATTTAAAAAGGAAGATATTAATAAACAAATAAATATGATCCCGTTTAAAGGTTTAAAGAAACAAAATTATACTCTCATTATTACTTTTATTTAGCTATTCATTCATAGTCTTAATATTCTTTCCTATTCTCATCCTTTTTCTCAATCCTTTTTCTTTTCCTTCCTTAAACAACAAAGCAATGATGCGCAGATGTTCCTAATTCTCTTCTTTTTCTCCTCCTTAGAAGATTCCTCTCCTATGGTTGTAAGTGGTGGACTTCTCGAAACCCGACGACTCATCTATCTATAAAATGGAATGCTTCCCTCTCGAACCTGACGTCTAAATTCCTCAATTAGTCTATAATTTCCTTCCACCTCCTCCTTCCACACCCTTTCTCTCGGTCCTTCCATCCTTTTTTAGGACACTGATGAAAACTTGAAGTCAAAGTAAGAGCAATTTTTGAGGAGGTCAGGAGCTCGTGAAGATGATGCGGTCGACCGGAATAAAGCTTCTCGACAACCGACCAAACACAACCACGCGATTACTTATATAAACTCGGTATCACAGTTGGGAGACAAAGATCAAAAGTAAAGTACCTCAAATATTGAATAATAAAAGTAAAAGTAACATGACACGGCCTTTTTACCTATCTATAAAAGAAGTGAGCTTTTTCAAGTCTCTTAAATGTTTACCTCAAAAGGCCTTTTCTCAGCTCATTCGAAAATGAATCAATTTGGAAAGATTTTAAAAAGTAAATTGGTTTAAGGGAAAAAAAGGGTGGAAAAAATAGTTAGTTTTCCGCCAATTTTGGCTGGTCTAAGAATGAAATATTGAACGAAAAGTGAATGTTTGTTCGTCTGGTTACTGAGAGACTCCTCCTTAGTAGGTCGCTTGATGGGTGGTTCTCCGGAAACCAGAGTTCCCTGGCCAGGCCGTTTTCCCTTAAGAGTGTTTTGAACTCTTAAGTGCCAGGCCACTTTTAATGAAATGCCAGTGGGGTCCCCCCCAAATTTTTCTCTTAGTGACAGAAGAGAGCAGTACATATATAATAAACATGTTCTGTACTAATTTTAGTGTTGCACTCCTTTATTTTCCCTAACAAAATGGCGGTCAAAATATGGTGTTAATCCCAGAAGCCACGTCACCATTTATTGGTGACAGGCAATTTCTAGTACTTAAATTTCTCTTTTTTGCATTTCACAATTTCTAAATAAAATATATGCCATTTTTATAGTATGTTTTGTCTCAAAGTTTTACACAACATAACAAATAATGAAAATTGAGCTTTATATAGTTACTTAACATATGATGATATGTCACCATATATTGGTGACATTTTTTTTATTACCTTTTATTTTATTTTACTTAATTTTTATTCTCCTATTTTCAGACATAGAAAAATACTACAAAGTATTATACATTTCACAATAAAAATTATTACTAATATTAAATTTGGAATAAAAATGGAAGCAAATAAACGAACAGGAAAAAAAAGGAAAATCAACAAACGTGATGAGAGAAAGGAAATTTCAAAACTACTGGACATTGAAGATATGGAAGATTCTTTTATGGACGTATCAGATGATGATTCAGTATCTGACCCAACCTATGAACCCGTTCATGGACTCAGTGATGAAGAGGCGGACGCAGAATTAGAAAGATGTCTGGCAAACCTTGCTGTCAAAGGATACAAAGAAATGGAAAATGAAGAAGAGCATGAAGAAGAAGAAGAACAGACACAAGGATTTTCAGCTTCAATATGGGCAGACTACAGAGGGAGGCAGCTGAATCTTTCATTTACTGGCGAAGAAGGAGTACAGTTAGCATTTCCTCAACCAACTACCTTGAAACCGGAAGACACCTTCAAGCTGTTTGTTGATGACGAAGTGTTGCAAGTACTTGTCGACCAAACAAACCTTTATTCTGAGCAAGTCACTAAAAAAGGAAGAGATAATAATTCATTGACACCACATGCAAGACATAAAAAATGGCTGCCAACGACCAAAGAAGAAATTAAGACCTTTTTAGGATTGATTTTGTGAATGGGGCTGGATCGTAAAGGCACCCTTGCAGCCTACTGGACCCTGTCACCGCTGTACAAAAGTTAAATACGTAGCAAAATGCAGCGTAACAGGTTTGAGCTTTTACTAAATTGCTTTCACTTTGCCAACAATGAGGAAATAGAAGAAGGGAACAGACTAGGAAAAATGCAGCCCCTACTTCATAGGCTTCTTAGAAAATATAGGTCATCATTTACTCCCGGAAATGAAGTCGTCATCGATGAATCACTTATCCCGTGGAGTGGACGGCTGAAGTTCCGCCAGTATATCCCAAACAAGTCCCACAAATATGGAATTAAGCTTTGCTCAAAGAAAGGATTCACATATAACATATCAGTCTATTCAGGAAAGTCGGCAACAGGTGTAAGGGAGGTAGGACTGGCGAAACGAGTATGCCAAGAGTTAATGTCTGGACTTCTCAATCAAGGTCGGACGTTATATGTAGATAATTTCTACACAAGCTATGAACTTGCAGCTAGTTTCCTGAAACAGAAAACGCATGTTGTGGGAACTCTTAGGGCATGCAAGAAACACATGCCAAAAGAAGTAATGGAGGCAAAATTGAAGAGAGGCGAAGTAATCTTCAAAGAGGATGAAAATGGAATCGTTATCCTGAAATGGAAGGACGTCAGAGATGTCAGGATTTCGTCCACTAGCCACACACCAAACCTGGTGGGAATAACTAAGAAGCAGAGAAATAGGCCAGGAGAAGATGAAGGAAGAAGAGAAGATGAGGGAAAAGAAGAAGAGGGCCATCAAGATAATGTACCAGGTCCATCAACTGCAACTTCAGCAAATATTCAAACAGCAGCTGGAAGAGTAAGAGTAACATTAACTACGAAACCTAAAGCAGTCTTAGCATATAATGAAGGTAAAACGTGTATAGATTTGTCTGATCAGATAGCGTCTTAGGCAACCACATTGCGAAAAGGTGTAAAGTGGTACCGTAAATTAGGGATAGAATTACTTTTAGGAATAATTCTATCTTGCTTATCCATAAAAACACCAGAGAAATGCAGTAAGACAGTAGGTCAACACATGTTCTTGAGTTAATTAAAAATGAACAAAACAAAGAAATGTACAGATCCTGCAAACCTTACTATCAGAAAACCAAAACTGAACAGGGAAGAAATGCAGCGCGAAAAAGAAATATTAGGTCTAAGTACTATTGCTGTGGATGCCCTAACAATCTGTGTATGTGTAAAATGTTTTGCAGAGTTACATAAAAAGGAATAAAAATATGTCTTTTGATCGATGTCATTTCATTTTTTTTTTTATAATGTACAGTAGTGTACTTGATAAAGGATTGTTTTTTGTAATACCTATATAATTTGTTTCTAAAATGTAATGTGAACTACTTTTATAATGTATTTGCACTTAATTTTAAATAAAAAAACTGGAAGGTTTATGTACCTGGCTGGGTTTAAAATTGAAATTTCCCAGTCATCGAGATGTACCTTTCAGTTAACATTAAGAAGCCACGATCAGAAACGAAAATATTTCTCTGGGCGCCCTAAGGATTCTTTTATGTTAAAATATACATAGAATGTCCCCATATATTAGAGACGCAGCACAAATGGAGTTTCAACCGTCTCCAGTATTTGGTGACGCGGCGTAAATTGAAAATGGCCTGTCACCAATATGTGGTGACATGGCAGTTAACGTGTTAAGCGAAGCTGCCACATAAGGAATAGCCTTGACTTTATGTTAATCACCCTGTATCTAATCCACGATCACTAAGCTAATCCCCTTTTGGTCGGTGCCCTTCTTTGGTACAATCACCTCGGAAATGACCAACGAAATCACATCCTTACTTCTCTGTGTCTATATATATATATATATATATATATATATATATCAACTGACTGCTAATTTAGTGTTAATTATTTTCATTTTCGGCCTTTCGATTTGGCTCATATTCCGCTTTGGGTCGTGAGTTAGCCCGTGAATAAGTTTGGCAAATTTCATTAGAAAAGTATTAACGGACGAGGGCAGGAAACTAGTTCACTAAACAAAACCAAATTTTAATGAAAAAAAGATTAATCTTAATAAAAAAACTAAGCTTAAATATCAGGCAAATCAACTTCATGCATCGAGTTACCAATGGTAGAATAAAATTGTTTAACATTCGAGGAAGCAACCTTAATGTATGTTGTGGATGGTTCGCTCTTTCTATCTCGAGAGATTCGTCCTTGTTGTGTGGATGGTCCGCTTGAAAAGGACGACGAAATACTGCTTCCTCACACTCCTCTTTTTACTTCCAGGACCTTTGAGGGAACCAACTTTTGGTTGTCCCTGGTACCACCCACGGTGCAATAGTTCAGGCGGCGCTTGTAGCGCATTGAGACATTTTGCTTCTCTTTAAGATTTATTCATCACTAGATCCTTTACCTTTTCTTTACGGTATTAGCAAGTGATGGGGCATCTTTTCCAATGTCAAACATTCACCCGCTTTAGAGACTCCATCCGAGAGCTCTTTTCAGTATTCCAGCTGTCCCCTTAAGTGCGAAGGTTTGGATTTCTCTTGCACTTGAGGCGCCAGGTATACTTGCCAGGTATTTCTTAAAGTTCTTTTTCATGAGCCCAGCGGCTCCTATAATAACTGGAATAATTGAGATTTCTCCGAGGTTCCAGTTTCTCTTCATGTCATACATGAGGCCTTGGTACTTGGTCACCTTTTCCCTTTCGGCTCTGTTCAGGCTGTCGTCATTGGGGACACTAACCTCAACCAGGGTTGCCACTTTCTCTGTCTTGTTCCATATTACGATGTCCGGTTTGACAGCTGCGTTTTCTAGGTAGATGGCTGTGAGGATTACATGGTCGTAATGAATGGTGTACGTCTCATTCCCCACAGTTCTCTCGGGTAGATGTTCACAAGACTTGCTGCTGCATTGGATATTCAGTTGTTTACAGATGGTCCAGTGGAGGTACTTGCACACACCGTCGTGTCGCGTTGTGTATTAGCCGTCCCCAAAGAGTACCTTGCAACTTGATGTCAGGTGGCTCACACTCTCCAATTCAATGCGGGAGAACCTGCACATGTTTCATTACTGAAACCATCCATCCATCTTTTTAAAAGCATTTGTCATTAGGCCTTGATCTTGGGCGGCCATTATAAGCCTCTCCTGGTCGTAGTGGAGGGCTCCTCTCTTGAGCCATTCCAAGGAACCTTCCTTGGAGAGTTCGTCAAGGAAATATGTGGCACGTTTTTCTCCTGCCCACTCCTCGAAGCACCTACTTTTAAAAGTCCGGGTGTATTTTTGCCGACTCTCTCGGGCTATCTCCGTGGAAGGCGTGTTGAGTACTTATACCTCTTCTGTAAGACAGCCCTGTCCAAAATGCTTGACCAGCTTAGTGTTGGAGGTAGTTTTGCTGGCTCTTGTCTCTTGGTGTTCATATGCCATTGCGAGGCTGGGGTTCAAGCAGCTCCTCAGGTACTGTCCGATGGTCACGGTGGTAGCTCTATGCTGGTAGTTAATCTCAGACAGCCCTAGTCCTCCTTCTCCCCTGGGAAGGTACAGCCTTGGCAAACACTGGTTTATATAGATGACCCTGTGAAGTGTTAATATTTCCCGTGTCTTTACATCTACCCTGTTGATGTTTAACGGTGGCCAGTCTATGATAACAAAACTGTAGTTTATTACTGGCATGACAAGCTGGTTGATGGCAGTTATTTTGTTTTTATTCGTAAGTTGTGTTTTACAGATCTTTCTCACACGGCAGACGTATTATCTGCCAATCTTCTGCCTCATCTCGGCATGCTGTATGGTGTCATTTTCTTCAATGCCAAGGTATTTGTATGGCTCCTGCTCCTCTAGGTCCCGGATGTTGTTGGCCTCATTTAGCTGGATGTTCTCAGCTTGGCTCTTTTTCCCAGCCCTCAGGCAGCACTTGGCACATTTATTCAGGCCAAACTTCATCCCGATGTCGTTGGAGAAGGTAGGTACTACTTGCAGGAGATGGTGCAGCTCGGTGTTAGACGTGCATAGAGCTTGAGGTCGTCCATGAAGAGCAGGTGATTGACCCTTTTGCTTGGATCTTGCTGGCGGCCCTGACTCAAGTTGTAGAGGCCCCAGCAGTTGTTCAGGAGCTTGCTGAGTGGGTCTATCGCCAGGCAAAAGAGTAAGATTCGCCTACGGATTCTAATATCGGGGATGGTGATCTTCTCATTGAGGTGGCTTAGTGTGATGGTAGTTTGCCACAGCTCTATGTGAGCAGCCAATGTTTCCTTGACTACTGGATGAATGTTATACAATTCAAGGCACCGTAGTAACCATGATGAGGCACACTTTCAAATGCTTTTTGGTGTCAATCCATGTCATGCTTAAGTTCCTATGCTTCTTCCTACAGTCTCCAAGGATGGTTTTGTTTATCAGTAGCTGGTCCTTGGTACCGAAGCATCTTATGCACCCAGCCTGTTCTTTCTCTAGGTACGTGCCAGAAGATAGATGATCATATATGTTATCTGCTATCAGGACAGTGAAGAACTTGTAGGTGGTACTGAGACAGCAAATGGGTAGATATTTATTTGGACGCTCTCTCTCTCTTGTTTTTGGTATTAGGTTTGTGTCTCCTCTGGTCAGCCATCCTGGTGTGGCCTCTTCCTCACTAATTAGTCTGGTGAAGCCGTCGCTATAGTGGCGATGAAGAGCAGACAACCGCTTCAACCAGAAATTTAGGACACTGCCAATGCCAGATTTCTTATGGTTGGCAAACCGTGGCAGTTTTCTACTGGTCTTGGCATTCCGGGCTTGGTCTTATTTAGCCTCTGAATGTCCTTAATCCACTGGGCCACCAGTGTCTGTTCTTAAATGCGCCACAATATTGTCCTTTCTCTGATCCTGATAAAGGCAAAGTCTGCTCGCCTGTGTGAGTACATGAATCGGTTTTAGCCGACCTTTCCTATCAGCTTGATAAGGGCAAAGGTTGCTCGCTTATGTGAGTATATGAATGTCTTTTAAGATGATCTTTCCTTGCAGCCTGATAAGGGCAAAGTTTGCACTTGAAAGGCTTCTCACCGCTGTGAGTATATAAATGGGTTTTAAAATGACGTTTCGTTGCGGCCTGATAAGGGCAAGCCCTGCACTTGAAAGGCTTCTCATCTGTATGAGTATATGAATGGGTTTTAAGCTGACATTTCGTTTCGGCCTGATAAGGGCAAAGACTGCATTTGAAAGGCTTCTCGCCAGTGTGCGTATATGAATGGTTTTTAAGCTGACATTTTGTTGCGGCCTGATAAGGGCACATACTACATTTGAAAGGCTTCTCACCAGTGTGCATATATGAATGGTTTTTAAGATGACATTTATTTGCGGCCTGATAAGGGCAAAGAAGGCATTTGAAAGGCTTTTCGCCAGTGTGAGTGCGCATATGCACCTTGATATCACATTTCCTTGCAGTTTGATAAGGGCAGAGGCTACATTTGAAAGGCCTTTCGCCAGTGTGAGTAGGCATATGTAGCTTAATTTCCTTTTTCCTTGTAGTCTGATAAGGGCAAAGGCTGCATTTCAAACTTTTCTCGCCTGTGTGAGTAATGGAATGTTGCTTAATACCATCTTTTCTTGTAGCCTGATAAGGGCAAAGGTCGCATTTAAAAGGCTTTTCGCCAGAGTGAGTATATGAATGGCTTTTAAGTTGATCTTTCCTTGCAGCTTGATAAAGGCAAAGGCTGCATTTGAAAGTTTTCTCACCTGTGTGAGTGATAGAATGTTTCTTAATATCATCTTTTCTTCCAGTCTGATAAGAGCAAAGGTCGCATTTGAAAGGTTTCTCGCTAGTGTGTGTATATGAATGGTTTTTAAGCTTACATTTCGTTGCAGCCTGATAAGAGCAGAACCTACATTTAAAAGGCCTTTCGCCAGTGTGAGTACGCATATTATGCACCGTGATTTGTTTTTTCCTAGCAGCCTGATAAGGGCAAATGTCGCATTTGAAAGGCTTCTCGCCAGTGTGCGTATATGAATGGCTTTTAACCTGAAATTTCGTTGCAGCCTGATAAGGGCATAGGCTGCATTTGAATGACTTCTCGCCATGGTGGGTTTTTAAATGTATGCTTAAAGCTCCCCTCTGTGCAGTCTGATAATGACAGCAGCAGCATTTATAAATTTTCTTATTCATTCTTTCATGATGCAACGCATGTGAATTTGTGTGTGTTGACTGGGAAGGTATAGAGTTTTTTTCGGCGCATTTTTCTGGGCTTTCAGATCTTGAATATATACCAGTAGTCCAACTTGGGTCAGACTCAAGGGCTTGAGGTGGCGATATCATACCACTAACTTGTGGAATAACCTTAAGGTTACTGTACGAACGCAATTTCATCTCCTGAAAAAGAAACAATTAGTTATTTAACAATCTCTGGGTCACAATCTTTCTGGTGTACAAGAGAACATTCCTGCAATAAGAAGGGTAGAGACCCCAGCTATCCAAAATTCATTCTTTAGGACTCCCAACTGACAATGGCCTCAATAAAAAAGGGATCTTATATCTTGAGGCATTCCGCACCAGACATCCATGAAATGCTTGGACAAGGGAATAAGAAGAGCCGAAAGAACGTAGTGATTCCAATGTTATATATTCAGTATAAATAATAAAATTGGTAAAGTAAAATAAGGCAGAAATTTAAGAGAATATCTGTGATAATTCAAGTTAAATATAGGAAATCCTAGGCAAGTTTAGCAGCAGAGATGACTGATACACGGCTGCTGCGTCCAAATTGCGGATCGACTTTGATTCTTCTGTATGGATTCGGTAAGAGGAGCAGGGGATTTTTTTTTTTTAATTCTAGAGCGCTATGTTGGCGATGTTCACTGAGGGCAGGATTTTTTTTCAATTTAAATAGACCATCTAGCGGGTGGCCATTAGAGCAAAAGTCGCCGTAATTAACAGAAAGCCTAATACTAGGCTATATTAATAAACAAGAAAATAACAGACAAGACATAAGTTAAAACAACAACAATAAAAAAAGCAACAAGAAGTAAACGCGCTCCGGAGTCGGGGGTAGGCCCGCCTCCCCCTGGCACATTAACATGCGACCTACAACAGAGAGTAAAATAAAATGAACAAGGCCAGCCTCATTCAAAAAGTCGTATAGGCCGCGCAGGTCTGGGTGCACGATCCAGTCCCGAGTACAAGGGGCAACGGGTAGTAACCTCGCTCGTCCCAGTACCG
Organism: Ceratothoa steindachneri; assembly: GCA_963969495.1. NCBI lineage: Eukaryota > Metazoa > Arthropoda > Malacostraca > Isopoda > Cymothoidae > Ceratothoa > Ceratothoa steindachneri. Next base: position 2,782,349 of record OZ018333.1, on the reverse strand, counting down.
TGAAAGGTAATGCGCGCGATTAACCAGACGGGGACATTCAACAAGAATGTGCCGAACAGTCTGGGGGACAACGCAGTCATCAAAATAATGCGCGCACTTCATCAAATGGCAGTGCGTCCCGCGGGTGTGTCCAATTCGGAGACGGTAGAAAGGAATCTGAAGCTGTCTGGGAATTGGGAGGTAGGTCCATGGTAAATGGCGCGGCGAGATGGCACGGAACTTAAAGTTCCCCTCGACTGTCTCCCATCTTCTTTGCCAAGCAGCCCGGAGAGCTGTCAGTATTTCTGCCATGTAATCAGTGTAAGAGCGAAACGCTAGTCTGGTAGCCCAGCCCTCGCAGACTACTTGGCGCCCTCATCTGCATGCTCAGTTCCCGCAATTCCTACATATCCAGGAACCCAGGATAAAATAATTACAACACTCGCCCGGCTCATCCAAGCCGTGGCACCACGGATATTACGAAGATTACAATGCCGCGAGAACAGTAAGGGCGAGTCGCTATAAATCACAATCTGGTCTCCGAACCTAGGACGTCGCGTAATCTCCCAGACCGGGCGGTGTATAGTAACCAGCTCAGCCCTGAAGACAGACGCAGCGACTGGTAGAGCCTAGGTGACTTAAAACAGAGGGAGAGAATACGGCGTGGAAACCGACCACCTATTAGGACTTGGAGCCATCCGTATACACTGGCACGGTTCCAGAATGACAGGAAGTGTGCTCCATAAAGGCCAAACGCAATACCCCCGGGACTGTAGAAGCTTTGGGAGCAGAGCCAGGGCAACAAATGGTCAAAGGTGGTACTCTTTAGGGTGGCGTCCTAGGCAGAACCAGTGGCACCAGCTCTCGAGGGAGTTTCTTGGCGTCTCTCGGCAGCATAGGCAACGTAGAGATCAACTGCGAATGCAATGAGAGCTGTTGGCGACTGAGGGAAGCGCAGGGCTCGCGCGTACAGGCGAAGAGCGAGTGGCATCTCCCCAGCATCTACAAGTAGGCTCTCAATCGGGGAAGTGCGGAAAGCACAGGTTGCCAGGCGAAGACCGGTGTGGTGGATCGAGTCCAGCTTCCGCCATACACGCTCGGCTGTGGATGCATAGAATTCGCATTCGTAGTCGAGCTTGGAACGAATAAAGGATCGATAAAGAAGTGAGGCAGTAGTGCTAAAAACGCCCAGGCGCTGAACGTCACGGAACGAAGAATATCCATGCCGCGGGTACAAGAGACCCTAAGGCTACGAATATGAGCCTCCCAGGTGAGGCGTCGGTCAAATACAAGACCAAGTAAACGGTGCGAGCCCACCACTTCCAGGCGCACCCTATTTAGAAACAGGTCTTGGCCAAGGAAAACCGAAGCCTGTAGGCTTTGGCATAGCGAGAGACGCGATTCAATGCCTGTTGGAGTCAACGCTCCAGTGTAGGCATCTAGGTTGCGCAAAAGAGATCGAAAGGACGTCCACGTAGAGCATAGCGAAAACATTTTCCAGCAGCACTAAGGTGATGCCGTTGATGCTCAGCGCAAAACGTGTGACACAGAGGACACTACCCTGTGGGAGATCCTCTTCCTGCTCCATTGGGCCAGAGAGGGCTCCCCAACTAGTACGCGGAATCAACTATCTCGCAAAAATTCAGATATAAAGATTGGGAGGTGTTCCATCGCCACGATCGTGTGGAGAGTCTCCATGATACCTTATCGCCATGCGGTATCATAGGCCTTCTCCAGATCGAAAAACACTGTGGCGTACTGCTGTCTACGACGGAGGACCTCGCAGCCGGCATTTTCCAGTCGGAGCAGAGCATCTGCTGTGTAGTGGAACTGCGGAAACCGCTGGCTTCGGCTGTCCATAAAAAAGGTTAATCTAAGATTTACCAATTTCTCCATCAACTTGCATATGCAAGAGGTTAAGAGAGATTAGACGGAAACCAGTCTGAGTAGAGTGATCTCTTCCCGGTTTGCGAAAAGCGAGCACAGTAGCGATTCGCCAGGAATCTGGGAGGATAACCTCTACCCAGTTCCTGTTGAACAAATCTAACAGAAAGGCTATGTCTCGCTCACCCAGGTGTCGAAGCAAGGCCTACGGGACGTTATCCGGACCAAGGGCGGTGTCCGCGCACGAAATAAGAGCGGAACGCAACTCAATAACTCGGAGTAATCATTTCGTTAAAGGGTTCTCCGACCCTTGAGGTAAAGTCCAGTCGGCGGCCTTCCGCGACATCGCGACGCGCATTGAATGCTGGCGATGCAGCATCCCGGCTAGAGAATGCGGGGAAAGCGGTCGCGAAGGATTCCGCCACGGACATGTTCCGAGATTGCGGTCCCATTCTCCTGGAGAACGGAAAGGAGGTCCTGCGAGAACTTGCCCGAATCCTTTTGACTCGTTTCCCTACCTTTGCTAGAGGGGACTTCCCGTTAAGTGAAGCGGGTATGCCCGCCAAGAAGAGCGGCGGGTGTGCTTCGAAATAAACCGGAACTAAGCATTAGCCCGACGAAATTCACCGACAGTGAAATCGTTCAGGTGCCGCTTAATCCGCATGTAGGCATAACGCTTGTTTTTGAGGGCCGCCTCACACTGCTGACCACCACGGGAGTGGTCGGCGTGCAAAACTGCCACGGCGATGAGGTAGCCGGCGACGAACTCAACGGCCTCATCAACCGACCTAAACTCCTCGGCTGAGATAGAGAAATCAGTAATTTCCTGAAATGCGGACCACGCACCCGCGCCAAACACCACCAGAGTGGGCTCTCGGGAGGCGGTGGCCCAGAAAATTATATTTGAATGGGAAAGTGATCACTACCATGGCGGTCATCGAAGTCGGCTGAAGGTGGAATATACACTGAAAAAAAAACATTATACCTCCTATCCAGGTGCAGCTGCACAGCTACTGCCTGAAAGGAGGTATCAAAAGCAGAGAGGAACAGAGACATCAAGCTGGGTGTAAATCGCGCAGCGCATCTTCCTATCCGGCCCCCATCCCGTGGTGGTGGGGGTGGCAAAACCCTTATACCGCAGGAGAGTGGGCAGTGGGCACGCGCCCAGCATGGTCTCCTGCAAAAAGATAGCTAACGGGGAACGGGACGGGATGGGACGAGACGAGACGAACCTCCGCATCTCCCGGTTGGCCTGGAGTTGGCGGCAATTCCATTGAAGGAATTAATATGCCCTTCAGGCCTAGCTCGGAGGAGAAGCGGGGGCCCTCTTCGAAGAGAAGACTCTCAAGGAAATGGCCGTACGCTTCCCGGAAGAATAACTCGGGGCGCTGTTGGCCGGACAATCCGTTGACGCCTTTGAGGACTTACTGGGGGAGGTTAGGCTCGTCATGAGAGTCTTTTCCTCCCTCCGCCTCGAAACCTTAGTTGAGCGGGGCGGCTTCGGGGTCGGGGATCCATCTTTTAGAGGACTTACCGTCTCTGAGCCATCCAGACCACTATTGGGTGTGGGCGAAGGAGCCGAAGATCCTTTAGTGTTGTCCTCCTTTCGGGGGGCAGCTTTAGGAACCCCGGAAGATGGCCTCACGACCAACTTCAGGGGTGAGCCTCCTGTGAGTCTAGTACCTCGATTGAGGCGCGCGGCTGTTTCGCCTTATGGGAAACGGTCACGCTGGGGGAAGGAAGGGAAGCCCTTGTTTTTAGACAGAGCTGGGTGTGAACCATATGTGTCGCCAGCTTTACCAGGGGAGCGCCCGAGGTGGGTAGAACTCGCAGAAGGGTTCCGAATGGGCGCGGAAATGACTATGCTCGTAGGCCTGGACGGGACACGAGCAGAGGGTGTCTTTCTTAATATTGAGGCATAGGATGTACTAGGCAGCGCCGGGCGCAGCAGGACCAAGTCCTTAGCCTCGTGAGATGAGTAGTAGCACGTCCGAGGCAGTGGCAGGAATACCTTAATGCGGTAGCGATAACAACCGGCACGCACCGACTCAGGAAGCTTATCACAGTCGAACGTGACGAAGAGTGTAGTGGTGGGTCTCGAGGACCCTCCCTGTTTTTTAATCACACGCTCGACCTTGACCGCCCCATGGTGGGCCTGCTCTAAGGTGATTTAATCTATGGATAATCCACGAGTTCCCTCGCATAGATTACTCCTTTCACGAAGTTCATGGTAGAGTGCGGCGTCACTCTCTCAGGCGTGCCATCAAGTATCCGAAGAGCACTAATCATGGTTGCCTCGGAGGAATTCGACGCATTCACCAAAAGGGTCCCGTCCGAGAAACGGGTGACCTTTGGCTCTCTACCAATCAAACTAGCTAAAGCTCTCCTCAGATGGATCATGTTGCACTTAGCCAACATGGTGCCATCAGTGGAGCGAATAACAAGAAAGTGTTTGAAGCCAGCGGGTTCGAAAACGCCAGGTAGCGTCTGAACGAGGGGCACCCGACGTAATCGAGGACTCTCTCCGCGCAGTTTTGGCCTACATCTGGGACTCCCTACCCGGGGAAGCAACGTGGCAGGACGTGCCGATCTTGGCTTGGTCCCTACCCGAAACAGGGGCAGACCCTTCCGTCCCGTGGCGACCGCGGAAGGAGAGGAGCCCCTAGTCTTCTTCGTCCTTTTCTTTTTAGGAGAGGAGGGGGGGGGAATGAACCCGCTTCTCTCCTCCACTGTTAGGAGCCCCCAGGCCAGATGGACCCGCCTCATCATGATCCTTCTCTGAAATGGAGTTATTGGCTGTTATCGGGGTACCATCCGGCGGCGGAGATCCCTCCTCTCCCTATAAGGCCTCCAGGGCCTGAACCGTCTGAGGAGGTCCTTGCACAGGGGCGGACTTTGGTTCAGTGCTTGGCACCAAGCCCAGGTTCTCCCCCCTGGAATGTCCTACCATCTGAAGCTGGGTCACCTCAGGGACGAAGTAAATCTCAAGGGGGGCCTCCATGTGGCCATCCCCCCATAATGGCAGCGAACCAGCATTATTCGAGGAAGAGAGAGGGCGGGTACACTGAACCCCCGCAAACCTGTCGCGTTCGCCTGCAGAACATTAAGGGGCACGGGCGGGCCGCCGCGCCCTGCCGTCCTTTGCTCCCAAAATGGGGTGGCACTAGCGAGTTGCCCCAACTGAGGGAAGTCAATTATCGGCCGCCTGCCTGCTTTTTTGGCAGTCCCCTTGGAAAGTAAAGAGGAAAAAGTGAAAGAGAAAGGGATGAGGCGGAGTCACCCGCACACGTAGGCAAATGAGATGAGTAAGCCTCATCTCTGGTAGAAGAGATTTGGAGGCCCCCTTGAGAGAGCACAAGGGGAAGGGGACCTCCAATTTTTCATTGGAGCGTCTCGAAGGCGGCTCTGGTGAAGGTAGAGGGGAAGGCAAAGAGAGATAATTTTTTTATTGAATCATCATTGGGCATGGTGACCCTTTGTAATTCACAAGATGCACACGCTCAATACCCCGCGCAGTAGCCCGCTCTGCGTGGGTTGAATACGAGGGTGGCAAAACTAACTGCCGCCATTTGAGGACACTCCTTCTGCCTAGTGAGCTGGGAGCCTATCGGCATGGCGGCTCCATTTTAAGGCACGGTGTAAAAAATGATAGATAGTGAAAGGAGAAAGAAAGAAGATGTGAAGAAGGTGAAGGTGGGAGTGGAGCAGGTTATTAAAAACCCACCATCCCAAACGGGAGCTCAGGGGTGAGGGAATGATGTCCTCTGATGGAGAAGGTCTTGGAGACCCGAGCCATCTGAGAAGGACCTTGCACACGGGCGGACTCGGGTTCGGCGCTTGGCACCAAGCCCAGGTCCATCCCAATGGAAGGTCCTACCTTCTGGGCCTGGGTTGCCTCAAGGACCATGTCCATCTCAGGGTGGCCTCCATGTGGCTTTCCCCCTAGGACATCAAAGGTCCCATTAGTTAGAGCGTCTTTGGGCGGGGAAGAGAGGGAGGCATGTTTGGTGACCCCCCTCTAAACTCAATATTCGAGCCCGCAGGTCTTTGGAGTGAAGGGGCTGACAGGCCCTGTATTCCCTCCCCACCTTAAAGGGGTTGGCCCTATCATGTCGGGGGGGGAGCGGTCAATTATGGGCCGCCTGCTTTTCTTGGCAGTCCCCTTAGAAAGTAAAAGGGGGACTGTCGCTGGAGAAAGGGAGTCGCCTAAGGGCAGCTCCAGAGATTGGGGTGAGGGGAAGAGCCCTACACCAGTAGGCAAAGGAGGGGAATAAGCCGGTTGAAGAGTTTTGGAGGGTCCCCTGCGAAAGCACGGGGGGATGGGAACCTCCATTTTTTCAGTGGAGCTACCCGAGGGCGGCTCCGACAATGGTCGAGGGGAATTTTCTTTATTTCATAATTGGGCTTGGGGGACCCTGTTTTAAATAAAGGATGCACACGATAATCACCCCCACGCAGTAGCCCGCTTTGCGAGGGGTGAGTACGGGATGACAGAGCCAGCTGCCGCCATTTTGGGCCACTCCTCCCGCCTAGTGGCCTGGCAGCCCATCGGCATAGCGGCTCCATTGGGTATGGTGTAAAATGGATAGAGATTAAAAGGTGAAAGAAAGGGGAAGTGAGGAAGGTGTGGATAGGGATCATGCAAGCTTTTAAAAACCCACCACCCCAGACCGGTGTTCAGGGGTGAGGGAACGTTGTTCCTTCCCCCCTCAGCCCCGCCCGAGATAGTTGGCATCTACCCTGTGAAATTAGGGGCCGGCCAGAGAAAGTTGTGGGAGAGGTTGTAGGGGAAGTGAGGAAGTAGGGTGAAAACAGAGGCTGTCAGAAACAAGGAGAAGAGGGTAAGCTGGAGCCGGATGAGGCGTTGAGTCCCGTCAGCAAATCGCCGCACCCCATACGGGGCTCAGACTGGGAGGTCGTGCAGCTCCCCCAGATGCCTTGTCCAACAGGCTAAACAGGGTACCCTGTGTGGGCATTCGCCGTATAGTTTGTTTTTCTGTTTTCTTCCTTTAGCGCATAAATGACTTCTTGAAGGAAGAGACTTCACAAAATGAATAACAACATCAATAAAGAACAACAAACAACCGATTACCATTGTCTAATATTAAAAATCCATTTTTTTTATATTTAGCAACCATTTGTGCAACCACACAATTTGAAAAAGCCATCATAGTTTATTGCTCCTTTTCTCCTTGTATACATAAGATAGATTTAGATCCATAAGTCAATAAGATGGAAGAAAAACTTATTTACCATCTAATAGCTTTACACACACACATACTATACCATTTCTTAGCATATAACTCTTATGAACCATTCACGTTATTTTGTTGTACTCAATCACATTTGTTTCAAAATAATGTTATCTCTATCTCTCTTTCCACTTTCACACATTTGATCATCATGCACAATTATAAGCATGTAGTTCATTATCTTATTTACCATTTAACTTTGTCCAGAATCTCATTAGTGCTACCTTACAAAGCATAAATTTGTTTTATCATAAACTAGCTAAGAGGTAATTTGAGACAACGATACCGCCGCCTACTTTAGGCTATTTACACCAAAAAATAAGATTTTTTTTAGGTAGTTGCACCCCCATACCTCGCACAACTTTAAAAAAAACTCGTAATATTCCTAATTTGAAAGCCTAACATCAGATTTGAATGTAAAAGCCCATTGCTAAATGTCGTTAGGCCTCTAGTTTTTCCACCACATTCCTTGACAGACATACAAGCCTCACCAACAAATACTATTTAAATCAATCATATTTTCTTTAAAATTAATTATTATAAACTGTCCATATCATATTTTAATTCAGAAAAAAATCCACCGCAAAATTACATATAATATGAAGCGATTCCAATTAACAATGTGACTACTGGTTCCCAAGATGGCGGCCAATTTTTCGTCAAACTTTGAAAAAATAACAAAGTATCAATAGACTTAATTTCATCAGAATGGAAGCATAAACGGTTATTCCTTTTTAATTTGATGAACTGAATATCATTTCTTTTATAACTTTTGTTGATTAGAAGACTCTAAAACCCTGAGAATGACGGCGCTATCATCGTCTCAAATTACCGCTAAGAGGACCTCGCGTTGCTCGGATAAAGGCTTCAGAGCGCTATTCCGATCGAGGGGGCCCTGGAAATTCAACCCTGTGAAGACACTTTTCCTGGGGAGGTCAATGGTCGAGTCAGCTCAACGGTTCCCAAGTCAAGAAGAACCTCTATGGCAACTTTGGTCGCAGTCGGATTAACGATGGGCCCCCAAAGTTTTTACCTCTCAAGAACATTCCCTAAGTTAAGAAATATCTTCACAGCAAGTTTGGTTGACCTAGGGCTTGGCCCCACTAGGTCACTCCCCAGGTCAAAAAGTACCTCCGCAGCAAGTTTGGTTGCAATTGATTCAACAGTGTTCCCACACAGGGTCAAGTTTCGATTCCCCCCCCTTGAGATGGCCAAAAATTTTATCCTCCAGGGACACACCCCAGGTCAACATGTACCTCACAGCACGTTTGGTTGCAATCGGGCCAACAATACACCCACACATAGGTAACACAGACACACACACAACCAACCTTTACAGATATAGATTTTGTTGGAGATGTTATTAGTATGTTGTGACAATTTGATTGGTTTAATTATTTATGCCTGGAGAAAGGGGCTGTCCATACCTATCTGGAAAGTTAGTGGGCCATTATTTTATTTATTTTTTACCATTTACTTAAGCATAATTAAACATTTTGCCCTGTAGTATGGGTCACCCCCCCAAAAAAAGGGCCTGCACACACTTTTTGTGATATATCACCCTTACTTTGCAGGACATGACAGAAGCAACGCCTGTGAACACAACTAGATCTCAATGGGAGCTCCAGCAAAGAATACACTGCGTCAAACATTACTACAAGACAGGCTTGTTCAAGAAAGTGCAGGACACTTTCGTGAATCAGTTCAAATGTAAAAAAGCCCCCTCCAAGAGCAGAATTCAAGACTGGGTGGACCACTTAGAGAACTATGGGACAGTGGAGAACCTCAATGCAGCCAGTGACAAGCGTCCAAGCCATTTAGGACGCGTATAGCTGAGCTGGTCGAGAGCGTGAGAGTGTCAGTTCAGCGGTCCAAAACGCTCTGTGCGCCAGCGAAGTCAGTCCCTCGGTATATCCCGTGAGATTTGCAAGAGAGTGCTAGTAATGCCTCAGACAAGGAGCAGAGAAAGGCTATGGCAGTCAAGATACTGGAGAAGATTCAAGAGACCCCAACTTTCCTTGACCTCCTTTGGACCTCAGATGAAGCTCACTTCCCTCTTGAAGGAAAGGTAAACTCGAAGACAAATGACTTCTGGGGGACCTACAGACCGAATGAGGTAGCCACCAAGACCCTACACTCCCCTAAGTGCACGGTATGGACTGCAATCTCAGCCAGAGGGATCATCGGCCATTTTTCTTATCACCAAGGAGCGGTATGTTGAGGTCCTCAAAACCTTGAAGAGGGAGCTGAAGACCCTGTTCCCGTCGCGTATGAGGAATTTCTGGCTCCAGCAAGATGAAGCAAGCTCTCACACCTCAAACCTGTCACGAGATTGGCTGAAAGAGAACTTTGGTGGCCGTGTGATCAGTCTCAAGGCTGATTTTGAGTGGGCACCTCACAGGCCAGACCTTAGCAACCCAGATTTCTTTCTCTGGGGCTACTTTAAAGACAGATCAGAGTGTAGGCATGGAGACCCAGGACCATCACAGAACTAAAGGAAGCCATCAGGGAGGAGATCAGAGCCATTAGTCGGTTGGTTTGTAAGGACGTCATGGAGAACTTTGTGCTGCGCCTCAAGAAATGCACAGAGCTAAATGGAGGTCAGCTCGAACACATGCTCTAGAATAAAGAAGAAAAGTCCAAAGACTCATGTTTTGATATGATGTTTTTAAACACAATAAACTAGTTATCACCAAAGTTTCATTCAATCCTTGCAGAAAATTATATCAAAAGTTGGGGCCTGTTTTTTGGGGGTCACCCTGTATATTGTTACATCGCATTGATTGAACCTCCGCCTTCTTCATATTTTTAAATTTAAGCATCTTCTTTCCATTGGAATGAAGTGTTTCACAAGCTCTGGTCCTATTTTCTAGTAATTTTTCAAAGAGATCAGGGCTTGCGTGCCAATGGTCAACAAAAAGCAGATGATCTTGTTCAAATAGGATTCAATTAAATTGTCTTTGGAGAATGTGGTTTAATTCCCCATCTTTTCTTGCGATATTGCATTAATTTTCATCATATATATATATATATATATATATATATATATATATATATATATATATATATATATATATATATATTATATTATATTCTTCTAAGGATGACCATTGTGAACCCTAAACCAAATCCTCTGGATGACAAGGGTGACAAATCAGAGTGATGACTAGCCTTAGAGTGGGGAAACCCACCAGCTTCCCCAGACCTGAATCCAGAGTGTAAGTTCCTTCTGCAGTCGGGTCAATCCTTGCAGGCAGTGCAGCCTGGAGGATATGCTCCTCCTCCGGGTACAAAGGTACAACAGTGCTCCTTCAGGTACAAGGGTACAATAGTCTGCACTGGAAATGGAGGGATTGTGTTTCTCGTCCAACTTTCAGTTGTAACTCAGGATTTCTCCTCAGGCTTCGCCCATCCACCTTCTAGCAGGTAGACAAAGAATTGAGGGGATAGTCATAGAGGGAAAAATGGGTGCTGAGAGAGATGGGGGGGGGGGGGGGGATGTACCAATGTCCTCAGGCCTCATCAAAGAGTTCAAGTCAATCAACTGAGTGGGGTCTTCCCTATTTGCACTCAGGCCAGGAGGACATACTGCTACTTGTCTAGGTGCCAAGTATATCATATTTTTAGTATTTATGTAATATCTGTGTCAAGTGCATCAGTCTATACTCGGTATCCCAGAGGGTACTTCTTAAAATTAGTGCAGATTCATGGTAAATCTCTTGCCAAAAGCCCTTCAAAAATAGTAAATGTTTGCCATTATAAAATAAATTCAGCTTACCATTTCTTGAAGGGAGTCTTGTTGCAACAGAGAATCAAGGTTGTTTGGTAGAGAGTTTTCAGATTTTGTACACAGTCCATCATCATCAGGAAAAGAACTTGTCTCCGTATGAAGGAAATCTTCACTAACTTCTTCCTTCAATGAACTTTCTCCTAAGTCCTGCTTAAAGGAGGACAAAATTAAAATGCATTAGGAGCAACCACGATACGAGGTAATAATCAATGTGATCAATATTTTCATGTCACTAATGGATGGTGATCTTTTGATAATCAGTTTATGCTCCTTTCATAATTTAAATTCCTGTTATTAATGGCTTATTTTGGGCATTTAGATATGTTCACTTTACGTGCAAAGAAAGAGTGATCCATCAGATGTAATGATTAGTGGGTGAAACTATCAGAAGTGTGCATGTTGTTAATGTCTAAATAGCAGTATCACAAGTAATTAGAGGAGACTCAATAAATTAGCAATGCCAACTTCAAGAGGCAAAAGTAGATAAAGAACAGATGAGGAAAGTTAGCCATAACAGTGTTAAGAACCATGATAAGCAAGAATTAACATCTCTCCTACCCAGTGCCTATTGACAAAAGAACCTTGAATATGCTATAATTCATGATAGTTATTCTGAATAATTTTATGTGAGATGTCAACCAACATAGTATAAAATAAAAGAATGATAACCCTGGGTAGACCTATTAAATAATGAAAGGTCACACCATCCTCATTTTAATTCTCTCATGCCTGGGGCTACTTATATATATGAAGAACAAATTCAGGAGGCTAGGAGTTGCAATTTGGTTATTCTTTGTAACTAATGACTCTTGTGAGAGAGATGGGGAAGTACATGATGTGTGAATTTTCTTTATGGTTGTCCTGGGTTCAGTATGTTTTGTGATCGGTTGTGTTGACATATTTTTCCAGTTTTCTGTTTGTTGTTTATGATTAGGTAAATTTTTTCATTTTTAATATATACCCTAAAATTAGACATTACTTTAGTTCCAACCTGATACTTTAATATGGTTTTAATTTTAACTTTTTAGCGCCTAAATATCCTAAATGGGATACTTAATTGCACCATTTTTAAATGACTGGCAAAATATTTGTTATGCTCTTATGGTTGATTTTCTGCTCTCTGGGCAAATAAGAACCCATCGTCTTTCAAATTCAACCAATCAGGTTTCAGTAATGTTCCCCATATTGCGGCACTGGAGCAGAAAATTACCAATCTTGTGCATATGCTGAAAAGGCTAACATTTCATGTGAATTGTTCCTACATTCAATCTTCTTACGCCAATACCAATGGAGGTAAGTTATAATTACTTAACCTAACTTAACTACACAAAAAACAAAGAATTAAAAAAAATTCTAAGAGTCAAAATATCCTGAATTTGCCTGTAGTTCAACATCCTAAGAGCATTTTCAAACTTCTTAAGGAAAGGCAAAGTGAACCTTAAAGGGTTAATGTTTTTATATTATTATCTATACCAGTATCAATGAGTCAAGGGAGTTATTTCCTCTTGAAACTGATAGAAGACTTTTACATATCACTTGCTAGGAATTTTTTAGAAAAATAAAGTTAGAACTGATAATTGTGATCACTTTAATAAAAATTATTACTAACATTTAGATTAATTGATTTTTTTATTTGAAAAAATTATGAAATCTACAGCCCATTTCAGGTAAGTTGAAAGTGCACACAAGAACTAATGACAGACACATGTAGGTTACTTGACCTTGGACATGCTCAGTGAAAGTTTAGCTTTCATGTGGGGAACAAACAGCATGTTTTTTTTTTCTAAGAATGTCAGCTGAAATAGGAAAAAAACACACACTATACTCACAATCCTCTGTAATAAGAGAAGAATTTAGAGATTGTGATATTTTTTTAATTACTGGAGGAACCACATTTACAAAGTGAAACAGAAGTATGATGAGGCTGAGAAGAAGGATAAAGTTACTGCCAAACAACATTGTCACAAATGTTTGTTTGTCTGTTATCGCTAAGAATGAAATTTGTTGTGTGTAAAGCAAAGATCTCGAGAACAATGGTCAAACTTTTCAAGATGTGTGACAGCAAGACAACCATCCAGAGAGCAGTGTACCAGTACCTGGGCTACCTGTCCTACAGGCTGAAAAGGTGCTAGCTTCTCCTCATGGATCCTCCTGAGCCACTACTGTCTCAGTAGGACCTGGCTAATGGGGGGTTTTGGGCTTTGATCATATTGTGTAGTGCCATGTGTGTGAATTGTGGCCATGTGCACCCTGCTTCTTTAAAGCAATGTAGCTTGTATCTTTCAATAAGATGAGTCTAGCCATTAAAGTGTGAACCAACTCTCTTTTCTTGAGCCTAATGACTTAGTCCTGCAACACCCATCACTACCTGTGATGTCTTGTGCAGCAATTCTCAAAACAGGCACTCTCTACTCCTAGGCCCTCCTGGCCTAAATGCACAGTCGCTTCCCCACCCATTAAGAACCATTCAGGTAGATTTACCCCCTCTTCCCTAGTATATATGGTGGCAAACAGAGCTCACACCCAGCCTTGGCTAAAACTAGGGCTTCCTACATTCATCTCATATTATTGTTTCCCATGAGGCAAAATGCTGATGTGTCTCCACCACTCACAGGAGATAAAGACTTGCATGGAGAGCCCAAACTCCCCCAATAAGTGCTCAGAGGTAATAGTGCATTTTATGGCTAGAAACTCTCTGCGTTCTACATCGGGGAATACTCCAAATCTCAAGGTTAAGCATGGAGGGCATATATATGCAATGGAATTGAGGGGACTTGGCCAACTTGGAGGAGTGTGGAGCCTTGTCTCCTCTCATTACCTGTTAAATGACTGTTTACTGGAGACCATTCCTAGTATATGTTAAATTGAAACGTGAAATAGCTCCTGTTTGTTTACATTTTAGTGTGGCCTAATTTTCTCCCCCTTTTTGTTTACACTTTTCTATATTGCTTAACTAAAGGGTTTTGAATAAGTTTTCTCAGTATAGCTGTCACTTTGGATGAAGTGAGTATGTCCTTGGATTAAGTAGTGTGCATGTAGTTTGCGATTTTTGTGGTGTTGAAAGGCAAATGTATCTGAATGCCCCTCGTGGAGGATGACTCATAAAAATGTGGCTTTGGTAGAGGAAGTGAGTCAATTGCCTGATTTCATGCAAGAGATTAAGTCAGGTGGTGCATGAAGTGAGAAAAGATGCAAGTGTATGCATAAAGATTGTGGCTGGGACTAGGAGGGTGGAAGATAGGCCTAGACTAGGGACTGGAGAGAAAGAAGTGACGGATGTAAGTGAAGATAAATGGTGGGTAAATATAGATAGAATGGATAAGTTAGGACAGGTTAGGTGTGTGAGTAAGAGGGACACGGAACCTGTTAGGTTGACTAACAGATTCGATACCCTGAGAGAGGAAGAGGTTGAAAGTGACTTTCTGATGCGGTTGTGGCAGTAAGTGGAATAAGTAGTAGTTTGAATGAGAACAGGAGGGAGGATGAAGCTAGGCCTAGGGGGACTAGGAGGATGACTGAGGTGCTTGTGATGGGTGACTCTCAGATTAGATATCTAGATAGGAAGTTGAGTGTGAGCAATTGGAAGGGAGTGAGAGTTTGTTTGCTGGGTGCTGGTGTAAATATATGATAGTTTGGTGTCTGGGTGTGAGAGGGATGCAGTTGTGATTATGCATGTGGGAGTGAATGATGTGAAGAAGGTGGGTTAATGTGAGTTACGAGAGAGGTACAAAAAGTTAGTTGAAAGGATGAGTAAAAGGCGTTTCCGGTGTGCTTCCGAGAATGGATGTGAGGATGGAATGGTTGTCTCGTGCAATTGGACTCAATGAGTATGTGAAAGTTCTGTGTGAAGAGTCAGGATTAGTGTTTGTTGATGTTTGGAATGGCTTTTGGAGGAATGAGGCATTGTATGCATTGGATGGACCCCATCTAAGCCAGGCTGGGGTTGACGTGTTGTGGCAGGAGTTAGATAGTGTCATTAGGTCTTTGCAGGCAAGAAACTAGTTTCTGATAGTGGTCAGGGAAATATGAGAGTACAGGGTGGGGGGGAGGGAAAGAAAAGAAATGCAGAGGAAATAGAGCGGAAGCTATTAGGCTAAAAGAGATGCTTCAGAGATAGGAGGGCTGAGTTGTCTTTATACCAATGCTCGTAGTCTTAGAAATAAGAAAGATGAGTTATTTAGTTATATTATTGATGAAAATATAGATATTATGTGTGATAGAATCATGGGTTAATGAAAATAAATTTAATGACAATGTGGGTGTTTTGAACTACAGGGTTATGATATGTACATTAGTCAAATGAGAGATACGAGTGGTGGTGGTTTGATTAATTATATCAGAAATAGCATTTTTTCAAATCTAAATAACATTATAAAGCAAGGAGAAGTTGAGTTAGTTTGGATAGATATTAGGGTCAGTAAAAATAGGATTGTATCGATGAGTTAATGATCAGAGAAATAAGAAAAGGATGTGAAGTAGATACAGTTATTCTTGGTGAATTTAATTTAAATTCTGTGGACTGGGAAATATGATAGGAAGGGATAGAGTAAGTTGTAAGTTTATACAATGCTTTGAGGATAATGTTTTTACTTAATATGTTAATACGCAAACAAAAGGTGGCAATATATTAGATTTTGTTCTTTCAAATGATGATCACTTGGTTCAGGAATTAACTGTTAGGGAATCATTGGGAAATAGTGATCATCAGATGGTTCAATTTAACTTAGGAATAGTGAAAGGTAGAACATCAACAAACTCCATGAAAACTCTGAATTTTTATAGGGGTGATAACAATAAATTATGCAACTTGCTAAGTCAGATTAGGTGGGATATAGAATTCTGTGGAGATAATACTTATGTTATGTGGGACACTTTCAAGACTATATTAAACATAGTCCAGGAACAATGTATTTCAATGAAGGCTATTAGGAAGAAATGTAGGAAGCCATTGTGGTGGAATCAGGAGATAGCTAGGAAAATTTCAGAGAAGAAAAGGGCATACCAGAGATTACAAAGAGAAAATACTTTTGAGAATTTAAATCATTATAGGTCGACCAGAAATGAGCTAAATAAGATTATTAAGAAGAGCAAAAGGATGGCAGAAGTTAAATAAGCTCAAAATAAAAAAGATCCAAGGAAATTCTTTAGCTATTATAGAATCAATAAGAAATCGATAAATGATAAAATATGACCTATCAAAAATGAAGGGGTTTTGAAAGAATCTGATGAGGAAATAGTAAAGGTTCTTAATGATCATTTTTCTTCAGTATTTACAGAAGAGAATCCAAATAGATTAATTGATGATAATTCTAGGTCAAGGGAAGTAGGGTCGAATACCATTAATGTGAACAGGAAAATAATTAAAGGGCTTATATTGGAGTTAAATACTAGTAAGGCATCTTGCCCGCATAACATTTATTCTTGGTTACGCAAAGAAGGTGTAGATAGTATTGCAGTAGCTGTTGAAAAGATATATACTAGATCACTAGAGTTTGGAGAAATACCTAATGATTGGAAATTAGTGAATGTAGAGCCAATTTTCATAAAGGGAAGTAAAGAAGACCCAAATAACTTTAGACCAGTAAGCTTAACTTCTATAGTTTATAAAATTCTTGAGAAAATAGTTAAGAGGGAAATTTCTGATCATCTAGAGAGTGATAGGTTAATAAATGATGCTCAGCATGGGTTTAGAAGAGGTAGATCGTGTTTAACAAATTTAGTGGATTTTATGGATTATATAACTAAATTAGATAAGGGTGAGAATGTTGATGCAATTTACTTAGATTTTAGCATAGGCAAAAATATTGAAGCAGGCAAGGTAAAAAAAGTAATTGAAAAAAAATTGTCCACTTTTTTAAATATACAAATATTTCCCCAAAATAGAAGCAAAGTTTTCTATAAAATATGAATTTTAAGTACTAATTTTTTTTGAGAAATATAAAAGTATTTAAATATTTTATTTTATTATTTTCTCTAATGATGTAGCTACCAAGGGCAAATTCATCAGCCGTAATTTGGAGCAATTTGTTTGGGGGTTTGAGGGATAATAATACTAAGTAAGAATAACATTATAAAATTATAAATTATATTCTACAATAATAAAAATGACAATAAAATACTATGAAATAATATAAAAATCATACTAAATAATAATGCTAAAAATAATAATACCAATAAAAAGGTAAAGTAGTGGTAAGTGGAGGTCAGGGGAAAGTGCACCAACAACTTTCCCAACCCCTATTAGAGAATTAAAATCAATCCAGCGAGTGACAGGACTTCTCTAATTTGGACTCAGTCTGGAAGGATGTGTACCTCCTACGGGTACCAAGTATAAAAGGCCAAACAAGGTGTCCTCTATGGGATATACTTTGTTCATTGATCTTCTTTCTGTTTTTGTTGCATTGTCGCAACCGCCGATTAGCATTGTGTCTAAAAATTCAATGTTTTTCTAGGTTTAGCAGCCATTTGTGCAATCACACCATTTAAAATGATTTTTTTCTCAATCATTTTCTCCTTGTATACATAAGATATATTTAGATGTCAAAGTCAATAAGATGGAAGAAAAACTTCTTATACCATCTAATAATTTAACACACAAATACTATACCATTTATTAGTTTCTTTTTTATTTAAGGAACATATCTGGCGACCACTTACTTGGGCATAAGTTACCGTACTCGCCACAATCTATGACTAGGGTATATTGGAAAAAATCATGTAAATAATGAGAAAAAGAAATATGCTAAAAGGAGGGAGAGGGCCCCCGAGTCTTCTTTTCTTCTTAGGAGAGGAGGGCGGTGAATGAACCCACTTCTCCCCTCCGCTGGTAGGCCAGATGGATCGGCCCCGACAAGATACTTCTCCGAAGTAAAGAAGGTCTTGGCTGTCACAGGGGCACCAGCCAGGGAAGGAAATGCCTCCTCTCCTTGAAAGACTTCGTGGGCCCGAGCCATCTGAGGAGGAGCTTGCACAGGGGCAGACTAGGGTTCAGTGCTTGCCACCGAGCCCAGGTTCGACCCCATGGAAGGTCATACCATCTGGGGTTGGGGCACCTTAGGGACCATGTCCATCTCAGGGGGGCCTCCACGTGGCCATCCTTCCCAGGACATAACGGGTCCCCTTTGAGGTAACTATAGTCCTATCCTGGGAGGGCGAACTGGCATCCATTGGGGAAGAGAGGGGGGGGGCACATATAGTGACCCCCTGTAAGCTCGATATTCATGCTAGCAGGGCTTTGGAGGGTACGGACTGATGGGCCCGGTCATCTCTTGCCCCCCCCTCCCTAAGGAAGTTGGCCCTATCGAGCCATTATGGGCCGCATGCCTGCTTTCTTGGCAGTGCCCTTGGAAAAAGTGGCGACTCCAGAGAAGGAGGTGAGGGGGACTCCCCTGTCCCAGTATAGAAAGGAGAGTAAACCTCTCCGGTAAAAAAGGTTTGGAGGGTCCCCTCTGAAAGCATAGGGGGAGAGGACACCTCCATTTTTGTAGTGGAGCTGCCCGAAGATGGCTCCATCGATGTTCGAGAGGAAAATTAATTTTTTTTATTAAATTCATCCTTAGGCATGGTGACCCCCATAATAATCCCGGGACGCAAACACTCATTGCCCCACGCAGTAGCCCGGGTGAACACGGGGTTGGCAAAACCAGCTGCCACTATTTGAGACCACTCTTTCTGCCTAGTGAACTGGCAGCCCATCAGCTGCACCTTGGCCACGGCATAAAATTGATAGACAGGAAAAGGAGGAAAAAAGGGTATGTGGGGAAGGTGTGGGTGGGGAAGAAACAAGTTGTTAAAAACCCACCACCCCAGGCCAGAACTCAAGGGTGAGGAAACGTTGTCCCCTCTGCTCCGATCCTGGATAGTCGGGTGAGAGGAAGGTGCACTCAAGGCCGATCAGAGAAAGTTGTGGCAGAGGTTGTAGGGAAAGTGAGAAAGCAGGGTAAGAAGAGAGGGTGTCAGAAAGAGCGAGAAGCAGCTAAGCTGGGACCTAACGAGGCGCTGACTCCCGTCAGCACAGCGGCCAGGAAGGCAATGCCCTCACTTGGATTGCCCCTCCCCCCCCACCTTGAAATCAGAAGTCCAATGCTGCATCAATTAGAATCGTGAGAGGTCTGCTTTCAAACCATTAACTACCACTCCTTTTCCCCCTACCAGGTTCAATCCCCTCGCACGAGTAGGTAGCTCCTACACACACCATCAGCTCAAAGCCAATTACAACGCCACTATCTTTCCCAATTTCCCTTCCCATCTTAACAGCAAAACTATCTACTCTCTACTCTTGTCCAGAAGCAGTCAATGTGTGCACTCAATGCACACCCCATCCCTTCCTGTACTCCAAGGAAAAGCACCTTGTGCCTTAGCAAATATCGGAAATTGTCAGTCTGGTTTTTATATGAATTTCAAGATGATCTTATTCACGAGGGATGGCTAGAATAATTTACTTTTCCCATTTTATATATAACCCATAGTCCACTAAACCATAGTTGCAGATTAACCATCATAACTCGATAAATCTGCATAAAGAGTTCGCAATATAAAACCCTTGGCATGGGCAGTAGCATCTCACGCCATCAACCCCATATATGGACTTGGTTGCCTTTTATTTGACATTTGGTAGATTTTCCACACAAGGCTTTGAAGGTGCTATAAACTTTCACCCAAATTATTACGTCTTTTCACTCCTGGGAATTAAATTTTAAAGTGAGCAAAATTACCTTTTCTTGAAGGAAGCTTTGTAAGGCGGTTTCAAAAGAGGATTTGGGGCTTGAGTTCTCCCTTTGCAAATCGAGTCTCTCTCCATCAAGAACAGGAATTTCATCTTCCAAGGGTTCTTCTTTAATCTCCTCTTTCATTAAAATCTCATAAAATCCCTCCTAAAGTTAAAGACAAAGTCAATTCTATTTAAATACTCAATATTTTTACTTATATAAAATAGAGGAGAAAGGACTATAATGCTACCCAGGCCCCTCACATTCATGTGTATCCACTAGGCCCTACTTGTCTAAAAAGATTCTGAATGAACTTTCCACACATTTTTAATGTTTTCTCTGCCATCTTGTTTGACAAAAGTTTCTGAAGACATTTAAAAGAAAAAAAGCAAACTACATAGAGCAGGCAAAAGTCACAGCCATCGCATCCAACCATTTACCTATTGCATTCATTGGTTTTATCTCTTACTATAACAGGAAACATATTAGGAGGCTCTCAAAGTCTTATTGTGGCCCACGAATGCTTCCAGAACCATAATGCTACAAGATCAAAAGCTTGTTCTGGCTCCCAACTGATGCCTCTCTGATCAGCAAACTCCACTCTCTATCCTGGTACCCATGGACCATGTCATCCTCTCCTTGGCTCTTTCCATCTCTTCATACATTGCCGAAGAGGACATGTTGTAACAAACATCTATTACACTAGTTAGGTAATAATACAGAGGATAGAATAGAATATCTTACTTTCTCACCAAAAGATTACAAAAATTAGGAATTAATAATTTAAATCTTTTCCATTTGTACATGCAATTGTTTAAATCTTTAGCATCTAAATGTAGACCACCATCAATGACAAAATAAGCATGTAGCCTCCACATATTCTCACCACCATTTTATTTAGGAACCTTTTATTAAATACTTTCAGTTTCAACCATTCCTTGCTTTTTCTTTATAATTTATAAAGAAATGAGATATTTTTTTACAAATGCACAAAGAGATCCTTACAAAATTAAATTATATTCAAGACTAGGTAACTGAAGAGTACAAATCTAATAGGGAGAGCAAGATAGCTACCATTGATACTAAGCAAACAAATGAAAAGAAAAGGAAAAAAATTCAATAAAATTACCACTTTGACTGAGCCAATTTGGCCTATTTCATAAGAACCACCATGTTGATTTTCATCAAAAAACTCTTCTTTGATCTTTTTGGTTGGGCTAGCACTGCAGTCCTCCTATTATAAAATTAAATTGATATCATATTTAAAACTTTATTCAATTATAATTAGAATTGGGCTGATAATGACAGTTAAAAAACAAAACAAATGGAAATAACTGAATAACGATGGCAATATTACTGTTGTATCTTCCCTCACCTTTTTAATATCAAGATTGCCACCCAGTGGATCTGCACAGAATTCTTACTGTATTTCCTCAATCTTTTCAGAAGTATCCTGTAATGGTTAAAAAGATACTTTTCACACTTTATGACAAATCAAATAAATTTTAAAAGGCTCATAATACAGAAATTGTATTGATATTCAGGTAGGATGGATAAAAAGGTGATTCATTCCATTCAAAAGTTTAATTTGGGTCATGGGACCAATGGTTTAAAGGTCTCTTGACATTAGGGATACATCCCCTGAGCCATATAAATGCAAGCACAATCATAATTATTACTATACAACAGAAAGTTTTGGATACCTTTAAGATCGAGAGTAGTCAGTTTGACTGCCATTCTACTCTTTTTTTCAATTTGCTCTTATTGAATAAAAATGATACATTTAATATGTTTCTAAATTTATTTTTTAAAATATGCAGTTCAAGGCACCATGTGCAATAAGCACATATAAACAAATTTCTTACAAACCTTGGAAATTAATAAAACAAAAATTTAATTCATATCTTACAGCTAAATTCTAGTTTTATATCTATGATTTTACATGTTGAACACTTCTTGCAAGTAATTTTCTTGATTATGTTCAATGTAAAAGATCCACATACATTTTTTTTTTACATTTGTGGCAAATTTCACGTTTTATTCTGCTTGCAAATTCACAATTGGCATTGTTTTCTCTTCTAGAACAATGTCACGTCTGTCTCTGCAGTGTCATCTTCACTGATTTCCTCTCTGTGTCACTTTTCATAAGCTCATCACAATTGTAAAGCTAAGAACAGAAGAAAGTTGCAATAAGTAGTTTTCTTACCAGTGACTTCCTGATAGAGAACAGCACATTGATTCAAGTGAGGTCCAACATATTGTAGAACACTTGAATGGGTTACCTTCGTGAGCCAGCTTTTATGCTGTATTTGGGAGCCATCAGATCAGCAATATCTACTCCATATTTCATGGAAGTTTAGATTTTCACACTATCAGTTCTTTTCATATCATCTTCAACTTAAACACAGATAGGTATGGTGCTCAGTAAAATCACATCTTTATTTGATTTGCAATGATAGACAGCTAGCATTGCTTGGTCATTCTTCAAAACATGAGTATTGAAGCTTTTGTCTTGCAAATTCTTGATGCAAATGGCACTTCCTTTCAGTAGTATTTTTATATTGTAATTTATGGCATAAACTCAGAAGTAAAAGTTGTCTGTCATAGCATTTCTTCTTCTTTTGCCAAGGTATAGTTTGACAGGCTGAAGAACTACATATTCTGAAAGTTCCTCACAATTCCTACATGTCCAGGAACCCAGCAGAAGATAATCTCGACATCCACCCGGCTCACAGGAACTGTGGCATCACGGATATCGCGAACCAGAAGATGTGGAGATTCCAATGCACCGAGAGCACTCAGGGCGCTTTGTGAGTCGCTATAAATCACAATCCGGTCTCAGAACCGGGCACATCGTATTATCTCTCGTACCAAGTGCTGTATTGAAGCCAGTTCGGCCGTGAAACAGACGCAGAGCACCGTTAAATTCAAACAGAGCAGATACAGAGTGGAAACCGACCCCCTCTTTGGACTTTGAATCATCCGTATACACTGGCATGGCTCCAGCGAGAGACGAAGTGTGCTCCAAGAAGGACGAACGCAGTACTCTAGGCACTGTAGCAGATTTAGGAGCAGAGCGTGGTGACAAATAGCCAAAGGTGGTACCGTCCAGGATGGCGTCCTGGGCAGAACCAGGGGAGCCACCGGCCCGATAACTATACCCTGCTCTCAAAGGAGTTTCCTAGCCCTAAACCCAAAGAGCTTAGGGTATGACTGATGTCTCTCGGCGGCATAAGGACCGACCGTCGAGATCAGCTGCGGATGCAGTGAGAGCTGTTGGAGTGAGGGAGGCACTGGGCTCGCGCGTAAAGGCGAATAATGCACTGTGCACAGGTGTCGAAACCTGGTGTATGGGATAGCGTCTAGACCAGGGGCAGTTTCTGCGCACAAAGCAAGAACAGAATGCAACTCACTCAAAGGAATACTGTCGTTGAAGGATTCTCCGCCTCTGGAGGTAAAGTCCAGTCGACCGCTTTCCGCGACATCATGACGTGCATTGAATGCTGGTGGAACAGCATCCCGGCTAGAGAATGCGGAGAAAGCGGTCAGAAGGATTCGGCCATGAATGCGGAGTCCAAGATTGTGGTCCCATTACCTTAGAGAACGGGAGGGGGGGTCCGGTGAGAACTTCCCCCGAATCCTTTTAACTCGCTTCCACATCTCTGCTAGAGGGGTCTTCCTGTTAAGTGAAGACACATATAGACACCATGAAGAGCGGCATGCGTGCTTCGAAATATACCAAAACCTACCATCTGGGACTGGGTCACCTCAGGGACCATGTCCATTTCAGGGGGGGAGGGGTGCTCCATGTGCCCATCCACCCCCTAAGACATCACGCTTCCTCTTCGAGGTACCTTTTATTCTGTGATGGGCCGGCGAACCAGCATCCATCGGGGAAGAAAGGGGGGACAGATATACCGACCGGCTGCAAGCTGGGCATGAACGCACGCGTGACACTAGGGGGCACGGGCTGGCGGGCCCTGCCATCTCTTGCCTCCTGAAGAGGGTTGGCCCTATCGAACAACGGTGGGAGCGGTCGATTTTGGGCCACCTGCTTTCTTGACAGTCCCCTTGGAATTAAAGAGGGGACTGCCGCTTGAGAAAGTGACAGAGAAGGAGTTGAGGGGGAGGCCCCTGCACCCAGAGGCGAAGGAGAGGAGTAAGCCTCCTCTCCCGTCAAAGTGTTTTGGAGGGTCCCCTGTGAAAGCACTGGTGGCGTACGGGGACCTCCATTTTGCGGTGGAGCTGCCCAAAGGCGGCTCCATCGATGGTCGAGGGAAAGGTAAAGGGGAGGGGTTTTTTTAAAATCAATTCATCATTGGGCATGGTGACCCTATAATAACCATGGGATGCAAACGCTCATCACCCTATGCAGTAGCCCGCTGAGCGAGTGGTGAAAAGGGGGCTTGCAAAGCCAGCTGCCACCATTTGAGGCCACACCTCACACCTGGTGACCTGGCAGCCCATTGGCATGGTGACTTCACATTGGGCATAGCGTAAAACTCATAGGAAAATGAAAAAGGGGCGGTGAGGAAGGTGTGTGTAGGGATGAAGCAGGTTGTTAAAAACCCACCATCTCAGGCCGGGGCTTAGGGAGAAGAAACGTCTCTTCCCCGCTCAGCTCCGATCCGGGATAGTAAGGTGAGAGGGAGCTGGTCGGTGTCTACCCTCTGAAATTAGAGGCAGGCAGAGGAAGTTGTGAGAGAGGTTGTAAGGAAAGTGAGGAAGTAAGGTAAAAACACAAGCTATCAGAAAGAAGGAGAAGAGGCTAAGCTGGGACGGACGGGTCGTTGAGTCCCGTCAGCAGGGCGGCAGGAAGGCAAATCGCCGCGCCCCTTACGAGGCAATATACTGAGTAAAGAGGCACCTTCATTTGACGGGGAACAACTGTTCATCAACAGTTATATTTTCACCAGTTTTGTAAGATGCAATACAATTTTGTGTGAAACTATGCCAAACTTCAGATACCAGCACAGATTTGTTCACTTTTAGCCTTTCAGATCTCTTAGACTTTATGTCGAACATGATGCCAACAGTGGTCATAATTTCTTCCAGTGACACAGTCAATGAAGAGCTGAATGACACAGAAATAAGAATTTGAATGGCACAGGTACAAGAGCCCTTAAAGCTGTCAATATAGGCCTCTAAAGTGAGGCAGTGATCGAGAACAAGATCGAAGGAAAAGTGTGAATTTAAGAAATCCAGGAAAACCCTGTTTACGAAGAAGCCAGGGTCAAGATGGAGCCATGGATTGTAGCTGGGACAAACGAAACCCTATGCGGTTATGCATAGGAAGAGATGCAGTTCAATGCTTGTTGAGGTTGATGTTTCTGAGTAGGCCTCTGGGCAGCACCAAAAGAAAGTGAAGGGTCATTTACTTAGAGAATAACTAGAACATCTTTGGGCATCACTTAGGTGCTACTGTTGATACTCAGAGATGCCCTCTTTCCTGCCATATTAGGCTGTAGAAGCCTCCCCTGTACACTCAATCAATGATCTCATAGAAATTCAGATATAAAAATTGAGAGGCATCCCCTTGCCCCCATTATGTGAAGGGTCTCCATGATACCTACCATAAGTCTTCTACAGATCATAAAATGCAGTGGCATAGTGCTATGTATGTAGGAACCTCTCAGCATTTTGCACTAAGTGAAGAGAATCCAAAATAGAGTGGAACTTGTAGAAGCACCACTGTGTAGAAGATTGGGCTCCACTATCCCTAAAGCTAATCTAATAGTTAGCAATCTATACCTCAACTTGCAGAAGCAGCAAGTAAGAAAAATTGGAGTGAAACTGGCTGTGGTAGAGTGATGTCTCTCCAGTTTGCGAAGGCGAGCAGGGTAGGCATTTGACAGGAGTCTGGAAGGATACCCTTCTGTCCAGATCCTGTTGAATAAATCTAGAAATAAGATGTCTAACTCCTCTATGTGTTGAAGAATGGTATATGAGACTGTTTGTACAAAGAGCAGTGTCCATATAAAATTATAACATAGCGCAAATCACTTAGTGTCATCACAAAATTTATTGAATGATGGTGGAGAAACATCGAGTCTAGACAATTAAAATGCAGTAATAAAAGACTCTGCCACAGAAGGAAAATTAGGGTGATAGTCTCATTTTCCTGCCGAATAAGAGGGAAAGCACCGCCAAATTTACTCCAAATTATTTTAACTTGCTTCTGCATCTTTGCAAGAGGAGTCTTCCCATTAGGTGTAGACCAATTAGGCTAGTTAAAAAGTAAAAATATCTTATTTTCATAGCTTTTGAACAAAGATGTTGAAAAACATTGACGTATCTTCAGAGTGCATATTATGGTCATGCATCTGGCATGATGAATGATATCTGGTTGACTCCAGTCACCACAATCTAAAAGAAATTAGAATGAGATATTTTCATTGTTGCTCTTCTTTTCCTTCGCTCATTTGATGTTAATAGCCAGCATCTTTGCTTTTTCCTTGGACAAGATTGTCCAAACCTCCTTCGAATGCTGAATCGAACCAAGAATTATCTGGCTCCACTTTCTCAAATTCACCAACTAGGATTTCATGATGCGTTGATGTGCCAAATAAAACACATTTCTGTTCAGCATTTTCTCTAGTAGTCTGTGAAATCCACTGTCAGTGGATGTAGCATCAAAAACTAGGGTAATTTCAATAACTTTCCTTCAGTGTATGAAGGAAGACCAAACACTAGCACAGCTAAAGTCTCTGTGGTACTTCAGGGTTCACTCCCAGAAAAGACTTTGAACAACATTCAATCCCAAGGTAAGGAGGCATACAGTTGGAAGTTTTCACCAAACTTAGGCATATTGGTTGAGTCACCCAAGTAATGTCATCCACATGATCAATGGATACTTGCTCTGCTACAACTTGAAATTAGTAATTGGTTTTACATTGTACTTGTCTATGTTGCACTCTCATTCCTCTCTGCTTGCTTGCAGGGATCTTATCTCAAAAATATTGTCCTCACCACACCTTTCTTCTCAGTCCTTTGGTATTCATAGAATCTGATATCCTTGTCTTTCTTCACAGTGGATAAGTCTGTTATTCTGTATTTCCTGGATAACATGTGGAATTTCTATATAGAACAGGCTACTTCCAACACAAATGCTGCTCTTTATCATCCAGGGTTACTCACTCAATCTATGCTTTTCATCAGACCACAAAGATTCTCAAGTAGTTTCATGAAAACTTTAAATGCATTGCACTTGGTCATTGTCTCATTCTTAGCTTCTGCCTGAATGGGATGATAGATTCATTAGTTTCATATGCAGGTTTTTTTAGCAACAATCTAGCTACTGCCATCGAGGGCATATGGCAATGTATTAATTGTTAGACTATTACTAGTTTACATAAAAGTACAAAAAATACAACCAAATCAAGCAATAAAAGAAACACCAGTAAGAAAAAATGAAGTGTGCTCATGTACTGGGTGATATCTGGCTTCCTTCAGTGCAGAGCTTGCAACCAACACTAAAAGAGTCATATAAAATAGAGGAAGACAGCATCATCCAGAAGGACCACATCCTGGTACTTAGATAGGTAAAGTGTGGGAAGATGACCCAGATTGGATCATTCAACAAGATTGTGCCAAAAACACTGTTAGACAACACAGTCATCACAGTAAGGTAGGGAGGAGCGCTCCATCAAATGGTGGTGCACCACAAAAATTTTCCCAGTTTGAAGACAACAAAAAAAAGACCTGAAGCTGATGCAGCATTGAAGGCACATCTTCAGGAACTGTGACTTATAATGGCACTTAACTTTGGGTTCCTCTCAGCCATATCCCATCTTCTTTGCCAGGAGGGCTTACCTGATTCCTACCTTATAGTCACTATAAAGAAATGCTGATTGGTAATTGAGTCCTCACAGACTCTCTGGAGCCTTCATTCCCTGCAATCCTTACATGTCCAAGAACCTAAAATCTACCACGCTCACAGTGACTGTGGTGGCATAGATACTGCAAACTATAGTGTTCAGAGATTCAAATAGCACAAGAGCACCCATGGCACTTTGTGCATCTCTGAACCGGGTACACAATGCTGAACTGTTATTGCAACCAGATTAACCATGAAGACAGATGCAGGGCATAGTAGTGTCCTGCTGACTTCAAGCCCCAAAGGGAAACAGAATGGATGTTAACTCCCTTGTCAGACTTGGAGCTGGCTGCGTAGACTAGCAACAAATCCAGCATGACACAAAGTGTGGTCCAAAAGGTTGAATACAGTAACCCAGTTGATGTGCAAAGTGAGGTATGGCAACAAATCATCAAAGATGCTAACCTCCAGGGTGGCATCCAGACAGAAACAAACACACAACTGGCATAACAACTAGAAGTTCTTTAAGAAGTTTCATAGCACTAAAACCTAAAAGCTGAGAGTATGAGTGCAGTCTCATTGGCATAGGAAACAGATCAAGCACAGATGCAATGAGAACTGTTGTCGACTGAGGGAAATGCCAGGCTTGTGCATACAAAAACATAATATATTGTGCAAGAAGCAGGCTAAGGGGCATTTCTGGTGTCAAAAGGCTAGCTTCAAATAGGGGGAGTGTGGATGGCAACAGTCACCAGACAGAGATTGGTGGGCTTAAACACATCAATCTTCCACAAATTCATGGTCAGCTATGGATGCGTTAAACTAGCATCCAAGTAAAAGCAGGGTGGTAGCTCTATCAGAGCACCCAGTGCTGAATCTCATAGAACAAAGAATGTCTATGGCACAGGTACAAAAGACACTGTCTGCAAATATGGGCCTAGCAGGTTAGGCATTGGTAAACCACAGGACCACGTAACAAGTCTGGGTAGGGTGAAGCAGTGGATTACAACAAAAGTGCACTACTTTAGTCTTGAACAAAGAAAACAAACCTGTGCACTTGGGCATAGTAAGAGATGCAGTTCAATGCGGATTCGAGCCAATACTACAAAGTTAGTATCTGGGCTACACCAAGACAGATCAAAAGGTCATCCAGAGGGAGCAGAGTGAGAACATCATCGAACACCAATGAGATGATACCGTTGATGCTAACAGCAAAGAGTGTGAGATTGAGGATTTTTTCTGTGGGATGCCTTCTTCCTGTCCTGTCAGGCAAAGAGGACTCCCACCATCTCTAAGTGCAAATGAAAATCTTTTAGAAATTCAGATATGAAAATTGGGAGGCATCCTCCATCCCTCGGGGTGGGGATGGTTTCCATGAAACTGTATCACTATGCAGTATCATAAGCCTTCAGATTGAAAAACACTGTGGCATAATGATGAGTATGAAGGCCTTCTAGATAGCATTTTTCACCCGGAGCAAGCATCCAAAATGTAGTGAAACTTGTGAAAGCCACACTGTGCAGAAGAGAAATGGCTTCCAGTGAGGAAAAAGCTTATTTAACATTTACTAATTTCTCCATCAAATTGGATATCCAGGAGGTTAGAGAAATTAGCCAGAATAAAGCAGGGGTAGTGATCTCTCCCCAGGTTGTGAAAAGTGAGCAGAGTAGCTATTCATCAGGAGCCTAGGAGGATACCCTGTGTCCAGATCATGTTAAAATAAGTAGCAAAAGGTCGTGCCTCACTCACGCTCACCCAGGTATGGAATCATGGCATATGGGACATCATCTAGAGCGGGAGTGTGTCTGTGCATGAAGCAAGGAATTAAATTCCAGTTGGTGGCCTTCATTGGGATCAAAATGGGCATTGTATCCTGGTGGAGCAGCAGCATTCAGCTAAAGCACATGAAGAAAGTTTCCCCATAAGATTCTGACATGGATGCAGGGTCCGAGATTCTAGACACATTCTCTTGGAGAAGGGTCTTGAGAGAACTTGCCATGAATCATTTAAACTCTTTCCCACATGTCAGCAAGTGAAGACATATATGCCCACAATTGAAGAGAAGAGGGTGTGCTTGGAGACATACCAGAACCTAGCCATAGCTCACAAAATTTACAGATGATGAAACTGTCTGGCAGTGCTTATACTGCATGCTGTATCACTTCTGCCTGAAGTCA
This sequence comes from Ceratothoa steindachneri, assembly GCA_963969495.1. Taxonomy (NCBI): domain Eukaryota; kingdom Metazoa; phylum Arthropoda; class Malacostraca; order Isopoda; family Cymothoidae; genus Ceratothoa; species Ceratothoa steindachneri. The sequence goes on along the minus strand of OZ018333.1, from coordinate 2,752,743 downwards.
TCTCATCTAGCTGATTCTCAAGGAAGCAGACAGCACACAATACAGCTTAGACATTATAGGAAGAGTAGTTCAGCCTACAACAATGAAGTGGTTAGGGAACTCAACAAACCTAAATGCCCTGACTGGAAAAAGATAAATCCATTATTTCTTGAAATGAAGATGGCACTGTCACTCCAAGCACCACTGAATTTCTTGAAATGAAGATGGCACTGTCACTCCAAGCACCACTGAATTTCTTCAAATGAAGATGGCACTGTCACTCCAAGCACCACTGAATTTCTTGAAATGAAGATGGCACTGTCACTCCAAGCACCACTGAATTTCTTCAAATGAAGATGGCACTGTCACTCCAAGCACCACTGAATTTCTTCAAATGAAGATGGCACTGTCACTCCAAGCACCACTGAATTTCTTCAAATGAAGATGGCACTGTCACTCCAAGCACCACTGAGGTAGTTTCTAAGGCAGCAGTAGACAAGAAAATTATCATCATATCCAAAATGAGACTGTGCATCTGGATGGCACAGGGACAGGTCAAGGAAGGAAATAACAGCACTTATCAGGCAATGATGTGTAAATTCATCCACATTTAGCACACCTATATCCATGTCATTGACCAGGTCAGGAAGGACCTGACCCATGGGAATATTCATGCAGTTACCATTTCAGATCACCTAGGAAGAGAAAGAGAATCAGCAATCATGTAATGGCATGGCAGAAGTACCCCGTTTGAAGTTGGCTGCAGAGTAATGTATGTAGAATTAAAAGTATACCTCCTATTCAGTTAGGTACATTGCCACTGTCTGAAAGGAGATATTTATAGCAAATAGAAAAATGAAGATATCATACCAGGTGTAAATCACATATCCTCTAGCCTGATCCACATTCCATAATGGTGGCATAGGTCAGCACAATTAGATTTCCAATTTAATCTAGGCTACATTAAAAATAAAAAATAAAACCCCCAAATAAAAACAAATCAAGCACAAGGAAAGTGCTCTCACTACCATGAAGGTCATTGACCACCTACCACCCAAAATCTTGATCTACATTCAGGGAGCACAGTGAGAGATTGAGGCAGGAGTCAGTGGTAGCAGGGGGTTTTGAACCGAGCTACACCATCCATCTTCTTGCAGCTTCACCCATTCTCATCAAAAAGTTCAAGTCAACCAAGTGATGGGTTCTTCCTTATTTTCAGTCTGGCCACAGAGATATGCAGTTCGTCTGGAAACCACATGAAACAGTATAGGCAGTAGCAGACCAACAGGTACTCAAACCAGTAGGAAATACTGGTCCTCCAGGTTTCAGTTGTAGTATAGAGGATTGAAGGGATAGTAAAAAAAAAACCACTTAGAGAGAGCAAGGGGAAGCAAACCAGCTTCAAGTCAACTGATTGGATGGAGCCTTCCCTATTTGTACTTAGGCTGGCACAAGGCAACTGCTCCAGGTACCAAGTGCACCAAGCTACACAGGGTACCTACTTGAGTAATCCACATCAACATTTCTAATTCCTTTTGAACCATCAAAAAATAAAAATGACGCACCAATAAAAATAAATTGGGTATTAGCCATTCAAGTTTTCCTTGTTCATTATTTATTTGCATCATTTAATGCAATTGGCTGAGTCAATTGATAGCAGAACAAAGAGTAATACTAAAGAGAAAACCACATTTCACAATAAGGATAACTAAACTCATGAAACTGACCAATGGATAATCAGCATTGCATAATTACACAAAATACCTGAAAGATCTCAAGTAACTTACCCATTTATTATCCAACATTTCATCATTCAATAAATTCTTTTCACTATTCATGATTATCTCCTGTTTGTTTAATGAGTTCTATCTGGATGTTTTATATAGTGAGTTAAGGTTTCTGGTAGATACAGTTCTTTCATATACCAGATACTTCAGAAGCTTCAATATATTTAGTTAGCTTTGATGTCATCTAAAATAAAGTTGGGGAGAGAGAAAAATGAGTCTCGTACAACCATCAGTTAGTGCAGAGTCACATGTGAAACAAACTTAATGTGTAATTACCCAAGGCCCATATGGCCTAATGATGGAACAGACCCCTTCCAATGAGAGTAAAGTTAAGCAGCCATTAGGCATGTTAATTTTCTACATGGAGTTCAAATTCAGGTGAACTCAGTAGCTGCAATAAAGTAGGGTACCTGAAGATGAGTTCAATGTATGAACTAAATGGCTTTGTGAGATAGTATAGTTACTTGTTTAGGTCAAAGGAACTATTCCCCCAAGTAAGAGAGCAATGTAGATAGTAGTATTATATATATCCACTTGGCTCAGGATATTTTTGGCTACACTAGTAATTTACAAGATACCAATGACTTACCAGTTTATTTAAGGTAGTCAAAAGTCAGGTTATGTAGTCTGGGTCAGAGAAGAGTGGCATAGATGTACAATGATAAGTTCTCCTGGTATGGGTGGGGCTTCTCTATACCAATGATCATAGTCTTATAAATAGCAAGGATGAGTTATTCAGTTATATCATTGATGAAGATCTAGATATAGTAGGTGTAAAAGAATCATGGGTAATTAAATTTAATATTTTTAAGTTGACCTAAAAGGTTATAAGTGGTTTTGTGAAAGATGAGTAACACTATTAGTGGGATAATTATTTATTTAAGAAATAGTATTGCTTCAAATATAAATGATATATGGGTGAGTTAAAATATAATACTATTTTCCAGACCACCTTGACAGACTAAGGATATTGATTTTCTCATAATAGAGGCCATAAGTACAGGATATGAAGCAGATAGTTATTCTTGGTGATTCTAATTCAAGCTCTTTGGACTGGGAAAATATGATAGGAAAAAATAGTTTAGGTAAGTATATTGGATATTTTAAAAATATTTTTTATTAATTCATAAATGGGAAGAAAGGTTGCCAATATATTAGATCTAGTAGTTTCAAACAATAATAATTTGGCTCAACTATTGACTGATGGGAAAGCATTAAGAAAGTGGTTTATTTTAACTTGAGAATAGAAAAAGTTGAATATAGGCATGACTAAAGTTGGAAAATTTGCTAGAGTGGGTTAGGAATTCTCTGAAACTTCCTGAATGAGGTTAATTGAGATGTAGGGATTCAGTGGTGAGAATATGTGTGAGATGTGGAATACTTTTAAAATATTATAGGAGCAGTGTATCTCGATGATTATGAGAAAGAAATGTAGCAAGCCACTTGGTAATCTTTTAACATTGTGCCAGGGCACCTTTATGTAAGTGATGGAGACATGACTTTCCTAAGAATGCAGCAAATAGTCAAGTACAGTGATGTAGCAGTTAGCATTTATCTTATCATTCTCAAGTACAACAACCTCACTCCCCACCAATGCACTAAAGATGCCCCACACCATCACAGATTCAAGGTGTTTGACTTTGCTTACTGTGTATTTTAGGTACTACCCGTTGACTGAGGGATGACACTGAACTGCCTATGTGTGACTCTGGATATGCTGGAATGTGGATTTATCTAACCAGTTACCCTTCTGCCAGCCTGATGTGCATATTTCTTAGTGAAATCTCATGATTGTTCTTCATGCCCTCTTTGGAAAGGAGTTTCTTTGGTAGCCAGCAAACAGGCAAGGTAAGGTCTTTCTGAAGGAGATGGTGGATAGTGTGGGTGGTGATGTCTTTCAGTTAGAAACACAGGATGATTATTTTTTAATTCTGATGCTGTTGATTGTAAGTTCTTCCTCACCTCTCAGCATGGAAGGTTGTCTAGCTTTTGTGTTCTTTTATGGCTATCCATAAAAACAGAACATAAATTGTAGTACCATTTATGCAAAATACAATTTGGAGCAAGAAGTTTACTTAATACAACAACCAATTTATGTAAAGGTTTTTCTCCTCCCTACACATCAAAATTCTGGCCATTTACTCCATCATCATGCAGCTACATAGCATAATTAGTTAAAAATGGATGAAACAGAGTGACTAAACACAAAATACTTCTAATATGGGTAGTAGGGCAAAGCAACAACACAATACACCTAATCCATTGTCTGAACAAACACACATTGAGCAATCCATTACTCATGGATTCACTTATGTTAAGTTAGCAGTTGTCATTAGAAAACTATCAGTCAACCTGTGTCTGAAATGGGATTAATTTCAGGACTATGAAGTCATGTATTTTCAATATGGAGGGTCAAACATTTTGCAGGGAATGCATATTAGTAATTAAAGAGAATACAAAAATGGAGAAATGAGAGCATAAGAAGTTAATTGAATTCAGTTTAAATCTACTTTCTCAAACTAACCTTCCTAATGATCCTGGGTCTCCTCACTTTTCCTGGTTAGCTATAATGTCTCCTCCTCTGACCTCAACATATCCCTTTGCTTCTTTTTGCAGTCACTCTCATAACATAACATAATTTCATAGATGACAAAAGCCACAAGGGCTTATCAAAGGTCATTTGCATCTGTCAAAACCACCCACAAAAAGTATCCATAGGAGTGTGTCAGACCATGATATCTACAATATACAATTTAAACAATCAAGAGGATTGTGTCAGATCATGCATCTACAAAATACAATTAGAACCGTCCACAGGAATGTGTCGAAAACAAAAGGCATCATCATCAAGGCATCATCATCAAGACCCATCAAAATCAATCATAATATACAATAATAAAAAAAGGTATTTTGTGGAGTGAGTCTAGAATACCCCCCCACCCAAAAAGTTAACTCTCCCTCACCATATAACCATCCAATTTGCATTTGAAAACACTCAAGTTTGGAATGTCTATTATCGCAGACAGCAAACTATTACAGTAATCTACCACTCTATTGGCGAAAAAATATTTTCTAACATCTAACCTGCACTTCTGTTTTTTAATTTTTAAGTGGTGACCCCTAGTCCGATTACTACCTTCCAACTCAAATAACCTGGTAAAATCCCAGAACAGATTTTAAACAGCTCAATCATATCTACCCTCACATATATTCTTTCAAATGAGAACATATTTAATACCCTCAGTCTATCTTCATATTCAAGGTGCTTCAGGGAAGGTATTATTTTTGTTGCCCTCCTTTGTACTGACTCAAGCAGGTTGATGTCATGTCTAAAATGTGGTGACCATGCTTGTATACAGCACTCTAAATGTGGCCTGACATATGGGTTGTAGAGTGAGTTTAAGGATAACCTCTTTAGTCATGTAGCTAACATTCCACTACATGTATCCTAGCAACCTATTTGCTCTGTAATCTCTGGTATGCCCTTTTCTTCTCAGAAATTTTCCTAGCTATCTCCATCATTTCCCCACAATAGCTTCCCACATTTCTTCCTAATAGCCTTCATTGGAATACACTGCTCGAGGACCATGTTTAATATAGTCTTAAAAGTGTCCCACATCTCATAAGTATTCTTCCCCCTGAATTCTATTACCCACCTAATCTGATTTAGCAAATTGCATAATTTATAGTAATCAGACCTATAAAAATTTGGAGTTTGTTGATGTTCTACCTTTCACTATTCCCCAGTTAAAATGAACCATCTGATGATCACTATTTCCCAATCCTTCTCTGACAGTCAATTCCTGAACCAAGTGATCATCATTTGAAAGAACCAGATCTAATGTATACCTTCCACTCTATCTCATTTGCATCTCTTTCCTTTCCCGCCCCACCCTGTACTCTTTTATGTCTCTGACCACTATCAGTAACTAGTTTTCCGCCTACAAAGACCCAATGACACTATCTAATTGTTAAGTTACATATAATTCAGTAAATTCAGTAAATTTGTTAAATACGATCTACCTCTTCTAAACCCATGCTGAGCATCATTTATTAACCTACCACTCCCAAGATGGTCAGAAATTCACTTCTTAATTAACTATCTTCTCAAGAATCTTTCAAACTATACAAGTTAAGCTTACCAGTCTAAAGTTATTCGGGTCCTCTTTACTTTTCTTTTTAACAATTGGCACTACATTCGCTAATTTCCAATCATTAGGTATTTCTCCAAACTCTAATGATCTAGTATATATCTTTTCAAGAGCTACTGCAATACTATCTACACCTACTTTGAGCAACCTAGAATGAATGTTGTCTGGGCCAGATGAATTACTAGTATTTCCCTGATCATTAGCTCATTAATACAATCAGTCTGTCCGAGTGGTCTGTAAATGGATCCCAAGGATTATCCTATTTTTACTGACCTTAATATCTATCCACAGTGACTCATATTCTCCTTGCTTTATAGAATTCTGCCTCCTCTTGCAGATCCTGTCCACCTCAGTTCTCCAACAAACTCTTTATGCTCCCAAAACCCATAAGAGCATGTGAGAAGCACTCTTGTTCCACTCACACTCAAGGCATGGAGACAACAAGATTCACTGTAAAATCCCGGACACAAAACAAACTCCTTGTACCATTAGAATTTAATGTAACTATTCGAATGTTAACGGGCAATGTCCATCAATTTCATAGCTAAATTCTCTATTATGTCATCCAATGAAAATAACATTTACATTTTTTAAGGTTCCCAATTTTGTGTCATCGGTGAAAATTGACAGTTTACTATTTTCATTATACACAGAGATCAGTTACATAAACTAGGAATAATAATGGTCCTATTGTAGGGTGGGGTAGGGGAACACTGACCTATTAGTAGAAAAACCAACATAAAAAATCCATTTTGTACCTGAGTGAATACAAACTGTACCCAAAACAAAATTCACAACATGGTCCACCTATGATATACTCATAAAATAAGTGTCATTTTGGGCACTCGAAAATTTTGGGGGACCTCAATCCGTGTTCTCCTACTGCCAGGGTGTGGAGGGACATCGACCCTTATTTTTGAAGCTCATAAAACAAAAAACATTGTTTTTTTACTGAAATCAACATATATGATAACCCTAGCCACCCCTATCATTACTAAGTGATGAAATGAAAGATAACTACATCAAAAATTAACATTTATTTGACAAAACAAAATTAACTCTGGCAGACAAAAAATCATTTTTGGAATTTTTATGAAATTTTATGAATTATTAACAATTATTTGAACCAGAGAGGGAAGTTAAGACACCTTAAAGTATATTTGAGCAACTTATAGCCTAATTACATACAAATAGAGTGAATTCAAGACATAAAATATATAGAAATAAATACCTTAGCCTGTAGGCTACTACAGGCTCAGAAGTACATGTTGAAGGCTATCAGAGGGGGGTACACCTTAACCAAGTCAGCCTGCCTCTTAGTGGCACCCTTACACTGTCCTGGCTCGACTGACGCTTCGTTCAACATGGTAGGGAAGGTAAAGGTGTCCTTGGAGAAAGCTGACTTCATGCAGAGGAAAGAAAGATTTAAACCTCACATCCTCCATGATGGCCAAGAACCGGGCAACATAGCACACCAATGTGCCCACATTCCTTCCCACTTCCAGGAGCTTCAGCTCAACAAGAACAAAGTCCCCCACCTGAAGTAGAATTGAAAACTGAGATAAAACAAAACAAAAAATAAATATATATGCCAGATTAGGATAGTCCTGATAATGAATTATGATAATTGATCAATTTTGGCAGCAAAAATATAAAGCCCCTCACCTCTGGTGCCTTTTTAGCAAAAGGGTGTGACAATTCTGTCCAATTGTCCTCGCCCTCCACCTCATCTGATTACTCTGTGGAGTCATCGAGCTGCATAGGTACATCATCAACGTCTTCCTCTTCACTATCTTGCTCTACAGAGACAGACTTACTGCGCCTTGCACACTTCTTCTTCTCGTTTATCTTCTTCCTCTTCTGTGCCTTCATCCTCAGATGTGATGGCCTCCTCATTCTCAGTCAGAATGCAGGCCCGTACCCTCTTACGTCCCTTTCCATAAGGATGAGGAGCAGCCTTGGGGAACGGCCTGATACTCTCTGGGGAAGCAAGGTTTGAGCTGCCTGGGCCTGGGGTGGCAGGGTCAGCAGTGCTAGGGCATGGGGTAGCAGGGTCAGCAGTGCTAGGGCCCAGGATGGCAGAGTCAGCAGTGCTAGGGTTCAGGATGGCAGGGTCAGTAGTGCTAGGGCCTGGGGTGGGAGAGTCAGTGGTGCTAGGGCCTGGGGTAGCAAGGTCACTGGAGGTGCTAGGGTTCCATTATCACATCAGCAGGGGACAGGTTATCATCTTAATGCATGGGATACGGATCAGGAAGGTCTACTTATGAGTTATAGCCGTAAGCTAGTCCTTCCTCTCCATCAGAAGTTGGAGTAATTCTAATGCAAAAATCACAGGTGATGTCGGTCGCTCTGTTACCTGTGCTCCGACAAAAGCATCATCTGGGAAGATTTTAAGATCGATAGGCCAGATACCAGTCAACCTGAAACCACCGAGAATGTTGGAGGACGTACTGGCCTTAGTCCAAGTCTCAGAGGCAAACTCTGGCAACTGTGGCACTATTACGTGCTCTTTAGGGTGCATGAGAGTGTAGTCGTTCAGTAGGCTACGCAGAAACGACCCCAAGGAACCAAATACACTTACATCCAATCGCTAAGTTTGTCTGTCGTATGCAGAGACAAGGTAACAATCACGATACCATGCTTGATCGTAACCTCCAGAACATGAATGTTCATGTAACATTCAGCATTGTCCATGATAAGAAGAATCTTATTCCCTACAGAAGAACCAGAATTCTCATGAAGATGCTGAAGTTTCTGCATGAAACATTAAACGTTTATCCAGCCATTAGGATATAATATGCCTTTGGAACCAAAGATTATGTTCCTCATGAAAGCTGGGTTCCATTTGCATCTGGGAATTATAAACACTGGAGGGATGGACTGCCTCACAGCATTTATAATACCCACAAACGCCCCCTCGCACACATAACCTTAACAGGATTCATAATTGTGGACAAAGAACTCTCATCCAAATTGAATATCCGGTCCGGAGTGAATTTGTACTTCTCCATAGCTAATGTGTAAGCCTTAAAGAAGGTTTCCACATTAACTTTATTGAAGGCTACGATCCTGGTAATTGACATGCCTTCCAGAGCATTCAACACAAGGTTTGGATGATGGTTCATGAACGAGTAGTACCAGTCTCGCGTTGCCATTCTGTCCTTCTCTCAGGCATCAGGGATGGTCTGGCTCCTACAAGCTTTGGCATGTTGGTATACCATTCCTTGGAACCTCGTTCATGGGCAGGCCATAGAACATCTTGGCAGCTTGGATGGTATATTCCACTATGTGCAGCTCCTGTTGTGGGGTGAAAACCCTATTAGTATGTGGCTGCACAGGCATATAAGTGACCCCGCAGACAACTTCTTGGACCGATTGAAGACATCCTGTAACAAAAGAAATGAATTAGGACTTAGGAGGCCCTTGCTAAAAAGATGAAAAAGATAAAATATATAACTCTAGGCTACAAAATAAAGTAACAAAAAATGAAATATGGTTCCAAAAATGCTGGCAGACTTGCCTCTTAAAAGAGGAAATGTTAAACCAGTCTGGAAACACAGACTGAGGAAGTGAATTCCAGGCCTTTGATGTAGCCTAAATGGGATGAATGAATTTTTAAACTTCATGCAAGAGTTTTTTTCTTGACCCCAAATTCCTCAGCCGCTGCTTTGATGCTGCAATTGGTTGCAACCTCTGTGCATGAATGCAGCCTCCAGGTTGGTGCAGTCGAGCTGCTTGTCACTTTTCCTGACATACTTGCGAGGCATGATGATCAGGCTTCCAAGAAGGCAGTAGGCTAGATCTGAAAAAGTTAATGACATTAGACATATGAATAGGTAAAGTTGTCCCGCCCCCCCCAAACAACAAATTTCTTGTTTTTAGTTTAAGAATTATTAGTCTTGTGTATTTCATATTAGCAATTAGCGAAAATATTACATATTAAATCATTTTTTTTTTAAATTGTAGTGATGTGGGGGTATACCAACCGCCATGCCTCGAATACATCCGGTGGTAAAAATCTTTTTGTAAATTGAATATTAATCCTAGAGTCATTCTAATAACCTAAGTCACCTAAATAATAGTTGTTTCATGTGCTTATAGCATAATGACACTGATATCGCATCATAATTCACTAAAAATCACCTTCAACTTTACACACAAAAAAACACTATTCCACTTCATTTAAATGCACTAGTTCACCACCACCATTTATTTTCATGCTAATAAACATAATCAGTCACTTTTTGTTATGTTTTTCCAATCATTTCAAAGTATATCGAATTTTCAAAATTTCACGCATCGGTGTTTCCCCACATGTTGGCGGTCTATGTTCTCTCGCACCACCATTTTTCTTCACAACAATGCCACGGTGGCCACTTCGAAAGGGCGCACTTCATTTCACTCGATAACCAGTCAATATGGCTAAATATCGTAATGAAACTTAACTCAAAACAATCATGCCATATTCACCGAAGTGAGAAACTATATTAAAAATAACAACAGACATCCGAAAAATCCATTTTCTTACGTGGTAAACACAGACGCTGTGATGGCGGAAACCCGTTGCTCATGTGTTGTTCACTGAGGATGGGTGCTGTGTTGGTGGTGAGTGGCGGTGGGAAATTTGAAATAGTTATCATACCATTAGGTCGGTGTTCCACCTCAGTTGGTATTCCCCATCCTCACCCTACTTTGTTTAAAATAATCTTTTATCAAATGTTAATCAATTAGACTTACAAATAGTACTTTGCTAAAATTCTTTTAACAAATGGCCAATATTATGGAAGTAGAGGACTCTGATAAAAAGCATAGAAGTGAACATCTTGTGAATGGAATTGGATTCCTCTTGACTGCTGCCGCTAAGACTGGGCCCACCTATCCTGCAATTTGGGTTCTTCCCAGTTTTCATCTGCTGCTTCCCTAGTGCTTCAAACAGCTGGTAGGCTAACAACCCTATCCTACATGATGAGACCTGGCCCTAAGAGCAAAAATCCCCCCACCCTACCCAGAAGCATGACCCCGTTTATCTCTGTAATGCCTGCAATAGTGACCTGTCTTCTCCTGACTGCTATGGCAGTGAAACCATTGGAGCTTGGGTTCATGCAATTGCAAAAGTGTAGTGGTAGAGCTGCTGAATGTTTTGATCTTCTTAATAGGCCTGGCAATTTGAGCTATATATCTTCAAGGTGCAAAGCCTCTTCAACTCGTAATTGTAAACCTATAGCACCTGTAATATATTGCCTATACATGGTTGTTTACTTGTATAGGATTCGTCACTGTATATATGCACACATATATATATATATATATATATATATATATATATATATATATATATATATATATATATATATATATATATATATTCCTACAGATACATTTTCCCCTATATTCCAAATTACCCAAATTCGTGGAGGAAGAAGAGAGATGCGCGAGCCTTCTCCACGCTGTACCCAATCCGATCAACATGTGACCAAAAGCTCCCACTCTCTTATTCCTTACTATATTTCTACTTCTATATTTAATTACTATCTACCTTGTGTGAAATCCCGTATGAATGGTATAAGAATCCTAATTAATTCATCTAAGCATCAGTACTTTCTATTTCTCCTTAATTGTGTTATGGAGAAACAAGCTACCTTAGGCTAGCAGACGACATATCGAGTAAGTACTAAATTCCTCTTATTTTCATTTCAATTTTTATACAATTAGGTGTTATCCTACATTATATTGGCAACGAGGTCGTTTCCACTAAGTTAGGTCTATTTGGATCTCCCCTAACCTAGGTGCAAAAAAAAATCCCATTTCTGCACTCATCCTGGCCGAATTTCTTTTGTCATTCTTCAGTTCAGGGTTCATTTTAGATACTTCAGTTATTTCTTTGCTTAAATATTCTCAAAATGTCCCATATAACAAATATTCGGTAAATATGTAGATTGCAATATGTTGAAATATGTTTCATGTTTTGGAAGTAAATTCAAGGGGATGTCTTGTGTGGAGGTAAACACAATGGGGGAGACTACCCGACAATGATACCGTTTCAATCAATGGGGGGGGGGAGTCTGGGGGCACAACCCCCCAGTATAGCATTTTTCGTTGGGTTAATTTCGGGCATTTTTATAAAAAAAAATGGAACAGGGTATATTTCAAATAGGACTCAAACGTGCATGAATATTAGGGCAGGGGTGAACGAAATATAAACAAACAAAAATCCACTTTTTCGGCCGAGCCACCAATCTACATGTTTACCAAATATTCAAAACACACTGGGTGTTTTTGATTAGAATAAAGAAACAATTGAAAATTATTTAACACGAATGGATCTTTGTTTCACAATCCATAAAATCAACGACCCACATAAATTGCCTATTTTATTAACTCTTATCGGTGTTGAGATGTTCTCTCTGCTTTGCGATCTCCTTTCTCCCATCAAGCCCCAAAACAGTACTTTTAATGATGTCATCAAAACCCTTAAAGATCATTTTAAGCCACGTACAAACATTGTTTTCGAATGTTTTAAATTCTTTGAGCGTCTACAACTAAGTGGTGAATCAATCTCAGACTATGAAGTTGCCCTCCGAGGATTAGCCTACAAATGCGATTTCGTCAACATGATACAAGATCTACTAAGGGACCAATTTATTAGACGCTTACACAATAAACGAACACAAGAAGAGTTGCTTGCTAATACATCTTGTACTTTCACAATGGCCTTACAAGTAGCCAAGTCTAAGGAAACGGCTTCTAGGCAATTAAACATTTTCAAAAAAACACACTACAGGAAATACTTCCACAATTTCAAGGTTAGGTAGTAGATAATTCCACATATAATACTTATCGTCACACTTACAACTCTACACAACCTAGTACTACTTTTATGAATTTTAATTCACAGGATCGGAAAAACCTAAATGCACAAAGTTCTCATTCCTTGCCCAAATCCATCTGCAAAGGATGTGGGAAACCACATCGGCGTTCAGTGTGTCCTCATAGAAACTCAAAGTGTTTGAATTGTGGCATGGTGGGTCACATACGATCGGAGTGTATGCAAGGCTAGCAGAAGCCAAATTCTAATTCTCATTTCATTTCTAAGCCTTTAATTCAACTTCAAATACGAAAAGGTCTAAACAGAATTCCCATATTTCGGCTACTGATGTAAATATTACTGCTAATACTACAAATACAAGTCCAAATTCTGACTATATATTAAATACTACTTCACATGCAGGTGATGCACCTATACTAGTGGACCTTCTCGACGGATCCAAGATTTCTTTTAAGCTCGACACTGGTGCATACACGTCCATCATGCCCGCAAAACATTTTTCGTTCACATTTTCAAAATAAATTACTTCCCAAAGTGAATAGTCCTTTGAAATCTCACGGGGGCACTCCGCTCAGTATTGTAGGTAGATGTGAAATTAATGTTCAAGAACCCAATTCCACAGCTACTCACCCCTTGACTTTAACAATTGTTAAAGAACGAGGACGTCAGCTGGTGGGCCGAGACTGGATTCGGTCAATAAATCTATACATTTCTGCTATTTGTAGCGCAAATTTCATTTCTTCTTGTTCTTCAGAGTACGAACAATCTATTGCCACCCGTTGCCCGTCTTTATTTCAGGGGGTATCGGTCTTCTTGATAAATTCCAAGTCTATATTGATATTTCTACTGATATTCAAACAAAATACATGAAGGCTCGCTCAGTGCCTTAATAACTCCGCACTAAGGTAGACCAAGCCTTAGATTTACTTCTTGCTCAAGACATCATTGAGCCAGTCTCAAACTCGAGATGGGCTTCACCTATAGTACCTGTACTCAAACCTGATGGTACTATCCGCATTTGTGGAGACTATCGTTCCACAAATAAACATATTTTAGTGGATACTTACCCTTTGCCTAAACCAGAGGAACCTTTTAGCTCATTGGCTAGGGGTAGATGGTTCACTAAACTCAAAATGAGCCAAGCTTATGCCCAGTTGGCTTTAGACGACGAATCTCGAGCCATTACTACTATTAATACTCCTTGAGGTATTTCTGCTGCTCCTGGAATCTTCCAGAGAGCTATGGAACAACTTCTTAAGGGAAATGATGGAGTACTTTGCATTTTGGATGATATACTCATCACTGTTGCAAGTGCTCTACAACTCAATAATCGAGTTGACGCAGTCCTCCACGGCTTCAAGATTCTGGTCTAAAACTGAGACATAACAAATGCAGTGGGGTCTAAAATCTATTTCATATTTGGGCTATGTTATTGACTAAGAAGGCATTCATCCAGCTCAGGAAAAGTTGGATGCCATAAAAAGTGCACCAACTCCAACTGGTGTTTCTTCATTACAAGCTTATTTAGGACTTTTGAACTTCTATAGAAAATTTCTGCCAAATGCTTCTACATTTCTGGAGCCGTTAAATCGTCTTTTACTCTCCAACACTCCATGACATTGGGGCTCAGCCCAACAAGCCGCTTTTGAAAAGTCGAAAAATACACTTCTCAATTCAAAAGTTCTAGTTCATTTTGACCCTACACTTCCTATTACAGTTACAGCGAACAGTAGTTCATATGGCATAGGTGCTGTTTTCTTCCAGAAAATAGATGTCAGGACAGACCAGTCTACTGTGTATCCCGAACCTTGACACAGGCCGAGAGAAATTATTCCCAGCTCGAGCATGAGGCTTTGGCTTTAGTTTTTGTAGTTTGTAGATTCCATTTCTATGGTCATTCATTTGCACTCATTACTGACCATAAACCACCTCTGGGGCTGTTTTCTGCTAACAAAGCTATTTCTCCTCTGGCTTCAGGCCGTATTCAGCGATGGTCGTAAGTACTTCTTAACTACAAATTTGATTTAATTCACAAATCTGGAGAGTCCTTTTGGGCACCGCAGACGCTTTGAGTCGTCTTCCTGCTCCGTGCGGTGGTTCCGCTCCCATTCCTGAAAAATGGATAAACCCTGTTGATTTCTTACAGCATACTCCAGTGACCGCTGAGGCCATTGCTCGTGAGACTGCGAGTGACCCATTTCTTTCTGAGGTTGTCAAATTACTCAAATTTAGTGGGAAACACACTAAAGATTCTCGATTCACCCCCTTTTGCAAGTAGAGCTTCTGAACTCTCCTTACGGTCTGGTTGTATTCTCTGGTCTCACCGAGTAGTTATTCCTGCTTCTTTACATTCCACTTCTGCAGGAACTCCACGATAGTCATCCCGGAATGGTTCAGATACGCATCCAAACGAGTGAATCTATTAATGGTCTGTCCATAGTCAACAACTAATCTCTTTGGGTGGCGCTCATTCGGACCAACAAGAACTTGTGCTCTCCATGGAGATGTGTTTTACTCAAAAACACAATCATAGAGCATCTTGTTAATTTCAGACCTTATGAACTTCTTATCATCATCTCCAAACCTCCAAGATTTTGTTGCAACGGATTTGCAATGAGGAGCAAGACTTGAAAAAGACGAGGTGTATCCACCAAAGCAGACAGTACACTGCAAGTGGCAGGGTTGGAGGTATTTAGATCTTTCTTGTATCCGTCAAAGTCCACAGTAACACTAAAGTGCTGGCACATAAAGTCTTGGCCAAGAATGACATCACAACACAAGTATGGCAGCACAGAAAGCCACGTATTGTAGTAGCATTCATCCTTCAAATTGATGTCAACCATGCAGCGTCCCTTCACAGAAGCCGTGAATGATGAAGAGGCCATAGATACGCTTCGAGTCGTTGAAACAACCTCCAACTTGTGCTTCGTGGCATAGCTATGTGACATGAAAGACTCATAGCTCCTTATAATCGATAAGAGCGTTCACTTCATTATTACTAACCAAAATATACACAGTAGCTCGCCATAGTAGTCTAGGGGAAGAAGCAGAGATTACGGTCAGTGTAGAAGACTGAGTGGATAAGGAAGTAGAAAATGTAGTAGACCGGCGCACCTTAGCAAAATGTCCCTACTTATTATTCATATGACAAGTGACGTTTCTTGCAGGGCACTGTCCACGATTGTGACGGGGACCAGAACAGAAATAGCAGCGGAACTTTAAATTGGCAGCAGCACAGGTCCCATCATCGGTGCGAGCAGGCTCGGATGTCACAGCAGCACTTACACCAGAGACAGTATAACGAGAATAAGACTCAGATGTCTTCCGAACAACATCGAGTGCCCTGGCTTGATTAACAGCCGTACTTAGGTGCAAAGTTTTGTTTTCAAGTAATCGTTGCCTGATTGTATGAAAGAGCAAGCCATTGATGAAAGAATACTGTATGTAATAATGCCGATTCTGTGAAACAGTAGCAGCCTTAAAGTTACAATCCTGGCTGAGCACCTGAAGCTCTTGTAGATACTCATCTATTGTCTCCCTTTCATGCTGCCTACGAGTAGCCAATAAATGTCTCGTAAACACTTCATTTTGGGGCTTGACATAGAGGTCTTTGTGACGATCTATAGCTGAATCATAGGTAGTACACTCTGCAATGTAACCATACAGAGTTGGAGAGACAAAATTGATCAATGTATCTAGCTTGTTTGGATTAAGGCTTGCAATGAATTCCAGGAATGCAGAGAAAGTACGATTCCAGCGATTCCATTCTCGTGAGGCAGTACGCGAGTTTGTGGATACATCTAGGCATTCAGGAATTTATCCATCTTTAGATAACGCAGGTATACATTCTAAAAGAGGTGCTTCAGGGATAGGAGGGCTGAGTTGTCTTTATACCAATGCTCATAGTCTTAGAAATAAGAAAGATGAGTTATTAAGTTATATTATTGATGAGGATATAGATATAATATGTGTAATAGGAGAGATAGGACGGGTGGTGGGTTGATTATTCATATCAGAAATAGCATTTCTTCAAATCTAAATAATTCTCTAAAGCAAGAAGAAGTTGGGGCACTGTGGATAGATAGTGGGGTCAGTAAAAATAGGATAATCACTTGGGAGCCTTTTACAGACCACCTGGACAGACTGACTGTATTGATGAGCTAATGATCAGTTAAAAAGGGAAAGGATGGGAAGTAGATACAGTTATTCTTGGTGACTTTAATTTAAATTCTGTGGACTGGGAAATTATGATAGGAAGGGATAGAGCAAGTTGTAAATTTATAGAATGCTTTGAGGATAATTTTTTGACTCAATTTGTTAATAAGCCAACGAGGGGTGCCAATATCTTAGATCTGGTTCTTTCAAATCATGATCACTTGGTTCAGGAATTGACTGTCAGGGAAGCATTGGGAAATAGTGATCATTAGATGGTTCATTTTAACTTGGGAATAGTGAAAGGTAGAACATCAATTATCTCCAAATTTTTATAAGTCTGATTACGATAAATTATGCATTTGGTAAATCAGATTAGGTGGGATATAGAATTCAGGGGGAAGAATATTTATGAGATGTGGGACACTTTTAAGACTATATTAAACATTGTCCGGGAGCAGTGTATTCCAATGAAGGCTATTAGGAAGAAATGTAGGAAGCTATTGTGGTGGATGTGCGATTTACACCCGGCATGATGTCTCAGTCATTCTCTTCGCTTTAAATACCTCCTTTCAGGCAGTAGCTGTGCAGCTGCACCTTGATAGGAGGTATACTGTTATTTCTGCGTACATTCCACCGTTAGCCAACTTCGATGTGGGGGATTCTGCCGTGTCGTGGCATGGTTGCCGAGGCCCCATCTCTTGTTCGGAGATCTAAACGGTAGACACCCCCTCTGGGGAGACTACTCTATCAATCTTCGAGGTCAAGTCATTGCCGATCTGATCGAAGAGCTTGAGATAGGTTTCCTAAATGTGGATGAGTCTACGCATCACTGCCCGAGAACCGCTTCATTTCCGTGCCTCGATCTATCGTTGTGATCTCCGGATTCACAGCCCAATTTTGATTAGGAGTGGTCGATGACCTCCATGGTAGTGATCACTTTCCTATTCAGATATCATATTCTGAGCCGCTGCCGTACGAGAGCCCGACTCAGTGGTACTTGACGGGGGCGCAGTGGTTTTCATTTCATGAAATGACTGAACTCTCTATCTCAGTCGGGGAGTTTAGGTCGGTAGATGAGGCCGTTGAGTTCTTCTCCGGCAACCTCATCGCTGCGGGGCTAGCAACTATTCCTAGAAGGTCTGGCCGTTTTGAACGCCGACCACTCACGTGGTGGTCAGCTAAGTGTGAGACGGCACTCAAGCGGAAGCGTTATGCTTACATGAGCTATAAGCGCCGCCCGAATAATTTCACTGTCGGTAAATTTCGTCGGGCTAGGGCTAGGTTCCGATGTATTTCGAAGCACGCCCACCTCTCTTGGCGCGCATACGTTTCTTCACTTAACGGGAATACCCCCCTAGCGCAGGTGGGGAGGCGAGCCAAAAGGATTCGGGGCAAGTTCTCGCAGGAGCCCCCTCCTGTTATCCAGGAGATTTGGACTGCAATCTCGGACCCCACGTATGTGGCGGAATCCTTCGCGACCGCTTTTTCCGCATTCTCTAGGCGGGATGCTGCTCCGCCAGCATGCAATGCACGTCGTGATGTGACGGAGGGCCGCCGACTGGACTTTACCTCCAGAGGCGTAGAACCCTTAAACGACAGGTTTAAGCTGAGTAAGTTGCGTTCCGCTCTTACTTTGTGCGCTGACACGGCCCATGGTCCAGACGATGTTCCGTACGCCATGCTTCGACACCTGGGTCAGCGAGGCATGGCCTTTCTGTTAGATTTGTTTAACAGGATCTGGGTGGAGGATCCCCTCCCGGATTCCGTGCGAATCGCTACTGTGATCGCCTTTCGCAAACCGGGGAGAGATCACTCTACTCCGGCCGGTTTCCGCCCAATCTCTCTAACCTCTTGCGTGTTATAGTGTATGGTTATCGATGTGATTTATCTTCGCTTAATAAATCAGCCTAGATAGCGTTTCGAAAACCATACCCATAAATCTTGTTTGATCGAAGATGACTGCCATTAGCTTTAGGCCTAATGTGACAGCGAAGTAAATTTTGGAATAATGACTTGGGCTCTAAGAAAGACAATTACACGAATATAAATATATTCATAAAAATCAACGAATGTACAGAGATAAGTAGGTTAAGTAAATATGGTGAATAATATGGTGAAACAATATAGAGTGAATAATAGAGTAAATAATAATATAATAATATAGAGTATAATAGAGTATCTTTGATATAGTAAATAATATTGAGTTGTAAGTAATATAGTGTCGTAATTTAGAGTATTTTAAAGTATCTATAATGGACTGTGAATTGGGGGCTGCAATGAGAAGCAAATATTATTAGGACTTACTCTCCTATTGTCGTTTGCAAAGAATTGTAAAAAAAATGGAAGTAACTAATTAAATGAATAATTGTAGAAGGAATGGTTACCAACCTTTATACGAACAGAGCAAAGAGTCGAGTGGGCAGGGAGCATGCTCTTTTGATCGAGCTGGGAACGTGTTTGTTTGTTTGTGTGTAAAATTTAAGAGATGTTGTTTGGAATAGTATACGTTAATGGAATGGCAAGTATAATAAATGAATTAATTAATTATTAAGTTTAACATAAATGAGGTTACCAACCTTTATACGAATAGAGCAAAGAGTCGAGTGGGCAGGGAGCATGCTCTTTTGATCGAGCTGGGAACGTGTTTGTTTGTTTGTGTGTAAAATTTAAGAGATGTTGTTTGGAATAGTATACGTTAATGGAATTGGCAAGTAAAATAAATGAATTAATTAATTATTAAGTTTAACATAAATGATTTAATTTACAAAAGTTGAAGTAAATTAATTGAAAGTTTAAATTGCGAAAGTTAAGTAAAATGAATGATTAAATTAACAAGGTTAAAGGATTACATGAATTATTTAAATGACAAAAGAATGGAATTTTATGCATAATAAATGATGATATATATATTTAAGTTTCCCAGGAGGTTTTTATTATAAGAAGGCCCAGGGGCATTGCTATAGTGTGCAAGTTGATGGAGATATTTGTAAATGTTAGATTAGCCTTTTTTTTCTGGACAGCAGAGGTCATCTGACTTCTGCACAGTGCAGCTTCCGCAAGTTCCACTCCACGTCAGATGCTCGACTCCAACTGAAAAATGCTGTCTGCGAGGCCTTCCTTCGTAGACAGCACTACACCAAGGTATTTTTCGATTTGGAGAAGGCCTATGATACCGCATGGCGATACGGTATCATAGAGACTCTCCAAACGATGGCGGCGAGGGGACGCCTTCCAATCTTTATATCTGAAATTTTGCTAGAACTTCGATTCCGCGTACGGGTGGGGGAAGGCCTCTCCGGCCCAATGGAGCAGGTAGAGGGTGTTCCGCAGGGAAGTGTCCTCAGTGTCACACTCTTTGCCCTGAGCATCGACGGCATTACCTCGGTGCGCCTGGAAGATGTTCTCGCTACACTCTACGTGGACGACCTTTCAATCTTTCGATCACTTGTGGCATCTGGGCGTGGCCCAGATGCCAACTCTGGAGCGTCGACTCCAACAGGCATTGAACCGCTTCTCTCGCTATGCCGAAGCGCACAGGTTTCGGTTTTCCTTGGCCAAGACTGAGGTGGTGCACTTCTGCCGCCATCCACGGCTCCACCCTGACTCAGACTTGTTTATTAATTGGGTACGGCTGAAAGTGGTTGAATCGCTGTGTT
The DNA here is from genome assembly GCA_963969495.1 of Ceratothoa steindachneri. Taxonomy (NCBI): domain Eukaryota; kingdom Metazoa; phylum Arthropoda; class Malacostraca; order Isopoda; family Cymothoidae; genus Ceratothoa; species Ceratothoa steindachneri. The sequence goes on along the minus strand of OZ018333.1, from coordinate 2,732,189 downwards.
TCCTTGGTCTTGTATTTAACCGACGCGTCACCTGAGAGGCTCATATTCGCAGCCTTAGGGTCTCTTGTACCCCTGCCATGATATTCTCCGTTCCGTGACGTTCAGCGCTTGGGGTGCTGATAGGGCTACTGCCCTACTTTTTTATCGATCCTTTGTTCGTTCAAAGCTCGACTACGGATGTCAGTTGTATGCATCTACAGCCGAGCCTGTATTGTGGAAGGTTGAATAGATCCACCACACCTGCCTTCGCCTGGCGACCGGTGCCTTCCGCACTTCCCCCATTTAGAGCCTACTACTAGTCGATGCTGGGGAGATGCCACTCGCTCTTCGCCGTGTACAGTGCATTATTCGGCTGTACGCGCAAGCCCGGCGCCTCCCTCAGTCGTCAACAGCTCTCACTGCATCTGCAGCTAATTTCGACGGTGTCTATGCCACCGAGAGATGCCACTCATACCCTACACCTTTTGGTTTTAGGGCCAGGAAATTCCTTCGAGAGCTAGGTATTGCTCTCGGGCCGTTGACGCCTCTGGTTTTGCCCAGGACGCCACCCTGAAAGGTATCACATTTGGCAATTTGTCGCCACGCCTCTGCTTCCAAAGCTTCTACAGTGCCGGGAGTATTGCGTTCGACCTTTTTGGAGCACACCTCGCATCACGCTGGAACCGTGCCAGTGTATACGGATGGCTCCAAGTCGCAAGAGGGGGTCGGCTTCCACGCCGTATCCCCTCTGTTTGAAGTCAGCGGGTCTCTGCCATGCGCTGCGTCTGTCTTCACGGCCGAGCTGGTGGCAATACACCACTCAGTATGGGAGATTACGCAACGTGCCCGGTTCGGAGACTGTATTGTGATCTATAGCGACTCACAAAGTGCTCTGAGTGCTATCGGAGCATTGGAATCTCCGTATCCCCAGGCGGATGTTGAGATTATCTTCTGCCGAGTTCCTGGACATGTAGGAATTGCGGTTAATGAGCGCGGCAATGAGGGCGCCAAAGAATCCTCGAGGAATCGGCGACCGGACCAGCGTTTCGCTCTTCCTCACACCGAATACATGGCAGGAATACGGTTAGCTCTTTGGGATGCTTGTCAAGGAAGAGGGAAGACGGTCGAAGGGAACTTAAAGTTGCGTGTCATTACGTCGTGACTGTTCCCATGGACCTACCCCCCAATGCCACGAAGGCTTCAGTTTACTTTTTGTTGTCTCCGAATTGGACACACTCGCAGAACGAACCACCATTTGATGGAGTGCTCGCCAGCGCCCTACTGATAAGACTGCGCTGTCCCCCATCGTAGTTGTGTCTCCATCCTCATTCTACTTGACCTCTTTTCTGCCCGATACTATTGACCTTTCCGTCTCGCTTGATCGCCTCCACTCTTTCCTTGGCATTTCTGGCGTTGTTCTCGACTGGTTCCGTGCTTACCTTTCGTCTCGTACCCAATCTGTAGTGATTAACGATGTCTCATCTGATCCCACTCCCATTCGCTTTGGTGTCCCTCAAAGTTCTGTCCTCGGCCCTCTCCTCTTTCGTATCTACTTTTTCCCTCTTATCTCCCTCCTACGTAATCTCGGTCTATCCTTCCACCCCTATGCTGATGACACTCAAATCTTTAGTTTCTTTTCCCCGTTGACCATTGCCCAATCAATCTGTGACCTCTTATCTGCCTATTCTTCTATCTCGGACTGGCTATCGGCTAACTTCCTCAAAATTAACCACTCCAAGACTGAAGTTCTTCTGGTTGGTACCCCCGCTCTAGTTTACAAAGTTAAATCCTTCTTTCCCTCCCTCCCTCTGGGTGGAAACTCTGTCGCTTTTTCTGACTTTGTTAGAAATCTGGGCATTGTGTTTGATGAGCATCTCTCCTTCAAGCCCCACATCCACAATATTAGTAAATCTTCCCTTTGTTTCCTCCGTAACTTCTCCCGCATTCGCTCTCACTTCGATGGCCAAAGTCTTGAGACTGCTCTCCACGCCTTCATTACCTCCCACCTTGATTACTGTAACTCTCTTCTTGTAAATCTACCATCTTCCTCTCTACGTCCCCTTCAGCTAGTCCAGAACTACGCTGCCCGACTACTCCTCCGTGGCTCTCGCTTCTGCCTTTCTAAGCCCCTGCTTCAGGAACTGCACTAGTTACCTGTCAGATATCGTTCTCATTTCAAGATTCTTCTCTTCACTTTCAAGGTCCTTCACCAAAAGGCCCCAACCTACCTTTCACTGCTCTTTTCCAACGTCTCGCCCCTCGGGCCCTTCGGTCATCTCATGCTCCTCTCCTGAATACTCCTCGCTCGTCCCTCTGTTCAATGGGCGACTGCTCCTTCACAGTCTGTGCCCCCAAGCTTTGGAATGCTCTTCCAGCCGTAATTAGATCAGCTGCCTCGCTTACCACTTCAAGCGACTCCTGAAAACGTATCTGTTCAGGATTACCTACTCACTCACCTGATCTTAGCCCACAGCCAAATGTGCGCTCTGTGAATGCCTCTAGCCTTGAAGAGCGCATTATGAGAAATTTATTATTATTATTATTATTCTTGTTGAATGTCCCAAGTCACGGCGATCTCCACGCACGTTACCTGTCCCAGTTACGGGATGGGCGGGTTCGCTACCGCCTGTCCCTTGTACTCGGGACGAGTTCGTGCACATTGACTGGTGGACTAATAGATTTGGGGCAGGGGGTGACCAGCCTTCTCCCCTTTATTTAACTAGGGTTTTTTTTTCTTTCTAGGTCGCACGTTCCTGCGCCGGGAAGGGGGAAGGGGACCTCCTCCCGACGCCGGAGCTTGCTTCCTCCTTGTTGCCATTTTCCCTTTTTATTGTTGTTCTTTTCCATATTTTTATTTTAAAATAGACTAGTGCTAGGCTGCCGTGAGTGCGGCGACTTGTGCCCAAGTGGGTAGTTGCCAGATAGGCTCCTAAAATTAAAAAAAATATATATCTCGGGCCGGTGGCGCTCCTGGTTCTCCCCAGAACAGCACCCTGAAAGGTATCAGATTTGGATATTTATTGCCACGTTTCTGTTCCCAAAGCTTCTACAGCGCCGAGAATATTACGTTCGACCTTTTTGGAGCACAGCTCGTGTCACGCTGGAACCGTTCCAGTGTATACGGATGGCTCCAAGCCCCAAGAGGGGGCCGGCTTCCACGCCGTATCCACTCTGTTTGAAGTAAGTGGGGCTCTGTCGGGCGCTGCATCTGTCTTCACGGCCAAGCTGGTGGTAATACACCACTCGTACGGGAGATTACGCAACGTGCCCGGTTCGGAGACCAGATTGTGATCTATAGCGACTCACAAAGCGCCCTGAGTGCTTTCGGGGCATTGGAATCTCCGCATCCCTTGGATCGCGATATCCGTGACGCCACGGTTTTGCCAAGCCGGGCAGATGTCGAGATTATCTTCTGCTGGGTTCCTGGACATGTAGTAATTGTGGAGAATGAAGGCGTCAAAGAGTCCGTGAGGACTCTACGACTGGACCAGCGTTTTGCTCTTCATCACACCGACTCCATGGCAGGAATACGGGCAGCTCTTCGGGCCGCTTGGCAAAGAAGATAGGAGACGGCCGAAGGGAACTTAAAGTTGCGTGCCATTGCGCCAGAACTGTTCCAATAACCTACCGCCCAATGCCGCGAAGGCTTCAGGTTTCTTTCTGTCGTCTCCGAATCAGTCACACATGTGACGCATCGCCATTTGATGGAGCGCTCACCTGCGCCCTATTATGACGACTGCATCGTCCCCCAGACTGTTCGGCACATTCTTGTCGAATGTCCCAGTCTGGGCGATCTTCGCGCACGTTACCTGTCCCGGTACCGGGATGGGCGGGGTCACTACCGCCTTTCGCTTGCATTCGGGGCGGATTTGTGCACACCGACATGTGGACTTTTACACTTTTGGGAGGAGGCCGGCCTTTTCCCCGTTATTTAATATTTGACTATGGATTGCGTTCTTTTTCGCCGGGGAAGACGGGCCTTCCCCCGTCGACGGAGCTCGCTTTATATTTTTCAATTTGTTTGTTTTTCTTGTTTTATATTTTTCTGTTTGTATTATTTTCTCTTTTTATTATTTAGCTTTTAATATAGCCTAGATTTAGACTAGGTTGAGTACGGCGACTTATGCTCTAGAAGGCAGTCGCCAGATGAGATATTAAAAATAAATCGCTTTCAGTTTGTTATTATTCTATTGCCACTTATAGCACTCCACCTTTTTACTCGCTCTTTCTTACACTTTGGTGGATCTACAGGGTGTACCTAATAGCTCTAAATCCGTTTCGTTCAGCCCCACGTATATTCTCCTCTTGTCCCCATTCCTTCAACCTCATTCTGCTGCCAATCATCTTCCCTACCACACTCATTGTATCTACCGGCCTGTAATTACCTATCTGCTTCTTATCTTTCCCCCCACTTTTGTAAATCATGTTGATCCTGCTTCACTGCCATGTCTTGGCTACCCATCAGCATGTTATTAGATAAGATTGGCAGGACCTTTAACATCCTTTTCCCCATACTTCAAAAATACCCAAATTATCCCTTCCTCATCCATTGCCTTGTGGATTTTCATTTTTGTCATCCCATATTCTATCTTCCTTAATCGCTCTCATCCATCGGTCATCTGCTTCCTGTATTATATTATTTAACTCCTCATTCTCACCTATTTCTTCTTGTTCAGTCCTTGCCTATATAAGTTTACCCCATTATTCGTTCACATGTCTCCTTATTATCATTTCCTATTCCGTCTCCCATTCTGATGTCTCCAGACTTACTGTTTTCCTTCATAACTACATGCATGCTTACCCCATGTATCGCCCCTGCTCTCCTTTTCTCCCTATCACTCTGTTACCCTGCATTATCTGTTCTTCCCCTGCCATATGGCCTGTGTCAGAGTTCTCTTTCTATCCGGTGGTTTTCCTGGTTTCGAGTTTGGTACCTTAAATTGGTTAGGTTAGAACCTGGATATACGTCCTTCAATCCTTGGACCAGATTGACAGGTTTCCATATTCAAGTTCTTTTGGGATTGGACATAGTAAGAGATGAAGTAGTGGTAGGAGAGTTAAGTGGTGAAATAGGGTGAAGTTAAAGGATAGGTGAGGTAGATGGAAAAGGAAATGGTTCCCTGCGGAAGAGATTATCTCTAGCGTGTTTTACTTTTGATCTCATTTTTGCTTTATAATTATTAATTTATTTTATTTTCTTCATTAAAGCCTTTTTAGTAGCCGGCTATGTTTAATTATGCATTTTTAATTGTAGTTTTATGAGTTGGATGATGCCTTCGATTGTTTCTACTTTTTCCTTTTTTATCTAGAGAAAACTTGAAGACTAGGTTGGGTCTACTAGTTCGTTCTCGCATTCAACAGCCTCATTTTTCCTGCCTTAACCTTTGACACATTTCAGTGACTAGGGCGAGTGCTGCGTCCGTCCCTCTTTCTCCTGAAGCCGTGTTGCTGCTCAGTCTGCAAGTAGGCTTCATCGAGAAATGAGTTGACTATGTAGGCCAATATCTTCTCAAGAGAGATATTGGCCTACAGCTGACAAAGGTGTCCGGGGGCTTCCCGGATTTGGAAATAAATATCATTTTGTCCAATTCCCACTGGTCAGGGCAATAGCCATGTGTATAGAGCAGCGTTCATGGTGTTAAGTAGGCCTCTGCGAACGTGAGGCCGGGCCTAGATATAATTCTGCCGGGTCAGCCCCGTCTATCCTGGTGCTCATTGACGACAGGATTTCAAAATGTTGGAGAGTTTTAGGGCAGTAATTTTGGCCTTGTTTCGCCCTCACGAAACAAGGCTCCATGGTGACCTTTTTTACTGACCTCAATGCTTTCGCTCTTGCATTTATTTCTCTGCCCCTCCTCTGGTGGATCGACAGCTGGATTTCAGTACATAATTTGAGGACGATCTCCAGTCACGTTCGAGCCCCGCTCTCTCTTACTCTCGTGGCTGGAACCGAATTCGTTGCCACCTCCTTCCAAACGGTCGATTATGCCTACCGAACACCCAGCACCAAATTCTTGTGCACTCCTCTCTAAATGGACCGAGGGAAGTGAAGCGAGAGTGAAAGAAAGAACCCGTGAATGCAAGGTGTCTGGGGATCAGACTAATGATATGATGTCTCTTGTAAGTGTGGGTGAGGGTAGGTGCGATTATTTGTGAAGTGTGTTTTTAGTGCGATTGGAAAGTAGAGTGTTGTTGTTTTTGAGGTCATAATAAGTATTAATTATTCATATTTTTGTTGCCAAAAATCGTATTTGTTACATTCTTCGTTGTCGTAATCGGTAGTTAGCAGGTCTTCGTTGCTATTGCTCTTTATTGTTGTGCCTCTTCTCGTACGGAGTGTGTGGAGGATACAGGGGAAGAGAGTGTGGCGTCCCCTGTTGGATTTTGAGTTGTTCTTCCACCTCCTTCTGCTTAGCGTCAAGTTAAGAGGAGTGATCTTAGCCGTGGCCTGGATCGCAAAGCTTCTGCTGCGCTTCCGTCAACGGCTTCCTTTTAGGATGAGGGGTGATTTCTTCTCCACTCTTTCAAGTTTGATGATGTGAACAGAGTGGTAGCTGAGTAGAGTGGAATGAACAATTAGGAAAAAATCTTCAATTAGTTGGTCCTGTAAAACGGAAGATGGCCCTGAAGGCTCCTTCCCTTGACCCACTCTTCCTGCGAGGTGCTTGGATTAACCACTTGAAGTGAGCTTGAGGCCGATGATCCCTCCCTTAATTTCCTTTGGGCAAAGTCGTGTTGCATAATGCGTTCGAAGTCTTTGGGCAACCTTGTTATTTGCCTTGTTATTTCCAAGTCTTGAGCAATCTACACGCAAGACTTCGTCAATACTTCCCTCAGGTGGACAAATACTTCATTGGATGCTCTTTTATTAGCCTACAACATAATTCAAATCTAGCACACAGTTCAACAATTGTTTCGTGTAAATATGATCACCGAGAACATTATTTCGTAGCCACGGGGGTGGGGGGTGGGGTGGGAATGGGTGCAGATTCCGGGATTCTGAATCCTGCTCTCTCGCATGACCCGACCATACTATTGTATCCAGGTATCCCCAGCATTTTCCCATCCGTGTGGAACGTGGATGGAGTACTTAGGCCTTCGGTCACTGTTGAAGAAAGGACGATTAAATATTGGCGTCATTCCGGAAACATAGATTTGCCACGGGAAGACCTAGACCTCGGACCAGGAAGACCTAAAGACTTAGTAACTAACTCCCATTAAGTAAATTCTTACCGCAGAGCGCTCTGTATAGCGGATGAGACGCTCTGGTTCCTCTGGGGCAATTGCTCGCTGGAGGGCCCACTTCATAAACCTTGGCACCGTTGGAATTGGCACCTGTGCGATAGTTACAGAAGATCAGTGTTGCGTACAAGGTTCCTTCCTTGTACATCGAAGCTCCGCAACCCACAAGTCTCGAATTCCACCACACCATTTGACTATAGTGCCCCCACGAAGAATGGTGGCTGGAAAATGACAAAAACACACAGCAATAATCCCGGATAATCTACTCCAGACTTGGACAATTAATAGTTAAATCAGTGAAAACGTTCCTCTGAAATCCATCCAGCCTTTGATCCACTGAGCTTTCAGAAAGGGTGGTAGATTATGATGACTGTTAAGAAGATTAATTCAAGCAATTTCAATCTGCTCACATCTTTTGCATTAACTATTTCATACATGGCTGTTTTTTCACAATTACTCATTTTATTAGCCATATTCTAAGTCCAGGTTTCTTAACCTGGGGTAAGGGGTCCATGGATGGGTTTCAAGGGGCCCGTGAGGGTCAGATTAATAAAATAGATTGTGCCCGATGTGGTTAGATTAAAAAGAAATAGTTTCTCATTAAATTAAATGTAATAAAACTCTGCGTCGCCGTTGGCCCTTTTGGTACATGCTTAACATTCAATCTTGTATCACCGTTCTCTGCGCAACACTCATCCCTACCACTCCATAATAGCAAGTTCTACATCTCATTTTCGCGGATTTTCTCGGTTTGATTATCTTCTTATATATGTACAGGTGAGGCCTAAATGACCACTTTTTATTTCAATGTGACTGAAGAGTGGCATGTGTAGTACCGTGTGTAAATAATTGTGTACGTTTGATTTTAGCTTGCATCACTTTCTCAAAAAATATGATAACATTAAACTTCGCATTCTGAATTGGCAGAGACCCAATTTCCTTTCAGCATGCAACTGGATGAAAGCACTGGTGTCTCTCAGTGCTGCCAGCTGTTGGTTTTCGTACGTTATGTACATTAAAGATGCCATCGAAGAAGAATTTATATTTTGTGAGCGCCTTCTTGAAACTACAAAGTCCACTGACATTTTTGAAATTGTGGATCAACTCCTTATCAAGTAAAATTTCGACTGGAAGAAAAATCTTGGTACTCTGTGTACTGATGGAGCTCCAAAAATGCTTGGCAGCACATCTGGTTTTGCTGTTTTGGTGAAAAAGAAGCTCCTCAGGTCATGGCTACCTATTGTTTCCTACATCGACATGCATTGGCATCTAAGTCACTGCCAACATATCTGAAAGAAGTCTCGTCTACTAGTGTGAAAGTCATCATTTTTATCAGAGCTAGGGCTCTGAACCATCGCATATTCAAGAAATTTTGTCAAGAAATGGGACAAATCTGGAAGCGATTGGTTGAACTGCGAGCAGAAGTTTCACATTATTTTGAGAAAAAGAAAGCTCACTCTCAAAACAGTTTGACAATAAGGAGTTCATTCATGGCTTGGCCTAATTAGTGGATATCTTTGGCCATATGATTGAGGTGAATCTTTCAATTCAAGGCCATGATGTTACCATTATAGATGCTATTGAAAGAATGAAAGCTTTTCTGGCCAAGATGTCACTATGGAAGAGGAGGTTTGAGTCAGACAACTATGCCAATTTTTCAATGTTAGAGGATGTGCTTCAGCAGGATGGAGGTGAGAACGACAATGCCCTGTCAACTTCACTGCAGGCCTAATTGTGCAGATATTTGGGTACTCTGCAGAACCCTTTCAAAGGTTACTTTGGCTTAGGCAACCTCCAAGTTGAAACATGGGTAGGTAATCCTTATCTATCCCACATAGACTGTATCAGCGATGAAGACCTTGCCAAAGATAACCTCATTGACCTGAGGACATACGAACTCACAAAATGAATTCAACTTGAAAAGTATTGGAGAGTTCTAGTTTGCATTGATACAAGCATATCCTCGTCTGGTAGAGCGAGTTATATGAGTGCTATGATGCCCTTTGTTACTACATCCCTTTGAGAATCAAGGTTTTCAGCACTTTTTTCTATCAAAATGAAAAGAAGAAACAGATTGGACGTCACAGATGACATGCATGTCACGTTATCAAAGACCACTACACAGTTTCATATCCTGATTCAAGACAAATATGAACAATCATCTCACTGACTAAAGTAAACTAGCTAACAAGAGAGAAAGAGGTATTTGTAGTGTATTTAAGAAGGATAAAAATAAATGTATTTAATTTTTACAAGATGACTATTATTTTGAGGGGATGAGTAGACATAATTTACTTTTAACCTTAAAAGAAGTGAGTTATTTGTTAAGATTGAGCAGCAGTTTAGCTATACTCTTTATAGGATATCGGCCTACAATCAAAATTAAGCAATCATAATTACGGCCTAAATCCACATTAGGCAACCATAATTACGGCCTACAACCTACATTAGGCAATCATAATTACCTTATGTAAAAAGAAATGAAGTACATATATTCATTGCATGCAAAGTTGTTTGTATTACTTTTATGTGAATATTTATGGGGAGGGGGTTCGTAGCTTTCATCACATTATTAAAGGGGTCTGTGACTGAAAAAAGGTTAAGAAACACTGTTCTAAGTAGAAGATCAATTTCTACCAAAGCTTCTACCACTACAAAATATTTTGGAAGGAACAGCTTGTATTCTTTCTCCTGAGAATTGGACTGTATTACAACTTTACTGATTTCGCTAATGTTAAGCTATACTTCCGATGAATAAAACGGCTTGAAAGGCAAAGTTCAAGGAATAAAGAAACTTAAGGACTTACACGTAATTACTGACAGAGTCAGGTGACATGAGATGGACTTCAGTGTTATAAAAGGCTTCCACCATTCTTGCCCAGTTAACTGCCGTTTGTTCATGATAATGAGTTTCTATGGCTACATTTTGACCAACGCTTTTCCTATCTATTGTGAAAGAGTAAAAGAAAAGATCAGATTATTAAAATCATTGCACAGATTCAATATCTGCAGTCTTACTTTACAGCTATAATGGAATATATAATCTTATTTTCCCCATCTACAAAAATCCATCTTAGTTTTGTAATTTTAGAAAATGTAATAACGTGTTCTCAAAGTAATCATCTTTCTTGAAATTCAGTATAGTTTCCAGCCCCTCTAACACAGCTAGTCACGGACTTGCAACATTCGAAAGCTTTCACGCGCGAATTCTGGGAATGTTAAATTTTTGCACTAAATCACCACCAGGCACAAAGCTTGCAATTCAACACTAAGTAGAATAAGTCATTTTTAGTGGAAAAGGGAAATATTTTTGAACACTGATAATAAATAGGTATAAAAATGAGTCGAATTCGCATATTTGTACAGAGAAACAAATTCGTATCCATATTTTAGGCCTACATAGTTTCATCTAATATGGAGCCAAACCTTGATTGTAATAGACCTAAAATTATATAATGCTTTGATATTTAAAGCCAGTTATTGAAAACAATTTACTGCAGAGGAGAAGGTGGGGGTAAAACTTGTACCTCTGGTGAGTGCTCTGCAATTGCTGCAGTCGTGGTTGTAAACACACTGGTCCGCAGCCCTTTGAGCTATCGTGGCCAATTCACTGTCCCACTTCTGTAAAAGAAACGTTGAATGAAAATAAATAAAGACACTTCTTAAATTCAATCGGCTTTATGTTGATGAAATGACCATTTGTTCTTTACTGGATAGTTTGAACTATCGCTATTTCTGACTACCGACCACACTTGTTAATCTTTAGGACTTATAAAAGAAATCGGAGATAAATCGAAGATCCAAGCTCGTTACTAGAATAAATTCCTTAAAACCAAGTTCTTGAACCTGGAGTAGTTTTAAGTGGTTTAATTAAAAATTTCTTTAAAATAATATTACCATCAACATCATATTTGCTGCGCTCGGTTGGGAGCCGCCATTTCCTCGGGTTTCCTCGCCCTTGGCAACCTTATTCCTGAGCCTGTTGTGGGACTGCAAGATGGCGATCTTCTCATCACGGCTGGTTGGCTTACTTTGGTGGGCTTTGCCATGACAAGTTCTTCCATTTGTTGTGGTCTGGCACATTGTGTGGAAACTGCAGCTCTGGCAGTAAGGCGTTTGCGCGTTCACTACCAGTAGTGCCCCAGCTAACCCCAGCAGCAAAAGAATTGTCATCGTAGTCATGGTACCTGTAAATAATCACCCGTTTAAATTGGAATCTAATTAGCCTCGGTTTTATCTTGGCAGGTATGTCTTACTTTGTCTCTGGTGAATGGGCGGTGTTTTGCCTCATCTGGGAGAAGCTTTAGGCACAATCTAACGACTGGATTTTCTACCAGCACGTGTTCGAGGGTTCGAATCCTCCTCTGAGACCATTCTAACCAAAAATCCCTTTCTTACTCTGGCTCAAATTTCCCTTAACATCAGAATAATTTTCAATATCGTGTAAATTAAAATTTGTATTTGTAAATGATGATAACCAAATGTAAATGCAATAATTTCTTGTATCTTTTGTAGACCACTTTAAACCAAGTTGAATTTATTCATTAACTCAAGTTTACCCAAATTAGTCTATTATAATTATCAATCGAAGAATTATCTCATTATCCCGGTTCAATCTGTAAACAAGATTTCACTCATTCCTAGCTCGTGTCTAACTCAAGTTTTAATCTAATTCATATCTAATCTCATTCTTAAGTTCGCATGTTAAAAATATTAATTCATCTCATTCGTGGATCACCTATTTATCCTCTAAGTTCTCATACTTACATCATTGGATTACAAATATATAATAAAGCTTATAATCTAAGTTCATTTATAGCTATTTCTATTACTTATTTTCTATATTTATATTTTATTGTGATGTGTTAATGCGTGAAGCAATTTCTAGTGCACGTTACCAATAATACTAAAAACGCTTACCGATCTGAGTTAGCTTCCAATCAAGGTTCTCGTCAGGTTGTTCAGCTTCAGAATCCGAGTGGAAAGTGCGGGTTGTGCACAAACACAGCTTTTATATGGCTAACTATTGGTTACATAATTTGAAGCTAATTATAGCCTACTCATTTCCCGGTTTATTGCAAGCAAATATTTATTTCTCATAATTTATCTACATCATGTTTCTCTTCAAAGATAGACGAATGGATACTAAAGAAAGAAATGTTGCTAGGCAATTTTTTTTAGGCTGCTGAGACTAATCAAGATACGCAGAAACACCAAATCGCCATTCGCACCTGTCTCAAATGTTAGCATAAGAGCTCCGATCCATTCGTCCTCTTTTCATGTTGTCAGACTGAAATAAGTTTGAAAGCAGAATTTTCTAAGGAGAGATCTTTACAGAAGACGGACCGAATAAAAATGTGCAGACGATACATTCTAATATACAAAACTAGTAATGCAAAATATATATTTTTAATCGAATAATGGTGGAATAATATTATGATATGACTATTAACTCCCGTTGCCAGTATGAACTGTGATTAAGTGATGCAGGAAAAAGTTTGGAATGTTGTGGCTGGTATCTTAGTGATGAAGCACCCAATCTTAATTCGGAGATTCAGGGTCGAGTACCATTTGTGTGTTGGCTCTCTGTTCTACTTGGGTTCTTCGAATGTCCACAAGGGTTGGAAAAAAATAATAGAAATACCATGTTAATATCAAGATGATCGTCCTTGGCAAAGATAAAAACTTCAATACTTTAAGGAATATCACTAGGGTGTCTCAAGATCATAGAAGAAAAAAGGAAACCTGTTTTCTTTTTCACTTGCTTGTGTTTTGTTTCTGTTCACACAGGCATAAGAAGAGTTTCTGTGAAATTACATGAAATTCGGAGAATATTTAGGGGTCGCGACAAACTGAACAATTTTCTAATCTCCTTCAAAAACAAAGAAAAAACCGAAAAGATCCCAGATTTTTAGAAAGAAACTTATAAGGAAACCAAAACAGACAGTTTTCATTGTTTCCATTCAGAAAGCCTTCTTTTTTAAGGGCCTCCTTTTTTTCCCGACCCACAAGTTTCCGATGGTGGTGGACTAACCTGAGAAGATACTTCTCCTGTGCATCCGACTTTGTGGACCCCAGGTAGCGCTGGACTAGGGTGATGCCCCGCTCCGCGGCATCATTGACCACTCGGAGGCCAAGTGCCCGTTTCCGAGCGTCCTTGAATCGGTCCTCTTCCTCCCACAATGCCGAGTCCTTTGCAAGGAAGCCCTCGTCCGCGTCGAGTTTCTGAAAGAAGGACCATGTCTTCGAATTGATGAAGGACGAGAGGGAGGTAGACATCGTCATCTTTTTTCCCTGCAATCGCTTGATTTCCTTCTTTGAGGCGGGCTTGTCCAATGTCTTGACCATCTGCTTCTTCTCCTCCACATCAATCCTCGAGTCAAAGAAGGCCAGTCCCGCGTTTTCCTCGGAAACGTAATGGTTAGCCTGGACCTTCGCCACCGAGGCACAGGTAGGAGATACGGGGAAGTTGTTCATAGTCCTCTCTGGGATGGTTCTTCGACATAAGAGCCTCCTTCAGGAAGGCCAATGCGTCTTCCTTCAGCTTGATGGCAGTGTCATTGGTGGCGAAGAAATCTACGAGGTCCTATGATGTTTCCACCCTCTTTCTCTGTGAGGAATCCATGATGAAGGACCATCGATCACGGAATCGTTTGAAGATTCCATTGTCAGGACCAGAGGAAAAACCGAGGTTGGCTTCAAAGACATCCTTGAGGATCATCTCGTGGACATGCAGGAGGCAGGCCAACGAAAGCAAGCTTCATCCGAGTTCTTGCTCAATCCGAATGCAGGCACCTTGCATCATGTCAGTGTTAGAAGCCGTGGTGTTGAAACAGAAGGCGATGATCTTGTTCCTGACGCCAGCTTCGTCCACCTCCTTCAAGACCACTGCAGCCACGTTTCTGCCGGTCGAATCCGAGTTTGCCAGAACCCCAAGAAGGAACTCTGCGTCATCTTCCCCTGTGAGGAGGACGGCGACACGGTCCTCCGTATTTCCAGAGAGGGACGGGAGGAGTTTTCCGTCCCAATGCAGGACAAACCTCTCGGGTATCTCGAGCTTCTCGGCGGCTTGCTCTCTCCTCGCAATTCGTGCTCGATGGACCGTGCTGTTCGAGACCGCCATACTTTCAAGGTCGATTCCAAGAACTTGAGCGGTAGATGCGAACGTTGACGTTGCTCGCCGTACCGACAATTTCTCTCGATTCCAAGATCCTTCAAGGAGATAGGTGGCAACTGTTTGAGATGTTTCCTCGGGCTTCGAGATTCACGAGCCGGTGATGACGTAGTCGAAACAGGACTGCTGCTGCAGCTGCTGCTACTGCTTTTCATCGGGATTTCCGCCCTTTCAGTCAGGCTGACAATGTCGCTGTCTTCACGTTCCCGGAGCCGCTTGAGGTGCTTTCCTCGCTCGACCTTCTTCACTGTCACGAGGTCATTTCAAGCCATGGATGAGTCCCCTCTGTCTCCTCTATGAATCCGTATGAACTCCTGTCCTTGTCCTTCACGTCAGCCCTTGGGGAGAGGAGGAGTGTGCGAGGTCGAGGATTTCTTGGAGGTCTCCCTTGAAAATCTCTTCATCCATAGGATGTTTTGGCCTATCTTTGTTCTTATTCTTCTTGAGGTCATTGTACGCCTTTACCAGCTTTGGCAGCTTCGTGTCGGCGTGCGTTACTGTAGTTGTCGGAATCCCGGCGCGCGACAAGAAGGGGAGAACCTCCTCCACTACCGCCTTCCTGCTCCCGCTCGCCGTCTTCCCCATCTCCCGGTGGTGGTGGTAGTACCTGCTCCTTCGATGGTAGCGAGGCTCCAGTGATTTCCTCGATTGGAACCTTGTCGATCGGCCAAAGATTACTAGGGGTTTTGTTGCCATGTTTATAACCTGAGGAAGGAAAAAAAGAGGAAAGTTAGAAAAATCCTGAATTTCGAGTCACGTCACCTAAATGTTCACTTTGTGGGGACCCCTAAATATTCGCCCCAAATTTCAACGCAATTCTCTTTTACTCTGAGAGAACCGGAATAACACATGAGTGTGCAACGTTTCCAAACTTTTGCATTTTGGGACACCCTAATATACACACACAAGCTTCACATAGTATGTATGAGAGTTTTAATTCAGTTCTAAAGCAGAATCTGTTACATCTCTCTCAAAGATGATGGTAGGTGAAATGGTTCCTTAATTGCTGCTCCCAAACAAACCAGAGACGTTCGATTAGGTTAAAATCTAATGATTGTGGGCGAAATTCAACTGTTTACATCATAGCTCATCCATTTCTGCAAGTTTTTATATTTTAGCCAGGGAATCGTCATATTAGGGTCTTAGAAGATGGCGCCGCCATCGGGAACCAGTGTTCGTACCATTAGACAAATATGGTCACAAAGTATTCACAAAAAACCTCCTTGGAAGTAACGCTACTTTTCAGCGTTATCACATGACCAACATAATGCCATGGTGTAGCCGCTTAGACCATTACACTATCCCTTCCATACTTGACTTTTTAGGTCAGACAATCGGGATCAAAGGATTCTTTGCGCCTCCTCCATACATAAATTCCTCCCGAATAAGAAAAAAAAAGAATGAAGATGATTCATCAGTCAAGATGGCATTCTTCCACTGGACCATTGTCCACTTATTGTGGTCTTTGCACCATTTTAGGCAGTTTTTTAACATTGATTAGGGAAACTAAAGGTTTGTCAATGACAGCTTTTGGTAAACAAAAATCAAAGGTATCCAGTACAAATCTCCTAATAATATATTCTTTGTCCAGGTTTTTTTCAGATTGATGCTTATTTTCTAGGCCTAAAGGAAAAAAAAGGTTTTATTGAAATTCTTTGAAAATACGGAAAAAAAACAATCCTCACCACTCTTCCCCATCTAAATTTTCGTTAATAATCTCATTTTGGTTTCCTGCTTTTTTAGGGGCTAGTAGTTATTTCCTCCTGCTAAAGATTAAAATTGAAAATCAATTTTAGAAAGAAATTCGATCAAACCTTCGAATATACGAAAACAACAACAAAAACACTCGTGCCTTAGATTTAATAAATCTTCTGAGCTTCATTTCTTGCAATTCTTTTTGTTTTAAGATATTACAAAACATTTAATAATCATATTTATTCGTTCTGCACTTGACCATTTTTCTTATATTCCAAAGTTAAAATATACTCATAGCGATAAAATAATGTCAAAACTTTTGACCATGACTATATCTATATCCCGAAACTTGTAACACCTCAAACCTAAAATTCAAGCTGTTACGAAAATTGTCTTCCTAACTTCTAGTGCAACAGATGTTAATGTATCGACGAACAGTGAACAGCGTTAGATAGCACACAGAGGAAAGTTTGAGTTGAGAAAAAGTTTACTGAAATTGAGGTTTGGAAACCATCTGAATATTAGAAAAGAGTTAGCTGCATCATGATGAATCGCGCTGGGTATCAACATGCCCAAAACATGACTGGTGCTCATTGCTCTGCAAAGGCTGTGAGACGTGATCTGGCAACTGTAATGGAGACTACAAAAAAGCTGTATAGCAGAAATAAATACAGCAGGAGTTATGACTGTGTTCGAAATACGGAATTCATCAGACAACTGCAGAACAATGAGCTGGGAGACCCGAGCAAGTAAAACCGGGCTTTGGCGAGAGAAATGGTTGTTAGAGTCACCACCATCAAGCTGGCCCTGAATAAGGACCTTCGCTACCACTCGTAAAAGAGGCGTTAGGGCAGAATTCTAGCAGCCAAGACCAATGAGAACCGCTTGACTAAGGAAAGTAAAATCATGAACAAGTTGAACCATCCTGGTGAGCCGGGGACGATGTAATTCTTCTCGGATGGAAACAACTTCTGCAAGGACCTGTAAGGTAACACATAGAACAGCTCGCTTATGTCCATGCGACGTTCCACATATCATGACCTCCATGTTTCCCCAAACTGTGATGGTCTTTGGGTGACTTCAGTAAAGGTGAGGCCATGTCGACTCGCATGTTTGAGTAGCGTCTTAGGCTCAATTCAGAAGGCCATGTGGGGCTGCTGGATATTGTGGTCAATCCTGGCTGGAGAAGTTGCTGCTGGCAAGCCATACCTGCGGAAAGAGTGAGAAGTGGTAGTCGGAGAATTCCTAAGACTTCATCAGCTCCACTTTCTGGCCTCTTAGTTCCCCCGATTGCAATTATTATGTGTGAATCGCAGTTGATAAAGGCACCAACAGCTTTGCCTGCTACCCCAAGGCTTAACTGGTGGCCAAGTTCAAGGAGGTGTTCGAAGATCTTCCCAAGGAAACTGCGAGTACGAATGCGCCAAGTTCAGGAGCCGTCTTAAGGCGGAAGCTGAGTGTGGCTACCTTGAGGAAACTGTTATCTCCCAGCCCTAATTTAGTTGATTTAACAAACAAAATAAAATACATTTATTTCGGGCTTAGCTATTGCGTTTTTTTTTCTTTTATGAAAACCGTCAAAATTAGGCCGAACACCATATTATATATATATATTCGTGTGGATGAGGACCAGTGTTTCTTGGAGGCAAATTTTGTTTAAGACCATGGTATATTTGGCCTTGATCAATTTCCTTTGGAACTTTCTCTTTTTCTTACTCTTTTTTAGGCTATCTTGTAGATGGTAGATCACTTGTCCTATGTTCATCTCTCTTTTTAATAACTGCTTTTTGGTAAAAACCAAACTTAAATTGCTGAGATTTCGATCTATTCGATCATCTACGGTATTCTTTCCTCCTTTACCGATGAAGTATGGTGGAGTCTGAATCGGGTTGAATGAAAAGAAGATCAGGTTTATTAAGAAAGAGTTACAATGAGTATTTTTACAAACATATGAGTAAAAGGTAATTAGGTAAATAGTGGTGAAGAACACAAACACAAAAGGAGAGTAGAGAAGGGAAAGTTACATCGAAAAGTAAGAAGAACGAAGCTCCAGGATCGGTGGAGGACACTCATCATTTTTACAATCTACAGAATTAATTTATATACAGACACGTTTGGAGTTTCTAATAATTTGTTTCTTTTTCTATAATCTTTAAGTTAACAGATTGATTATTTTCTTTTTTTATTCTATATATCACATTTTGAATTTCCAGGGTAATTTTACACGTTATCATCCTGACTTTGTTTTATTCGTAATTACTTTCTTTTATTTAACAATATTATATTATTTTATTTAGCAATATTATATTATTCTATCAAATTTACTTATCCTGGTTTGTTCAGTGTTTAACCTTTCACTCGACTCGTTATTTTTGGTTATGTGCTTAGTCACTTTATTTATCCCTTGTTAATTAATTATTCCCTAGTTATTTATTTATTCACTTATTAATTTGTTATGTGCTTAGTCGCTTTATTTACTTTCAATTCACTCCTCTTTTAACATTTAGTTCTTTAGAGGTAGTTTGTAGTTTAATTGCCCCAATCGCATTTTTCTTTGTCCATTTCTAACTTCTTCAAAAGAGTTCGTCCTCACGTCACGGTAAGACGCAGGTGCTCTGAAAAGCGTGCTGTCCGCCAGCAGCGTTTTCTCGATTTCATTTACTGAGGAGGGTCCATCGAAGATCCACTTCAGCTTCCCTTCACTGATTCCTTGGCGCAGTTTCGCCTCGTCTCCAACGGGAGGGTTGCGCGTCAAGAGGAGCTCGAAGTTCAGGACCCTAGCGTCGTAGAAGCATCCTCTCTCCACGGGTATCACCTGTAACCTCTTCGGTTGTTTCCTCCTCTTCCAGTGTTTCCTCTTCTTCTTCAATCTTCTTTTGTCTATCCTTTTTTGTTTGCAATTTTGTTTTCCTTTATTTCTTCTTTCTCAGACTCTTCCTCAGTAGTAGTTGTGATTTCTTCTTCTGTTTCGATTGTTTTCTTTTTTCCTTCGCTTTTCGGGATTCTTCCTTGGAGATATTTTGGATGCTGGTTCATCTTTTGGTGCTTCCTCTTCATTTTCTGTAATTTCTTCAGCAATATTTTCTTCTGGGTCATCGGTGGATTGTATTTTAAATATTTCTTTAGACGCGGGGTTCGGTGGAAACCATAGAAGATGGTTTCAGAAGATGGTTTAACTCCTCTCTAGAGTCGTTGTTTGAGCTTCACATTTTCTTGGCGTCATCGCTGCCTCGAGGTATGCCCTTGACTTTGCCTACTTTTCTTTTTCAGTTTTTCATTTTTCTCCTGAATTGCTTTCTTCCTGACGGGGCATCTCAGGGCCATAGCTTTGTGCTCTCCTTTGCAGTTTATGCACTGCGGGTTTTCAGCTCAGCATTCCTTCCACTCGTGCCCGAGTCTGGAGCAGTTGGAGCAGGCGATACTGGTCAGGGGGCAGTCTCTCGTGTTATGTTGTTCGACTGCGTCACACTTGAAGCAGCAGTTGATCGCCAAAAATTCTTCTCCCTCAATTTGATCGGGTGAAACCCTATGGTAGAACCCTCCTAGTCCTTCGCTCTTCGTGCCATTTCAATGTTGGCCAACACTACTTTTACTATGTTCTGGGCATTGCCGAATTTCTCCACCCTTGTTATTTTTGCCCATATATGATTGGCACTTCATTTCTCTTTTATTTCTTCAGTGGAGTTGTCAGTAAAGAATGGGTCTAGTCGTCACCTGATCATAGTGGGTTGAACCAATATCTCGTATGGTATTGTGGCTACCAGACCGATCCTCTTTAGGCTCTTCTTTGTTTCTTCAGAGACCAACTTTTCTACCTCCACCATGGTATTGCTGCGTACCCAGAGGACGTTTCAATTAACCGTAGTAGCGAAATGTTTATGAATCCAAAGATCGACTGTATTGCAATCACTCTCATCGGTTTGGTCCCCCTCCCCTCTTAGTTCTCGAAGGGGGACCCTTTTGTTTTCCTGTGGGGCCGACCCCATGTGCCCCCTTTGGGTACGGAGCTCTCCAACTTGCGGGATTCGCTTATTCTTCTTAGACATCAAAACTTCGCCTTACAATCGGTTAAAAAGGACTGGAGTTGGCTATGTGCGTGCCTGTGACTTTACTAACTCTTGACTTTCCCTCCTTTGCCACGACCAGACATGGTGAATTCGCACTATCAAAAGGTAAAGTACTTACCTTTCGTCTATTTTATAGGCCGGAGACATTTGATTTCTGTAATACAGTTTGGTGTTACTTACTGCTTCCTGATTCCTTTCTGTTTATCCGTATCTTTGAATTGCATACTTAAAAATGATTGAAGTTGTTTTTCAATCACGTTGTTCACGAGTGTTTGTTTTACGCGGGAGTATAGGACTCTGAGACTGAAATCCTGGCATGGAATGAGGTGAGAGAGAGCCATGTTAATAGTATTGATTCTGTGAGAGACCAGGCTACTAGCATAAGGAAGGGACTGTTGGTGGTCAGAGACAAAGCCACAGGATTTGGCAGAGAAGGTTAAGTCAAGTCGTTTCCGCACTTGCACAGTGATATGGCATGATATCCTCAACGAGGTAAACCGAGTGAGGAAGGTCATGCAGTCTGTCAAGATGCAGCTTGATATGACACTTGAACTGCTAATGAAGTCCAAATCCTCACTGACAAAATATAGAGACACTGGTTTTGCTGCAGCTCATGTCTCTGCTCAAGACATATCTGACAGATGAATTTAGCGGCTGTAGTTAAAGCGAAGAGGCTTAGAGGTACAAGGAAACATTTTGCCTCTGAAGGCCCAGACGAGCCTATCAGAGATACCATGAAGATGATATAAATTGAATCGTTTAATGTAGCTGTGGACATCACCGTTGAATCCTTATAGCAAATGTCTGAGACCCTGGCTGAATGAGAACCTAATATGGACTGTTTTTTATTTTTAAATGGATGGTGAGGCACTTTCCAACCAATCGACAAGTTCTGCAGCACATTAAGCACCAAGAATGGTAAAGATATTGATGGAAAGGAACTGGCTCTTGAAAGGAGCAGCTTGCCTAACCTGCCATCGGATAGCATGACTACACTGAGCTTTTCTCCTACATCCACACAAAGCTGCTGACTGAACTGTATCGCAACCCTTGGATTTCTTTGTGAATTGTCTGACCTTAGCAGAGAGGTGTTTTTCAAAGATAGAGCTCATTAAGACTTACTTGAGGTCAACTAAGGGACAGGATCGCCTCAGCTGACCTACATTCATCAGTATCAATCAGGAGATTGGCAAACATCTATCATATCATCGACGACTTTACTTCTAAAAATCCAGAAAACAGAAGTTTTGAAGACGGTAAAGTCATGAGTGTGTGAATGCAGATATCTGTTACACGGGAGATAACAGCCACCACCTGCTTCTAAATTATATTCTTTAACAAATTTAGCATTTCCTAACATTTATAATAAACATTTTAAGAAAAATGTGGCATCTGTCTCATATAAGCGCATTTAGCTATTTTGATGCACTGATGAATAAACGGTGAATTATGTA